>OX244277.1:9384200-10590033 GCA_945867215.1 Epinotia demarniana
TGACAAGTTTCTATGGACTGACAGCTGTCAGCGCCATATTTAACGTTGATCGGTCTGTAATCGTAAGTCGGTGCAACCCGCCCTAGGTCTATGGTCTCCCCCGCCTGCCTACCCAGTAGCGTAGTATTCACTAATATTAATTACTGGTACGATTACGTTTCAGATTGGTTATGACGTGCTGGCACAACTAGGAGAAGATGGAGACCACAAGTTTACGGGAACGTTTGTTCACACTCTGGCGAGGTTTCACTTTTATGTAAAGACAAATACGTCAAATTCACATCTAAGTATAGCGTACATTGTTATATAAGGGTCCCAGTGCTAAAATTAACAAAAATCGTCTATCGTGTGGTACACATAGTTAAGAGCTTAGTGCATACCTACCTACTTATAGGTAATGTTTTGATCGCGTAGTAATTTACATACATACATACATTCACGCCTTTATTCCCTAAAGGGGTAGGCAGAGCACTTGCTAGCCCATCGCCCACAACACACTTCAACCCTGGTCCCTTAGTCGACTTTTACGACACCCACGGGAAGAAAGGGGGTGGTGAAATTCTAACCCGACACCAATAATAATAATTATATCCATTATTTAATATTAAAAGTGTGTCTATCTGTCCGTCTGTCTGTCTGTCTGTCTGTCTTTCTGTTACCTCTTACACCACTACCAGTTACCACTACCAATTACACATACTGGCCAGACTCTAAGGTCCAATGTTCCGAAAAAAAAATATTGGTCGCAGACGGATAAACTATCCTAAGGGAAAGCCAGAATCATAATCTAACTTAAAAAATGTTTCATGTTGTTCCGTTCATGGAAAGCTGAGATCCTTTGTGACACAACAATGCTTCAAGTAATAATGTTACATCTTATAAATTAGTAATTTCAATATGGGTTGGTCTCAGACGGTCCTGAACGCAATTTGCCTAGTTGGAATTTGCCCACATTGCAGTTTGACCACCGAGCATTATGCCTAAAACGCAAAATGCCTTCATCACATTTTCGTCGTTGTGAGGTTACGTTAGCGATATTGACGGAGCCCCGCGGAGCGGGTCTCCTATTTCTGGTCTGTTTGCCCTTCGGGCATCTGAAGAAACCTAACGAACCTAACCTACCTATAAGTGGTCACTTTGCGTTTTAGGCATAATGCTCGGTGGTCAAACTGCAATGTGGGCAAAACTCCAACTAGGCAAATTGCGTTCAGGACCGTCTGAGACCAACGCGATTCCCCCACTACACCGTGTCCCGCCATGATGCGGCAGATTTCAACATCGTATGCAAGAATCTCAATTGATATAAAAAACACGCATAGTACCTACTTCACACTGCCGACGCGGTAATGCATGCGCGTGAATGTGCGTGTAAAAAATCTGCCACTCCGCGCATCGCGGCGGGACGCGGTGTAGTGGGAGAATCGCCTAATATGGGTTCTAAGGATCGGACGGGACAGTTATGATTAGATAAGCATTTTCGGCTTTCATTTCTTTTCCTCAAATAGAGTGTTTATCACGGGAAAAGATACACATTTCAGCCTCGAACTATTGGCGGAAATATCTCGTCGGAAATGGGTGCCTTTCAATCCTCGGTTAACGTTAAACGCTGCGATTCCAAAGATACCATCCATGTAACCGCAGCGGTAATCACAGGTATCTATATCTATGAAATCGCAGCGTTTATCGCATCGCATAAAACAACCGCGCGCATTGCTATGCTTACTTTCCTCTATTTCAGATTTACAAGAATTTACACACAAATGTGATAACTGCCACTTCAACATTAGACAGTTTCACTGGTGGTGTCGACAGAATGGTGTATATGCCCGCTAATAACATTACACAAGTGATCTCTAGAACTGTGAGTAAAATAGTACATTACTTACCAAGGGCGGTAAAAGCAAGAAAGCCCTAAATCGCAGGTATTATTGACCAGAGCCGCAGGGGAGGGTTGTAAATATGCGATAGAGAGCTTTCTTTTTTACTGCCCGTGGTGAATGCGAATGGCCAGGTGTGACGTAATAGTACATTGTGATATACAAGTGAGGTATGTTGATAATTACATCAGAGGCGAAATTGTTCACGCGAACCGCAGGTGAGCGTGATAAGGAAGCCGAGGATGTAATTATCAAAGCTCACGCGTATCATACGACGTTTTTCAACACACTTTGAGAGGAAAAAATCATTTTCATAAGATGAAAATGTTATAGGCCTGCCAAAAAATTTTCTTTACATTAAGTAAATCATTAAGATGACAACAGGTTTTTACTCACAATTGCACATCGCCAAGAATTTCCAGTGGCGTCCATTCTATTTATCACTTTTCTAGTCACCACGAGTCAACATTTTTGATAATAACCAAACTCGCATAAACAAATTTTACAAATATTTGTGAAATAACCTATAGTGGCGCGCAAAAGTTTTTTTTTCGTGAAGTTTGCGCAGTGCGGGCACAGAAATGTCTAAACAGCCAATACAAAATAAAATACTTAATATTTTCGTTTTAAAATGTTATCGGTTTTAATTCATGTAAATTGTTATCAAAAGTGAATAGTTTTACTAAATTAAACGTCTCTATATCATTTACAAAAAGAAATAGTCAATTAATTAACAATAAGGATTTAATTTGTTTAGTCGAGTAAGAATCCATTTGCCGAGAATTAAAAAAAAAGCTGTATATTCTGTACAACCCGGTTAAATTAAGAATGCACCGTGTTCATGCATATATCTTGCTGCCAACGTGACTTAATCGGGATATAACCATAACACACAAGTGTTGTAATGTTATAAAACACGCGTGTGTAATATCCAGGATTATGAGCCTAAAAGCGACACAATAAGAGGTACGTTACGAGCAATTGTGTTGAAATAGTACATTACGTAACTAGGGCGGTGAATTCGTAAATGCCCCAGATCGCTGGTGTTTGTGGCCCGAACCGAAGGTGAGGGCCATAAATATGCGCTCTGGGGCTTTACGAATTACCGCCCGTGTTGCGTACAAAATTTTACGTCTTCACCTGGCCACAATGCGAGTTTTCCCGTACGCGCACTGTGCAGTAAAACTCGCATTATGGCCAGGTGTGATGTTAAATAAGTTTAGTTTGTACATCGTGGGTCTCACTAGCTCATACGGGAGTCCCACATAACCACTCGGGTCACCCTCAGCCTTAAAGTCCCTTCAGTAGAACATGGTTTTCGGAATTATGCATTCGGAAAATAAATATATGCTTTCGGACAAAGTACTTCGGAATGTCGTATAGGTACCCATTATTTTATCTGCTCGTTGGCGTATGTCTTGCCACTTTGTCATAGACGTCATAGTTTAGGTTTATCAGGCAGGCCGTGTGTTTGTTTGCCACCGTTGTAGTAAAAATGGTGCGAATGTAATGCCCCTCCTGAGACCCCTTTTACGCTTTTATGTTTTAGAATTAGGAACTTTTTGACATTCAGTCTAAGTTTAATTAAGGGGCTACCCGAGGTTTCCATCGATTTTTGACAAGTTTTGAATCGTATCTCCTACTTTTGCACTACAGATAGAAGTATAAATCAAACGGTTATCGGTTCTTCAATCTTTTATTTCCATTTTGGTCTACCGGATTTTGAAACAAATGAATACTTCATTTGGTATGATCTTTTTAAACATTGTCTAAAATAACACTTATTTTGTGTCTCTATTGACGTGAAAGTTCCAAAACATACGAAATCTACATATTTGGGTTCGTCTGTGACGTCCCTAAAAACTGGTCAAGGGTTTTCATTTTAAACCAATTAACACAAAAGTTATGGCCAGAAACCGGTTATTTGGCCTAAAATTGTTCAACTTTGATGCCAAATATCTCGAAAACAATGAACTTTGAAGTAAATATGGGATACTGTATTGCTTAAAGCCGTTGTTGTTAACATAATAAGCTACGAAAACCTAAGAAAACTAAGAGATTCAGATCGAAGGTACGATCCCATACGCCAATTATGGGAGCCCCTTAATATTGAAGTTTTGAATTCTAAAGGGTTATAAAATATATGTTTTATTTTTCAGTATACTCCAAGCAACATTTACGACAGCGTCAGCAATTGGGGACGTGATATTATTCTGCCCATTGTCTTAGACGTCGCTACAAACAAACTCGAGTTCCCGCCAGTGTGCTTAGACTGCAGATAATGATGTTAAATATAGAAAAAACATGCTTAACCTAATTAATATAATTTTATAATTATAACTTAAACCTTAAACACGATTTCAAGTACTTCACCCGTGATGCCTTATGTCCTTTTTACCTAGAATGGGTTGTCATTGTTATCAACTTTTAATTTGACAGAAACTGGTCCATATTCAACCCTCGGTAACACAGGACAGTCCTAAGGGCAATATCTCACCTTGCCACCATGGCGGCGCAACCAGTCGCCGCCATGGTGGCCCGGTGAGATATTGCCCTAACGATTCCGGCCAGGAGAAAATACAAAAAGATGGCCATAGAGTTTGTATAGCCGGCAGGACACTGACAAATTAAGGGAGAGTGCTTGCCCTAATAGTTAGCTATAGTTGTGCATAATTAATCCGTCGATCTCGTCATTAGATCTGAATCTAATTGATAACTATAGCACTGGCTTGAAAGTGGCTTTTCCCTGACAAAATATGAATTGTATAAAGCCTTCCAAGTAGGGGAGAATTATCGCTGAATTAATATTGAATTTATTGTGGCCATTGTGGGGTTGACTTGAGATCCACCTGTAGGTTCAGTCAGCAGCAGAAGTAGCTACTCAGGTTACCTATCTGAATCACTAAAAAAATTTGTCCTATTTTCATTTCGGCATTTACTATTCGACAAACTTCGTTTGCCTTCTTTTTCGTTTGTCTGACACTTTAGTTCGCGACGTTTACGGCTGGTCATTTTATGGTTTAGCTTTTGTAATTGTTTGACAAATCCATGATTCCCAATTATTGGTATACCCGCAATATCGTCATACCGACGTAACGATTCGGTTGATAATCTGTTTGTATTTTATCAAATCGGCTTTATTATATTTGACATAATATATTATTATTGTTTATACGGAGCACACATAAGTATGTTACTAACTCTAATGTTTGTTTAAGAAAATAGTTGTTACCTTATGCATTTTCAATATTAAAAACATTAGCAAAAAGTTTAAAATTAAATTAAGGTTATCCTCCCAAAGCTGTATTTATTTATGGTAAATAATGTATATGTCGGCGGGCGATTGTAAATTTCGCCAGATCACGAAAACATTATAAACACGATACACAAAACGTAAATGAAAAAAAAAAAGGAGTGCGGACTGATAATCTCCAGCGAGTCGACGCCACCCCGCAGCGCGGGGTGTCTATTTCTGGTCTGAGGGGCACAAGTGAACCCTAACCTAACCGACCTAAGACAGAGTTCGCTTATGACAAGCCATTTTTGTCCACCCTGATTATTGGCTCCCAACAAACACGGCCGCCATCGCATACGCAGCGCCACCAGTGGCCAAGAAAGAAACTATTTATTTATTTATTTATTTCATTGTTGTTTAGTCATGTACATAGCAATTTCGGTCTTTACAATTTGTTACGCATAGATGAACTACTACTATGAACTACTTTTCGATGTGCCTGGTATAGAGTTAGGAATATCGACGAACGCGTTGTTCTCATCGATCTGCCGTATTGTTTATCAGGCACATCGTGATAAGCCTGCCAACTTTTAGGCATATCATGAAATGGCGGCGTTTCACGATATGCCTAGGAATTTCGTGATCTGGCGGTTTACGATCGGCCGCCGACATATACAAACAAGTGTATACTACTCTATTATTACTTATATGTGTGTTCTTTAAATAAATCGATATCAAATAATTACAACATTTGTTTATCAAGTTATTTCTTCCGACCTGACCCATACTTATACAGTATGTAAGCATTAGTAAAAAAACTGTTCGGTTCTGGCGCTTCGGTGGCCGCTGCCGCGGCACTCTCGCTCGGCTCGCGCGCTGTAGGGTCGCAGTTTACCTGACACTCCTCTTCACTTCGCTCGTCGTCGTACCTACACCGACCTGCCTTAGAGTCTCAGTAAAACTACCTACTTTTGAATTTTCCTCAAAATGAACATTTAGCTAAACGTATGAAATGCGGAAAGTAATGATGGATAAGTAAAAAATTGTCTGTGAAACAAAAGTTGCAACAAGTCAAAGCCCAAATGACTGTAGCGGTAAAAGTTTTTCGGACAACTGATACATCTAGACACACGGCAGTGTGTCCGCCAAGTTCGAGCAAAAAAAAGCGACACACCGGCCGTGGGTTATATTACACGTACCATTTCGGGCCAATTTCGACCACCCTATAACTCAAAACATATTTTATCTACGCAAATGAAATTTCGAGTGTCTGTTGACATCCCTTTAATTGTCTAGAATACAAAATTTCATTATTCTACCTACAGCAGTTCTTGAGATATTGACGTCAGAAAATCGCTATTTTTACTATACACTCACTGACTCACTGACTCACTGACTCACTGACTCACTCATCAAAAACCTAGACCACTTCCAATGGTCGTACTGACTTGAAATTTGGCATGGATATAGGTCTTAAGGTCAAAGTAAAGGGAAAAATCTGAAAACGGCCAAGTGTGAGTCAGTTTTAAAAATAGCGAAGGTGTAACTTTGTTCTACTATGAAGTCATAATGAACTAAATTGGTCTGTCTTCCAATGGTCGTACCGACTTGAAATTTGGCTCGAAGGTTTGTCTTTAGGTCGAAATAAAGTAAAAATCTGAAAACGGCCAAGAGTGAGTCAGTTTCGAAAACAACGAATGTGTAATTTTGTTCTACTATAAGTAGGTATGGAGTAGAAATGAGATAAGACTTATTTAAATTTAGATACATACCAATTTAAGACAATACATGTTTGTCTTAAAGACAAGAACAATGAAACTGTTCCATTTCCAATAAAGCTATCCAGACAGTGCCACGCAAGCGTAGAAAAAAGAATTAGACGCTTAGTATAAAAGGTATAGTATAAAGTACATACCTAAGTGGAATGAGAAATTTCCTAAAGCAAAAGTGATAAAAAATAATAAAGAACCTACACCTAACAAAAATAAATGAAATCCCATCAAAAACATAAATGTGAAAGGCTGCCAAGTTCGATACTATGGGAATGCTTCGCCTATAAAAGAAGTGAGATCTGAATAAGTACCAAGTTCCATAAAAATACCTCAAATCATAAATAGTTATAGGAATGCACACTTGATTTCCAGCAATTTTTAAGGTACATTTTGAATAAGTATCACGTTACATAGAAATACCTAAAATTATAATAGTCAGAGAAACGCACACCGGTTTTTTTAGCAGTTTCCTGATAACATTTATTATTTTCAGTACTTTTTAATGATGTAACTTGGCAAGTTTTAATAGAAAATTATATACTTGACACATTGCAGTCCAAAGGTGTCGATTCATTGCATTGAAAAGGTGTGTAAAAAAAATGTTCTTGAACCTATTGTGTGTGGTATCTACTGAAAGGGCTTACTAAGCCGATTCTTAATTAAAATTAAATTAAAGTTAAAATCATTTTTACACATACTAAGTTTGGGCTCTTCCAGATACCTATGATGCGGTTGAATCATTATTTGTAAAATATAAGTAGGTACCTAAAATTATACGAAAGTAATAGCCTCATACATATCCAACCCCAAGCAAGCAATTTTAAACATATTTACTGACATTTAGCATTTTTAGGGTTCCGTAGTCGACTAGGAACCCTTATAGTTTCGCTTTGTCTGTCCGTCCGTCCGCGGATAATCTCAGTAACCGTTAGCACTAGAAAGCTGAAATTTGGTACTAATACGTATATCAATCACGCCGACAAAGTGGTAAAATAAAAAGTTTTTTTTTTATAAGGGTACCTCCCCTATAGGTACGTAACGTGGGGAGTTTTTTTTCATTTCAACCCTAACGTGTGATATATTGTTGGATAGGTATTTAAAAATGAATAGAGGTTTGCTAAAATCATTTTTTGATAATGGTAATATTTTCGGAGATAATCGCACCAGAAGTAAAAAAATATGTGACCCCCCCCCCCCCCCCCCCTCTAACTTTTGAACCATAAGTTCAAAAGTTAGAGGGCGCTTTACCGATGACTGCAAAACTCAAGCAGCGGTCGAAAAAAGGGGTGCAGAACCCGTGTGATGACATTCGCAAGGATCTGCCACACACGACTCAAAATAAGTCGCGACGCGACAAGGTGGTGGAAAAGAAGAAGCCTACTTGTCAAAATCTGTGCGGTACCGCACCGACTGGACCAAATCACCTGCTGCGTCCTGCTACACCTTCGACGCAGCTTTACGTGTCCCGGGTGCACTACACTACGAAGGCAGAGGAAGTAGTGGAGTATGTGCGCATGAAGACCGGATTCATCCTGAGGGTCGTGAGGTTGGAGTCTCGCCATGACGTGAATTTTAATTCCTTTGTGGTAAGAGTTCCAACAGACCATCTATCGACCTTCACTAAGGAAGAATTTTGGCCGAAGGAAGTCAAGTTCCGACGTTTTCGCGGTCGGTTACCTTACCTGACACCACGAAATTGCGCAACACGCCGCAGTAATTGTGTGTTTTATAGTTTTTAATAAGTTTATATTGATATGTATGTTAGTCTTTAAGGTATTTGTATAAATATATAAAAAAATAAGTTTTAAAAATATGAAAAAAATCTCTAAAGTAGAACTTTATAAAAACTTTCCAGGATTTTTTTTGAACTTGATAGGTTGAATAGTTTTTGAAAAAAATAATTTCTGATCTAAGTTTGTAATTTAACCGTATAATCAGATGCTTATTGTACCTGTAATTTCTACAAAATCACAATGAATAGACGTGCTTTCAAATAAAGTAAAAACGGTGAAAATCGGTTCACGCAATAAAGAATTATCCCATAAAAATCATCTTCCATACTTTAAGCTCGCGCGCGCTAGTTTACTTAATTTGCCGATAGATGCCGCTGTACGCGGAACGCTCACATTGTACATGGCGCTGCACGCTGTTAAGATTTTTCCTGATTTAATGGGGTCGGAGCAGGTGCGCCCATACATTAGGTCGAAAATGTATCGTGTCGTAGTTGTCTTTGGTCGTTCGTTGTCTAATAATAAAATTGTTCGCTAAGTATATATAAACTTCAAATTTCACTGTTCGTTTTTGCGTGCTGGGCGCTACGAGGATAGCTTGGTAGGGTTTTAGGGTTCTGTACTTAATCCGCAATAATTAAATAAGTCCGCCACCGCAGGTCACGCCAGTGTGTGGCAGGCTTAGGCCTCTCACAGACTGGTGCGGCCTGGCCGCGGCGGACAATAGTAAACTTGTCCGCCGCTGTCAAATTTTGTATTTTCCGCCACCGCAGGCCGCGCCAGTGCGTTGCAGGCCTTACAGGCTTATCATATGGCAGATACACGAACTTCAATTTTCGTACATCATTGGAGTATACAATAATAAAGTTTTAATAATCATGACATCTAGCGACTACAGGTAGAACTAGTGACTACATGCCGAAAGAAATACGACTAGTTTGTTACTCTCTACGAACAAATTGTTGCCAGAATATGTCAATAGATGTCTCAACTAGTGCATTGTTTTAATAATCATGACATCTAGCGACCATAGGCAGAACTAGCAACTACAGATTATGCCGAAAGAAATAAGACCAGTTTGAAGAAATAAGAACCTGAAGAAAATTGTTACCAAAATATGTCACTAGATGTCTCAACTAGTGCATTGGTAGAAATAAAACCTATTTGTGTTGACGAAAACAGTTTTATTTATGAAGATACATAAATCACCATGATATCAAATGTGTTGATAGTAAAAAAAGTAAGAAAGAACTTTGCAATAATTAGTGCTGTGTGATTTCAAGAATTTGATGGACCAAACCTTACCTGTAACCATACAACAACGTACTGTCATCGCTTGTTTTCGTATCAACCAATCAAAAACTCCCATTCCCTGTGAACCACAAATTGACAACATGTTTTGTCAAATTCATCTGATGCGATTGCGATCGTGTTGCGTGTCTACTGTGCAAGTTCACAACAACAAAGTGTATTTTTCGTGAAGTGCATTGTAAAATGATATATTTCGTGATAAGTGACATAAAACTGTAGTGTTAAAGTGAACAGAATTGACGAAATAATCGTTAAAGGCGATGTGATACTATCCTTGGCAGTGTTCTGAGATTGTGGTCATATCGCGAAGTTTCATAATAGTGTCACTCAGATAGCATTTAAAATGTCTTCAAAGCCGAGTAATCAGAAAAGGAGGTAAGGAATGAACCCGTTTTTAAAATGAGGATTTCCTGTTTGCAACAGCATCGTGGAATACAAAGTCTAACCTCCATAGTTCCTTCACTACCAAACTGTAGGGGCAAAAAACTTTCTCTGGACAAACTGCTCTTTGGTTCTTTAGAATCTATGTTTATTCGTGGTCTATGGAACAAATTAAAACTTAAAAAGTGTTAAAAGCTGTTTAACCCATCTACTCACTGCTTACATGCCTGAAAACCTTATAGTAAATTATGAATTGTATTACTTACCTCTGAGCCAGATTTTAACATAATCATTCACTTCAAGTCAATTTCTGCGCACTTTGCACACTGAGCTTCAAATTCACCAAGTTTTCATGAAAAATATTAGAATACAAGTCAAGGTTTTATGATGATTTTGGTACTTATTTTTATCATTTTCCTGGTTTTTTGTGAAGTTGGGTTTCAGATAACTGCAAAATGTGTATGTTTCTTTATAAACCTGATAAGCAGTGCATTCCATCTGACAGCCTTTTTTTGTGGTAACTACCGAATTAATGCTAAAACTTAAATTGTGTTCGTTTACATGCAAGTTGGATATATTGTGGAAAACAAATATGATTAGAGACTATACTATCACAAAATATCTATGGGCGTACCCAGCATTTTTAAGGGGTGGGGCAGAAGATTTTATTTAAAGTATGCAAATGAATGTTGCTTCAAGCTTCATGTCAGAGAGCAGGGTGGGTTTAGTCCCATACTTGCTCACTGGGCTTTACTTGGCTCACTGTGAGTATGAGTATGCCCATGAAAATATTACACTCATGTTTTTTAACACTTGGTGGCAGGAGCCTGCTATGTGGGTGCGCTGCTCTTAATCACTTTCATGTAAATGTAGAAAACCTGCAGTATTGTTAGCACTACGAAATGGAGGGCATGAATGTGTTAAAGAACTTGTTTTCATGCTCCCAAAGTTATTCTTATCAAAACTTCCTATCGCATGATTGTGTTTATATGTCAGACTTAAAGTATGGATTTGTGAGTCCAATGAAAAGATCTCCCTACATGAAGTGGTTAATGTCAGTCTTAATCATAAATAGTGATTGTAACTTAAGTAGCATTTTTGGTGCAGCATAGTGTTGTTAACGGAATTGGTATAAAGAATATCAAAAATTTTTAATTCAATTTTGATTGATATTGTCTATTCCAATTATGTTAACAACACTACACTACACCAATAATGCTACAAAAGTTATGATCACTTATCATAAAGCATTCACCACTTTCTAGCAAGTTAGTGCGAGCGCGATAAATATGTACTACTTCAATACGCTGGTATAGTATAGATTATTAATGTGGCTGGCGTATTATAAAACTTATTGAAATTGGAATCCTCTGTCTTGGATGGTAGAGTAGATTTTTCAATAGACTACTTTGATGTGATTTGGCAAACTCAAATAATTTCAAGTAATTAAGTATACAGGTTCAATTGCAGAATAGTTATTCTACAACTTCTACAAGTCCAACCCTAAAGTCCCAAAGAGGTATATGAAGAATCCACGGTTAAGGACATAAATATCTGTACAGGACTCTTATTGTCAATGTCATAAATGTGTGTACATTAGATTGACATTAGATTGTCTTTCTAGAAACATTCTAGACTAGTATTTTTTCATAAAAAAAAATTAAATACTTCATAAAAAAATTACTTTTTATGTTTAATAAATTACTCTAAGTAATTAGCTTAAGATTATGTTTCTACCTGACAATTTGAAAGTGCTTGTTACTGGGCCTACTTGAATAAATATAATTTTGAGTTTGAGTTTTACAGATATATATGTACATATTGATATTTATGTAGATATTTATGTGTATTTTGTAGATATATATGTTTGGTGACCCGTCTGCTTATTTGCCTCCTATAACATAAAAAAAAACATATATTAATACCCCTGACTGTACTTACTACCTGCATTAAAGTTACAAATACCAGGACCTACCTACTGATACACAAGATCGAGGTTAAGGGCATTTTTATTTGTTTGTTTGACATACTTTATTTATTTATTTGACATACTTTAAAACTAATACTTACAACATGAAGTAGAATCATTTGTCTTACTTGGATTGGTTTTTGTTTTGACTATTGTTCCAATTTTTTCATTGGTTTGTTGTACCTACTGCTGTACCCATGTACTGTGGCCATGTTATTGTATGTGAATACATATAACTACAACTTAGTTGAAAATCCCCGACATTTTCATTTCAAAGTCCAGTATCTCAAAAACGCCTGAACAGATTTTGATGAAACATGGATAAGAAAACTCGGGACAGACACGTTAAACTTATAACACACCTCTTTTTTCGTCGGGGGTTAAAAAACGATATGTAACGTGATTTGGCAGCCCTATAGAATCCTGACCGATACTTTTGAGATTTCGTATCTCCCTCTCTGTTGCTCGTATATGCAAGTGCGACAGGGAGGGAGATATTTCGTTATTACGTAATATTTAATAATATATTCAACGAAACAAACCATTGACGTAAAACAGCGATAACGACATATCTTACAAACCTGTTCTTTCTAAACAAAGACCAAAATGCATTCTGGAGATAAGCGATAACCACTATGTGGATGAATCGCAGGTAAAATATTTACTTATACTTATGAATTGGACCGTCATAATTTTTGGCGACCGGTAGTGCTGACTATGAAGACGCTGCCTACGAAGCGAAAGGATCTGGGTTCTAATCCCGGCCAGCACAAATATTTGTGTGATGACCATGAATTGTTTTTGAGCCTTGGATGTTATTTATTTTTATATGAGTAGTTATATCTATTAAATGGGTGGATCAACTATTTTCTGTCGCTAGTTGTGCGATTTACGGGTTTTAAATCACCAAATGTGGGGTTTTCTTGTCAAGTTCGACCCCTTTTCGTATGGACTATCTAGGCACGTGTGAAGTCCGTATTGTATTTTTTTTTCTAAGAAGCTCTGTAATTTTGTCTCCTAGCTAACGGGACAAAATAACAACAAGAAATAGTTGATTGACCCGATAAATGTCGTCGTCTAGTAGCTACTTAGCTAGTACCCATGTCACAGGCCTTATTGAGCTTCCTATGGGGTTAGTTCGATTTGAGTAAGATGGGCCCTAATATTTATTTACTAGCTTCCGCCCGCGACTTCGTCTGCGGGGACCCGGGATAAAAACTATCCCATATTTTAATCCAGCCTAATCGAATTAATTACACGCTGTGTACGGCTGCAAGGAACGCGTTAACAGACTGCGTGCATTTGTTTCCTAAGATAAGACATGCTAACAAACATACGTACACACTTAAGTCCACACATACACGCGTCTGGCAAGTATGATCGGGTTTATGTCCGACGCCCGGCGTCTTTGACACTTGCGTGCCTACTTGTCTATGGGACGAATAAGGGGATGCCTTGATTTTAATCGTACACGGCGTACACGCCCCCCATAGAATATCGAGCCGCGCCGCGCCGCGCCGCTCTGTGCAGTGTGCGGACCGTTTCATATTAATTCGAACATTACAATCGGTACCGCCTCCGCGCCGCACCGCGCCGCTCCGCCACCGCTGTCGGTGCGTTTCGCCGTATAATGTTCGAGCTAATAGGAAAGGATCCGCACAGAGTGGCGCGATATTCTATGCGGAACCTAGACTTACTTACATTTCATTATTATCCTAGGGCGGTCAGTACTCACTCAGGCTCTGTTCGCGCGTGACAATCGCAGTTCGCGCGGTTGTCAATAGGACACCTTTTCGAGTCTAATATTCGCGCGAGTCGCGCGAACTTCCGATGATTGCGTAATCGCGTTGTATTAGGACGATCCTTAATAGCCGTGCTGGTGTTAGTCACGCTTTCACACTTTATTGAGTACGGTGGACGTAACTTTAATCATTTATACCTACATCGCGATTTGTGATTCCGTGTGACCCTTGTCTCATCTGCGAGTTAATAATATCGTGTTTTTGTGTTGTTTTTATTACTTTTTACGTATGTTTACCTGCATAATTATTAGAACAAAGTATAATGGTGACGGTGTAGGTATACTGCCATTTTAGAGTAATATTTTTGGTCTAGTTTCAGGACGTTTAGCTGGCAAACCACTCTTTAACACATTTATATTTTGCATTTTTCCCTTCGTCAAATTCCAGCTTGACAAAATATTACTTAATTAAGCTTCGTTAAGACAAATAATAAGTAAGCAAATAATTCACCCAAAAAATGATTCATTAAACTATTATTATTGACTAAGTAACACTGTCTCAGTCTATCATATCAGCATTGACCACGAATTATGTAAACATCACATAAGACAAAACTGCAGTTTACTTAGAAACTGCAGTTTTCATGTAGGTACATAGTTTGTGTTAGAACTGCGACCCCATCAGAAACAAACTTCAAGGTAAGAACTTTGAACCTGAATCCTGATAAAGGAAATTAACTTTAAAGAACGAACATTTAACCTTAAAGAAGAAGATCCTATTTAGTGAGGCGCGTAAATTGGCTAAGGAGAAAGACTATAAGTACGTGTGGGTGAAAAACGCCAACATCATGCTTCGGAAAACAGACGAAGCTCGCGTCCTCCTTATACGTAACGGTGCGGATTTACTAAAAATATGACTAGTTTGTTTAGTTCTATCTTGTCTTGCTTACAATTCAATCATAATGTTGTTATTTTTTGTAACCATAGTCATTGGGAGCAACATACTAAGAAAATTGAGCATGTCAGCGAAGTGGTTCTGTTTAAATCATAGATAATAATAAACTCTCTATTTTTTACCAAAATTGTGGTGGTCTCAAATCTAAATTGCAGGATCTGCGCTTAAATTCAACTGTTTGCTCGTACGATGTTATTGTTTTAACTGAAACCTGGTTGAACGAATCTGTCCTGGACTCCGAGATCCTCGCTAATGAATTTGTAATATTCCGGCGTGACCGCAGCTCGCTAACTTCACAGAAAAAGGGCGGGGGAGGTGTACTTGTTGGTGTAAGAAAGTGTATCGCTGCCATAAGACGCCCAGATTTCGAGGCGAATAACTTTGAGGAAATATTTATCTCTATACCGGGTAAGTCATGTAACCTACCAATTATTTTAAGTGCCTGTTACATTCCACCTTCTTCGCGACACTACGTTTACGAGGATTACCTGACACGCGTTCAAAATATTTACTCGGCCCACTCCCCATGTACACTACTTCTGATGGGTGATTACAATCTACCCAGTATTAACTGGTCGTTTAACAATGGTATTCCGCCATGTTCTCCACTGGACTCCGACAACCAAACAACTAAATCTTTATCATATACTATGGCACTTGCTAACCTTTTACAATATAACAACATTCTAAATGAGAATGGCAGAGTACTTGATTTGGTCCTTAGTAACGCCCCTGGATGCACTTTATCATTATCCACTGATCCCTTGCTCTGCGCCGCACCCCACCACCCTCCTTTGGACATTAATTGTGACTTTTCAGAACCTAAAGTAATGAGCTCTATTAGTAGAAACAAGCGCAATTATTACAAAGCAGACTATGAAAAAATACAGAATAAAATCGATTCCATAGACTGGGCTTCCGAATTTGACCAACTGGACCCTGAGAGTTGCGCTTCTAAATTTTATAGTCGTATTAGTGAAATAATACAACAACATGTTCCACTTTGTGCTCATGAATCATCACACTATCCTGTGTGGTTTTCTGCTGCGCTTACCAGGACGTTGAGGCGTAAGCATAAGATCTGGTTAAGGTGGGTAACTTATAGGTCACTAAGAGATCACCGGGAATTTGCGTTGCTAAGGTTGAGAGCCAAACTCTTGTTAACCAAATGTTACAACAGATACATACACAATGTAGAAGAGTCACTTAAAACAAACATAAAACAATTCTGGAAATTTTCCTCGAATCTCAAGCAAACCAATACAGGCTTCCCTCAAGTTATGAAATATGAAACCACAGCCTCAGACTGCCCAGAAAAGATGTGCGACATGTTTGCGAACTATTTCCAGTCAGTTTATGAGCCCGTCTGTTCTGAAGCCTATGCCACTGAAACCCTAGAGCAACTTGACGATAATAACTCGAACATCAGCCTTAGCAACTTGTCTTTCTCGGAATCTGAAGTACTCTCCGCGTTGAAACAGATCAATGAAAACAAGGGTCCAGGTCCAGACGGTGTGAGCCCGGTTTTTATAAAGCGGACCAGTAAAGCGTTAGCGAAGCCACTTCAATACATTTTTAACATCTGTCTGCAAAAAGGTGTATTTCCAGACAGGTGGAAAGTTGCGCACATAACACCAATTTATAAATCGGGTCCGAGGGATAGTGTTCAAAACTATCGTCCGATCTCAATTCTATCCTGCTTTCCAAAAGTTTATGAAAAGTTGGTGCATGGGCGAGTCTTTGATCTGGTCAAAAATAACATACTTGATGAACAAACAACATGGCTTCGTCAAAGGTAAGTCCACCGCCAAAAACATGGCCTTATTCCTGAACTCGGTATTTCGCGCTTTAGACGATAAAGACCAGGTAGATACCATCTACACTGACTTTCAGAAAGCTTTTGACAAAGTGGACCATCTAATTCTCTTAAAAAAACTATCGTTTAATGGTATCAAAGGAAATCTTCTCAGATGGTTCGCCTCTTACCTTCAACACCGTTTGCAATCTGTTGTAGTCAATGGATATGTATCTACACCATTCTCGGTCACGTCTGGAGTACCACAAGGGTCAATTATTGGCCCACTCATGTTTATTCTATATATTAATGATATTTCGGCCTGTTTTACCCATTGTAACTTCTTATTGTATGCTGACGACTTAAAAATTTATAGAAATATTAAAACGCAAACCGACGTTCAACTCATTCAGGAAGACCTGAATAGATTGAACGAGTACTGTAAAACTAATAAACTCTTCTTAGCATATAATAAGTGCAAGCATGTAACTTTTACCAAGAAACATAACATCATCCAGAATTGCTACAATATTAACAATTGCAAATTGGAAAGCGTTACTTCCATACGTGACTTAGGCTTAATTCTGGACACCAAACTCACCCTAGATACACATGTCGATCATATCCTTAGAAAAGCCTACCAGATGCTGGGTTTCATAATGCGCGTTGCAAAACCCTTTAAACAAAAACATAGCTTAATGTCTCTTTATAATTGCTTAGTCCGGTCTAATCTCGAATACGCCTCTATTGCGTGGAACCCTTATTATAATATATACATAAATAAAATCGAAATGGTACAAAAAAAGTTTGTTCGATATGTGAGACGCAAATTGCACCTGCCCCGCCGCTCCTATATTCATGCGTTACCTGAATTTAAATTGTTGTCTCTCCAGGACAGACGTTCTATTGCAGATGTTGTCATGTTGCGCAACATCTGCACAGGTGATGTCATATGCCCACAATTACTGTCGAGCATTCGGTTCCGAGCACCAGTGCGAAGTACACGATCTAAAGACCTTTTTAGCCTTCCTAAAACAAAGACCAATGCCGGTAAACGGGCACCAGTTTATAGAATGTGTTACCGCCACAATATGGTTCTCAATGATGTGGACATATTCTCTTGCTCCCGTTCACAGTTTAAAACCACTTTAAACAAAATTTATAGTGATAAGCGTTAAGTTCTAGCTGTAGTTTGTTTATTTATCTGTACTGGAAAGCGTGTTAATTATGCATGACTGTCCTGTGTTCTTACACTTACTTATAGTTTTTATAAATGTTTTAAAGAGATTCAAAGATTCAAAGATTTATTTGTCCAACATAGGTAGTTATTAGGTATTACATTTTTCCAGTATCACTATGTGGCGCCTTGCGGCATACAAATATAGTTATATTTTTGTAACACGCTTCTGCATGCAGCATGCTTCACAAATAATTTACATTAGGTAGTCAACATATCACAATATATATATATAAATACAAATTTAATAAATGTACATCGAGTCAACTCGAATAATATAATATTCTTGACTAATACCGCATAATTGATTCGCCGCATAGTGGGTATTATATGTATAAGTTTTTCTTAGTATTGTTTAGCGAGTATTGAATCGCGTTAATAACTTTTGTGTTCACAGTGGGATATGTTTAAGGAAACGTCTATACGTAATTACTTGTTTACACACCAATATGCTGTATTTCTGTGACAGTTTCTGTTTTATCTCCTTAATAAATAAATAAAATAAATAAACTTCTAGCAGTAAAGTGAGTTAGGTTAGAACTGCGACACCAACAGAAATGAACTTGAAGTAGAATGTAAGATTTGAGTGCTAAAGAAACACAGTATTTTTGATTGATATCATTCATATAAGTATATTAATTCTGCTGCATTTTTAATTATAGAGATTCACGACTGACTAGCAATGTAATGCAACTAAGCAAAGAGAGAGAGGACTGCAAAAATAGCTCGCTATCTCTTATTTTATATGGATTACAATGAAAATGGTAAAAGATAAAGAATTGTTTTTCGACGAGTATGATGGTGGCCGACGCTCGAGATCCGATTAGAGTTCCTGATATCACATATGTTTGATAATAAGGCAGACTGAAAGACGACTGAATGGTTGTTCCTTTTTTACTTTAAATCTATGCTTCTACACTATTTTCTTCCATTTTCGGTTGGCGTATAAAAACAAATTGCATACGGACTTGATTAGAATTAGGTATTCACTAGAGACCCGAGGCGGCGTCGAAACGATGAATATTGAAACACAATCCATACAATTTTGAAAACTGCAATTATATTGACATCCGAGTATTGTGATAACAATCACCGTGTAACAGGCCCCATTCATTTTTTATCGTCGCCCAAGGCACTGTGTTAAGGTGCACAAAGACGCCGAGAGACTCCAACTGAGACAGGCGTAGGCGTCCACGACAGTGAATGGGTTAGGTAAACCTCTGTCTTATCTCAAAACCTTGATTATGTAAAAATTTGTATATATATAAACTTTTTTGAAGCAAAAATACATGACAATTTAATAATGACATAAAAGAGTCCAATAAGTATTAATTAAATGTTGACACAATACGTCTGTCATTCATTGTAAACATTGTAAATAGATCGTTCGTTTTGTAGTTATTTTGTTAATTTGTGTGGTCTTGCCGACTCAAAACATATATTTTCTCACGCTGAAGAACTTGGTTGAAATTGTTGATTATTTTTTTACTGTGTTATCTGTATACAAAACAGGAGGCACGTCAAGTGATGTCACGCCGCCAAAGTCACGTGGACAGCGCACAGTAGTTCTTTAAAATTTATTTTTCAGGCCTTTTTCTACAAAAATAGGAATAAATATTTATGCAACTCTCCAGAATGAGACGAATCTAATGACATATAATTTGGGTCTATATCGGGTGGCATAAAATTGTTGGTCCTACTATTTTGTCGCATACCAACTTTATGCCGAATAACGTATGGCATAAACATTGTTGTGCATATTTTTTATTTGCCGAAATTGTTGTTCCTAATATCGATTGTCCTAAATATTTATTGTCCGAATGTTTATTGTGTCGAAGTTATGTCATGTTACTAATATTTAATGTTCTAAAAATGTTGCATAATCTAAATGTTGGTTGGATCTGATCAGAATTGCCTATTACTTAAATTACTTATGACCCGCCCTCATGTCGACGGAGCCCCGCTTCGCGGGGCCCCTATTTCTGCTCTGAGGGATGAAAGGCAACTAACGAACCTATCTTATTTATCCAGATGTAGGTCGGGTCTGCTCAGAGTTTAAAAATAGTATAAAATTTAGGAAAAGAATAGTATAGGTGGTTTAGCTAATTTAATAATAGGCAAAATAATTACTATGGCAATGAAAATTAGGACTATTACTTTTTAGGTAATTCGATGTTCGAGTAATCAATATTAGGACAAACATACTTTAGAACTTTTAAATGTGTATGCGCAAAAATGAATAGGCTAAATAAGTAGTATGCCACTCAACATTATGCCAAACAGTCTTGGCCAAAAAATTTTAGGACAGGCACCCATATAATTTATTTAAATCGGACCATAACTGTAGATCTGATGGGGTGTACAAAAATCGGCTTCGCGTAATATATATATAGATATATATAGATTCTAATACACACAAGTACAATGTTCCCTCTGAGTTGGAAGGTCAGGCGACAGTCGCTTCAGCAAAAAATAGTGCCTACACTAATACTAGGGATTATGTGGGGACCTCGGCTCTTCAAGGATGCAACCGGGATAACGCTAAGATAATGTTACTATAGTTTTTTTTTAATGTTTAGCTTCCGCCAGCGATCCGTCTGCGTCAGATCTTAATCTAACTACCTTCGTGCAAAATTCCATTCATCCAAAAATCTAAACATACAAACTTTCGTATTTATAATGTTAAGTAGGTTAGCGGTACATAGCGCGAAAGCATCATAACATACTTGCTTGAACAAATCTCTCTAGAGAAGTTAGAGTTTCAACCAACGGGTTGAGTTTGGGCAGCTAAAAAAAATAAGTGTCTTGTTATTTTAGACTTCTCTATTACATTACATATAAAAGTGAATCAAATCGGAGCCGGACAGTTGGGTACCTTTCCTTGTTAGTATTTTAACCCCCGACGGTATTGAGGGGTGTTTGAAGATAACGGGTGTATCTGAGTGCATCGTAGTTGGGTGAGGAGCAAATTCCTGGCCAGTATAGTTAGCCTGGTTGATCGCTAGTAGTTAAAAAAATCCGTTGTGACACAAAAATTAACCATAGAATTGTATAGCGAATTTTTGTGTCACAACGGAACTTTTTGACTACTACCGATTAACCAGGCTAACTACTGGCCAAGAATTTGGTCCTCACCCAGTTCCCAAACGGAGTGGTCGGCTATTTGATTGCGTTTTTTTTAAAATCGAAATTCTTATCTGTCCTGCACGGCTATCACGCGACGGCTCTCTCTTATTAAAACACTTAGAACAAGAGGTATAGTGTGAGAAAAACCAATAGTATATCGCGGCCGTCCCATGATATACGTGAACCATCTGTTCTTGGCTATGTATTTTTAATTTATCGACTTGTCAGTATTACGGCTTGAGTTTGTTTTGGCAGCCGGGAGGGGTGTCAAGGTCGCAATAAAGTTCGTCCTTATTTTAATCTGGTGGCGAAAATAGCGTAAACGGTTCTTTTCCGTTTTCTTGGGTTGCCCTTATATTTTTTTGTGATATGCGCTCATATTGTATCAAAACAAAAATGTACATAGCTTGTTTCAATCAACTGATTTTACTTTGCTTACTACTGCTAATATAAATAAAGTTAATTATTCTTTTATACATAAAAATATAGTATATACAAGAAGAAACTAGAAATTCACTATATTAGGAAATGTTTTTTGGGTAAACTTTTAAATAATCTCATTTCCATGTATGACAAATTACTTGCCTTTCGGCCTTGAGATTATTTATTCTGTGTTAAGAGCCTATCGTATGTTTAGGTTCTGAACTGCGCTAAGCATTTGAGCCTAAAGTTATAATTTCGAGGTCATCTTTTGATAAGCAAATTTTTTACATCCGCATAAATGAGGGCTTATGTTAAAAATATTGTGAAATGGAAAATGAACTATCATTTGATAATTTTGATATTGAAGTGGCTTTTCGGTGCAGGAAATAATCGCGAGGAAATCGTAGCCCGGTAACTGTAACCGTAAATCCCAATTAGGTCTAGTTTTCCCTCTGGGTTAAACGGTCAGATGGCAGGCGCTTTCGTAAAACTAGCCTATGCCAAATCTGGGGATTAGGTGCCAAAGCGGACCCCGTGGGCTCCTTTAAGTCATAACCGGGAATAACGAGGAGAAATGAAAAACCCAATAAGTTTTATAAACAACTGCAAGTCATATGATTTTACTTGTCGCTGGTTGCTGCGACGTTGGATTATGTCAAGAATATATTTTACTGAATAAATAACGCTATCTTTATATCTGCTGCAATGTCGCGTTAAATGAAATGTCTCGAACAGCAAATCCCTTTTAAAACTACATATCTTGATAAATGTTGCCTGATATCAGCGCCCGCGTGTCTTGCCAGGGTCGAAATTGATAATGTCCCGTTATCTACTAAGTTTTATATCGACTTTTTGCTACCATGCTAGTTAACTTTTGAGATAAGCGCATCTTTGGCGCTATCAGTCGCTTGCGGATTACGTCCGTAGATGGACTCCTTCATGTTTCCCCTTGCGTCTGAAGCGGAAAAAGCTTCAAAATGGTGATAAACGGATACAGGACTGTCCCACAGCAGTGCCCGGTTGTGGGCCGCATGGAGGACATTGGATGGAATCTGCAGTGTCCAATGACGGGCCAGTGGTCCAGGCAACCAGTGAACAGTGGCTACAGTGCTCCAAGTGTTTACCGCGAAATCCCTCCCATGGAGTGTTACGCTAGAAACTATTACGTCCCCAAACCCGAGTATTTTCCGCCCCAAATACCCTACCCTCAGCCGGTCAGTTACCAGCCTGTCATACCTAATTTGCCGTGTAACCAAACGCAAGAATGGGATTATGGGAGTATGTGCTACAACGTCAATGGCCAGCCTTGCCAATACACGAACGTTGTCGACTTAGAAGATTTTATGTAAGTGCTTTACGATGCCACTCACTGACCCTGCCTACGAAGCTGACGTTCCTGGGTTCGAATCCCGGTTATGGAAAATATTTGTGTGATGAACATTTATATTTGTTTCAGAGTCTTGGATGTTTAGATAAACATCTTTATATGATATTTCATCGTCTGGTACACATCACAATCATTATTGAGCTGACTATGGGGTTGATTCGATTTGCGTAAGAGCATCCGCTGATATATTTTATATTGTTCATTCCCGTCGTCTCTCTTTAAAAGTATACTAATGTCGACTTAATTAATGATTATATTGGTCACTGATAAATATGGATTGTATTTTGGAATTACATATGTAACACGTGGCATCTATTATTATCTATGTTATTAATTAAATATGTTCTTAATTAATAGGATTCGCGGTCCAAAATACTTCGCAACCCATTGTATAATCTTTTTTAAGCCCGTCACAGACGTAGCTATACATACATACATACATACATTCACGCCTTTATCCCTAAAAGGGGTAGGCAGAGCACATGAAACTTATGTTCCAGCGCCACTTTTAGCATAAATGTGGGTATAAAAGATCGACAAAATGTGATATTACGACAAAACGAGCTATAATATATATTAATATACCAAAGTATAATATTATGGCTAGGCAATAGGCATCTTACGATATATTTTCCGTAATAGTTGACTGAGTCCACACACGCAGATATAATAGTACATTAAGGTGAGGGCCATAAATATGCGCTCTGGGGCTTTACGAATTACCGCCCGTGTTGCGTACAAAATTTTACGTTTTCACCTGGCCACAATGCGAGTTTTCCCGTACGCGCAGCGTGCAGTAAAAATCGCATTATGGCCAGGTGTGACGTAAAATATATTATAGCTACGTCTGTGACGGGCTTTATGCTTCTGCTATATTAACATTGACAGTACTAATGACGTCAACAAATTGTAATTTTTGGCTATTTATACAAGCGATATGTATTTAATAGACTTATATGTCTCGTATAAATATCGCTTGTATAAATAGCCAAAAATTACAATTTGTTGACGTAATTATAAGTCCACATTACATGTTATCTGACAGTCAATGTGATAGCGCCATCTATTGGCAATGGTATTCGTTAATCGTGTATTGGTAAATAAAACGAGCTTAAAAAAGCAAGATACAAAATGCTTTAACGGCAACGGTTTATCATTAATAGCTAGTAATTCTATTAGCTATTAAAAATAGATTCATTGCAGTTGTTCTTTAAACAAACGCTTATGGGTGGGTGGCATCAAACCGTCTGTAATCGTAAGTGATTATAGTTGCTAAAATTTGCATTTACCGAAAGTTTGACAAGTTCCAATGGAATGACAGCTGCCGGCGTCATGCATATTTAATAATTTAACGTTGATCGGCCTGCGATATTGTTCGTGCAATTCGCTCTATGGATGATGCATTTGTCAACGATGCGTTTAACAGGCATCATGTAACAGTTTCGTTTTCAGCATCTGTATGCGATTACATATAGGCCGCCTTGGAAGATTGCCAACTGGTCGCGTGTTTCTTGTCAGCTGACCAAAGCCACGTGAAATATCAGTTAGATCAGCTACTGACTAACTGACTGGTATTACCATTACTGTCTGTGTTCATTTGTTTATTGTCCTCTCACAATGCTCGGCTATTACGACTATAAACTGCACATGCGGTTCCGCCCGCGTATTAATGAGAACCCTGGCAGAGCCGCGATATAAAATATAGCATATGTCCATCTTAAAGATCCATTCCATATAGTACCAGTGAATTTTTAAATCGGATGATTGGTTCTTCAAACACACAAACTTTACCGCTTTATAATTACGTATCTACAAGAGAGAGTAGCGAACGAAATTCTATGCTTCAGCTTGGCCCAAAATTCGTTCGTATGTCTGGATGTCCCGCTGTCCGCTGGTTCTCCTCTACAAGTCGCATTTCTCAACCGATTCTCGTTAAATTTTGTGAGCATGTCCGTTATATTTAATATTGTTTTTTTTTTTTTATTCAGTTTTCGGAAATTAAAAAGGATACCCTCGCGACTTCTACAGCTCAGTATAGATACTTGTGGAGATACCTACACATTTTTTATTATTATTTTAATTTGGGGACATTGCCTTGTCTAGAGTTCGGTCCTCTAAGCCTTGTGATAATCCGTTCTATTTGGAATACATCCAACAATTTACTTTACGTCACTCTGGGCGGCAAGTGAGATTTACCCCCCACGAGCGCAACGGCAAATCTCACTTCACACCCAGGAGAAGACGTAAAATTGTGTACTCACCATGGGCGGTAAAGCCCCAGATCGCATATTTGTGGCCCTTACCTTCGGTTCGAGCAAAAAACACCTGCGATCTGGGGCATTGACGAATTCACCGCTACGTCCATTATGTACTATATATGCATTAACTTCCTTAATTTGCCTGTCTTACCATTGACATGCAAGTCTTGAGTCATGCTTAAAACATGTGATTATTTTCAATAGTATCCTTCCCTCTCCGTGTGGTATCGAGTTAGAATTTCACCTCCCTCTTTATTCCCGTGGGTGTCCTACAATTCGACTAAGGGAGCAGGATTGAAGTGTGTTGTGGGGTTTATCATCAAATTGTCCACACTCACTTCGTCGAATTTCACTTCAAAGTCAACGTTTCATGTATTTTCATTTCGTCAACAATTCAGTTCGTAGAATGGTCATTACAAGTAATATTAAATCGTGTATTTTTACTTGTCGGATGGTTCATTAAATAGATGAATTATGTCATGGAAAACGTTTTGTGATTTATTATTTCAAGTTTTTTTAATTAACATACAAATTATTACAAGGATTATTATTAAAAATTAAAATAGTTAGCATACGCAGTAATCCATGGCAATTATTTTAACCTAACCTAAACCTTACCAAACCGCCAGCGTGTCGACGTCACCCCGCTTCGCGGGGTGCCTATTTCCCATCTGAGGGACACAAGTGAACCCTAACCTAACCTACTTATAGTACAACACCCGTGTTGTGGGTGATGGGCTAGCAACCTATAACTGCGACATCACATTTTGAAGATCTTTTTTTACCCACACTTGGTAAAAGTGCACTGGAACATAAGTTTAATGTGCTCTGCCTATCCCCTTTTGGGAATAAAGGCGTGAATCTTTTGTAAGGATGTACCTATGTTAATATCCTGTCCTTCATAACCACCAGCCGCCCAAAGAGATATCAAAAGTCATCTTCCTCTTCAATGGAATTAGTACCATTCAGAATAGAAACAGAGTTGTATTGTTTTTTTCTCGTTCGATTTCAAAGCCAAAACAAACTGCTATATGACCTACATTTGATTCTTTCATTGCCATTTGCACGGCTATCACGCGACGGCGCGCTGCTCTCTCGATTTTTCTCGCACTATCCGTCTTTCTCTTATTAGAACAATCAGAACAAGAGGTGTAGCGAGAAAAATCGAGAGTATATCGCGGCCGTCTCATGATAGACGTGCTTAGTATTCTGTATATTATATAGGCTCAGGTGGTTTTAGACACATAATATTGTAGGTAGCGTCATATTTATTGTTATGGTTCGTTGCAATTTTCCCCTGACCTTGTCTATTTCTTTTATACTTACAAAAAAAATCAAGATATCAATAGGTCGTCTTCATCATCCGTTGTTTATCATTATTACCAATGAATTATCTGGGTGAACAATCATGTTCTGTAGGCATATTATGGTTAAGGTTATCACGCAATATACGACAAGATAAAGCGTCTGTCGCTTTCTATCAGGCGTAGTAAGAGGGAGCCAAATGCATCACGCTGCAGGGTAGGTAACTCTCGTCAATATTTTTAACAAAACCACCAAATATTAGATGACCTTTGTTAGCATTCCAAGTACAAGTAATTAATTGAATCTATAATCTTGTACCGTGTCGCCTAATGTAATACCGGTTCGGACAACCGGTGTCCGAGACCAAATACAAAGTTCGACTGTAGACGACGTTATCCAGCGATAACCTTAATTCTAAAACGGCCTGGGTATTCCCAAATGGTTTTGTACTCGACTCTTTACGACTCTAATACAATTTGACCCCTACGTTTCCAACAGCTATGCGTAATCGGTTGAGCTTTTATACTGGTTAGCCTGCAGGAAAAGGATTGAGACTATTAGTACTTACTCATTAACGACGACAAACGCTTAACGAGCTGATTATGTTATCAAATGTATACAAATTATGTATTTACTCGGACGGACACGATTTTACCGGTAACCTCGCTTGCGTTATTGATATAGAATTAAAATGTGACTATATCCTTGTTCGAAAAAAAAACCAATAATACAACGTCTAAGGCCCATTGGCCTACTGGAAGGACTTATTCTAGCGATGCGCGACTTTGAATAATACTAAATCGATTGGTCGAATATAATAATCATTCAACTTATTCGTCTTAATTTATAATCATTCGATTATCAGTCACTCACTACTAATGAACGCAGAGTCGACTCGTCCCAAGTCGAATTGAAGTAGTTGAACTGAATGGTGTCGACTAAGAGACTATTAGTAGTTACTAATTAGTAGTCGTCATTCGATTATCAGCATTAGTATATTCCTAATGTCACAATCGATTATTGATATATTAGTAATTGCTAATAATTCGATTAGTCGATACATACAAAGTCGCGCATGATGGCTAACTTGTTCTCTTAACTTCCTGAGGCCTCATACCTACGTACTATTGGTACCTATTAGTACTACATAAAAAAACAATTGATTATCAATCATATAGCTATATACAGTATACATTCACGCCTTTATCCCTAAAAGGGGTAGGCAGAGCACATGAAACTTATGTTCCAGCGCCACTCTTAGCATAAATGTGGGTATAAAAAAGATTGTCAAAATGTGATATTGCAGTGACAGGTTGCTAGCCCATCGCCCACAACACACGTTAACCCTGCTCCCTTAGTCGACTTTTACACACCCACGGGAAGAAAGGGGGTCGTGATATTCTAACCCGACACCACACGGGGAATAGGTATATGCATTTGTTAAAGTAGTGATCAGGTAATTTTGTCGAACTGTGAAGGTTTTTATTTTTATTAGGTAATTCTTCTTCAGCGCAATTTTGGAGGGATGGATTTGAGTAAACTTCTTAATGATGCACTGGAGATTGATTGGGGTGTGATCTCGAGAGCTGTTACTGTAGATGAACAAGTTTCACTTCTAAATTCTCTTCTCATACAGCTTTATGATGTTCATGCCCCAGTCCGTTCTATAAAAGTCAGGCATCTTCCTGCTCCTTGGCTTACCAAGGAAATTAAGAATCTTCTAGACAAGAAGAATTTTGCCAAGGCGAGGTACAAATCTAACTCTTGCGATGCCAATAAATCTCGTTACCATATCATGCGTAACCGTTGTAGCACCATTTGTCGAGATGCGCAGAGGCGGCATATTCATCAGTCTGTGGAAAACGGTGACCCTGCGAAGGTATGGAAGTTTCTGAAGTCACTAGGAGTTGGAAAGTCACAACAAGATTCTTGCCCCAAGAAAATGGATTTCGACTTGCTTAATCAGCATTTTTCTACTTCAGCTACTTTTAGTGGCCCGGACAAGGCTAAGACCCTTCAGCATCTCTCTTCACTTTCAACTCCAGACTTTTCTCCTTTTTCTTTTGTTCCTTTTACTGGCAGTGATGTTAAGAAGACTATACTATCCATAACGTCTAATGCTGTTGGTGTCGATTGCGTTAGCCGTAACATGATCCTTCCCCTCCTTGACCTTCTAGTTCCTGTCATTACTTATATCCTTAATAATTCTATCTCTTCCTGTGCTTTTCCCTCACTTTGGAAGGATGCTTATGTAATCCCTATTCCTAAAAAGGCTAACCCTACCTCTTTTTCTGAATATCGCCCTATCTCCATCCTTCCTTTCTTGTCTAAGGTACTGGAGCGGCTTGTGCATCAGCAGCTTTCATTTTATCTAAACAAAAACGATCTGCTAAACCCGTTCCAATCCGGTTTCCGTTCCGGTCATAGTACGGCTACCGCACTCGTTAAGATCACTGATGATATTCGGGCGGGGATGAATGATCGAAAGTTGACGGTATTGATGCTGCTAGATTTTAGCAATGCATTTAATACCGTTGATTTTGACATTCTACTTGGGATACTGCGTTCTCTTAATATATCTCCTGCAGTAATTGAATGGTTTCGTAGTTATTTAAGCAGTCGTCGGCAGCGTATAAAGGTGGAAGATTCCTTATCTACTTGGTGTGACACGCTAGCCGGTGTCCCGCAGGGCGGCGTGTTATCTCCCTTGCTATTTTCAATATTTGTTAATTCTATTACTCATAATCTTTCCTCGCATTATCACCTTTATGCCGATGACCTCCAAATTTATTCGCAAGGTGTCGCTGATGATCTTTCGAATGTCATCTGTACTGTAAACTCCGACCTTGAGAGCATCTCAAACTGGAGTCGTATATATGGACTCATTGTTAACCCTGCTAAGACCCAAGCTATTATAGTTGGTAGTTCCAAATTTCTTCCAAAAATTGATCCTGATAACCTTGACCCGATATATTTCAATGGTGTTATGATCCCATTTGCAAAGCAAGTCAAAAACCTGGGCGTTATCATAGACCGAACTTTATCATGGGTGCCTCAAGTGGGCGAGGTCAGCAGGAAGATGTTTGCTTCAATTAGTTCCCTCAGAAGGCTTCGGAATTTTCTTCCCATTCCTACCAAAATTGCGCTTGCTCAGACACTACTTCTCCCTATATTAGATTACGCTGATATTTCCTACCTCGATCTCACTGAAGATCAACTTAATAAGCTTGAGCGCATTCAAAACGTCTGCATACGGTTCATATTTGGGTTACGCAAGTATGACCATGTCTCTTATTTTCGCTCTCAGCTTAAGTGACTACCTATTCGTTATCGTCGTAACGCTCATGTCCTGACCCTGCTATATAATGTTCTGTTTCATCCCGCTACACCCCGCTACCTCAAAGAACGATTTAGTTTCGTCAAGTCGGCCAGGTCATCCCAAAATTTTCTTCTCACTGTTCCGTCATCCTCTTCAAAATTCTATAATTGCTCGTTTACATTCAAAGCCATTCGACTCTGGAATTCTCTGCCCGTGGATTTGAGGCGAGCTAAATCAGTCGCTTCTTTCAAAGCTCACCTTAAGGAGCACTATCTGTCTCTGCCATGATTCCTCAGATACTATTTTTCTTATTATTATTATTTTTAAATCCGTCTTTATGGTTAACACTATATGTATTTATGTAGGAATTTATGTATGTTTATTGTATGCTTTATGTGTGTATGTTTATTATTGATGTAATTGTGTATGTTGGAAGTTTACTTCCAATTTTGCCACCTACCTATTATGTAATTTTTTGTTGCTATTTCTCCGCTACCTAAAGGTTGTCTGGAAGAGATCGCTCTTTAGCGATAAGACCGCCTGTTGTCAACATCTATTTTTTTAATAAGTTATTATGTTTATTTGATTCATGTTTTGAGGTGTGCAATAAAGAGTATTTGTATTGTATTGTATTGTATACTTGTTTTTGAAACACCCGAAATTACACTCTATTTCGATCACAAGTTGATTCAAATTTCAATGCCATTTTGTATGGTATAGTGGTACGCAGTTTCTCTGCGCGCCGCGCGCCGTGAGAAGTTATTGTAACAGTTAAGTAAGTTTCTTCGTTAGAAACCTGTCATCACTCATCATGCGAGTATTTTGTTGCATTTTTAATCCCCGACCCAAAAAGAGGAGTGTTATAATATGTTTAATCGTGTCTATCTGTGTATCTGTCTGTGGTATCGTAGCTCCCTAACGGATGGACCGATTTGAATGCGGGTTATTTTTGTGTCATAGATAATTTTATCCCGAGTGTTCTTAGCTATGTTTCATGAAAATCTGTTCTGCCGGTTTTGAGATAATGGACTTTTAAATGAAAATTTCGGGGGTTTTTCAACTTTTCTAAGTTGTAGTTATATAGGTAATATATTATATAGTAGATAATGTCACTATCACTCATAGATAGTAGCTAGACCGCAATAATCTCTCAAATCTATAGCCTGAAAACCTACTAAAAAAATAAACTTGAATGTATTTATGTATCAAACGTATTGAGACGAGGTAACGCATCACTGTAGAAACTGCAACACGCTTCATTAACTATAGGTAGACCTTATTGTTGCAGTATGGTTCAGAATGGCTAACCATGTGTTCGTTGGTACTCATATTCGAGAATGCACCCTATTTCTCATAATGAGATATTAATTGACACTTTAACGCGTTGTTAATATCCATGATGACTGTATAGCGATTGTCCTTTGAGTGGTCTTAAAGTGGATATCAGAATGCATACAATTCAGAACATGTAATAATAATTATTATCTGAATTTCGTAGCGACAATAATTATGACAAGTGATTAAGTATACTTATTACGTAGTATTTATGTCTATCTATAAAATTAAATATTGTCGTCTAGTTCCCATAACACAGGCCTTATTGAGCTTACTATTTTGACTAGGTCGATTTGTGTGTTCAATGTGAACTGTGGAAAAAAAAAGGTCGATTTGTGTAAGATGCCAAACTATCTATTTATAAGGGCGAGTTGCACCAACTTAAGATAACGGACCGAGCAACGCGATCAACGTTAAAAAACGTTAACGTTGACAAACTTTCCACACATTCAGATTGAAGCCTTCGATTACAGACGGTTTTCGACCCACCCTAAATCAATTAAAAATTAAACAGTAAAAATACTAATTATATTCCAATGGTTGACATATAATAGACTAGCTTCTGCCCGCGATTCCCTCGGCTAGGAACTCGTTTATATCGTAGCTCAATATAAACTTTCATCCCAAATTTCACCCCCTTAAGTGATGATTTCCGGGATAAAATCTATCTTACGACCTTCCCCGGGATTCAAACTATTTCCATATCTATTTTCATCTAAATCGATCCAGCGGTTTAAGCGAGACAAGGTAACAGACAGACAGACACTTGCGCATTTATAGTATTAGTATGTATTTTTATATCTATGTATAATTGACGTGATGTTTATTTTTTGGTTATATTTTAATAATTTTAGTACATTCAATTAACTTTAAATCGGACATTTCGCCAGACCCCGCGTTACAATAATGAGGTTAATGTTTACATACCTACACACATACATTACAATAGTTACATGCGATTAGTCAACACGACTTATTGACGTGAAACCCGTCATTGTAGTGTGATTAGATGACACTATTTACCTAATGCTACCGCGATGTTGGTAGCTGCGATTCTGATACTTAATTCATTACATTTCATCCAAGTGGAATATTTAAAAATCAAAAACAAATGACGGTTTAAGAATTTCGATAGCGGACGTTTCTGCTTAGTAAACATTTACTTAATTCATTGTTAATTAACCGTTGGTAGCACCTGAAACTGTACAAATCTGTTCCAAATAAGATCAGAAAATCGTGCGATTTAAAGGAAAACCATTGTGAACAGTAAAAAAATACTACTGCTATTTTTGAAAAGCACGAAATGACCGAAATTAGGCTGTCAAACCTCTTCAGGCTTTTGCCGCTGAACAGATTTAGAGGAAATATGGTATAGAGATAGTTCAAGTCCCGGGGAAAGACATACGATGGTTTTTATCTTGGAAATCATCCCCCAAGGGGGGGAATTTTTTTATGGAGCTACGATATAATCGAGTTATATCGAGTACATAACGGTACCGTACAAGTTATGAAATATCGGTTACCGCTATTCGATTTAAAGGTAACCGAATCCTAAGTAATACCGGTTCGAAACCGGTATAATAAAGGTTTCCGAAAAAATTAGTGAACTTACACTTACATAATACAATTTCGTCCAATGGGAAACGAACGAATCGAAAAAGTATCAGAACAGAACCGACAAAACTGAAAGACTAAACGGCAGCGCTAGTGGTTTGGCAACGACGCTAAAATCGAAGTATCGGTAACCTTTAAAAAGCGGTTACTGTACCGAAAAAAATAAGGTGAAACTGCTATTTAAAACCGATATGACTTCATATCGGTTATGCAGTCCCTGGTTGTAAGTATACGGATCATTGCAACGTCAGATTTTCTCCATCTTTAAAGCATGAAATTAGCATGAAAAAAATATACAATAAACAAGATACATTCCATATTTTTTTACAACTACATACATTAAATTCCAGTTTATGCAAGTTACTTATATGTGACAATATGTGTTAATTGTAATGTATGTCTACTCCCTGTTGTCTCTGTGTGTCTTTTGTGTTAAATGTCTTATTTCTTTTATTCTTTATATCATAAATTAGTAACTTTTGTACATGTCATAGGCATATCAAGGTCCATATCTATCTATGATTTTAATTATAATTTGTAATTTATGCTTTATTACACTTACATATGCAGTTTTTTTTCGATTTCGTTTTTTGAAATTAAAATGAAACAGTGCAGGTCACGAGCCATTAGTAATTATTGTGGAACAACCGAACTGATCTCAGAAACTAATTTCTTTTAGGTTTTTCAATCTCCAATCGGCCAGCTACCCATGTCACCGAAATTTCCTTTCTCATATGAATTTACCGCAGACGCAACAGTGTTCCTCGCGAACGGAACATATAAATTTGTCCTCATTACATCGCATCTCAATTGGCTCGGTCGGGGCTCGCCATTATTTTTGCAATCATTGACAATTGTCCACTTACTCACTACTTGCTTGATAGCAAAATGACGTTCGTTATATTCCAGCATTGGTCTAATATCGAGTGTTGTTTATTTGTTAAATTGGCTACGAGAGCTACCTGAAAATTGGAAAGCATATAATAGTCAGACCTGGAAAGGGGAGGTTTATGCCTGATCGTTAGGAAAATCGGGTATTAGTACGGCGGAAATTGGCCAATATTGATAAAAGTCGTGGACACGTCTTCTATATACCTAAAACTGGTATGGATGTGTTCCTTGTTGTCTCCAGAGTACGAATCTACCGGTTTTAGTTAAGGGAGAGGGGGACGGACATAGCTGTGACGTCATAAAGATGGCGGCCGACGGTCATCGATTTTTGTTCAAATCTCGGGTTCTATTTTTCTGATCGGTTCATGTGAGGTGTCATTTGAATGCGTATTAAATGTTCTACAATTCATTCTTTGAGATCTGTAACGTACATTCAACCTCGGCTCGGGCTACAAAGTTCCTGCGGTGGCCTTTATTTTACTGCTCTAGGTGCGTATCATGACCGTCTGAGTCGTATAATTACTCAAAAAACAAAAAAAGAGTTTCTAAAGGCGCGATGTGACGCCAGCGATCGCTAGCAGAGACGAGCGTGGTGATAGTTAATTGGTGCGAAATTCACAAAATTTATTATTACTTGGTTATTTATAAGTGTACACCAACGAAATCTATATTTTTTAGAAAGCTTATAAAACTACCTATCTTTTTTTATAATAACTTTTATTAAGCTAAAGTTATTATTTATTGAGTTACAAGCATATTTTATCAGTACTAGGTCAAACGCGTGGGGTAAAAAAATCATATTTTTTCTTATTATTAAAAACTGTTGATTGTACGTCATAGCGTTCTGGAAATCAATTATAGTACGTTTAATAAGCTTTCAAATGCCACCTCACACGAAGCAATCAGTAAAATAGAACCCGAGATTTGAACAAAATTCGATGACCGTAGGCGGCCATCTTTGTGACGTCACAGCTATGTCTGTCCCCCTCTCCTTTAACTAAAACCGGCAGATTCGTACCCTGGAGACAACAAGGAACACATCCATACCGTTTAAGGTATATAGAAGAGATGTCCACGAAAATCGTGAAGGAGACGACTTTTTGCGATTTTGCCACCGTACTATATTGAGTACAGTCGCGAATGGCAAACGTCACTTGGACCATCAGCGGGCGAACAGGCATAAATATAATCACGCCTATTTCCCGGAGGGGTAATAGGCAGAGATCAGGGATTTCCACTCGCTACGATCTTGACAAACGTTTCTTGGTTTTACTGCTTGATTACATTATTCATACATGCTCGTCGATTTAAGGCCTCCACCCACCGGACGCGTGTGCTGCGCTGCAGCTGCGCGGGTGCTGCGCGTGTGCCGCGTTCGATGTGTGTTTGAAGTGTAGTTTCAATGCTTTACAAATTGCGCGGGTGCTGCGCGTGTGCCGCGCGGGTGCTGCGCTGCAGCTGCGCGGGTGCTGCGCGTGTGCCGCGTTCGATGTGTGTTTGAAGTGTTCTTTCAATGCTTTACAACTTGCGCGTGTGCCGCGCAGCACCCGCGCGTATTTATGTAGGAATTTATGTATGTTTATTGTATGCTTTATGTGTGTATGTTTATTATTGATGTAATTGTGTATGTTGGAAGTTTACTTCCAATTTTGCCACCTACCTATTATGTAATTTTTTGTTGCTATTTCTCCGCTACCTAAAGGTTGTCTGGAAGAGATCGCTCTTTAGCGATAAGACCGCCTGTTGTCAACATCTATTTTTTTAATAAGTTATTATGTTTATTTGATTCATGTTTTGAGGTGTGCAATAAAGAGTATTTGTATTGTATTGTATTGTATACTTGTTTTTGAAACACCCGAAATTACACTCTATTTCGATCACAAGTTGATTCAAATTTCAATGCCATTTTGTATGGTATAGTGGTACGCAGTTTCTCTGCGCGCCGCGCGCCGTGAGAAGTTATTGTAACAGTTAAGTAAGTTTCTTCGTTAGAAACCTGTCATCACTCATCATGCGAGTATTTTGTTGCATTTTTAATCCCCGACCCAAAAAGAGGAGTGTTATAATATGTTTAATCGTGTCTATCTGTGTATCTGTCTGTGGTATCGTAGCTCCCTAACGGATGGACCGATTTGAATGCGGGTTATTTTTGTGTCATAGATAATTTTATCCCGAGTGTTCTTAGCTATGTTTCATGAAAATCTGTTCTGCCGGTTTTGAGATAATGGACTTTTAAATGAAAATTTCGGGGGTTTTTCAACTTTTCTAAGTTGTAGTTATATAGGTAATATATTATATAGTAGATAATGTCACTATCACTCATAGATAGTAGCTAGACCGCAATAATCTCTCAAATCTATAGCCTGAAAACCTACTAAAAAAATAAACTTGAATGTATTTATGTATCAAACGTATTGAGACGAGGTAACGCATCACTGTAGAAACTGCAACACGCTTCATTAACTATAGGTAGACCTTATTGTTGCAGTATGGTTCAGAATGGCTAACCATGTGTTCGTTGGTACTCATATTCGAGAATGCACCCTATTTCTCATAATGAGATATTAATTGACACTTTAACGCGTTGTTAATATCCATGATGACTGTATAGCGATTGTCCTTTGAGTGGTCTTAAAGTGGATATCAGAATGCATACAATTCAGAACATGTAATAATAATTATTATCTGAATTTCGTAGCGACAATAATTATGACAAGTGATTAAGTATACTTATTACGTAGTATTTATGTCTATCTATAAAATTAAATATTGTCGTCTAGTTCCCATAACACAGGCCTTATTGAGCTTACTATTTTGACTAGGTCGATTTGTGTGTTCAATGTGAACTGTGGAAAAAAAAAGGTCGATTTGTGTAAGATGCCAAACTATCTATTTATAAGGGCGAGTTGCACCAACTTAAGATAACGGACCGAGCAACGCGATCAACGTTAAAAAACGTTAACGTTGACAAACTTTCCACACATTCAGATTGAAGCCTTCGATTACAGACGGTTTTCGACCCACCCTAAATCAATTAAAAATTAAACAGTAAAAATACTAATTATATTCCAATGGTTGACATATAATAGACTAGCTTCTGCCCGCGATTCCCTCGGCTAGGAACTCGTTTATATCGTAGCTCAATATAAACTTTCATCCCAAATTTCACCCCCTTAAGTGATGATTTCCGGGATAAAATCTATCTTACGACCTTCCCCGGGATTCAAACTATTTCCATATCTATTTTCATCTAAATCGATCCAGCGGTTTAAGCGAGACAAGGTAACAGACAGACAGACACTTGCGCATTTATAGTATTAGTATGTATTTTTATATCTATGTATAATTGACGTGATGTTTATTTTTTGGTTATATTTTAATAATTTTAGTACATTCAATTAACTTTAAATCGGACATTTCGCCAGACCCCGCGTTACAATAATGAGGTTAATGTTTACATACCTACACACATACATTACAATAGTTACATGCGATTAGTCAACACGACTTATTGACGTGAAACCCGTCATTGTAGTGTGATTAGATGACACTATTTACCTAATGCTACCGCGATGTTGGTAGCTGCGATTCTGATACTTAATTCATTACATTTCATCCAAGTGGAATATTTAAAAATCAAAAACAAATGACGGTTTAAGAATTTCGATAGCGGACGTTTCTGCTTAGTAAACATTTACTTAATTCATTGTTAATTAACCGTTGGTAGCACCTGAAACTGTACAAATCTGTTCCAAATAAGATCAGAAAATCGTGCGATTTAAAGGAAAACCATTGTGAACAGTAAAAAAATACTACTGCTATTTTTGAAAAGCACGAAATGACCGAAATTAGGCTGTCAAACCTCTTCAGGCTTTTGCCGCTGAACAGATTTAGAGGAAATATGGTATAGAGATAGTTCAAGTCCCGGGGAAAGACATACGATGGTTTTTATCTTGGAAATCATCCCCCAAGGGGGGGAATTTTTTTATGGAGCTACGATATAATCGAGTTATATCGAGTACATAACGGTACCGTACAAGTTATGAAATATCGGTTACCGCTATTCGATTTAAAGGTAACCGAATCCTAAGTAATACCGGTTCGAAACCGGTATAATAAAGGTTTCCGAAAAAATTAGTGAACTTACACTTACATAATACAATTTCGTCCAATGGGAAACGAACGAATCGAAAAAGTATCAGAACAGAACCGACAAAACTGAAAGACTAAACGGCAGCGCTAGTGGTTTGGCAACGACGCTAAAATCGAAGTATCGGTAACCTTTAAAAAGCGGTTACTGTACCGAAAAAAATAAGGTGAAACTGCTATTTAAAACCGATATGACTTCATATCGGTTATGCAGTCCCTGGTTGTAAGTATACGGATCATTGCAACGTCAGATTTTCTCCATCTTTAAAGCATGAAATTAGCATGAAAAAAATATACAATAAACAAGATACATTCCATATTTTTTTACAACTACATACATTAAATTCCAGTTTATGCAAGTTACTTATATGTGACAATATGTGTTAATTGTAATGTATGTCTACTCCCTGTTGTCTCTGTGTGTCTTTTGTGTTAAATGTCTTATTTCTTTTATTCTTTATATCATAAATTAGTAACTTTTGTACATGTCATAGGCATATCAAGGTCCATATCTATCTATGATTTTAATTATAATTTGTAATTTATGCTTTATTACACTTACATATGCAGTTTTTTTTCGATTTCGTTTTTTGAAATTAAAATGAAACAGTGCAGGTCACGAGCCATTAGTAATTATTGTGGAACAACCGAACTGATCTCAGAAACTAATTTCTTTTAGGTTTTTCAATCTCCAATCGGCCAGCTACCCATGTCACCGAAATTTCCTTTCTCATATGAATTTACCGCAGACGCAACAGTGTTCCTCGCGAACGGAACATATAAATTTGTCCTCATTACATCGCATCTCAATTGGCTCGGTCGGGGCTCGCCATTATTTTTGCAATCATTGACAATTGTCCACTTACTCACTACTTGCTTGATAGCAAAATGACGTTCGTTATATTCCAGCATTGGTCTAATATCGAGTGTTGTTTATTTGTTAAATTGGCTACGAGAGCTACCTGAAAATTGGAAAGCATATAATAGTCAGACCCGGAAAGGGGAGGTTTATGCCTGATCGTTAGGAAAATCGGGTATTAGTACGGCGGAAATTGGCCAATATTGATAAAAGTCGTGGACACGTCTTCTATATACCTAAAACTGGTATGGATGTGTTCCTTGTTGTCTCCAGAGTACGAATCTACCGGTTTTAGTTAAGGGAGAGGGGGACGGACATAGCTGTGACGTCATAAAGATGGCGGCCGACGGTCATCGATTTTTGTTCAAATCTCGGGTTCTATTTTTCTGATCGGTTCATGTGAGGTGTCATTTGAATGCGTATTAAATGTTCTACAATTCATTCTTTGAGATCTGTAACGTACATTCAACCTCGGCTCGGGCTACAAAGTTCCTGCGGTGGCCTTTATTTTACTGCTCTAGGTGCGTATCATGACCGTCTGAGTCGTATAATTACTCAAAAAACAAAAAAAGAGTTTCTAAAGGCGCGATGTGACGCCAGCGATCGCTAGCAGAGACGAGCGTGGTGATAGTTAATTGGTGCGAAATTCACAAAATTTATTATTACTTGGTTATTTATAAGTGTACACCAACGAAATCTATATTTTTTAGAAAGCTTATAAAACTACCTATCTTTTTTTATAATAACTTTTATTAAGCTAAAGTTATTATTTATTGAGTTACAAGCATATTTTATCAGTACTAGGTCAAACGCGTGGGGTAAAAAAATCATATTTTTTCTTATTATTAAAAACTGTTGATTGTACGTCATAGCGTTCTGGAAATCAATTATAGTACGTTTAATAAGCTTTCAAATGCCACCTCACACGAAGCAATCAGTAAAATAGAACCCGAGATTTGAACAAAATTCGATGACCGTAGGCGGCCATCTTTGTGACGTCACAGCTATGTCTGTCCCCCTCTCCTTTAACTAAAACCGGCAGATTCGTACCCTGGAGACAACAAGGAACACATCCATACCGTTTAAGGTATATAGAAGAGATGTCCACGAAAATCGTGAAGGAGACGACTTTTTGCGATTTTGCCACCGTACTATATTGAGTACAGTCGCGAATGGCAAACGTCACTTGGACCATCAGCGGGCGAACAGGCATAAATATAATCACGCCTATTTCCCGGAGGGGTAATAGGCAGAGATCAGGGATTTCCACTCGCTACGATCTTGACAAACGTTTCTTGGTTTTACTGCTTGATTACATTATTCATACATGCTCGTCGATTTAAGGCCTCCACCCACCGGACGCGTGTGCTGCGCTGCAGCTGCGCGGGTGCTGCGCGTGTGCCGCGTTCGATGTGTGTTTGAAGTGTAGTTTCAATGCTTTACAAATTGCGCGGGTGCTGCGCGTGTGCCGCGCGGGTGCTGCGCTGCAGCTGCGCGGGTGCTGCGCGTGTGCCGCGTTCGATGTGTGTTTGAAGTGTTCTTTCAATGCTTTACAACTTGCGCGTGTGCCGCGCAGCACACGCGCCGCGCAGCACACGCGTCCGGTGGGTGGAGGCCTTCAGGGTACTCTTGACCTGACCTTCAGGATTTCTCAGATTTGGCTTTCAGCGGGCGTTTGGTTGTCAATTTATCACTTATCGTTGTGGATAAGACGTGTGTCACGCTCTGACAAGTATGCGAGTGCGAGAGTGATGGATGTCTTAACGATAAGTTATAAAATGGCGACTATGTTAGGCTCGCAACGGTCATTGTTCCCAATATAAAGTTGAATAGAGGTGAATCTGTCGATTATTTGACTATACATTCTGTTATTTGATAAATTGATCAGGCGTTGACATGTCGGCTTCGTCGTTGTATATGAACTTGATGACCTTGACGGTTAAGTAGGTAGACATAAATGGCAATAAATCGCCGGTACAATCTTTATAACTCATGTAACGTCTTCTTTTATGTCTAAAGCCGGAACACCTAATAAAAGTCATTGTTAGCTAGTGATAGGAAATAAAATAACAACAATAAACGTACTTATAAGAATAAAGATCGGAAAATTAAAGAACTACTTACTAATAACTACGCTGTCGATTTGTTACATCTTGTGTTTGATTTTATCGTACTTAGCCAATTTTGTCTTATAGGTTTCATCTGTGGAGCTAAAACCTCCGTTTTTAATTGATCTGATACTAAGATAAGATAAGATACATTTATTGTCGAAACTGTGGACATTGTGATAACATGTTATACAATAATGAGTATCAACAGCTTAACAATTTCGGGCGTACAAAATAATAATACGAAAAAAATTTAATTAATTAAAAACGGCAATAATAATAATAGGCATAAAACATCAAAATTAAACTATTGTCTAAAAAAACCTTCCTAACTTCAGGAATAAAAGTGTCGTGTCATAATAAAGGACTCCTAAAATTATTAGTATCACAAACCAAAAATCACATTCTACGACTTATTTACAAAAAATATTGTAAAGTACTCAAAAAACCGTATATGCATCAAAAAAACTTGGTAATAAACATATATTTCAAAATTCGCGTAATAAGACCAAATAAATGTGGCAAATAATAAATAAAGAGACCAAGAAAAACACATCCAAAACAAGGAAAAATATCAAAATAAAAACTTCAGACAACATTACATTAACTCACCCACAGGAAATAGCTAATTTCTTCAATACTTTTTTCTCCTCCGTTGGAAATTCCCATTTACATTCTAATTATAGTCTTAATTCTAATAATATAAATAAAGTCCCCTCCACCAATACAATAAATAATTCTTTTTTTCTGAACCCCGTTACACCTAGAGAAATAGGTATGATACTAAAAAACCTATCAAACAAATCCTCCTCTGGTATTTAGATGAAATACCACCTAAGTTAATAAAAAGCTGTGCCGAACTACTTACCACTCCGTATACGCAATTAATAAACCAGTCTTTCTCTGGAGGTGTTTTTCCCGATGCACAGAAGATAGCTCTAGTTAAACACATACATAAAAAAGGTCAGATAACCGATGCAAATAACTACCGGCCTATAGCACTTCTACCCACATCTGCAAAAATATTGGAAACCGCAAAGATGAGACGCCTCTAATTTTATGAAAAATTTGGAATTCTTCATGACAGCCAAAATGGCTTTAGACAAAACCGATCTACGACGCTAGCAGTATATAAATACATTCAACAAATTATTAAGGCAATTGATTGCAAAAAATATGCGATTGGGCTTCTGCTTGACATGAGCAAAGCATATGATAGAGTCTGTTATAAAACCCTATTGTACAAATTATACACTACAGGAGTCAGAGGAATGGCCCACGAGTGGTTTAAATCTTATCTTAGTAATCGCGCTCAATATGTAGAAATAGAATCCACAGACTACCAGACGGGAATAATAAAACGCACTAGATCCGCCAGAATCCCTATAAATGGCTCTATTCCTCAGGGAAGCGTCTTAGGATGTTGCCTGTTTCTCATTTATATCAACGATCTCCCTAACGTACTTGACCACCATAGCGTGCTCTTCGCAGATGACATTTCTGTACTTCTGCCCTGTGCAAACATTATAGAAGCAGAAAATAAATTAAATATAACTTTACACAATATTACAGACTGGCTAGAAATTCACAACCTTAAACTCAACTTGAACAAAACAAAAATTATTCAATTTAAACCCCACCAAAAAGCCGCGTTACCAATGGAAAACACCTATAATAATACGAAAATTGAATCGGTTAATTCTGCTTCCTTATTGGGAGTGGAATTGGATACACATCTTAACTGGAAATCGCACATCCAAAATTTGTCTAAAAAGCTCTCTTCTTTCGTATACGCGCTCCAGCATCTCAAAAGAGTGACAGACTTTGAGACAGCTCTCACAGCATATTACGCTTTCGCCTATTCAATAATGTCTTATAGTCTAGTACTGTGGGGGCAATCATCCGAAATAAATAAAATTTTCATACTCCAAAAGAAGTGCGTCAGAATTCTAGCCAATATCGACCAAATGGTATCCTGTCGGCCTTACTTTATTAAATTTAAAATGCTCACGTTAACTTCTATATATACATTCTTGAATCCAGTAAATTCGTAAAAAAAAACTTTGAACTTTATACCCCTAAAACAGAAATCCGAAGAAATGATAGATATCTTAATAAACTTAAACTACCCTTCTCCAGAATGAAAATGGTAACGTCTAGCCCTCACCACATGATTTTATTTACTTCTTCTTCTTCTTCTTTCTCATCAGTAAATGTTTTTATAACTTAAGCGACTACTTTGAAGAGAATACCAATAATTATAATATAATAAGTCAATAAATAAATATTTCTTGTAAGTTGATATTATACATAATGTTTTGAAAATCTATTTATCGCCACCTCGTTTTGCTTTGTATTCATGTGCAATAAAATGTATACATGTAATAATATTATGTTCAAATTGCTGTGCCCTTGCAGGGCGTTACATGTGTCTATATACTCATTTTGTATTTCCACCTGATGTATGAATGTGATACGCAATAAACGATTGAACGATTGATTGATTGATATTAATAATCACATAAAATATTCGTTTTTTTTTATTTGGGAAAAATCATTAGAAAAAAATATGACTAGGTAGGTACGAGAAAGAATGTTGACTGTGTAAACAATAATATAGAAAACCCGCGTAGAAGAATAATTATGTAAATATATTATGTGCTGCAAAGACAAATGATCTACCAAAGTTCCGATTGACATTTAACTTTGTGTTTGAACATAGAAAGAAAGTTACATTTATTCACAAACACACAGGACACACATTAAATAGTAAACAACAATGTTAACTTAATCCAAACCCTTTTTTTCGTTTTGATTCCTATATACATATTAGTTTCAAAAATAGTATCTAATGGCTGCTTACAATACATATGTACACTCACGCCTTTATCCCTAAAAGGGGTAGGCAGAGCACATGAAACTTATGTTCCAGCGCCCCTTTCAGCATAAATGTGGGTATAAAAAAGATTGAAAAAATGTGATATTGCAGTGCCAGGTTGCTAGCCCATCGCCCTCAACACACTTTAACCCTACTCCCTTAGACTCCTCGACAGGGGAAGAAAGGGGATGGTGAAATTCTAACCCGACACCACACAGGGACTGGGGAATGGCTGCTTAAACTACTTAGTATTCGACATTTCTGCAGAAGGTGCGGTTCTGTTATGTTGTCACTATCAATTTGCTTGGCCCTTAATTACAAATATCTTTATTGCAAATAAAGACCTACTACTACTACTACAAGATATTTATTTATAAAGTCAATTCTTTACAAGTCAGTCAATAAATACAAAATCTCATAAAACGCGCCGATAAGCGCCGTTGCATTTCTCCGGCAACGTCGTTGTATCGGGAATTATCATAGGATTTATACATTTCACGAATACGGAGCGTGATAGTGTACTTATGAACTTTCCTTGGTCCATTCTAACATTTATTGAACGGGCGAGCTAACCGAATGAAGATCTTCGTTAGGTACAGCTTGGCCAACAATTTTTATCAAGCAAATCAGGGTTTAAAACAGGTACAAAAATACCGGTATGTCTTCTTTACGTCTCGCCGAGCGTCTCGGGGGAGAAGTTCTCGACGAGAGCACACCATGTACACTCTCGTTGCGTCACTTGAACAGCGGAACACCCCTTTGACTCGGCTCGGCCGCAAAAACCGACACGCGACCGAGACGTAACGAGGCGAGACCCGAGCGGGCGAGACGAGGCGAGAGCATCATGTACACTCTCGTTCTCGGTCTGTCTCGGGGTGTCTCGACGAGAGTGTACAGCCGGCATTAGTTCTTTATTATGATTTCTACACGTGTATGCAATGTTGCCTTTTCTTATGCCGGCTGTACACTCTCGGCCGAGACCTCTCGCCGAGAGACACGGGGGAGAAGTTCTCGACGAGAGCACACCATGTACACTCTTGTTGCGTCATTTGAACCGCGGAACAGCCCTTTGACTCGGCCGCAAAAACCGAGACGCGAACGAGACGTACCGAGGCGAGACCCGAGCGGGCGAGGCAAGGCGAGAGCGTCATGTACACTCTCGTTCTCGGTCTGTCTCGGGGTGTCTCGCCGAGAGGTACAGCCGGCATTATACTAGATTTACACTCGCGCCTCGTATCTCGTCTCGTGATTCGTCTCGTGTCTCGGCTCGCACCTCGCGTGATCGATGATAAATGAGCTTCCTGTTTACACTCTCGCCGTTCGGTTGTCTTTGAGCTAGCAACAATGGAGGACGTCGAAGAGCGAAGAGAGAAGCGAGAGCGCGAATGTACCTAAACACACGCTCGCTTCGCGCATCGTCTCGCGACGAGGTCCTTTGACTCGTGCCCAAAAACCGCTTCGAACGCGAGCGCTGTGAGTCACGAGACGAGCCGCGAGCGTCTATTCACAGTCTCGCCTCGTACCTCGTCTCGTGACTCGCACGGGAGTATAAATTAAGTGTTACACCTTACACCACACTTACGATTTACCACAAAACAGTTCATCCCAATTACCGACCCCCGACAAGAATACGTCTGCATCCAGAAGTGTCTAAGACGCTTGGTTGCGCGCACAACCGCAACTCGCGATGTCAGTAGATAGCTTGTTGTGTTCTCTTTCTATCTTCGATTACCGGTATTTTAACTGCTAAAGATCGTTAAGTTTCATTAATATAACGATCTGAAAGGTATCGGTATCATTAAGGATACCGATTTTAGCAGTACTGGTACCGGATCCGCTGTACCGGTACCAAGTTTAAATCCTGTTTCTGGTTCAATTACACGATGCCGTTTCCAAAAAATACCGGTTTTCTAAGCCCTGATTCGGATGCCCGGCTGTTCTTTAAAGGTCGCTTTTCTGAACCGATTCTTGCGGAGTTTTGTAAGCAGACTCGATAATTATATGGTTTGTTTCGTCAATAATATTTTTTTTTGGAAATTAAAAAAAAGGTTTTTGAACAAAGGGTAGACGCGTAAGATCTACAAATCACAGACGCCATAGTTTGAGAAGATTTGATCTTTATAAATAAATGGCTATATCGTTCAAAGCATTGCCTTTGCATTGCAGGAATTTATGCTTTGTTAGGTTATTCATTGTGATTCTATTAATTTAACTGTTTCTGTTATGATATTTTTTTATTAGTTTGTCAATTGAACATTATTACTATTTTAAATTATTATATTCAAACACAATGTATAATGTTTTGTGAATAAATGACTATGCGGTTGCAATATTTGTGCGCCGCACCACCCTCCCGCTACCCCTTATACCCCTTCGCGCGCTTAATTTTACAGCCTTAATAGTTGCACAATTCACCCATGATGTACATCATGGGTGAATTGTGCATTGTACGTGAGATACCTACGCATTCATTCAACCCGCTTCGTTTTCCTTATTTCTCTGTTCGCTACTAAAACATCTGGTTAGCGTAACGGGTAAAATTAAACCGGTTTCTTTTCTAATCATAAAAAATATACAACTTGTAAAGGTTTTTTATTGTTTTATATGTAGTTGGACTGGCTACGTATTTTTCTTGGAACTGGAAACGTCGGAACTAATTGCAGATATTGATATTCCTCCCCCGTTTGGATTTTAAATGATTTTTCCTCAATGTCTTTCGCTGCCTGTATGTCCGTCCTTATCTTTCGTAGCACAGAAACTCGTTTTTCTTTTCGATTCGTGTATAGTTAGTTAGCGCCCTACTTTTGGCATATAATGTTAGTTTACGATAGTTTTATTGTTGTAGTGATCAAAAATTTGCCATGGACGGTGAACTGGAGGCCATAGATAATTTTATATGGTGTATTTTCTAATATTAATATTTTATATTTTACGCGCAAAGATAACATTGTATCTTGTTAACATATTTTTTATGATACGTCGTCTTAGTTAGTTTTTCTACACGTAAACAAATATATACTTAAATATACTGACGTCAAACCGTCGCAACGACCAATCAGAGACATTAATTGTGATTCACGCATCTAATCTAGTTTGATAGTATTTTTTAATTTATTCTTATGGTACAGTGTTAATACTTAACATATATTATATAGTCCGGCAAATAAATTGTTATAAAAACATGTCTCTGAAATGCGCAGTTATCGAGTTCACAATTTCCGCAAAAATTTTGGTTGTAATAACGAGCTTAATTTGAATTTATTTAGTTGAATTACTTTGGTATCCAGTTATATTATGAGCTGAATATATTAGCATTAAAGATTTGAATATATAGTTTGATTACATACATATAATCATGCCAGTTTCCTGTGTTACCAAAAATTTGTGTGTGTGTGTTTAAAGCTGAAGGATTATCACTTACTACAATATACTAATATTATAAATGGGAAAGTGTATGTGTGTGTGTTTGTTTGTTTGTCGACGTCGTGAAAGACGGTCAAACAAACCGTCTTTCACGGCAAAACGGAGCGACGAATTGACGTGATTTTTTAAGTGGAGATAGTTGAAGGGATGGAGAGTGACATAGGATAGTTTTTATCCCCGAAATCATCCCCTAAGGGGGTAAAAGTTTGTATGGAGCTGGGATATAAACGAGTTCGACGCGGACGGAGTCGCGGGCAGAAGCTAGTAACTAATATTTCTATTACCTATTTTACCTACGACCATCGACGACCGCTTTAGCCTAGTTGGTAGTGACCCTGCCTACGAAGCAAGAGGTCCTGGGTTCAAATCCCGGTAAGGGCATTTTTTTGTGTGATGAGCACGAATATTTGTTACTGAGTCATGGATGTTTTCTATGTATTTAAGTACTTATTTATCCATATAAGTATGTTTAACGTCGTCTAGTACCCATAGTACAAGCTTTGCTTAGTTTGGGACTAGGTCGATTTGTGTAAGATTGTCCCTTAATATTTATTTATTTATTTATTTTACTTTAACGTAATTATTTATGCATTGCTAAACACAAATCCCACTTATAAATGGTTTTCAACCTGTTTTCACAAAGTTCTGTCACTTTCACATTTTGTGATTGGAAAGGGACAAAAACATTTGAATCAGAGGTTTGTTAAGTTTTATAAAACGGGATGAATGCCTAATGTGATTTTTTGCCGTCGCTGCACCTGCGTGTCGAGCGTATTTTGTTTATGGGAAACCTGTACATTTCGGAGATATAGAAAAGTAAGCTTTGTCCCTCTCTGACCCATAGACTAGGCCATAAATGGCGTATTTTGTAGTGAGTAGAGTAGTCGAACAGCATGGATGATGTGCGGGCGCACAAAACAGATGAGTGCGAATTGAACTTGGTAATTTTAATACGGAGATAGTGTACAGCAGATATTTATGTGTGTCTGTGATGTTGATAAAACTGCACTGGCTAGACTTATTGATCGTTCCCTTATCATATGCACGCGTTAAGCCCATTTATTAGTATGTACCTATGAAGAAATGGACTTGTGTGTAAACTGAGGACCAGTCTTGAGGCAATATCGGCCTATTATTATTTACGCGTATGTCGAATACCAGCACTTGTCCTTCACTATCGAAGTATGAAAGTGCGAGAGGGACTAATACTTTATGTTGGACGGAAATAAAGTTGCCAGAGCCTCATGAAACATAACAGGGATCCTTAACTGGTTTTGTTATAGCGCTGAATTTCCAAGTTTTCCGTTTGTTTAATCAGGTTATTTGTCAATAAACTAGGCGGCATCGATTTCCATCGCTAGTTCCTAGCATTACTTCTATTTCTGTCGACTTGCTTTTCTATAGTGACTAATTTAAAATTCAATCAACTGATTGGGTAAACTTGTTTAATCCGTCAGCGAAATACAAGACCTTAAGTGGCACGATTTAAGTCAAACAAACCTGATGTATTGCCATGCCACTAATTAGTAGCCGAAGGGCCGTACACTCCTATAAAGTTTCAACCTCCAATATGTTTTAGTTACTTCCTCTTATATGTACATGTATGTCTTCTTTTTGTATTTTGAATGAGCGAGCGAAGCGAAGGAAGTTCTCCTTTTCAGCTTGGGCAAAAATTACTTCGTATGTCCGCTGGCCGGTTTTCTCAACCGGTTCTCGTGAAATTTTGTGAGCACTAGTGAGCTGGTTCAATAGTAAAATTCTTTCGTCAACTCAGTTTTTCGTTATAAAAAAAATCGGCCAAGCACGTGTCGGACTACACGCAGTGTAGGGTTCCTAGTTGCCTGTCTGTCTTAAGGCCTCCACCCACCGAACGCGTGTCGTGCGCGGCGCGTGTGCTGCGGCTTAAATGTGTTGGTAGTGAGAGATCAGCAACGCGTTAACAACGGGTGTGCCGCGCGTGTGCTCCGCGTGTGCTGCGCACACGCGCGGCACACGCGTTGTTAACGCGTCGCTGACGCGGCGGGCCCGCGCGGGCCCACCGCGTACCCCAGCGTTGCATACGCCGCCCGCTTGAGGTGTGAATATACCGATTAACCGCGCCCGACGTCGTACGTCACGCGCCGCGCACGACACGCGTTCGATGGGTGGAGGCCTTTAGTTACATCGACACGCGCGCTCCAACTAATTGGTGCGAATGCATCAGTCGAATTTGTACAAAAGTGGGCCGTCCAAGGTACATTTTAGTTGGTCGGCTATTAATCGGTAACTATAGTTATTAGCCGTGATAGTTTTCCTTGTCAAGTTATTATATGTACTACTCCCAAGTAGCCATTTAACCGGCGGGGTGGCACACACATGCTCGAACAAAAATTGGGGCTCTAAAGCCCAATATCTCGCAAAAGAATCACTAAATTGAACAATTTAAAACACTGTGTTTTTGAACAAGCTATACCCCACACTAGGGTTTAACGAGAAAACAAAAATTCCTCCCGGTTCACAAAGTTGAATTCCTAAAATGTTGAGTTCCCAAAATGTTGACTTTCCCATACCGTTGATTTTTTTTTATTTTCCCGTTGTCCGTTAGATGTTGAATTCTTATAATGTTGAATTCCCACTTCTGGTGTAAAAGATAGGTAGGTTAGGTTCGTTAAGTATCTTCACATGCCCGAAGGGCGAACAGACTAGAAATAGGAGCCCCGCTCTGCGGGGCTCCGTCGAAACTGTCGAATTGCTAAAATAAATAAATAAAAATAAAAAGCCCATTTATTCCATAACCAACTTAACTAATATAAAAAATCAATAATCTTCCACTAATTAATAGGTTTGGACCCCTCCAGTTTATGCCATTTTTCCCTATCCTGCGCAGTTTCGTGCCAGTTTCTTGTTATTTTTTGTATGTCGAATTGCTAGACCATTCATAATAGGAGACCTTGACTTTTTTCCATTTTCATGACTAGAACCATCTATTAAAGGTATGGTCTCCTGGTTTCGACAGTTTTGACGAGCCCCGGAGAGTGGGCCTCCTATTTCTGGCCCGTTTGCCCTTCGGGCATCTGAAGACACCTAACGAACCTAACCTACACCTAGCTTTTACATCAGAAGTGGGAATTCAACATTATGCGATTTGGACTTTTGGAAAATTCAACTATATGCAAATTCAACATTTTGACATTCAACATGCTGCAAATTCAACATTTACATCCCCACTTTAAGTGTAGGGGAGGTACCCAAAAATTATATTTTTTTCAAGATTTTATACTAGGTAATTACTGTTTTTTTTTTCAAGATTTTATACTAGTTACTGTTTTGTCGGCTTGATTAATTTATTTACCCATGCCAGACAGTTTTCTAATAGTAATGGTTACTGAGCTAAGCCGAAGTAGGACGGACAGACGGACAACCAGACGAACATGGCGAAACTATAAGTTCCTTGTTGACTACGGATCCCTAATAAAGACTGGTTCCAGAGTTCTAAAGCTCATAAAGCCTTAATTTTTCAATAACTTAGGTAGCTGGCCAGTATTGACTTATTTAAATGGAAGTAATCTATCATATTCACAGTCGTAACATGTATACATCGCGTTGTCTCTATCGCTTGTCTTGCGATCAAATTAATTTGATATGACGGTCACGTCAGGAGCCACGATGTGCGTCAATACACTTAATGCTGTGGCCCATTTGAATTATACTTTATCAGTTTCTATGCCATCATTGTTGCGGTCTGTGACCACTAAAATACTTTGACAACTTCTTGTGTTTACTTTAGACGTAGAACAACAATGACACTTCTGTTTATGTTATATTTTACTTCTAAAAATCATGTAGTAAAGTCGGCAAACATATATTTTCTTGAAACAAACTCCTTTTGATTTATTATCAGAGACTTTTGAAATCACTTGTTAAATATAGTCGGCAAACAACATTTAGAGTGTCAATACTTTATCTAGTACAATAAAGATGAGCGCCAAATGTAACATCGTTGTACAAACCCGATAGTCGACTACAGGAATTTATTTAGTAATTGATTCGATGTATCCTCAGTACTATTTGGAACTAGCGATAATAGCACTGCGTTTACGCGTAACGAGTTATTAATGGGGTATCGTTTGTAATTACTTATTCCATCATTCTTATTACTGATTCCGAGTAGAAGTGTCCCGTGGCAATTTAATTACAGTTATAGATATTGAACCACCTGATGTTAAGATCGTTGTAAAAATGTGTGTTCCCGGAGTTCCTCAGCTTCTGGAGAAGCAAAGTAAACTGCAGTCCATATCTGAAAGGTTGGTTTTGTATATTTATTCCAGTCTACCTTGCCTTACCTGCAAACCTGTTCATAGTCTTGGTTTTTTCAACCGACTTCCGAACCAGGAGGAGGTCGACTTATTTCTCCACAGTGTTACCACAGAATCAGAACACCGTCATTCCAAGGTTGAGAAGATTTTTTTTCTATTTAAAATGTCAAACCCTCTTGGGACTACCCCCTAGGCCATCCTCCAAAATTACGATTGAAATAATCATAGGATAAAGCGATCGATGAAACTCCTCAAATGTTATAAGCGGTTTTTTTATAAAGGGTCCCTTACATTTGCACTCGAAAACTCTCCGGATTTTTTCATTTTTTAATGTTTGTTGAGAGTTGTTGATATTCGGAGCGTCAACGTGAACTAACTCCGCTAGGGACATGTATTTATTTTCAGAGAAAATGTAATGTTCATAACAAAGATCGTACTTTACTGGTCGTTGCCCTCGATATTTTTAGTCATGCGAAAATTGCTCTGGAATTCAAATTACCAACTAATTTACTGTAATGTTTACACATTCACAGCTCATGGTGGAAATAGGTGTGAAACAAGTGATAAAGTTAGTTTTAAGTAGCTCGAATACATATTTGCATCTAAATTATCATGATACATATCTCTTGAGTCAGGTATATATGTATTTGCTTTATATTAAAATCATGGAAACTTTACGAACATTTCGTTTCCAGATTAAAAGGCTTCCATTGACTCTTTGTCTAAATCCCACGTTTGCATACAAACATACTTTTAACTTGCCACAGACAGCAGTGTGTCTGGCAAAATATGGATGTATGCATAACTATAAGAACTTTATTGTACATAATAACATGTTAAATAATATAATACATGTCACACAATTGATGAAAGTACAAAAGCGAACTTATCCCTATAAAGGACGTCTAAATGAACAATTTCACCTATACTGCCAATTTTAGGATTTTAGGATAGTAATCAGATTCATCAGCCATCACAGACGCGTAGAATTTAGAAGACGATTTAGTTTTGTTTTATTCTAGCTTCATTGTGGTGATGTATATAGAATATTCTAGAAATAGGATTTCAAACCTCAATATTGACACAATCAAATAAATAATAAGTATCTAAGCCTGTCTCTGTCACACTTTTTTTGTCTGCGGTTTCTTTCTGTATGGCAGTCAAGTAGAGACATCAGTACTGTACTGTATTTACAACAAGTTTTACTAAGTTAAACGCATTGAAGCATTGCATTGATAAAGTATAGAGTACAGTATTATTTAAACGTTAACAATCTTGCAAAATCTCGATTGCTAGTGAAACATAAATAATTAACCTTCTATTACATAAGCCATATCTAGTTCGACCCGCGTAAAATTCATCGTCATCATCATATCAGCCGAAAGACTTCCACTGTACATATGCCTCCCCTAAAGAGTGCCAATGTGACCGGTCCGGACCCGCGACCTTTACCTGGTGATCAGTCTACTTTGTTGTTCCGGTACGTGGTCGCAACTCAAGAACCTTTCCTCTCCAACGGCCATCGGTTCTACGTGCATTGTGCCCCTCCTACTGCCACTTAAGTTGTGAGATTGTCCACTAATATTTATTAATTTAATTTATTTCCAGGAACAATGAGAAGCGCAAGGAGAAATCCCGCGTCGCGGCGAGATGTCGTCGCACGAAAGAGATGCAGATATTCTCGGAGCTGATGGAACAACTGCCTGCCAAGAAAGAGGAAGTGGAACAGTTGGACAAGGCCTCCGTGATGCGTCTCGCTATATCCTACCTCAGGGCTCGCGATGTGGTTACGATGCGTGAGTTCCATTTTATACCAACCTAGCAGCCCGCACGGCAGTCGGGTAGCCCCATAGTGGAGACTACCCAAAGACCAGCTAAGACCAGCAGCCACAGTCCTTCAGGCTGCTGCAAACGAACCAGTCCAAAAAAAATTACCCGCGCGTCTTTGTCCGTGTATTGCAAAAAACGCAAGCAAACACGCGGGATAAACTATAGCCTAGAAGCATCTAGAAACTCCATTCTACACACAGGTGAAAGAATTTTTGAAATCGGTTAAGCGGTTCCTGAGATTACCCATTACATGCAAACTTACAAAGGTACAATCTGACAGACACATCCTTTTTATAATATTAGTATACCTATAGAATTATTTGGTTGATATCAATTCTCAGAGCTGATGCAATAATGAATTAACAACTTGGAAAGTTTTAAAAACCCCCGTCAATTTAATTTCATAGTTCAATATCTGAAAACAACCTGAATCGATTTTATTGCAACGTAGCCGTAGCTAAGAACTATCTCGATGACGTCGGCTTTCGGACAAAAAAAGCCACATTAGAATTGGTTCATTCGTTTAGGAGCTACGATGCCACAGACAGACACAGCTATACACAGACACGTGAAACTTAACGTCTTTCTTTTTTCGTCGGGGCTAATAACTATTAGGCAAGTATAGGAAGTGATATAGCTGGACAGCCCATCTATTCTGCAACTTGTTTTAAGCTCACCTCAACGCTCACCCCCAATAATATATCTTGACACTGCAATGCGTAGTAACTAATCGTAGGTAGAGGTCTATTTTCGTGACGGGTGAGCCGAGCGCGTAGCGAATAACAGACCTGGACTTCAGTGATGCGACAGATGCGACTCGCAATGTCGCGACTTGCCTCGAGCGCAATGCTGTCTGGGTGCTTGAGATCCATTTTTAACCGACTTCCAGACAAGTAGGAGGTGCTCAATTCGTCGGAATCTTTTTAGTTGGGCAGAGTGCTTGAATAAATTGTCGTAAATGTGGACACGCTGGACAAAAGCACTAATTTTTTTTCAGGCACTTGTTAGATCCATAGCTTTAAGTTTTTGATAGGAACCAACTCCTCCGTCGGCCATATTTATTTTATGCCAGCCATTTTTAATTATAGTTAATTATTAATAGTTACGGTTCTAGAGATATACCGATTGTCATGGGCGGGAATTAAAATTACGTTTCATGTATGAGAGCACTGTTTAATTTTTAATTTAATTTTATTTTAATGATTGTGTTTTAAAGCAGCAATAGAAAAACAACTTCTGTGAAAATTTGAATAGTCTAGCTATTGCTGATACGCAGACAGCCGGATGGACAGCGGAAGCTTAGGAACAGGGTTCGGTTTAATATCCTTTGGGAACTCGACTCTATAAAATATTTAGACCCCAAAGATGTATATTTAGACAGACTGCAGTCTATCCCGCTCAATCTCATAGTTTATGCCATGTAGGTATGCAGCCAACCACGCTTGAACGTTTGGACGCGGCCATAGACGGCCAAAGTCGTTTATTTCTTTTAATGATTGTGAATTCGGGTTTAAAGAACGCCTAAATATTTGAATTATTTTCTGTTTCCTGATTGGTTCATTTTAATACTAATACTGTATTCTGTGATTAGGTGATAGCAAACACAGATGTTTTTTAAACAGTTGTGATTGGTGGATTTAATACGTTGTGTTTTGTGAAGTGTTTTGATTGGTCAAATTAAAATGTTTTAAAATCATACATATGAAAAATATATTGAAAGTAATATGAAGTTAGCTTAAGCTTAATATCTGAATGATGCCTTCAGGAACCGAACCGTTCTCGAGGTAGTTTGTTCCCTTTTATTTATTTCAGACTCTGGGTCCATATATATGTTAGTAATTACAATAGACTTAGGTACAAACTAGTTAGTTTTGACCTTAATTAAACTTCATCATCCTCCTAGCGACATTCCTGGTTGTGCCCTGAAGGAGCCTGAGGTCCGCTTTGACACGTAATCCCAAGATTTGACATAGGTACTAGTTTTACGAAGCGACTGCCATCTGAACTTTCAACCCAGAGGGAAAACTAGACCTTATTGGGGTTAGACCGGTTTCCTCACGTGGTTTCCTTCACCGAAAAGCTAACGATAAATATTCCGTACATACGTTCCGAAAAACTCATTGGTACGAGCGGGGATTCGAATCTACGACCGCTGCTTAACAGCAGCATGTCTGAACCACTAGGCTACCGTAGCCTCCGTACCTTAATTAAAGTTATGAGTGTCTAATGGAAGTTCTTTAGTGTAATTCGCAAGTAAACCGTTGATGACCGGCTTAGGTATTGTTTATTGGATTTATTCTGCCACCGCTACCTATAGCCCTGGTGGCTGCTCATCCGGAGTCTTCAGTCTTCAAAGGCCTTAACTCCACCGCAAATTTCCGTTTAATTTGTAACGCTGGCACGCGTCCCCATCGCGCGACTAACCGCAATGTCGTCACTGGCTGGTGCTCGCTGTTCACCATAAATCGCGTCGAACGTCACATGTGATTATGGAGCCACAGGCGTCTAGAACGCGCGCGATATTGCGTTTTCAAAGGCGGGAACTATAGAATACTTAGAAGTTTCTGATAAAATATTGGTACTAGCTTTTTGTTTCACATTTTATTTCACACATTTGTGACTTGGGACTAATTTCAAGAGAGTACCAATGAGCCCAAACATAACGGGCGTGTTTTGTGTAGTTTAAGAGTTGGTTTGCCCTCTCTGTCATAAGATCAGCTCGATGACGCCATCATATTTTCTTGCCATATACCTAAATAAATTATGCCACGTTAACACAATAAATAGGATACCGAATAAAAATTACCACAATAAGTCAGGTGTAGACTAGGTGTTACTGAGAAAAATAGTCATAACTGTTTAATGACAAATTAGTCATAATTATGAATTATGCGATTCAACTAGAAAATCTGCATAATAGTCATCAATTAAGTTATTTCCTGTACGTTTCCTATTATTAAACCGTTACGAGTATTTTCTATGGAATGCAATTACATAAATAGCTAATTGTCAATGACTAATAGGTACTCACGCGAGAACCTACATATCAAATTAAGGTTAAGCTTTATTAATTTAATTTAAGGATATAACTCTTGTGCACCTTTTAGATAGTATAGAAATGGATATATTATACCTCCTATTTAAACTTACACACATAGAAGTTTCTGTTTTTTTTTTGTAACAGCTGCCGACTGTGCTTTTCTTTGCAAATTCCTCAGGTAATTGTTGAGGGATTTCCAAAGAGCCCAAACACAATGGGTTTATCGTGTGTTGTTTAGTTGTTACGTAAGAATGCTTTCAACTCAATGGGACAGTGCAAGAAATGGAAAGGCTGCTTGTAAAAACTTCCGCTCCGTGTAGAGATCCTATGGATATATTTGCCCTGGGTTTCAATCCATGTACTAACCATAACTCTGCGCATTTTAAAACATCATACTATACATGTCAGTAAAAATTTTCAGCCATCTGGCTAAAGAAACAAAGGCCCTAGAGTATACTCAATTTTGAAATAAATTATTTTAATGGTGCCTAAACAAGTCATCATAATCTTAACGAACGTTTGAAAATAAGAATACTTAGGTACTTAATACTCGTATTATGTTATGACATGCGCAACTTGCTACCTTTCCTGATATTCATTAATTATATTTTGTCTAATCTTAATTTAATTCTATATTTGACATTAATCACATTTTCGTTCATTTTTTCCGTTTCGTTTTTTATTTTATTTTGTGTTCCTATTATCACAAATTAATAAGCACTTTTGACAAGTCATACAAAACCAACTACATAGCATGATATCGATATTTTTATTTTATAATTAAATAAATCGTATTCTTAGTATCGACATTCATGTGTAATTTTATTAAAGTTTTTGGGCATTCGAACCGTGGAACCACTATCAACTTTATAATTACTCACTTTCAGACAGTAAATAACTTACAGTACATACGTACGTACACCTACTTTCCCGCACTAGTACGAAAAAGAGCACTTTCCGTGCATATGTCGAAACTTTAAAGAACCATATGTACAGTAAAACGTTGTACGATACACGTGCGAATAGGTAATTCGCAACTCGTGTCGATTTAAAACACTCCCTTCAGTCGTGTTACAATTTATCACCACTCGTTGCGAATTTCCTATTTTCGGCACTTGTATCGTAATTAGTACATTACGTAACTAGGGCGGTGAATTCGTGAATGCCCCAGATCGCAGGTGTTTGTGGCCCGAACCGAAGGTGAGGGCCATAAATATGCGCTCTGGGGCTTTACGAATTACCGCCCGTGTTGAGTACAACATTTTACGTCTTCAACTGGCCACAATGCGAGTTTTCCCGTATGCGCAGCGTGCGTAAAACTCGCATTATGGCCAGGTGTGACGTAATAGTACATTACGTAACTAGGGCGGTGAATTCGTGAATGCCCCAGATGGCAGGTGTTTGTGGCCCGAACCGAAGGTGAGGGCCATAAATATGCGCTCTGGGGCTTTACGAATTACCGCCCGTGTTGAGTACAAAATTTTACGTCTTCACCTGGCCACAATGCGAGTCTTCCCGTACGCGCAGCGTGCAGTAAAACTCGCATTATGGCCAGGTGTGACGTAAATAACTATTGTAACCGCGTTGTCTGTCTCTTTCCAGTACCCAACGCTACAAAAGACCAGCCGAAGATGGAAAATCCCAAAGGCGTAGAGGAGCTATCCTCAGAGTTGTCATATATGAAGGCGTTGGACGGATTTGTCTTGGTGCTGTCCCAGCAAGGCGACATCGTGTACTGCAGCGAGAATATCGCCGATCATCTGGGGGTATCACAGGTGAGACCAATTGACCAAAAGTCATGATTTTTGGTGAGGTAGGGCACAGCGAAGTGTCATCTCGCTCGTATTTGGAGCAGCCATTTGGAGAAGTACCTCCGCCTTGCAGAAGACCGCATCCATAATAACACTACTACTTGCTCTGTAGTAGTGTTGTGTTCCTGGAGGTGAGCAAGGTCGCCAGAGGTCCCGACGATGCGTTGTGTTGAGAGCGACCTGACCTGAGTGATTCGACGAGCGTTCCAATCGCCATCAGTTCCTTGCTGGTAAAGTTCTTCCAGATTTAGAACTACTTTCGCAGTAATTTGGTAGTAGTCCGGATGGGTAATGAAATCATGTAACGTTTTGAACGCGCGTTAGAACAGTCCAACTGTCATTATTTGATATAAAATTTGACATTTAGATCTACCTAAGCGTACAATACAAATATTCTTTATTGCTCACCAGACATAGTAGATAATAGAAAAATAGAGATAAATTAAACATAAACAATAGTAGACAACAGGTGTCGCTAAAAAGCGATCTCTTCCAGACAACCTTTGGGTGATTATCTGGAAGAGATTACAACCCTCCAAATTCTTACTTTATGCCCTTGTAACATGACTATCATCCCTCCGCATAACATGTCCATACCACCCGTAGGCGATTTGCTCTCAGCTTTTTATAAAATGTACGTGTAAAAGTGTCTGATCATACACCCATCTACAATAGGCATGATGACACATTTTGAAAAACTGTTCTATAATGTTTAGAAACATTTATTATGTACAACGAATAAGATTTTTCAAGAGAATTTAACAGTTAAGTAGGAAAAAAATGCATTTTAGTTTTTATATTTCACATTGGCGCTAAAACGCTTGTCAGTGTCATGGCGTCCCGAGTGACGTCACGTTTGTATAAACAGAACGCAGACCTTTGATGTTTGCTACCTAGATCGCTCAATTGCTCATTGAATGAAAATAAATTAAAAAGTTTACACGTCTTGCGAGGCCGTGCGAGCGAGACAGCGGGACAATGACGTATGAAGATCAGAAAGATAACATGGTCCTATCCCTGTCTTACTATTCGTTCAGTAGTAAGTTTTCTGGGTGTCTATCATTTTATCGAAACGCATTACGTCGATTTACATTTCGCCGAAAACTATTCCACGAATTTCATTTCGTTGTATTTCTTATTCACATAATCATCAATTCATAGTTTTTTATTTCATCGAACAACTTTTCATCGTTAATCGTTTCGAATTTGTCTCAAATCGTAGCGTAACGATTCATCGAATTTACTTTTCATAGAATAGTCAGTTGTGTATACCTAGTATTAATTTATCGAAAAACGGTTCAATGTTGGTACGTTCCATATATTTTTGTGGCCACGATCAATATTTCATTTTTCTACCAAGCTGTTTACCTATAGGTCATTTCGTCTAAGTATATAATACCTAATGGATAAAATGGGTCCACATTCATATACGCTTCATATACGATGTAGACGTAATATTAAGCCTAAGTAAGTGATATTAAAAAAACGGTTCTGGCGCTTCACCGGCCGCTGCCGCGGCACGCTCGTTGCGCTCCGCTCGCTGCGCTCGCTCGGCTCGCGCGCTATAGGATCACAGTTCACCTAACACTCCTCCTCGCTTCGCTCGTCGTCGTACCTACACTGGCCTGCCTTAAAGTAGAATAGGAAGGTAATCCGATATCCAGAGGGAGAGGTGGGTAGGCTTAGAGCTCTATTGTATACGTCCAAAGTCTCGGTGAAATGTACCTACTCAGTTCGTTGAAAGGTAAATATTATCAAGTGACAAACAAAGATGAAACGATTTTCTATGTAATAAGAATTTTGGGAACTGAAACTTATGTTAAAACAAAATTATAGTAACGGCGATTCACGACTTTGTCGATGAATAAATAAAATATTGAAGTGAAATTCGATGAGTTCATTTTTGTGTAAAGGTATTTCGAGCAAATGTATGAGCGATCTAACGAAGTTCGATGAATGATTCCTGTGTGATGATGAAATTCTGCGAATAGTGTTTGGGAAACGATAATCGATGAAACTATTTTCGGTAAAATGATGGTTTCCCAAGTTTTCTCTGTAATCTGTGGTAATGGCCGGTATGGCTGTGTTTGGTGTTTAAGGGGCTCCCATACGCCAATGACCTTCGATCTGAATCCCTTAGTTTTCTTATGTTTTTTTTAGCTTACTATATTAACAACAACGGCTTTAAGCAATATAGTATCCCATATTTACTTCAAAGTTCATCGTTTTCGAGATATTTGGCATCAAAGTTGAACCATTTTAGGCCAAAAAAACCGTTTTCTGGCCATAACTTTTGTTTTAATTGGTTTATAATGAAAACCCTAGACCAGTTTTTAGAGACGTCACAGATGAACCCAAATATGTAGATTTCGTATATATTTGATCGTTCACGTCAATAGAGATACGAAATTAGTGTTTTTTTAGACAATCTTTAAAAAAATCATACAACATTAATTATTCATTTCTTTCAAAATCCGGTAGACCAAAATGGAGATAAAAGATTGAAGAACCGATAACCGTTTGATTCATATTTCTGTCTGTAGTGCAAAAGAAGGAGATACGATTCAAAACTTGTCAAAAATCGATGGAAACCTCGGGTAGCCCCTTAACATATCATGGCGGGCGTCCGTATTTTTCAGTTTAGTGTTATCAAAATAAATAATAATCTCTTACTTAAAATACCATATTTTAGTGATTTTCAATTACTGTCATCATGCCTATTGTACCGATCCGTCGCGCCAATAAAATGTCCATAGTAACAAATCGCTATTTCCACTCTAGAAAACCACTTCTGATAACGTTCATAGATAGCATGAATGATTTCAAAAATCATTCTTAATCCCAATATTATATGGTAATACAATACCTTATCTCGCAAGGTTATCGGATCTGATATTAGATAGTTGCCGTTATACGGATTGTTCCAAATTCGATTATGTAGTTTAATGCGGGGGCGTATTCACAAACGTTCGTCAAATCTGTTTCAGCAACAATCCGTCACTTTTATATTCGTGTTTATGTAAGAAAGGGGGAAAAACATTTTAGTTAGTGGAAACAAACCCAGCTAAAACGTTTGTCAAATCTATTTTAGCTTAAATCTGTCACTTTGATATTTGTGTTTGTAAGAAGGAGGCAATACACATTTTAGATGGAAATAAACCCATCTATCATGTTATCTACCATTATATACGATTTTTTTAACAAACTGAATCTAATCACCTTGCAGGTCGAGTTGAGAAACGATAGGTTTTCCAAAATAAAGAAAAAAGCCAACTCATCAGCCTTACCAATCTTTAGTACACCGAATCCTCAAATTAATAAAGGGTTGGCAACGTGCTCACCAGCTGATTGCGTAACGTTTCGCACTTACCTTAGGTAGATCTTAATGTAATTTTGTTGCGTGGGAAGTAGAGTTGTCCTAACGCCCGTTTTCATACATACATACATACATACATACACATATACTCACGCCCGTATCCCATTGGGGTAGGCAGAGACTAAGGAACGCCAAATACTACGGTCCTTACATACTTCTTTCGCTTCGATCACATCCATACATCTCCTCATACAGGCTCGTCGGTTGCGGGTACTCCTGACCTGGCCTTTTAACAGTATTGCTGAAATTTGGTCATGATACCCTCGCCTAGGCCGCCCCCTACCGACCCTTCCATCCATCTCCTGGACGTAAATCCTCTTAGTCAATCTACTTTCACACATCCTCTCAACATGCCCAAACCACCGAAGCGTACCTTTCTCAATCCTAGTCACTACATCGTCTTCTATTCCACATTTTTCTCTTATTACACAATTTTTTATTCGATCATTCAAACGAGCTCCACACATACTTCTTAACGCTCTCATTTCAACTGCATTCAGTCTACTCTCATGCTTTTTCTGAAATACCCAAGTCTCACTACCATACATCAGTGTAGGAACAAGCACTCCTCTGTGAACCGCGAGTCGAGCCTTCTTTGTTATATTTTGGCTGCTCACAAACGCGTGCAATGCTCCATTCACCTGATTTCCCGCTTTTACTCTTCTTTCAATGTCACCATCACACTTTCCGTCTCTCGTAAATAAGGAACCCAAGTACACAAATTCATATACTTGCTCCACTCTCTCACTGTCAATCAGAATATTGCACACAGTCACACGTTCTTCTTTCTCAAATACCATCACTTTTGTCTTACTCACATTGACTTTCATACCCTTCCGCTTCAGCGAGTCATCCATACAAGTTACCATCTCTTGCAGCTCCTTCTCTGATGACGCAATGAGCACCTGGTCATCAGCGTATAGGAGGCATTTGACGAGTAACTCACCCATTTTTAAACCACATTCACTCTCTTTTAAAGGCATCAAACAACTGTCCATAAATAAGTTAAACAACCATGGCGAGGCCACACAACCTTGTCTAACACCTCTTTGGATGCTAAACCAGTCTGTGTAGCCACCATTGATCCTTACGCATGCTCTAGATCTCTTAGATAGATTTTAATGCCTGAATCAATTGGTTGTTTACCCCATACATGGACAGAGTTGACCACAAAACATCCCTCACCACTCTGTCATAGGCTTTCTCCAAATCGACAAACGCACAATACACCTTCTGGTTTTTGGCCAAACATTTTTCGGTGATGCATCGTAAAGAGAAAACCTGATCCACGCACCCCATCCCCTTTCTGAACCCTGCTTGCACATCCCACATTTTACTCTCAGTCTCTTTCACTACCCTTTCTATCAGTATCTTTGCATACATTTTCCCAACCACACTGAGAAGACTGATGCCACGATAGTTTTTGCAATCCTGCCGCGAACCCTTTCCCTTGTAAATTGGAACAATGACAGCTTTAGTCCAATCGTCCGGCACCTTGCCATATCTCCAACACAAGTTAAAGAGTCGGTGCAGCAGGGTTGCAACGACTCCGCCACCACTCCGAATCATCTCAGCAGTTACCCTATCATACCCTGCCGCCTTACCTGACTTCATACTTTTTACCGCATCCACAATTTCTGTCATGCTTATCTCCCTTTCATCACCTTCAAGGTTGGGAGTCACCTCAGAGTTCCGTGACTCTACCGTGTCTCTCTCCTCTCTTTCAAACAAGCCTTCAAAATATTCTTTCCATCTTCTCAGTACGTTTTGCTCCCCTTTCACTATACTTCCAGTCTCATCTCTAATTATTCCTAGCTCTGATACTGTTGTTGAGCCTCTAGCCGCTTTTACAGCTTTCCAGAACAATTTTTTGTTGGTTTTGAAATCTTTAGAGAATCTTTTATCCATCTTCTCTTGCAAATCATCTTTCTTTCTCAAGATCACACTTTTTACCTTTTGCTTCAATTGCCCATACAAACGTTTTACTTCTTCTTTCTTCTCCTTTAAATCCGTCCTTGCATTACTCTGGAGATTTCCAATGGCTACTAAATCAAGCCAAGCTTTCTTCTTCTCGTTCACAACTTCTTTCACTTCTCCATCCCACCATGGGGTTTCGTTTACTTTTCCTTTCTTTCTCTTTGTTTCACCACACACCTCGGTAGCGGCCCCTATCATTCCTTCTTTCACGCATCTCCATACCTCTTTCATATCTTCTCCACTCACAACCGCCTCTCCACTAATATTCTCTTTCAAAATGCTTTTGTAGCGATCCCGTGTTTCCAAGTCTTGAAGATTTTCGACTTTTATTCGTTGGAGTTCAGTGGTAGAATCCGAGCAATAGTGTCGCCATCGTTTGAAGAGGCCTTTCAAGCGACTTATTACCAGGAAGTGATCTGTGCCTACACTGGCTCCTCCTCTATATGCTCTGGTATCCACCACTCTACTGACTATCCGCTTATCCACAATCACATAATCTAACATACTCTTCACATTGCCTCTATGCCACGTATACATATGGATTCTCTTGTGACTAAACATAGTATTAGTCACAACGAGACTCCATTCCAAACATATCTCAAGCAGCCTCTCGCCATTTTCATTACGCAAATACCTCTCTAGAGTCGGTCCATCAGACAGTAGGTACCTATAAAAAATAACGCCTCTTTATACAGCCAATAAAAATATGCACCCAAACAACAGTTCACGGAATAAAAATATCTCGATTTAAACCACCTGTTTACGCATGCACGATCCTCGCAAGTGGGTCGTCGTGACGTCATCGGCGCACGAGTCAATTAACGGATGGAATAATTCCTAATAACTCGGAGGCTTGGGTGTGAAGGACGGAAAAGGTTCGGTCCTTGTCTGCGCTGTATTAGTGTCACCGAGACTATGTATAGGTACTTAGATTAGGTATTTAGATTAGATTATGTAATGCAATTAGTGGGAAAGCTGGCGTTCTGTGTTTTCAAACCTGATTTGATTTGACCTGGTATTTCAGGTCAAAATTATAAGGAAGCGATGATGAGGATGTAAGGATGATGGAAGCGTGAACCGATGTCCTATGTCGATGTTAATCAGGGTGACCCGGGGGACCTCTATAATATAACACCAGAAGCTGTGTACCTATTGGCAACCGGATGTGAATGTATATAAGTTACTATTTTTAGAATGTATATTCCACTACAGGAAACGCCATACGATTAAATAAATTACTTTCTGTGACTCCGGTCACTTGATATGATACCTATTTTCGCGAATTCACCCATTTATGAACAAACAACGTAGGTTTTCTCCCAAAACTACATTCAAAGTACTGAGGTACATTCAGGTTAATGGGCTTTCTAGGTAATATTATTTCTGGAAATTTGTTGTGTAAAATATGATTGTTATTGTAATGTATGTATTATATGAACAGCGGGGCACACAAACTTGACAAATAAATAATATAATTAGTAAGAATTACGTAATAAACTAGCAACGAACCAACCGAAAAATAATTATATTTCCTTTACTAGATGTTAATTCGCAGAGTTGCAGTTGCATTAGTATAATAATTTAGTGCTTATTTAAGCCTTATTTAATTTGATTATATATTATGAACAAACAGCTACGATAGCCCAGTGGTTCAGGCATGCGGCTGTCAAGCGGCGGTCGTGGGTTCGAATCCCAGCTCGTACCTACCAATGAGTTTTTCGGAACTCACCTATGTACGGAATATTTACCGTTAGCTTTTCGGTGAAGGAAAATATCGTGAGGAAACCGGTCTAATCCCAACAAGGTCTGGTTTTCCCTCTGGGTTGGAAGGTCAGATGGCAGTAGCTTTCGTAAAACTAGTGCCTATGCCAAATCTTGGGATTAGGTGTCAAAGCGGAGCGGACCCTGAGCTCCTTTAGGGGCACTACCGGGAATAACGCTAGGAGAATGATGATATATTATGAACAAACAGGATAATTAAAATGGTTTTCCTATATAACATAAAATGAACACTAAAACTTGCACCTGGTTCGCTGATTTAAAAGAAAGCCTTAAATATTTTAAATGAGTCGTAATAGGGAATCCCTGTTAGGGAAATAACACACCGGTGACACTATTCCAAGCTTGCAATTGCAATCGAACAAAAGGGTGTTCTATATGTATATATATATTTACGTCACATCTGTCCCATAAAGTAAAAAACTAGTGGCCCAGTCTAACGAAAAGGAAGACCAGAGGGGCTACCGCGTAACGAAAACGAATTTCGTTTGTGTATCTCCCTCTATGTTGCACTTGCTAGTTCGAGCGATAGAGAGGAAGATGTTCGAACGAAGTTCGTTTTCACTTCGCGGTAGCCCATCTGCGCTGTGACATTGTTTAATGTCAGAGCATATGCCGAGTGGTGTCCACTTGCGGCCACTATAGCAGTCTTCTTTATTTTTAGTTTAAGTTGTTAATTATTAAGTTTCTTTTTATATATTGTGTTTCCTAAGTAAGAACGATGTTGTGATGTGGTGTTATTTTAGTCGGCAATAAATTCATTTCGTCTTCTTCTTTCTTGTAACGAGGCTATAAAAAAAAGAATAATTAATCCTTACAAAAATTCCATGAATACAGAGTGTACTCAAAAAAAAAAAGGAATTCTCTTAGTTTTTTCTTATCAGAACACGATAGGTACTTGATATGCCCTTGATCGGTTCGCATCCCATGTTTGGTACACTCTGTATAAATATTGAACTGGCTCACAAAATTTCATGAGAGTCGGTTGAAAAATGCGACACGTTCTCCTTTAAGACGCGTTTCTCCCGGACAGACGCTGGACATACGAAATATTTTTTGCCCAAGCTGAAAGGAAGAACTTCGTTGGCTTCGCTCGCTCGTTCAATTAGGCTTACTAAGCTTGCGAAAAATTACCAATTCCTGGCCAGGGACAAGTCGCAGACGTAAAATTACCAGTTCCTGGCCAGGCACAAGTCGCAGACGTAAAATTACCAGTTCCTGGTCAGACACAACTCGCAGACGTAAAATTACCAGTTCCTGACCAGGGACAAGTCGCAGACGTAAAATTACCAGTTCCTGGCCAGGGAGAAGTCGCAGACGTAAAATTAACAGTTCCTGGCCAGGGAAAAGTCGCTGACGTAAAATTCTGTACTCACCACGGGCGGTAATAAAGAAACCATCTAGTCGTAATATTGTAATAATATCATTTGTTTAAGAATATAGTGTTTCTTGGGTTCCACGCGCTAGGCTTCGCTTGTATCGCGAGGTACCAAATACGTACACATTATATTGTACATGTTTTCTAACCAAATGTTGTCTGGAAGAGATCGCCCTTAAGCGAAAATACCGCCTGCTCTTTTAAGTTTAATGTTATCGATTGTGTTTTTTGTCTGGGAGCTGTGGAAGAATTTCATTATCCTGAGTTGGTGTAGATCAGGAGCCGCGGTGTGGTAAAATTGTAGCAACGTGAAACGGGCCCCTGATCACCCTGAATTGGAAGCGGTATTAAAAATGTACTGTTCTTATTTTCAGATGGAAATAATGGGGCAGAGCGTTTTCGAGTTCAGCCACCCCTGCGACCACGACGAGATCCGCGAGGCGCTGCGCTCGAATGGCAACGGGCGACGCGACCTGTTACTACGTCTGAAGTGCACTCTCACTAGCAAGGGACGGAATGTGCACCTCAAGTCGGCTTCATTTAAGGTAAAATCAATTCCGTCATATTAGACTAGCCACTCTATGGACCACTATGAGTTCCGCGAAGCGCTGAGCTTGAACGGCAACGGGCGACGCGACCTGTTACTACGTCTGAAGTGCACTCTCACTAGCAAGGGACGGAATGTGCACCACAAATCGGCTTCTTTTAAAGTAAAATCCGTTCCGTCGTATTAGAGTTCAACCACTCTTGGGACCAACACGAGATCGGATGGGCAATGCACTAGATCGGCAAAGGGCGATGCGATCTACTACTGCGTCGGAAGTGCACTCTCACTAGCAAGGGACGGAATGTGCACCTCAAATCAAATCAAATGGGCTTCCTTCAAAGTAAACTTTGTTTCGGTATGGTAATAATTAATATCAATTGTTACATGCCGGTACGGCTAGTACATCTTCTATATATACCTAATTATAGAAGACCGAACGAAGTACCTGACGAATGCTAGATGGCTGAAGTTCACAGCAACAACAACAAGGGATTATTAATATCTAGTTGGTGCATCTCAAGCATGGACCTATGATACGCAGGACAGGCTATATGTGTTGCCATAACGAGCGACGGAAAAGCTCCTATGTATTTAAATTAAGAACTGGTCTTAAAATGGCTCAATTCAATTTGGACGGGTGGGTTTATGTGCCACAACTTTATACTAAATCAGTTGTGGCAAATAAAAAAAGTGGAACTACGAGAAGGACGACAAATGATATGTTGACTGTCCTGAGTATCATAGATCCATGATCTTAAGATTCTCAAATCAGCAGCAAGGAAGGCAAAATCAGTTCCGCCATATTAGTAGATACTTTGCTGTCGAGTCCATCCTCAATATTTTCAAGTGTGTGTGCGAGGTGCACAAATGCTGGCTAGTGCAAGTGCACAGGCACTAGCGAGGAATGCAGTGCATCTCAATTCGTATTTCTTCATGGTCAGACATATTGCGCAAGGTTAGTTACATGACACAAATAAATGCCGTCAGCATCCTCGGTACAATGCCTCGAGGGCCTTTTTTAGATTTAACTTAGCTTTAATTTAATTTAGTTAATGTTATAGTTATCATCTTGTACACAAAGTTGTAATAGTCTCCATAAAACACTACCCTACAAAACACTAACTGAAACACGAAGAAGGACAGCAAAAGTCGCTCCTGTACCCCCTAACAAATCCGTATTTGCTAAGAGACAATATTATGTACAGTCTGCCCACTTATACAACAAATTAAATGCTAAAAGTCACTTCTATAGTTTACGACACGATAGATGTAAGGAAGTACTGTGTGAATGGATAAGTAAACTCGATTATATTGAAACTGAAGAACTGTTGTTTTTAGGCACATAGAGATAATAATATAGCACTCACACACACACACACACACACACACACACAAACACACACACACACACACACACAAACACACACACACACACACACACACACACACACACACACACACACACACACACACACACACAAACACACACACACACACACACACACACACACACACACACACACAAACACACACACACACACACACACACACACACATACACACACACGCACGCACGCACACACACACACACACATACATACACACAGAATTATCTTGTCTCCTGCAAAGGAAATGTATGAAATAAACTTAGATTAAGTTAGCATAATATTCTTCAAACTAAACTCTTCTAAATTGTGGATCATTACAATGTACTATGTCTGGAAGAGCGAGACTTCTCAACACAGGTACATATATACCTAATGAGAGGCCTCAACCTTGCCCTGTCTGTAAACCACTGTGTTTTAAATCAATAAAATATTTTGTATTTTGAATAGTAATAACCTTGGATCTAGTCCAATTATCCGAATTGAAATATTACTTTTTGATAAAGAACATTTGCGGATGTGATAGTTCTCTTATCGATCCCACCGACATTGGCTTATCTAAATCGCATTGAATTTGGTTTTGTATATAATATTCGCTTGGCTTTGTTGCCTCATTGTTAGCTATTCTAGTGTAACATTTCTCGATTTAAAAAATCTTTCTCTTTGCTTTTGGTTTGTTTTTTTTTTATTTCCTTGTTATTGTGTTCTTATATTTTTATTTATCTTTGTTTTTGACGATCGTGATAAAAATTCTTATATTTTTGAAATGTATGCAAATCTGATTTCCATCGAAATAAATAATGTATAAAGTATAAACATGAGGCCTTAACTATTGACGACGGATAAGACCATTTTTTTAACTTACAATGGATAACCCAAAAGCCAGTGAGATTTAACAACACTTCACTACTTACCGTTAAGAGGGCTTTTTAAAATTCGTCAGGAATAAGCGACAATTACCGATTTTTGACGATCTAAATCTAAGAAACGGAAAGGTTTTTATAGATTCTGATTGCTTATTTGCATAGCTCAACTCCTTTTATTGTGCGTACCGGCCTGTGATTTAAGAATAACTGAATATGTTGACCGAATATACCCGATTACCGACAGTAGTTTTCGGAAAAGAGCGCCGAGCCATAAGTTTGACCGCCTAATTCTCCATGATGTTACATGAGAACCTAGTTGTTTTTTTTTCTTTTCACTATTGTCATATGTCCGTATTGAGCGTAGCGGCCTCGAATTTTCCTTTTTTTTCACGTATGTATATGTAAATTGATCTCAATTACACCATATTTTTCAACAATATCGTACTGAAAACACAAGGATTTTCTCATTATTGTTGAATTATTAGTAAATTGAATCTTAAATAACATTAAAGTTCATACTTTTACCAACACAATGCAGTAAAAAAAATACAACATTTTCCAACATTTATATTTTTAAATAATCATTCAAACATAGTATAAATTTACCGTCGCGCGCGATCTCTTGCCAGTACCGGCTTAGCCGTTGTCCGGGTCGGACCTGTACGTCGTGTAATTGTGGCTATTCACGAAGGCTAACCGTCAACTAAAATATTATTTTGATCTCTGACTAGGCATAGTTGTTATCAACGTCGGGGTCAAACTATACTAGTGAGTCATTCGTGAGGCTAATCGAGACAACTTACGAATTGCATAGCTGCCATGTCAATTATTTTACGAGTGATCGTGATACTTGGTGATTTTTTTATAAGCTTTTATTTAGTTCACCTATCCGTTGTCTGCAATCAAATCTTGCAAGTTAAATTTGATCCACTTCCTGGTTTCCGATTGAGCTGAAATTTTGCATGCATGTATAAATTGGATGACAATGCAATATGATTATGACATAAAGCTGATCTGATGATGGAGCTGGAAGGTGGCCATAGGAACTACGTAATTAAACGACGCAACCCCATCGAGTTTGGGCTCCATTAATTCGTCTTGATGAGTACTTGGTAACCAGGGTCTGATGATGGAGCTGGAAGGTGGTCATAGGAATTCCGTAATTAAACGACGCAACCCCATCGACTTTGGGCTCGTTTAATTCGTCTAGACGAGTACTTGGTAACCAGGGTCTGATGATGGAGCTGGAAGGTGGTCATAGGAATTCCGTAATTAATAAATAAATAAATATTAGGGGACAATCTTACACAAATCGACCTAGTCCCAAACTAAGCAAAGCTTGTACTATGGGTACTAGACGACGATAAACATACTTATATAGATAAATACATACTTAAATACATAGAAACATCCATGACTCAGGAACAAATATTCGTGCTCATCACACAAATAAATGCCCTTACCGGGATTCGAACCTGGGACCTCTTGCTTCGTAGGCAGGGTCACTACCAACTAGGCTAAAGCGGTCGTCGGTCGGAATTAAACGACGCAACCCCATCGAGTTTGGGCTCGTTTAATTTGTCTTGACGAGTACTTTGGTACTATATGGTAAACAGGGTCTGATGATGGAGCTGGAATGTATCCATAGGAACTCCGTAATTAAAAGACGCAACCCCATCGAGTTTGGGCTCCATTAATTCGTCTTGACGAGTACTTGGTAGCCAGGGTCTGATGATGGAGCTGGAAGGTGGTCATAGGAATTCCGTAATTAAACGACGCAACCCCATCGAGTTTGGGCTCGTTTAATTCGCCTTGACGAGTACTTTGGTACTATATGGTAACCAGGGTCTGATGATGGAGCTGGAAGGTAGCCATAAGAACTCCGTAATTAAAAGACGCAACCCTATTTCATCAGTCCACTTTGTGGGGGGTCCGCTGCGCCATCCGGTACGTGGTCTCCGCTCGAGAACCTTTCCGCCCCAACGGCCATCATGTTTTTCAGTTGTCTGTACAAGAACCTACAAACCACTGACATAATATGCAGGGTTGTAGAAAATACCTAACAATATGAAAAAAAAAACTTTTTAACCGACTTCAAAAAAGGAGGAGGTTATATGTTTCACAGTATTTTTTTTATGTACATACGTTCGCCGATTTCTCCGTCAGTTGTGGCCCTATTAAAAAAATATATTCAAAAATGTATACTTCTGAGATATCCCAGGGAAATCGAGGGCAACCCTCAAATATTACGTACTTATTACGTGTTTCATGAATTCTCTAAAGCTATTCAGGTATTTGCGTCTGGTAGTCATCAGTTCATGTTGGTGGGCTGATGATGGAAGGTACAACTCCTCAACCTTTAGGAGTTAAAGGATTTTTTTAAATCTTATAGACCGTTCATCATATTCTTTCAAGTTATTCAGGTGAGCACACGTCAGGATTTGATGATGGGATCCCAGGGAAATTGAGGATAACCCTCATATTTTATAGGCACGCGTGTAGTTGACATCGGTATTTTCAATTATGACTCGTGTATTTATCCTCGGAAATCGTAATTTTGGTGAAGTTGAACTGATGATGAAGACACCAGGCTAATGGAGAATTCCATTCTCCTCCTCCTGGAGCAGTCCTAAAGGATGTAAAAGGATGTATAAAGGATGAATAATCAGTTGAGTGATCCAACTAGAGAGTGCAAAAACCGGTCAAATTTCAAAACGGGTTATTAACCGGTTTTTACTTAAAGCTTAAAACATTGTATTGGAGGATAATTTTACTGTAAGAATGTTAATTCTGGTTTATTAGTAGACGATGTGTAGTTGAATAACTAACTTTTTTTTTACTTTTTATACATTATCATTGTCCTTTTACAGACAAGGACAATGATTCGCTTACCGTTTCGCTGATTTATTGCTTGAGAGATGGACATATCTTAAGGAAATTCGCTTCAGCAAGCGAAAGTGTTGACAACGACGATTGATAACGTGAAAGTTCGGAGGCTGGTCCGAAATTGTTGACGTTAATATCATCTACGATAAGATGATTAATTCAAAGTCTATGTCATGGTAGTGTTGTACATGACTCGTAAGGCCGATACGAGAGCAACAGCTACGACCGCATATTTGACAAGTAAATGAGGTATGCCAGGTTCTCATGGGAACAACAATGGCAAACAACAAAACAATGATCCTGGTCCTCAGATTCCTGTTCCCATTTTGTTGGATCGATCTTAAAGGTCATTCATTCAATCATTCAAACAATCATTTGTCGACCCTACTGGTTGTTTAAGATTTAGCTAAGGAGCAGCCAGTCTTACGTAACGTCTTCGCTTCAACATAGCAATAATGCTGGGTGTTTGTGTCGCGTTTGCGCGAAGCACCCTCTCATTCAAGATAAGATGTCTAGAACACGCCGAAGACATCGTATGAGGAAGTTGTTCAATTTCCGTTCCTGTTTTGTATACGATGTCCAAGTTTCAGCACCGTCCAATATGTATGTCCGGTACACGATCATCTTCGTATTTACAGTCAGGTGTTATCCCATAGCCTTGTACTAAGCTTCCCGAACATCGTGGATGCTTTGCGGAACTTGATCTCTACGTCAAGTGAGAGATTGTTTGACACTGGTGGGCCCATGGTAGCAGAAATTGTGTACAACTGCCAGAGGCATATTATCCAGCAGTATTGTTAGACAGATATTCTGGATTTATATCGATACTAGCTTCCGCCCGCGACTTCGTCTACGTGGACCCGGGATAAAAACTATCCTATATTTTAATCTAGGTTACAAACTATCTTCGCATTTATAATATTATAGTAGGATACTCCTTACATTTATCTCTCATTCTTCATACATGCTCGTCGATTGAATACTCTTGTGACCTGACCTTTCTTTAGGATTCCTCCGATTAGGTCGGAATAAGTTCGTAGAGGTCGTCCCCTTCCAACTTTCTATCCACTTTTCCCTATTACACGTCCTTTGTTAATTCATATTCATCCTTTCTAAATGCTCAAACCAACGTAACATGCTCTTATAAATTTATGTAACAACATCTTCAGATTTTTCAGTCACTCCGCACCTGTCTTATTTTATCGCTATCATACTAACTTTAATTAAACTTACTAGAAATTAATATGTGACAATTTACTAGTTTATTTTTGCTAAATAACGATCTCGGCTCACAACTTCAAGCATTTTATAAATGTAACTCATTTCGGTTAGTAACCGGTAGTGATGCGCGACTCCGAATGATTTGCCTATTCGAATAATTAGCGATTACTAATATCCATATTCGAATTGGAAATTAGTTGTACACTAATGCTAATAATCGAATGATGACAACTAATTAGTTGCAACTAATCGAGTACCGAACGATAACCACCGTAAGCGTGACTCTCCTTTCATACTATATCAATGATGGGCGAGCTCAAGTTATGGTGGTTATCTGTTCGATTCATTCGTTAGTTGACTTAGTTGTGACAGTGACATTAGCTACTAATGTCAACGTCTAGTTCGATTCGGGCACATTAGATTAGCGACTAATGTTAAAGTCAAGGTCGACTCATGCGGGCGACCGGGCGTCGAATAGAAGTATTACTAATAATCGAATGATTTTCAAATTAGTCGAATTAGTTGAATGATTATAATAATCGACTAATTGAATTAGTATCATTCAAAGTCGCGCATCATTAGTAACCGGTTTATAGTTTCCAAAACCGGTTATTAACCGAACTCAAAAAGTTCCGGTTAACCTGTTTGCATTCCCTAGAGCAACCTATAGAAGAGACAGCCGGATAGCCGGACATACGAAAGTATTATTGCCCTATAGTTAAATATCGATACGCTCACAAAATTTCTCGAGAATCTGTTTAGAGTTGCACCTCATGCAACCTATAGAGGGGACAGCCGGATAGTCGGACATACGAAAGCATTATTGCCCTATAGTTGAATATCTAACTAGCTCACAAAATTTCACGAGAATCTGTTTAGAGATGCAACCTATAGAGGGGACAGCCGGACATACGAAAGCATTTTTGCCCTTTACTTAAATATCGAACTCGTTCATAAAATTTCACGAGACTTGATTCAGAGATGCAACCTGTAGAGGGGACCGCCGGATAGCCGGACAGCTGGACATACGAAAGCATTTTTGCCCTATAGTTGCATATCGAACTCGCTCACAAAATTTCAAGAGAATCTGTTGAGAGGTGCGACCTACATATAGAGAGGACAGCCGGACAACTTAAAAAAAAGCATTTTATATTAAAATAAGACGTAACTACTTTAATATTATACTTTGTCAGAGTATTTTAATATATATAGAAAATATGTGCACAAAAAGCAATTACTTGCATTGTTCAAGTTAGGGCACCACGTTAGCGAAGTAATACTTACCATCTTTTAGTGCAAGTATTAATATCGGTCGCGCGTTCGCTCCAACGGTGCGCTATACAGCTACAGTAAGCTTGTGTGCGTGCTAGTAGTATTTACACACACACTACGCACTACGCGTCTCAAAATACCGAATCCTGAGCGAGCGCTTTTTTCAATAGCCCTCTTAATGTTTTGACAAGAACGCTTATTTATGCGAGGTATGGTGGTCTAATGTTTTCATTTCTCTACTAGAATCTATACATTACTTAGTTTGGTCGGGAACTAAGTCGATTTAGGTGAGATTAACCTAAAATAGTTATTTATATATAAATAAATATTAGGGGACAATCTTACACAAATAAGTCCCATAGGAGCTCTTGGGCTCTAAGGCTTGTACTATGGGTACTAGAAGCAATATATATATATATATATATATATATATATATACAATATATATAAGTATTATAGGTACTTAAATCAAAAGTTCAGAAACAAATATGCATTCTCATCACATCACACAAATATTAGCCCTTACCGGCATTTGAATCCAGAACCATCAGCAGCAAAGGTCTTTATTAGGGTTCCGTACCCAAAGGGTAAATACGGGATCCTGTTACTAAGGCTCCGCTGTCCTACCGTCTGTCGGTCTGTCTGTCTGTCCGTCTGTCACCAGGCATGATAGTAAGACAATTTACATTTTCACAGATGATGTATTTCTGTTGCCGCTATAACAACATATATGTATTTAAAAAATATTAAGGGGTATCCCATACAACAAACGTGATTTTTTTGGCCGTTTTTATAGATAATGGTACGGAATATTCGCGCGCGAGTCCAACTCGCACTTGGCCGGTTTTTATGAACAGCCTGAGTACTTAGCAACGTCTTTGATTACGACAATACTCGTACTAGGACAACAATTCGTCAGTTCAAGGTGCAATGTCTTTGTCAAATGACCTAATTTGATAACTCGTTAACTAGTAACTACGTAAATGTTTCCGTGACTATTAAATTTTCTTCTAGAATAATTAGCAAAAGTTTAAACTAACGCTATTTCTGCGATATCAAACTATTTGAAAGCCAATTACGTATTACCTAACCTGTTTCGATACCGTGAACCGTGAATTAATTAGGTGATTAGAAAATATAAAGCGATTACTTAGGTACTTAGTTTATCATACACATACTCGTATGTCTTCATTGATTAGAAATAACAGAGTTCATAAGAGTGACGTTTAGCTTGGATTATTAGCTGAATATCGCATCGCATCTGTTTTGTTTTATAAACATGTCACCTCTATTTTAGGCGAAAGCCTGGATCCCGAAAAAAAACGCCAAAAATAAAGGAAAACTATGAGTTTCCTCGTGTATAATGACTTAAATTTGTACTGGGGTCGAGAAATACGACTAATACCTGAGATTTTACTAGCTGTTACATTATTTAGTAGGTAATTGCGTATAAAACGGGAACATTCTAAACACGCAACTTTCAATCACCAATTTTAACATAATACCTATAGTCAGATCAGCCGACATTGTTGAATCACAATATTCACAATATATTTACATTTTCACGCTATCAGCATTAGGCCCGAAAAGGGGACGACTCAAAGTTTTCAGCTACTTAGCGACGGTTAAGCTGGCAACATAGAACTGTCTAAGGTCTGCAACACACGTCAGGTTCCCGGATCAGGTTCTATGACATGTTACTAACTTAATCATCATCATACATTTGAGAGTGTGGTTGTCTTATCAGCTATACAGCCTACATCCAAAAATATAGAGCAGCCATGCTTTTTGTATTAAAAGTCGAAATTTTAGTCGCGTACACCTTTTTTAATGAAATATTATCAATTATTTTTTTAAACAGAGTAGATGTTTTTCGTTGCGGGGGATTATATAATTCCATTTACAATGCTATTTCGTTATTTGGTCGAAGTTTTGGTGCATTTTTTATTTATATTTTAGTAACTGAAATATTATTAACTTATGTCCTCGTGTTGTATACTTACATATATTAATGATTAAAATTTAATAAAATTGTTTGATTATATTTAGAAAGAAATGATTTTTGGAGCTATGATAAAAAAGGGGGTGCTCAATACTTTTGGAGGTAGGTTGTAAGGTTGGTAGGATTGGGCAGTAGGTTCCCATTACTTTCTGCATCGCCTGAGTCGGCAGCTTGGTCCGTGACGTAATGACGATAAAATACAATAATAAGTTTAGTTTTAATTTCTTATTATTCTTGTTTAAGGTGGTTCGACGACCATACACAACGTCTTTTGGCATTCGCTGGCTGACGGCGTGATATTTTAAGAAACTTATGGTAACAAACTTACATAAATTGGCTTTCCATTTGCGCGAAATTCGCCATTTCCTGGAATAAATTTGTATAAACTAGAAGAGAAGAAGAAGAGAACTTTGGAAATAATCGTTTTCCCAAAGTATCAGATGACAAACTAATATCTCAAATTATTCTAGTACGTACAAGTTTATTCTAGGAAAGGGCGAATCTCGCGCAAATGAAAAGGCAATTTATGAAAGCGTGTTACATAAGTTTCTTAAAATATCACGCCGTTCGCCTTCTATTGTCAAAAGACGTTTTGTATTGTCGTCGAACGACCTTAAGGTATTTATTTATTTATTTAATTAATAAATACCTTAAGGTCTAAGGCATGATTAAATTGATTAATAAAGAGCAGCCATCCATGAAAACATGAATGTTTTTATTTATTAAACACCGGTTATTATTGTGTTATTTGTGCCTACACCAAATGTTCGGATTAGGTGCCAAAGTGGACCCCCGGCTCCAACACGATTTGCCGCCCCGCCTTATCCCGACCTTGCGCCATTTCCCGCCGGTTCATGGAAAGAAAGAAATAATGTCTTCTACATTTATTCACTACCCAAAAGACACACAGAGACAACGGGAGTAGAGATACAATACCATTGACACAATGTGTGTGTTTTCGCGGCAGTGAATCGGTCTGTTTTTCAGACAGCACCGTACGTAACGCACGCAACGCAACACAACGTACTACCGATACAAACGTATCCACATAATAAATCAATTATTGATACAATACGTTTGTTAAATATTGTAACGATTGGGATGTTTAAAAAATAAAAATAAAATCAAATGCTGACCCCGTATCATGGTCGGCCTTATCACCCAATAAGTGACATGATAGAGCGTCCGTCACTGGCTGACACTGTTCGATAGATCGAGACGACGCTCCTATCTTGTCACTTATCGCGTGATAAAGCTGATGTCTGGATGGGTTAGGGTTGGGATTTTTGGAAAGAGATTTTCATGGCTTGATGATCGCGCAGCTCTGATACGAAGACGTCGTTCCAACGTTTCCTCTAGATACAACCGCTACCAAAAGCGCTAGGAACATGACTGAGCAATAACTAAAAGGTAATTCTGATTCCAGGTCATCCACGTAACCGGCCACATGCTGGTCCCCCCAGAAACCAAACGCAACGGGGCTTCGGAAGGCGAAGAAAATAAAACGGAATCCGACAATGCTGCCAAACTACCGTCTCTAGTGGCTGTGGGCCGTCCGATCCCCCACCCGGCGAACATAGAAATACCCCTGGACAGCAAGACGTTCCTTACTAAGCACAGCTTGGACATGAAGTTCACGTACATCGATAACACGTGAGTTATATTCTTTAGACTATCCCGCTTCATACAGGCACGGGTCTACAAAGGTTTCCATTTTATCGGTATACCTTTATCTTGCCAGAATCTCATTTGCCATAATTTCAGTTGCCATAATAGTCGATGCCGAGACTTTGCTCAACATGTTTAGCGCTAGTTTACTCGTACCTCATAATTTGTGGTCTTCGGGTTTTATTAATTATATTTTGGAGACACTAGATTATTCCTTGAGTGAAAATGGGGGTGACATGAACTGGTGCAATTCTGCAGAATAGGAAACAGTGACGCTCTCTCGTGTGCTAACTGTTACACACAACACGTTGAAACACGATTCACTCATTAGTTCATTCACCAACTTTTACGTCATACCAGGCCATAAAGATGCAATTACCGCTTCCTGGCCAGAGAGAGGCGTTAAATTTTGAATACCGCCCGTGGGGTAATAAATAAATCATCAGATCGCGTATTTATCGCCCTTACCAATACTTACCTGCGATCTGAGACAGTCTTTGTTTTACCGTCCTAGTTAAGTAATGTAATATTTTGCAAAAAATTAGTACTCTGTGTAGCTGGGTATGTAATCATTCACCACAACTCTAATGACTTCGTTAAAAAAAAACTTATAACATAATCGCTTCGCCATCTTTGTAGTGTTGTCCAAACTACATACATACTCAGTCCGCAGACGACTACAATACCTGATATTACCTTATCATTGCGTAAGGTGGCGCTGTAAAAAATATCCGATAGCCCCTTTACCTTACCGAATGAAAGCGGCTGTTGAACTCACATGCTCACAACCGAGCACGGCTCTTCCGTTCACGGCCGGGTAATATCAACAAAAATATCACCTTCAAATGTATTTTGTAGGTTAAACACGAGTGATTTCGCGGTTTTGTACATAGTCCGAGATAAACTTACGGGACGGTATTGTTATATGTTTCAACGAGTGTTGTGTTGTGTATATCTGTGTTCTAGTAAAAGTGTTTGTGTACAAGAATCCTTGCGGGATTGTGTTTTTGTTCTTGGATTTGGCGGAAATGGCGGGATATTTAAACTACTTTGTAAGTTTAGTTTCAAAATTGGTCGAATTCCTTGTTAACCATAATTGAAACTCGCAATTTAACTTAAAGATGGATTAAATCGCTTAGATAAAGGGTTTGAAGGGAGTTGCGTTACCTAGGTCATGCAAGGTCACGTACCGGTGATGCTATCATAACCTAAACATAGGAAGTCAGGCCCCATTCGCGGGTGACCTTCACGAAGGATGTGGGACTTTCTTTTTTCGATATACAAAATACTATTTATACCTGTGCCTAGACCTTCCGATAGGATTACTTTGAATAGTTTTAACATTTATTACTTGTGTTTCGTTTTTTTTTGCACTTATGTGTTTGCTTATGTTTTTTTTTCTATTACAGTTTAACAACTACGCTTGGTTTCGACAAGGACGAGTTAGTCGGTCAGTCGCTATACGACTACCACCACTCAGCTGACAGTGCATCTCTGGTGCACCAGTTTAAATCATGTGAGTACTATTTTTAATTCTATCATAATATTCATATTCTTCCCAGGAATCAGAATTATCTTGAATTTTCAATGGATTTTTGCTCAATCATACCTTTTTTGATTTTATTTTTTGAGGATTACCAACAGATAAAAGATCTTACATGCTCTTAAATCTATATAACAATCATGACTGATGCTTATCTATTTAGGTAACCACATCTTATACCTTGAAAGTCGTTTTGTACTAAATATAGTGCACACTCAAAATCTACGTCCTATTATTGACTAATTTATGTAGTATTAAACGAAATATTTTTTATATAGTGCGTACGAAACATTTATAAAATTTTACCTACCTATGACACTCTGTTTGGGGGTCACGCAATGACCTTGTTTTCTAAATCTGAGGTAAAATATTGTGTGTCTTCAAAGTAAATTAAATATGGTATTTACTGTGAATGTATACCATACTTACTTAATTTACTTTGAAAAACAGCTTTATAAATTTTAGTATAATGGGCATTATTAAAGGGTGTCGAGATTCCCAATACTATAGGCATTAGGCAGATATAGGTGTAAAAACGGTTTTATTGCTAAATAGTTACTTTGTCGTGTTTTATAATAAATAATAATTATACGCTGTACATTTTATCGATTTCCGTAATTTTCCCGAACGATTTCGTCAGGGGAAAGTGTGTAATTAGGTCATCGTTCACAGCGCCCTCTCTGTATCAGCGTTGACATTGCGAAATGACGCACAGCGAACGTAATCGCATTCCCACCTCGATGATTCCTCCTGAAACTTGGCCAAGTGCCGTGACTGTTCAATAGATGGCAGCACTTATTACTGCCGTGATTCTTAAAAAGGCGTGATTCTTATAAATAGACAAATCTACTTGCAGATGACTCATAGTGATCATAGTTAAGAGCCTTAAGCTAATGCACGCTTTAACTTTTTTCCATTGTGTAATGAAAATTACCCATAAGTACATTTTATATGGGTAACTTTCATTACACAATAGAGAAAAATCAGTGCCATTAAGGAGATTACACAGAAACATACACGAAAAGGATATATAAACAAGTTGATAAAATAATTAGGTATATATGTTACCTGAAACGTTTCACTAAGAACGTAGAAAACTTAATCTTAAGTAGTAACATTGTGCAAAAGATTTAAATTTTTGACATGATTTGTGATTTCTCAATATAAATACAATTAAGTTTTTACAAAAAAAAAGGTACTTAAATGGAAATTACAGTTACGTAATGTTTATGTTGAAATGGCTGCCTTGAACTGGGCGGGTGATATTAGATTAGATATAGAACGATATTCATTATCATTAAAAACATCTATTGTAGTGGTTCGGCGCACGTTTTCCGGCGTTAGTCTTAGTTCCAGGGAGACTGAGGGCGGGTTGCACCGACTTACGATTACAGACCGGTCAACGTTAAATATGGCGCTGACAGCTGTCAGTCCATAGAAACTTGTCAAACGTTCCATACATTCAGATTTTAACGAACACCGCTTACGATTACAGACGGTTTGGTGCAACTCACTCTGAATAGGTGTTTGCGCTTTGTTGCTTTAAGAGGAGCGCGGAAATATATCTTGGACAGAATTTGCGGGCAATCGATATCGCCGGATGAATAGATTGTATAAAGAAGTCTGCATTTACAAAAAGTACGGCACTATAAAAGTAAAAAAACTGACAGCATTTCGAGGGTAAGGTCTGCATGGTCAACATAAAAGGGCTGAGTCTCTTTCAAAATTTTCTTATAAGAGAGAGACGGGTAGTGCGAGAGAGCTCGCGCGCCGTCTTTTGCTAACCGTGCAGGAGAGATAAAGTAAGTTAAGTTTTCTCTGACAGTCTTATGGCATCGACATAAGATTTAATTTCGCGAGGCAGGTTTTATTCACTTTATCTAGGTATGTGTATTCCACGTCATACGATACGATAGAGATTACGATAATGAAAGTTTGTTTATCATTCGATTATGTTTACACGTGCGTTTTTTTGTCTATTATTACGGCTTTGAATCTCAGATTATGGAAAAAATACACGCGCTTGTCGCTTAACATACTCACTGCTAAGAGTCATAGTTGATCGCGTGATTTTTCCGCTAAGTAGCGGAAAAATCATGCATAGGCGACCCTTAAGCTCCTGGCAACGAAAGTGTTAATATTGGCAATAAAAAAGAACATAGAGGAACAAGAAAACCCCCTTAGTGGATATGAGGATACTGTCCATAGGATATGGTGCCTGCTTACAATCAGACACGTCGTATACTAATATGCCAACATCGTGGTAATAAAAAAAACCAGTTCAATCGCTCGTTCTGTCCAATCATCATCATCATCATATCAGCCGAAAGACGTCCACTGCTGGACATAGGCCTCCCCCAAAGAGTGCCACAATGACCGGTCCTGCGCCACCCGCATCCAGCGGACTCCCGCGACCTTTACCAGGTCATCAGTCCACCTTGTGGGGGGCCTACCCGCGCTGCGCCTTCCTGTACGTTGTCGCCACTCGAGAACCTTTTCGCCCCAACGGCCATCGGTTCTACGTGCAATGTGTCCCGCCCACTGCCACTTAAATTTAGCGATCCGGAGGGCTAATGTGCCAACTTCGTGGTAATAAAAAAAACCAGTTCATTCGCTCGTTCTGTCCAATACCACAGAATAAATAATAGTACTAACTCAGTACTAAGTACAGAAGGTTCTCTGTTAACAAATACCCTGTATAATTAATGATAACGTGACCATCCCTTTTTATCGCATGCAATAACGCGCTGCGATATATCGCGTGCGTTCCGTAGCAGCGCTAATATACCCCCTGGGGCCGGCAGGCCATGTAGTTGTGGCGGCGCAACGAAATCACGGATTGAGCCGCCCCTATCAATAGGCATGATTCCTACGATTTTTTTTCGATGCAATTCAAACCAGTTTTTAGAGAAAAACATATGTATTGTATGGGAGCCACTAGAATTAATGTACATTAGTAGACAAAAAATGTTGTCAAAGACGGACCTCGCTGGCAGCAGGTGAAACACTTCATACTAATTGACACAGAAGTATGACGTCACCGTTGTCTATTTGTATAATTCTTGTATGGAAAATTAAGCTAATTACCGTTTGGTCGCGAAATACTGCGTTTATGTCTACAGTTGTTGTACAATTTTGTTGCCATAAAAGCGTAAGAATTCTACTAGTAGGTGTAAATGTACTCTTGAACAATAAAAAAATCTGATCTTTCTAATCCAGTATCTTTTTATGGTTTTTGTGACCTATAATTACTAATTTATACTTTACTAGATTACCCGTTTTTCCGTAGGAATGAAGCATTTTCCCGCGGTAAAGTTCATCTATATCAGCCTATGTTAATCAGGGATAATGACGGCTTCTAATGGTAAATTCTCTTTATAATAATAGTGTAGACGTAGATTACTATATAATTTGATGGTTTACTATCGATTTAGCAACACTACGTTATCAAAAGTAATAATATAGTGAAAGCGTAGTTGTCTTCTTACACAAAGTTATTTCAGCTCTCTTGGCTGACGGCCACGCCTTCCATTGACGACCCCATTATTTTTTGCATTTTATTTGACATTATTTGAGTTGGCCGTGTTGCATCAAAGTCGCCGTTCAAAAAGCAACCCATCATCCAACGCAGAAGATTCCAATTCCAATGACACATTTATAAAAAGTCGGTCACGTTAATCTCAACCCTACATTGTAGCACGCGGCTTGCATCAGTTACAAATGCTTTCGGTGTGGGTATTTGGTATGCAGCATCGTATAAATACTCGTTCACATGATATTGGGTTGTATAACTATAGGTTTTTTATAGACGTGTTATTTTATTTTTTGTGAAAAAGAAACAGGATACCTTTTGAGGTACTACTTCTAATCGATTATTAAGCAATCAAATAAAATAATTGAACGAGCGAAGCGAAAAATGTTGTCCGCTTCAGCTTGGGCCAAAATTCTTTCGTATCCGGCGTCTGACCGGCTGTTCTCTTGTACAGGTCGCATTGCTTAACCGATTCTTGTGAAATTTTGTGAGCTTCATAAAATATTTTGTTGATTCAGCATTAAAGGTTCAGATTCAGTATTAGAGCCACCCGGCGCCCGACCCGCGCCGCCTCGCCCCGAGCGGTTCGGTATTCTTTATATGGATTTGTACGGACGTGCGCTCACTACATCAATTCCGTATCAACTCCGTAGTTAGTACATTTACGAGGCGAGGCGGTGAGGGTCGGGCGACGGGTGGCTCTAATTAAATATGACCTTTACAGTTTTTTTTTAAGTCTGGCTCGCAGCCATTAGTAAGTACATGCTTGTTGACTATGTATAAGTAGATCATGAGATCATGTATGCTTCCTGAGAACACTCCGCTTCCGTGACATTCATCATCGCTATCGGACAGCCCATTTCGAGTAAATTTGTTCTTTATATACTCCTCTATTGATCTACTTCTCATTCTCACACACAGTCAACAAGCCTTTACTGTATCTCTATTAGCTGTAAACGTCACGAGCCCGTCTTTTTTGCAATATTATTTTTTACTTTATTTTGGAATAAAAAATCGACAAATGAAAACTATCATTATTAAACCTGCTCACCAAATTTCACGAGAATCGGTCGGGAAATGCGACTTGTAGGGAACAGCCGGACATCCGGACTAACGAAAGAATTTTGACCCCCTCTCTTGTTCAATAACCACAGATTCGTAGTTGTTAAGAATGTCGGGGTGAAGTATAGTTGAGAATAACTCACAGATTTGTGAATAGATTGCGCACAATCTAAGAATTATAATGACATGCAACGTCGTAAGACTCATATTCTTAATTCAGATGCGCTCTTTGCCCGATATGTATAGCTACACTACACTAATATTGAAAACATTCCGTAGTTTCAAATGTCGTAAAGTAATTTACATTTACCCTTGAATCCCGATCCCAACATCTGAAACTATTACAGATTTATATTTCAAACAAAGTAGACTTGAGGAGAATAAATTCTGACTTTGTACATGTGTTTTCCGTTGTTTTACCGAAGCTGTTTTTTTCATGAAATAATAAATCTATGAAGAGGGAATCAAATAACATGATTGATATAATACAACACTAACAATATGAAGATGTTTTTGTAATACGTTTTTTTAAGTGAAAACTTCGACGCTGTGCACTTTTTTGGGATGGGGAAAAAATGTTAAACTCGCGTCAGGTGACGTGACCGTGAGATTCGTAAGACGTCTGACGTAAGACGTATGGATGGAAGTTGTTTTTTCTGAGAGATAAACTTTTTATTAATGTTAAATAATTGTAAGAGTTCTGAAATGTTAAATTTTTAAAGTAGGTAATATAAATTGTCATGTTTGTGTACGATAGCGCAATAAATGAATATTGTATTTTATCACATAAATGATAGTACTCTTGTACTGATAATTAAATCAATTACGTGACCCTTAGAGCTTTAAACCAACCGGAGTGGGACAGGCGTTCCCCTCTGCCATAAGTATATGACCAGTGGTCATACACATTGTATGGACTGACGTTTATCTGACGTAGCTATTTTCACGTTACGCATACATTTGACGTTCCCCTCCCCCGCAAAAATCGGCAGACTTTTTATGTATAGAAAATGACTCATGGCCGCTCCTGTTGGTTTAATGCTCTAAGACGTGACCTAATCGAAAAACTTTATAGATTCGTCATGTCTGTCTTTCTGTCTGTCTGTCTGTCTGTCCGTATGTCTGTGTATTTAAATAAAATTTTGAGGATAGGTGTATTTTATTAACCGCTACATAGTTATGTAATAAAATAACATTTTTTTTATTGGTGCACTGCATACATAAAACTGAAAGATAAAAAAAAAATCCATTTCATGCCCACGTGTGGCACATCAATCGATAGGCCTTTTTAAAATAAATATAAGGTTTCTTAACATTTTTTGAGTAAGTGAATAGAGTTAGAAATAATCGCCCCGAAAGTCACTAAAATTATATCCCCCCCCCCCCCCCCTCTCTAATTTTTGAACCGTGTATTTTAAAAATATGAAAAAAAAACATGCAAATAGAGCTTATTAAATTCTATCAGCGAAAATTGTTTTGAACAAGATCGGTTCAAAGGTTTTCGAGATATTTCTAAAAAACCGCCTTCCTTAAAGAAAAGGGCGTAAGTGCCATAAGATTTCAGTAACGATAGGACCTGTTTAATAGGCACGGAACCCTTGTTGTGCGTTGTCCGACACGGACTTGGCCGCTTTTTTAAAATACTTTTACATATTATCACTGTTCATAGGTATAGCCCAAAAAGCCGCTACTTGTCCGTGAGATAGTCTCACTGTCCACGTCGCTTACTTTGTGTCTATTTTCGTTCTATTACAATTCAAAAAGGGTGGGAAATAAATCAAAAATAACCACAAAAACTAATAAAGTAAAAATAGTTTTGTATTGGCTTCCGCAATTCCGCATATCAACCGCCTGGCGATTGATATGCGGAATTGCGACCACGTTGCTATGAGTTTAAATGTGGTTTTGTGATATTTTATTATTTTTACGTCACACCTGGCCATAATGCGAGTTTTACTGCACGCTTGCTTAAAATTGTGTACTCACCACGGGTGGTAATTCGTAAAGCCCCAGAGCGCATATTTATGGCCCTCACCTTTGGTTCGGGCCACAAACACCTGCGATCTGGGGCATTCACGAATTCACCGCCGTAGGTACGTAATGTACTATTGTGCAATATGTTAATTATTTGTATTTCTTCCCCTCGGGTCCATGGGTTCCCGGACCTTTGGATGGCATAAGACGAATTTATCTAAAAGCGAGGGATAGACAATATTGACATGGCGGACACTATCTTCGAGCTTCGAGCGGAAAAAAAAAGTACCGGGCATAGTACCCGGTTATTAAATTATTCTGCAGTTGTTATTTTTGAGGTTTCGCCCTTGACCAATTCATTATATTTAAGATTCAAAATCTTGTCGGTGGAGCAATTTCCATTCCTCTCTGTTCTCAGCTATTGTTTTGACCTCTTGATACGACGCGCCGTTTACTTTTTCTTTTATTTGGTCCATAAAAGATCTTCTTGGTCTCCCTCTCTTCCTCTTTCCCTCTATCTTCCCTTCTACTATGGTTTTCATAAAATCATCGTGTCGTAACAAGTGGCCCAACATCCTGCCTCTCCTGTTCTCAATGGTCTTCAACAACGTTCTTTTCTCTTTCACTCTCTCAAGCACCTCCTCATTCGTCTTCTTATCCTTCCAACTAATCCTCTCCATTCGCCTCCAGCACCACATTTCGAAGGCCTCCAATCGTTCTCTGTCACGCTGTGTCATTGTCCACGTTTCGCTTCCATACAACGCTATGCTCCAGATGTACACTTTTATAAGCCTCTTCCGAATATGGCCTGCTATTCTGGCTTTGAGCAGGCTCTTCTTGGCATTGAAAGCCTGCTTCGCCATGGCTATCCTCGCGATAATGTCTGGTGTACATCTGGAGTTATTAGTGATTATGCTTCCCAGATATTTAAATTTGTCGACTTGCTCTATTGTCCTGTTATTTAAAGTGATTGGTCTATAATTTGAGTGCCTTTTTGAGGTTACTAGCATTTTTGTTTTATTAATGTTTATTTTAAGTCCAAAATCTTCAAAAATTGCATTCATATCTGTAACTAATTCTTCTAACTGATTTGATGACTCTGCAAAAGCCGCAATGTCATCAGCAAAACGAATAAATTGAATTTTTTTCCCATTGAAATGAACCCCCCCTTTTCTGGACTCTATTAATTTTCTAATGGCACACTCTATGAACACATTAAAGATAAGAGGCGAAAGTGGACAACCCTGCCGAACTCCTTGCCGTATCTTCGCCTTTCTAGCTTCTTCTCCTATTTCAATTAAAGTTCTTTGATTTCTGTAGAGTTCAAAAATAATTCTTCGGTCTCTATAATCTAATCCAGCTTCCTTCAAGATTGACATCATATTTTTCCAATTAATTTTGTCAAATGCTTTTTCTAAGTCTATAAATGCTATGTGTGTGTCCTGGTCTAAATCCATTCTTCTGTCAGTAATCATTCTTAAGGCTAATATTGCTTCTCTCGTCCCTTTGTTTTGTCTGAATCCATATTGGTCAGGTCCTAGATAGTTTTCAGTTAGCGGTCTAATTCTATTCTGTATAATTTTGAGTAATATTTTACTGGCTTGTGATATTAAACTTAGTGTTCTGTGTTCTTCACATTTTAAAGTGTTCGCCTTTTTAGGTAAAGTAACTATTTTAGAAGTGTAAAAATCAGTAGGGACGTGACCGATATTATACATTTTAGTAACTAATTCATAAATTTCATCTTTAAGTATATCACAGTTTGCGTATTTTATGAACTCTACGTAAATCTTGTCATTACCAGCAGCTTTTCCAGTTTGTAAACTAGAAAGGGCTTTTTCAAATTCACTTCTGATTATTTCTGGACCAGCATCATCTACTTCCACTAATTCTTCCTTTTCTATGTCGTTGCTAGCTAAGCCTTCACCGTCATATAACTTCTCCAAATATCTTTGCCACCGATCTGCAACATCCTTGCTATCTAGCAAAATGTTACCCTGTTCATCTAGGATAGCAGCACTTTTTGTCTGACTCTTTTTTCCTAATTGACGGATGATATGGTAAGCTTGATTCATATTCCCCTTCTTAATTAAGGATTCTATGCTATCGCATGTTTTAACTATTTCTTCTTCCCTGGCTTCTCTACACAATGTGGTTATTCTATTTGTCAACTGCTTATACTTATTCACACTTTCGATACTATTTTTATGTTTAAATTCTCGTCTTTCTATCATCAAGTCTATTATATCAGAACTAATCCATGCCTTTCGAGGTACTATCTTTTCCTTTCCTAGGCATTGTTCTGCAGTATCTATCATTACATCACGTATATTATTCCACCTTATTTCTAAGCTATGTTCATCAATAACGTCAATTTTATTATTCTTATATTGCACTAATTTATCACCTAATTTGTTACTATATTGCACTTTACCGTTACTATTTATATCCTTAAGCTTAGTGAGATCTATAGACTTTGGCTTGTTCTTTCTTTTATTTCTTCTCATTCCAAAACTGTGTGAGCTGCATAGTAAATTATGGTCCGTATTCAAGTCTGCTCCAGGCAATGTTTTGCAATTCTGAATAAGAGTTCTATGTTTATTTTTACATATAATGTAATCTATTTGATATCTACCAATATCGCCAGGCATTTTCCAGGTGTATAATCTCCGTTTTGGCTGTTGAAACATTGTGTTGCTAATGAATAGATTGTTTTCTTTACAGAACTGCACTAGTCGATCACCTCTTTTATTTCTTTTTCCCAATCCGAAATTCCCTACAATATTTTCCTCTCTTCCTTCTCCTACCACAGCATTGAAATCACCCATCACTATCAAATTATCCTTGTCCTGTACTGCATCTAAGACTGTGTCCAAGTTGTTGTACATATCTTCAATTTCATCATCAGAGTAGCTACCAGTAGGCATATAGACTTGTACAATAATGATATCGTTGGGCTGGGATTTAATTTTTACAACTGTTATCCGGTCGTTGAAATGAATTGTATTTTCCACTAAATTGCCCCATTTCTTGTTTAAAACTATCGCCGTCCCGTTGATACCCCGTTGTTCTCCTGTATGTATTATTCGATAGTCATCCGACCAATAGTCTCCACTACTTTCCCATCTCGTCTCACATAAACCCAATATGTCTATTCCTAGTCTTCCCATCTCTATTTTGACTTCTTCTAATTTCCCCGAAGGTAACATCGTTCTCACATTCCACGTCCCAATTTTACAAGGATTTCGCAGGATGACGACCGAGTCAGCCTTGCTCCTGACCCTGCCGGACTCGGACCGCCACGGCATGCTACATCGTGGAAGCCCGTTGTCAAGAACCATATTTTCGTTGTTGTACATCTCCATAAATTGCTCCATAATAGGGAGGAATAGTGTGATGGTTTCCCCCTTGCCTTTCACACCGCAGTTCAGGAACCGAAGGGTATTCGCCTCCTAATATCTAGTCAAGGGCCCATCCAGACATCCCATCTTCGGCCCCCTGCCAGTACTGGTGCCACTGCTGCCTAACACCAAGGGAATGCTTATTTAATGGCGGCATTTACTCGCCATATCACAGAACCGTCTTTAGATATTGTAACTTTTTGATGAGATAACCGCCCCACCGGTTATCCCGCTACATCCTGTCGGTTCCGCCGCCGCCTTGACCAATATGTAGCCATATTGCTGCAGGGCGATACTGCTGGCGATCGGTCGACTACTATTATTTGCGTCCATATGTTACTTAATACGCAGATAACTAACAATATGTCGTTAATCGTACTACTGATTTTGAGAAGCATGCTTTATTTACATGATAATACTTTTTTTGATTTACTGACATCAACCTATCCTGGTCGCGTCTCAAGGAAATAAATTGTATTCAGATTTGATAATAGTATGCAATTACTTGAAAATTGTTGGAATGTTTTGTAACAGTATTAAAGATAAGAAAGCATTCCGTAAAGTTTAATCCACTCAGTGCTATTTATTTAGAGCTGATAATGTTACGAGCGCCCGCTAGGTAGGCTTCTAGCACTGAGTTATCTTAAAGCAGCGAACGTCAAAAACCATAGAATGCGAGGTTACACTACCCAAACACATGCCTTAAACCTCAGACCTAGAAAAAAGACAGACGGAGCGTTACGACCCGTCAAGTGAAGCCAAACCACAAACAAAATTAAGCTACTTCAAGTTTAGCACACGCTCACGCACACATATAGTTACAAACAAAATTGCACAAAACTCTTCAGCACGTGTCGCAATGCTGTCAAGATCATTTATTTCGAGATTTGTGCGATTTAATTTGTTTAGCGTGTGCTAAACTTATGGGGCTTGGTTGAAAACCGGTTGGCTTCACTAGACTGTTCGTAACGCTCCGTCTGTATATTTTATTGGTCTGAGGCCTTAAACCCGGTTTGCGTGTGTTCGAACTGGCATCGTTTTGACACCCCGCCCCCAACCCCGCATAATGGCAATGGCACCCATTCTGTGGGGCCATTTTGCGTCGCTCCTTAGACTTCTATGGTTTTTTTGTTCGCTGCTTTAAACTATGCCTCATGTAACCAAGCCCATTTCATCAAGCCCACATATGATTTTTAAAGAGTTTCAAGTAGTTAGGTAATGCCCGTAAACCAGTGGGATCTTTAAAATGTTACGCAACTTTCGTCCGCCATTCTTCGTCCTTACTCGTTCATTTGTTTTGATATTCGAGCCACGCGCGGCACGCGCCTCCTGTATTTGTATCAGTTATGCTGTTATGCGAACCCTCTACTCTAACCATATTTTCAAGATGGTTTTCTCAAGAGCAAAGTGTCATTGCGGCTTTTACTCTTGTTTTATGAAGAGTATTTACGTTTTGTAAGTATTTTGTTATTTCAAGACTTCATGTTTGTTACTCATTCAAGTAATATACTAGATCCATTTTAAAATAAGTACCTACAGAAAACAAAGGGGTGAAAACGTGAAAATAATATATTTGACTCGACATACAAAACAAATGCAATCATAATGTGTAAATCACCGCGAAATGTTCTTTTTGTACACCGTCATGTTCCGTCAATGCTGTTGATTTTCGAATATTCATATACACAATATATATTCACCATCCCTGTAGTTGCAGTATATCCAAGCTCTCTTTCCAGGAAATCAAATTGGATTTACGAGTAATAAGGCACCCCTAATAACATAAAATAATATACACCCACGACAAAATTTAGCCTGCGCCGCGAAAAATCTTTTCTTTTTCACTAAATGAATATAATGTCAGTACGTATGTTTTGTGGACAATTTGGTGTTCTTTTTAACTGGCAAGCTTTTACAAGTATGCCCCCAGAGTGCCCTTCTCATGGTACGAGGATCGCGCACAATAAACCTCGGTAAAACGCTTTTCTTTATTTAAAACATTTATAATCTCTGAGCCGAGTTACGCCTCATTACGTCCCTTGTGACATAATTTTATTAAAAACAAGTTTCTTATCTCGCGATTCGCAGCCGTTGGACAGATTTAAGTATCGCTTAGAAATCTGGAGATACAATAATATCTTTAAAGAGAGTCCAGTAAAACGATTAGTGAAAGTCATGAATTGTTTCGGGAGGCCCTTATTTCCCCGATAAACTTTTCACCGAATGCATTGTTTCGTCGAATTTTCATTGCATCGATTTGTTTTCTCTGAAACCGTTAATTGTGTGGAACCAATTAGATTAAGGTTTGTTTTATAACAATTCTAAAATGTTTACTGTAGCTGAAAAAAGTAGTTTTCGTTTAAATGAAAATTTGGCGAAAAATTAATTCGATTCATTTGACGTCAAAACAAGGGTAAACCAACCAACTATGCAACTTTACGTGATTGCGGAAGTCTACTAAAAGTAGATTTCTAATTGTGTAACTTTTCGACCCATTAGGACATCGCAACTATCATTTTCCCATACAAAAAATGACACTTAGATCTTCCTAATGTACGTGCAAAACGTTACGCAATTACCAGCCCTAGCACGATAGGATTTATAGTCATATTTTACGACTCAAACGTACCAAAATGCCACGACAGACACACACAAAACATGACTATTCAACCTACCATGTTTAAATATAGCATGGAAACTTCACAATGCATAGTTAATTTAACCAATAAGATCCAATAAGTAACTTCAATACTTGTTACCCAAAAGCATATTAATGTCACTAAACATAAATTACAATCATCGAAGCCGACTGACTGACTACATCTACTTGTAAATTGAAATTTATGAATGATGATGTGGCACCTAATATTATACGTGCCACAATGATAGTTATAGGTTTCTTGACTAGAATTAGTATTTGTTACCATACAACGCATTTGTTTCCGTTGGTACGATTATACTATAATAATGAGGAAAAAATACCTATAATATTTATGTTATTAATGTCTCAAAAAATACAAGCATGTATTGTACCCATTTACTTGCCTTTGCATGTTTATTTTGATCATTGATTAATTATTATTATAACTGGCACAATTCATGATGAGTCGACTGGACACATTAATTGGTTAACTAACCAGTTGGTTGGAGGAACGAGAAGAACTTAACCAAAATCGTACTACTAATAAGTCTTAAACATAGTTACAATAAAAAAAATATAACCATCCAATCGAAAATCTTTTTCTTCGCAATCATTTTGAAGCCGTTATTTATTTATCGTATGGCAAATCAGTATTTAGAACCGTGAGATCTTGGAAAAGACAGTACTATTGCCAGGTTGTTGAAGCCGTTGTAAATGTCCGACAAAACAAAAATACTCTCCGCCCTGCGTGATTCCTTGCCAAGCCGGAAGAAGTCGGGTTTACTGAATAAGTAACTGGGCTCGCTTAATACTTGACCAAGTGGGCCAGTTAGAAACAAAGTTAAGGCAAATAAGCTTCAAGGTGAAACACACTTTTCTTAGTTTATCGAATTAAGCACACATGGGTCTAGTTGCTGGACAACCAGCAGATTAGTTTAGTTTGTGGGGGATGTTCACACGTTTTTTTGCCTGTATTACTATCTATTAAGAAATGTAGCGTGTATAAGTACACTAGCTAGAAGGCCGGTTGAGTCCGCGTAGATATTTGTATCGTTAAAAACCATCTCCGATTAAAAACTTCCACTTCCAGAGAGGATGATTATCGGAATTAATTCCTCAGGACAGAAACTAATTAAACCAAATTTCATCAAGATCGCGCCAGCGAAATTGGTTAGCTTGCTACCTTTTTTGCACGAAAACACTCAAATCGTAAGCGCCCCTACGCAAACTTAAACTTTAACAATAAAAAGCAAACAAGTAACAATTCTTTGAATCACTTCCAAGTCTCCGACTTCGTCGTAACAATTTCTTTTCTTAAAAGTCTGCACGTCTCGAGGGGACGACAAGTCATTAATACCTTCAATGTGACTGTTTCTGACAATTTATCCAGGGCAACGTGTACGATAAACAAATATATGTTATCGTTACGACGGTTCCGTGCTGTTCCGCTATAACCCTTTCAATGATCGTAAAGATTATAGCTGACGATTCAACTGTTCCGATGCCATCTTAACGGTTATGCGTCACCTCCAATTTATATTATCAAATCCGTGGATCTAATGCGAATGTGTTTTTATTTCAAGGTCGCAAAATCACTTTTCACACCTTTCATTCGGAAAAGTAAGTTTTGCTCCACGACGAGAGGGACCAAAACGCTACTTTTCTGTTCAAGCTACTTTTTTAATTTATGCATTGGCATTGGAACATTTGTACGCAATGTGCCAATTGAACACAGATGTTAATAAAATAATCGATTGTAATTTCATCGTAGTCGATTCAAAACGAACATATTTCAAGTTTTAACTATAACAACATTGTATAAAAATGTATAAATATTTCGTAATATTTAAAAATTAGTAATAAAAATTAAGATAATTTAGATATATTTTAACAATAGCTTTTAATTAATTTCCTCATAGTCGGTGTGAAAAATAGTATGTGTCACTCGGTAGCAAAATTATTTTCGTCTCGGGCGTAAACACTTGTATCCCTCACTACGCTCAGGATACAATACACCGCCCTCGCCGTAAATATACTATTTTGCTACCTTGTGACACAAATAACTATTTTATCACACAATTAAGTCCACCTCTCCAAGCGCTAGGACCAATTCTTCATGTTCGACAGTTATTTGCGAGAAAAAGAACTTCCCTAACAGAACTCACAAACGTTATTTATGGCTAGTTGAAAAGGGGCGCAATACATAAAAATCCACATTTTAAGACACTTGGAGAACTGAGGAGGTGTGTGTATCTTACTGTGCATGTGCTGAGAGTCTCAATGAGTCTGATTACTTTTTATGTTAAGGACGAGTCAAAGTTTGAAACTTTGTGGAATAGTGAACAGCGCGACAAAAGTTTGGCAGGCATGTACATATTATTTATTTTCTGTTCAATACAGTGCGAGAAGTAGAGTCGCTAGCAGAGTTATTCAAAATTATGGCACCCGCTATATTCAGAATGTTTCCCGTGAACACGTAGCCCTCTGGCTCTCAGGTAAACAGTTCAAGCTAAATTTAGCTTCATAATATTCTTCAATGCTTTAGTCTTGTCCATAGTCGTTTCAAGATACTCCCCTCTGTCGAATGTTTATTCAGCCAGCGTCAAAGTAAACACTTTCCAACCACAATCACCTCGTCAGATCGGTAAAACTTTGAAGGGCATATTCTTATGCAACTCGCTGTAACGTAATCAAACGGGATACGAACTTTGACGTGGTTTGCATATTTATAAGTCTACGTCTGCCTTGCGATGACACGAATATGACGCCATTGTTGGAGATAGGTGAGACGATTTTTTCATTTACCACAATCCTGCATATCAATATGGTATTTTTTGGTGCGGCGAGCTTGCTATACCGCTACGTATAGCCTGTCTTTTATTACGATATTGGTTGAATAGGCAGTGGAATAACTTGGTATTGTGTAGCGCTGATGTCGATACTACATAGAGTGCAGAAATAACAATTTTTCGGACAGAATGAAGAATAGACTTTTCCGGTTTCCTTGGTTCTTAATATGTAGGTCTGCGAATGAAGTAATCCGTTTATCTACATTTTCAGCCACTTAAATCGCTATATTATAATATTATATTTCACATACCTAACAAAAACGCGCCGGTTTTAAATGAACACTAAAAAGACGACGTGAACCATATAGCCTTAATATGTAGCTCTGAGAATGCAGTAATACGTTTATATAATAACATTTTCACCCACTTGAATCATTCTATTATAATACATTTCACATAGCTAACGAAAACGCACCGGTTTTAAATGAACATTAAAAAGGGGACGTGAACCATACGGCACAGCTGGGTGCTACTAAAAGTACTAAATTTAAAACTTCAAATTTAGTTAGCCAATGGCCCCCGCCTTTTTAGGTGCTCCGGGGCTTGTATAAAATTCTAGCCTTTAAAAAGGTTCTCATTACAACGCCGCGCCGACTGTTAGAGAGGAAAATCCGTTGGTAAATTTTGGTTTTCTTGAAAAAAAAAATAGGCATTACGGGTATTCACTTTTATAGACACAGTATTATTACGTAATATCCTGTTATATATTTTTATTCAGTTTTTAACTGCTTCTAATGGGACATGACTGCAAAGGCCGTGAAAATAGGGATTGCCAGCCAAATGGATATAGACCCCCGGATAGGGATCCCTTTTCTCGCCGAGATATATAGGTACATTGCTTTTCTCAAACGTGCAAGTGGATGAAAAAAACTCTAACCTACGTCATGACGTAGTGTCACGAATTGATATTGAAACAAATGAAGGTCGCTTTCCAGGCCTAGACCTAAAATTTTATATGAAATTCCATTACTCGGCATCTGTCGTCTCGCCGCGCCCGAAACGTGACACTTCGGAGCCTATACGACGCGAAGGCAATATATTCGCGGTATTAATGTAGCCTCTTTCCTCTCAATTCATGTCTCACAAATACACCCACACTTTGTAATAGACCCCATGCTACTTTAGACCAACGCTACCCGTTCTCGCCTTGAACGAGATACCCAAATTGTTATTTCACCATAAAACAATCTAACATGGGACGATGTAAAAAATGAGATTGTGCAGGAATTCTCCCCGCGTCATTTCGGGAAACATCAAATGTAAATCGCTTGCTGTTTCCTCTCAGTTGCGGCCCTTGTTATTGCGAACGGGCTACTGAAGATTCGGAATGTAGTTACATTTTCTGCCAACGTTCATCCATCGCTTCAATGACACGGACCATTTTTTCAAAGTCAATGTTGATGTTGAAGATTTTGGCATATGATGGTTGCCATTTTGTCACTTATAGCTGTGAAAATTATTGATTAAATAAGCTTCTTCCCGCGACTCCGTACACGTGGAACTCGTTTATATAAACCCGGTATTCAAACGAAATTAAATATAAATCGGTTCAGCGGTTTAAGCGTGAAGAGGTAAGAGACAGACATTCGCATTTATAATATTATAGTATGAATGGACAAAGTGGCGAGCTTGGGAATGGATGGCTTCCCTATGCCCAAGTTAAAGCAGCAATATACATCCCAAAACTACCGCGGACGTCTCTCAATTATGCAAATTCTCGCACCTCATACATCTACATACCATAACATAACTATCAAGATCCTCATTCATTTTAATAAGGTAGGGCCGTAGGTACTATATACTCGGTTACAGGGGCTGTCTTGCTTAGCAAAATTAAATTGGATGTCAGGACCTTCGCACATTAAAGTTGACTAGACAAATTTGTTCGCTGAATGTGAAACAAAGTGAAATTTAATTGGAACACGTATCAACAATATTACTTACTGGAGTATATCTAATACTCCAGTAAGTATGGCTTAATTTCCGAGCGCTTTGTTTACTTTGTCTAATGCTGTTGTAACTACATCGAGTCTATAATTAACGTGTTTGTTATAGTTATTAATAAACTGGCTGAAATATTTTGGCATCGATTATCTTTATTTACTCAGGCTAGTATTACAAACATTTCAAGTATGAAAGGGGGGAAATCGCTTATTCAGACATCATTTGAATGTATCTTAACTCGAGTATATTCGTTGTGTAGTTTGTGAAGGAACAGATAATATAAATAGTGTCACATTTTATTTTACTGAATTTAGCCTAAAATCGAAGATCTTAGGCATACTTATACTCGTATGTAATTTAGGCCGATGTGAAAGAAAACATCGTGAGGAAACCGGTCCAATTCCAATAAGGTCTATTTTCTCTCTGGGTTGGCAGGTCAGATGGCAGTCTCTTTCGTAAAACTAGTGCCTATGCCAAATCTTGGGTCAGCTGTCTAAGCGGACCCCGGGCTCCTTTAGGGGCACAACCGGGAATAACGCTAGGAGGATAATGCAATGATCACTGAATTTAGCCTCAAAACCGACGCTGCAGCGTTCACCTGCGCGCTGGTGAATTTCAAAATAAATCGATCAGAAAACATGAGGGCCAATAAAAGATCTGAGATATACTTACATGTAATTTAGGACATACAGCAAGCTTTAGTACCTATTAGTTTAACACTGTTTACTACGAGTAGCAAGTTTGATATAAAATAAAATACTGATGTAACAGCAAGAGAAGCTGATTAGACACGTACAAGATACGCGTAACGCCCACCCCGAGTCTTCGAACCGTCTGGGACTGCTAGCTTAGTTAGTATTTCGTATCGCCTTGAGTCTTCCGAACCCTGATGATATTAAAGTCCGTCGACTAAAGTTACTATCCTTATCCTTCTCGAAGTAAGTACCTATTCGCAAATGTAGATAAAAGGGTTACTGCTCACACTTATAACAATATGTAAAGCAGCTTCAGACCCTTTCATCGTCACGTAACACGTTATTTTCGGGGTTCTATAACCCTTTAGCTGCTGATCGATATAACAAGAGGTAACTGTTGCTATGACATTTCACCGTATAATACCTGCAGATCATAATTTACAATTTACATGTAAGTATGTGTAAATATGCGAATACTCCCTGTGAGTCCGCCCTTTGTACGTTTTTTTATTTGTGTATTGCAGTTAAAATAATTATATTCTGAATAATTTATTTTCAAAAGTATAGGCAAGATGATAACTTACATTAACTAAATTATATTAAAACCAAGTTGAATCTAAATAAATAAAAAGCGGCCAAGTGCGTGTCGGACCACGCACAACAAGGGTACCGTGCCTATTAAAAAGGTCGTATCGTTACTGAAATGTTACGGCACTTACGTCCTTTCCTTTAAGGAAGGAAGTTTTTAAGAAATATCGCGAAAACCTTTGAACCGACCTTCTTCAAACAATTTTCGCTGAAAGAATCTAATAAGCCCTAGGTCATAGACTTTTTTTCATATTTTTTAAATAGACGGTTCAAAAATTAGAGTGGGGGGGGGGGCACAATTTTAGTGACTTTCGGGCCGATTATCTCCGACTCTTCACTTAATCAAAAGAAAAGACCGGGTTGCACTCCGGGAGTGCCGGCAGAAGTGAAAACTTGAATACCTAATTTTTATTTTGCAAAAAAAATCCCGTCCTCTGTCCTCCCTCCCCCTGCGTGCCAATATATCTAATAACAACCTTATTAGTAGTACGCTATAATAGTTCAACTTAACTCAGCAAAATTGATGAAGGAGACGATGAAATAAAATACCAATTTGTTTTTGCCATTGCCAAATATTTTTCAAAGCTTTATACGTTTAGAAATAACGTCCAAATTCGAACTATTCGAATTTTCTCAATAGCAAAACTGTAAAAGACGCGTGGACAACATTACAATAGTACATTTTACAACTAGTGTGAAAAGAATGTCTTTTTACCACTAGTACCGAAGTATCTTGCCACGAGCTGAAAGCGAGTGGCAAGACTCGGTACGAGTGGTAAAAGACATTTCACACGTGTTGTAAACGACGTTTTTTAATACAATTGCGAAAAAAACTTTACGAAATTTACAACTTCACTTCCATATCAGTGCGAGTGAAGCGCGCAGCTACAATATTTCAACCAGTCACAGAGCAGTATACAGTAGTATTCTTGGGGCGCGTGGCCATCTAGATTTTTTTCAACCAATCACAGAGCAGAATTCTAGTGGCGCGCGGCCAACTAGATTTGCTTAAACCAATCAAATCACACACATGGAACTAAAAAGTAAAAAGCACTAGTTCGAGAAATTGAGCTTCTCGTACGCTACGCAGCCACAAAAAGTACCACTTTTTGAGCAACTGTATTAAAAATTTATTTGCAGAATATGCAATTGCAAAAAGTGTTTAACGGCTTTATACTCTTACGAATAGTGTTCAGTTTTGAATGAAGTCGAATCGGTTAACAGCAAAATATAAAAGTTTGATAAAACAAAATTGAATTTGTATTTACGGAAAATGAGTTACGACCTTATACTGTTAACAATAAAGTACAAATTAGGACTAAGTATGTGCCCCTAGTCAAACCCCCCCCCCCCCCCCCCCCCAAGCCTCGTCCCGAATCTCTCACACAAAATCTGTCGCGAGTTTAACAATTTTTGCCCATCCCAAAAAGTGCTCAGCGCCGCTAAAGAAGTTTTCACTTCAAGAATTGCTGAGAAACCTTATATTTTGAAAGGCCTATCGATTGATGTGCAACACGTGGGCTTGCAATGAAAAAAAATATATTTGACTTTCAGTTTTATGTATGGAGTGTACCCCTTACTTACTTAATTTCATTAATATATATATAATTTCAATAAGACCCCACGGACCGAGGGTCTCGACGCCAAATGCTACAAAGTTGTTTAACCCATTCAGGGCCCATGACGACACGTATGCGTCAGACCGCCGTAGTCGCTTTCCGCTACATATGAGGAAAACCACGGGATCGGCTACGAGCGTAGCGCGTAGCGATTCTGGGCAATGAATTAACACATAATGCGTTTCAGATTTTCGGCATTTTCCGCCGCTGCTTTAGAATTAGTCCGTTGTAGGTGGGATGGTGCCAGTGTGTCGACACAGGTATCCATCCCACACAAGCATCCGTCCCAAACTCCACGGAAATAGAGACACTCCATCAGGTCTTTTGCCATCATCTCTGACAATGCCAATGTAAATACTTATATAAAGAACGTTCCTTTTCATCTAACTGTAACACAACATTCGTTCTACGTTCACGTTATTTTGTAAGCGATTCTAACTGTGCCGTGTTTTTTTTTTCACTCATAATGACCCAGATATTGTACCAATTTTCTGTGGCGTGATTTCACGTGACTATTTCCGCAGCGGAATTATTTCGAACGGGTCACGATCAGGGATGACACGTTCATGGTCGAGGCCGGCGTGTGCGGTGTGTAACAAGCGTGTAGTTTAAACACTGCTACGCCGCAACGCGATCGCAGCGTGACGGTTTTGGAGTAGTTTTATGATAGTTTTACATCGGAATAATATTCTTTAGTAAATAACAGATAGCTGACACTGGACAGCCGAGTCTGCGCATTAAACACACGCACTAAAAGATGTCGAGCTAAAAAATAAGTGATTTTGCGTTATGACTCAAGACAAACTATTAATGGTCCGATTGAAGTTTACTTAAATTTTATTTCCAAGTTTCCTCTTTTCCAGATTAAGGCAGATAGGCCTAACCCTTTTTGATAACTGCTGAAATATTGTCTTGACAAAAGCAATTAAACTCGATTCAGGGGCGTTCTTTTACGACTTATCAATTTCGTTAATTTGGCCGGTCGCGACGAAATAAAATTGGGCGTTGGATCACGTGCGCGCCGACTGGACACAGTAACAATATTAAAAGAAGAACATCACATCTTCATTTATATATATACTCGTATGCTATTGCCATATCCCACTATACTTTCGGAAATTAAGTTAATAATTGGTTGAGCGACGTGAACACGCGAGGGTTTTGGGTAAGCTTGTTACGCTTTCCAACTTACTTTGTCAGTGATAAGAAATGAAGCGAAGTCGTTAGATATAATCAAATAACATGCAAGAGCTAACTAAGCGGTTATGTGACAACTTAGTGCGGATTTTAAATGGATTTATCTGAAAGATATAGCCTTGCTCAGACGCCTACCTACTTATTAACAGAAGCTTAGAAATAAACAGAAGAATTTACTTTAAATTCCTTATAATAAAATGTCCTGAAATTACGACGTTTACATCTCGTATCAATATTAAAGTATACTTGTATAAAAATCAATAAAAACGTACTTATCTTAAAATTCAATAATCACTTGCCTGGCGACAATGGATATCGCTCCAATTTAACCGTTGAAATAATTATTATTATATGAGCCACAATAACAGCAGTGATTCTCTCGACTTCTTCTGAACTCGCATAGTTGCCTATGCTCAATCATACACGCATTTTCACATTTTAGGACAGTCGCATTGGCGCTTAAGCAATTAAGCTCTATTTAATAATTTACGGTATTGTGCGTAAACACATTTAGTTGTTTAACTTCATTTCCATCGGCCTGATTAATACATCCTTTAATTTTTGGCTAAATTTAGAATGTGGATGTTCATAATGATGGTTGAACATTGAGCTTCCGAACGTTACATTATAGAAAATACAACAAAAGAAGAATACATTGCCAAGGAAGCTCGAGTTGTGAGCGAAGCAGTTCAACATTACGTAGTAATTAGTAATTCACAGGTACGTTGTACGTAATGACAGCATTTCAATAGACCACCGGGACAAAGCGAAATGAAAGTGTACCTACTTATTACACAAAAATAGACTTTTGTCAAAAGTGATTACCATTATTTTTAGTTAAGGTCGATTACGTACAAAATACTTGAATGGTTCCGTAACCAATACGCAAATTAATGACGAGTTTGTAACTAACGTTACTTTACGTACGTTTGTAAAGTACGTTTGTAACTAACAGCCAACTAACAACTAACGTCATGCATTCAGCAGATTCGCGAGTGCCTACTGTCATGTCAGACCTTCGTGCTCACGAGCAAGTAAGGTCAGTGGAGACCAAAATAACGCGTAACGGTGTCGTAAATACGACTTAGGTACTCGTATTAAAGGAGATTTACTGTTTGCTTGTTCATCTCATTCATTAATACGTTGTTTATCGTACCTGATTGAGCCAATTTGTTGCAGTTCATTCATAGTATGCATCGATTAATTATACGTTACTTTCTCGCCGCCAAATTGATATTGCTGTCCAATAGTGAATGTACAGTATCATCTTTCTTAATTTAACCATTTGACTTGTTATTACAGCGCTATAAATAAATTATTGTGTTGTATCAGTTGAATACATTTTACTGGTTTTATGTATGATCATAACTTTTTTATGTTCATAACTTCTTCATTGTAGATTTCCTTAGCAGTATAAGCAATCTGGATAGAGATCAATTAGACCACCTTGTTAGTCCTATTTTTTACTGCTGTTGAATTGTGTATAATAAGATAATTGTATCGTCAAGGTAATTCAGCAAAAGTATTTAAATATTTAAACAAGAAACGAAAATTACAATCATCAAAGACACTGCTAAGTTACATTACAATATCCGAACTTGTTAACATTGTTCCTTTTGCTCCGTTGGGTTCTTGTTTCAAGTTTTGTTTGTGTTTAACTTTCCGTGTGTCTCTCAGACTGATATCAGATCTTGCAGGTAAGTAAAATGTGTTCTTTTAGAATTTTATTCCATTGACTTTATAGGTACTCGTAAAATGCATACTTTGAGGTATATCTATAGAAGCAAGTGCATATTTTCCAAGACTAGTCAATTATAGAGACATGACGGGTACACTTTATTTTAATTCCAAAAATCTCATTTGTTCGGAAGCATATTTTTCCGAATTTCATAGTTCCGAAAACCGGCTTTTCGGAATTATCCGTGTTCTCAGACATGATAAAGGTCGCTATAGTATGACATCAGCACGTCACCATCTGGTTCCAATACTATATTATGCTACATGCATAATGCACTATGTAAAGAGTGAGGGAGGTATTTCTAGACACAAACTGACAGCCAGAAAACTGCACAACTCTTTATCTTCTGGAGTTGCAAGCGTCCATACGCTATAGTAGGTAGGTATCTGCAGAGAATTAATAAATATAATATGTTTCATCTACCCATGTACTCTTGACTATTAAACATTACTGTAGATGCGCTTTTTACTATCAATTTTAGGTCCAGTAGTGTACGTGTCTAACCTTACAAATATCGCATTACCCACATTCTTGTCCGGCCGGGATTATTCAAATAAGAATCCCTCGGATTCTACCGACCGCATCCTTACTCTCACATTAGAAAACATCCCACACAAGAGTTTACAAAAGGAAACCCCTATTGTAATAACCCAAAGCTTAAGTAAATTTAAACTACTTCAGGATAATTGCGTCAACTGCTGGACATAATACTTCTTGCATGGATTTCCGTAATCTTCTGGATGCAGCAGTCCTACTCCAGGTCATAAGATTATATTTACTATTCATGTTTAGCTACAATTATTCTAATCTTAGCATGATTCGGGTTCCATCCAAGGAACCTGAGGTCCCCTTGCTACTTGCTCACTCTACTTTTCGTGGCCGCACTACTATGTCACCCAGAAAGAAAACTACACTACAGGTGATAGAGATACTCCTCCTATATGAACGTAAAATAACAAAATTACGCGTCCTCCCGATAAGCGAACCACTCTTGACTTACATATTGTACTACTAGCTTCGGCCCGCGACTTCGTCTGCGTAGACCCGGGATAAAAACTATTCTATATTTTAATCCAGGATATAAACTATCTTCGTGCAATATTTTATACAAATCGGTTGAGTCGTTTAATTAAGCGTAATTGAGTAAGAAACATCTAAACGTCCAAACTTTTGCATTTATACTATACTAGCTGTTGCCCGCGAATTCGTCTACGTGAACCCGGGATAAAAACTATCCCTTATTTTGATCCAGGCTATAAACTATCTTCGTGCAAAATTTCATCCGAATTTGTTGAGCCGTTTAAGCGTGATTGAGTAAGAAACATCCTAACATTCAAACTTTCTCATTTATAATATTAGTAGGATCTGCCATCCTAATTGAAATGCAGATGGTATAAACTTATACTATTACCTTTGCAAAGTTTTTATTAATTCCTTTGGAGCGTGGCTATAAATTCGAACTGTAATTTTGAATTCAACGTGTCATTTTAGAGCGTTTCATTACGGAGATGCGACGCGCATTTCAATTTGTTTTTCGCAAGTTTGGTCTTGACTCGTGATAAACACCGCGATATCGTTAATCATTTCGGTTATCATCAAAACTTGAACCCTGTTTTGCATAGAACAAGGTTGATTTTTGAATTGTTATTTGTAAAATGATGCGAGATTTGTAAAGTAAACAGTTTACACTCGGGGCTATAAACGAAAGCTCTTTAGTCAACCTCCTTATGCATTGATTGCCTGACCCAAAAACAGTTAATTGTTAGGTATGTACTCGTATTCGTAATTATTATAGCAATGAGCGAAAAGGTATTCGTATAACTATTTTCCAGGTTTATTTCCTGAATTCTGAAACTTGGCCGCTGCGAATTACTTTTATTTAGAGCAATGTGTAAAATTGCTTGTTCACCCTTTTTATACTTGGTCACACCATGTATGATTGAGATTATTGAACGTGGCCGACTTTTTATAAACCTTTCATTGAAATTAGAATCTTCTACCTTGGATGATAGAGTTGCTTTTTGAATGGACAACTTTGATGCAATGCGGCTAACCTCGAGTAGGTACCGTCAAATACTGCAACATTGCAAACTAGGTGCAACATTGCTTTTTTTGGAACTTCAATCATCTCCCTAACTTACATTTATTTCTTGTTGCAATAATGGCACCAAAACCTCCATTTTAATAGCAACCCGTTATTGTGGCAACGGTAACCATTATCCAACCAGTCTCGAACCTTGTCGCAAAACCGAGTTGCCAGTATTATCTTCTGCGTTGTTCTCGTTACTTCTAGTAATTTCTAGTGCCGAAATTGATTCGTAATTTTACTGGAAACCCCGTGTCATGTTAACAATAATTATTTAAATATAACAATTAATTTAAGATTCAACTAACAATTTTAATTAACAAGCAAAACAAACAAGCCTTAATTAATCCAACGACCCTCTTGCTGTCACTTTTTTATTTATTTGCTAACTTGAGAATAATGTTTTGCGAAACAAACTACCTAGCGTGTACTGGCATTCCCTTACTTACTCCATTTATAATTATGTGAAAATTGTTTGAACAACAATTGTTTGATGCTCTAACTTTCCGCGGAGTTTTCTAGTTTCGCGCTTCGAATTTTGGTTTTAGCTGCTCTTTTATTAGAGGTAGGCTATGTTTTCATGAGCAGGCTTGTGACTTGTGTAATGAATTTCCAACGTTTCGCTGAAACGTCCCACGTCCTTTAAATAAAGCGTACGTGACCCTTGTACGATATTTCATTCTTCAGGAGCGCTGGATACGGTAGGTACATATATGACATTATCACACGTATGCATTACAAGACTTGATACCTCACTTCTTTGTGGTTTAAAGAGGAAATGTCAAGGGATGCTATTGTTGTCCGAAAATTTGCGCAGTAGGTCCTGGGTTTCAAGATTTAGACATTTTTATTTTCACATCATCACATCATCAGCCTATATACGTCCCACTGCTGGGCAAAGGCCTCCTCTCATGTATTAGAGGGAAATTTTTATTTTATGTTCAACAAATCGACATTGAATTTCAGCAACCTGTAGAATGAAAGATGTGCCACTTTGCGACACTAGCGCATTGTATAAATCAAAATGCGTAGAATTTATTTAAATGAGAGTTTATTCACTTTAATAATGAATTTATAATAATTTTGTGCCGCGGAACGTGCTTCGCCGTTGCGAATCGGAAAGAGAAGAGAGTTGCCATATAAAAATAATGTTTAGCAACTAAAAGCAAACTTGCCATATTAAATACTAATTAAGCTAGGTTTACACTATATGTTTTGTATTAAACACGCAACAGCAACCAACAACCCGTGTCAGCATGTCTAAATTCTTAAATATTAACGCTCCCTTTATCACATTTCATTCCCCACAGATCTCTCACCGACTGCCAGTATCTCAGTCAATAACAATCTGTCCATTCGCTATTTCAGCGATGCCCGCAGTAACCAGATAACTGGGCGAGTTTTACGACCGCCTCTCCCCGCTAGGCTTTTATGTACTGACGATCAGGATTTTTCTAGAATATCCAACATTTACGAGTATAATTTCGTCTTTGTATTTTTCACAAAAATCCGTCGATGTTTTTGAGTACGACAACACGATTTTTTACTGTCTAAATCCCAAAAAAGCAAATAAGCCAGAAAGTGCAATGGCGTTTTTTTATGTTATTTAACTTTAATAGAGCCTTTTTAAAGCGGGTTGCATCAGCAAAATTTAACGACTCGATTGACGATAAAATTCCCGCTCACAGCAGCTGCCGTCATATAGTAAAAAAACGTGAACTTAGTGTACAAGTGGATTTAACAGATTGATATTTCTCTTAGGTACAGACGGCTTCTAGCCGGCAGCAAGTTTTCTTATAAGCATATATATCCCAAAGTTTAGTTATGTACAACTATCCCACTTTTTGAGATCAGAGACCACACGGTAGCGCAAATGTATAGATGCCGTGGTGTTTTCAGTTGATAGAAATACCACTTATCCCAAAAGGCCCTTATATGGCCATATACATGCCTTGTATGCCATTATTTAAGAACCAATATGTAACCCTTTTTCCGGTCGATGGCGTACAAAGTGTACTATGAGTCGCTGACTGCCGCCGTGCCGCCTCTATGTCGCTCGCCACGATAAGCAGATGAGGAGCGCTATAAATTTTATTTGTTTTTTCGGTGATTCGTACATTGAACCGCCCTTTTGCGGCTTCTGTTGTTAGTCGGTCTTTACTTCTGTCAATATAATTGTAACAAACATATTTTTTTATATTAAATGTCCATATTTTTAGTCGTAGATGTTATTAAAATAGCCTTTTATTTATAAACCTCGTCAGTAGGCGCAGGGTCTGATAAATGTATAACACTAGCTTAATGAAAAAGTTACGGTTCGTTAAGTGATTTCAAAATGCCCTTTTTTACATCGAAAATTGGCTGGAATGATTCGATCAGCCACAATTTGACTAATCAACGCATTTGCTTCATTGAAGAAAATCATGGACGTTTCTTTCAAAATTGGCTCAATTTGAAATATTCCTTGCAATATATTTTCTTGCTATATTTAGTTTTGCTTTTGTGCTATATTTAGTAATTTGATAAAAAATATCGTTTTTTATGTAAGTATTCTTATCTCTAAAAAGAGCGCCGTGAATAACATCCCAAATATTTTCAGTGACTCGTGTATTACCAAATACGAATTCATGATTACAGTTTGACCCACATCATATGTTTATATATGGTGTGTATTTCATTAATTGTTGCTACGTTGTCAGTATATCTATGTTTTCATTCGCGTCGATAAGGAGTGAGTTCTTTACATGCCTGCACCACGCTCACGCAATTAACATTTCTGATCCATGATAGGTACACACCAATGTGTCAAGTGCGAGCCAATAAAAATGACGACGTAAGGTTAAAACAATTTATAAAGGTTAAAAAGCCAGTCTGATCATCTTACTTACCGAACAGGAAGACTGGCTTAATTAACGTTTTTGCAATCCCAGATAAGGACTCCTTATTTCGATTAAAGCAGAAACTGTTTCAATCGAAATTTATTTTTAGGCTTTGTCTCAAACTCAACTCGTTATTAATTCGCTTCTGTGATACAGACTGTGCTGTTTTTAATTGGTATTCGAAGTCACCGTCCCGTGCAAAAAAAAATATCGGGATGATATGAGCAATTTTGTATCATTCAAAAGTGATTCCCCCATATCGTAATCCATCTTATTAAATCAGAACAGTAAAAAAGTGATGTGCTCTGGGTGAGACTTGTAAATCATCAAAAGACCTGCGACCTGATTGTTATTTCTTTATCACTCTCATTTTGTAGTAAAGCGTCCTGAGAAAATCTCCAGTTCTCCAAGCCATACAGGGCTTAGAAGTATAATCTAAGCCATGAAACATTGCTCATAGTGAGGAGGAACTAGAAAAGTGCTGACGCTCGTAAACTGCGCATTTTACGTTTCCTTCTGTGAACCGTATTATTTGTAGGCCCTTAAAGCATTAACAGCCACTTCCCGGGCGTAGATAAGCATTGATGCTATCACAATCTGTTTCCACTGTAAATTACTCGCAAATCGCCGTCTTACTTATGCTAATTCTGCGTTCTAATTTTTTTCTAATTATTGGTATTGGGATATATCGACACTTTCATGTAGTTAGCAAGGATTCCCTACTCAGAATAGAATTTTCTTTAATTTTGTATCATTCCTATACTGCAACGGTCGTCTGTTTTATATTTCTCGGTTCCACAAGTCCTGAACTGTTGCATACTGCATAACCTATTTGGAATCCCTTTCAATCAGTCTATTTCTTTCACGCTCCGTTTCATACTCATTAATTTAAATACCGCACCTTTACCTTTAATTACTTTCTGTGGGAGTTCTTTCGTTTTATTACATCAAATAACTACCAAGAATCTTGAATCACGGCGTGTAACGATGGAAAGCCGCATGGAAAATGACTGAAACTCAAACTTAGTAAATCACCAGAGCGCTGAAAACGCTTCTAAATTAATAAAGCTCGAAAGAACCAGGCGAAGTAATTCAGACTTTAGCTCTATAACTAAAGTTAGCAGAGTTGCATTCAGTCTCGGTTTTAGACATTACAAAGCGTCGGGGGCAATGCCACCGAACTGGAACTCTGGCTCCCAGTTACCTGTTACGTATGCATGTACTGGGTATTTAGTTTATTCGCTGTGAATCTACAATTCCTCGAGGATAACTCCGCTTATGTACTGTAAACACAACATTGTGACGTAGCAAATAACTCATACATATTCGGTGTGAGTGTGCATGTTTGCTAGAAGGGAGGCTAGTAAAAACGTCGCCGCCTATTAAAAATTTCAGCACCAAAACAAAATTGAACAGCACATTTAGCGTAAAGCCCACCTGCGTTTCAAATTAGATGCTGGCAAAAGCCCCACTAAGAAAAGCGAGTTTTTTTTCAACAATGTTTTTATTTTCAGCACTAAAGCAATACTATTTCCGTGCTGCTAAGACCCGATACTAAAGTCGCGTGACCAGACTGTTGTGATACCATCAGTGGGTACAATATTGTACCAATCAAATTAGGCTAAGTGGGAGCGCTTTCCTTCGACTTTAAGTGAATGGCATCTTTATTACAACAACTAATGCCTTTGTCGACTTGTTAGTGAAGACATGAAAGTTAATTGAGTGAAGTTATGAAAACCCCGCGTTGTCAAACCCAATTGTCATGGCGTAATACTCTGGCTATGTAACGAGGTTGACAGTTTTACATGACTCACTAATATTTATGCTAGCTTCTTTCCCCCAGTCTTTGTTGCTGACCGCTACATTGGCCTGTATCCAAGTGCTTTAGATTTAATTGAAAGTTTTGGAGTTCTTATTTTGTTTGGGCTACGAATAATACTAAAGGTCAAAAAGTGCAATGAGGCTTTAAATCGCTAGCTTGTGTTTCAAGAAAAGCTAGACCCTCTCGCTGTCTTTTGTCTTTTACAAATTCATTCAATAGATAAATTGTTTCATGGAAGTAATAATCAAAGTTACTCCACTCTCTTTGAATATGTTCCATGAAGCCCGATTCTCGGTAGACGTAATAAACTGTTGTCAAGGGCGGTTAATATTTTGCGAGGCAGTGTGTAGCAAGTCATAATTATTACCGCCTGAACAAGCTCGTAGGTACCTCATCTAAATTCGGCTTTTCTGCGCGTGTCACGTTCATAAGTAATTGTCTCCACGGTCTATTGTTTTCAGGATAAGGGGTTAAGTTGTCCCTAATTATCATATGCAGAATATCGCAAGAAACATTAGCGTTGAATTAATATGTTCACAACAAAAAACTTTATATATTGTTCAACCTCATGACTTGTCAATGAATCGTTTGTATATAACTTTCTTCGACACGTTTTATATTTTAAATAGTACAATAGTCATATTCATGTGATTCATACTCTTATCAGAGGATTTTACAGACGATGTTATACGAATAACACCATCAAAAAAAATTTACAGTACATATGGTGCTACTTTCCCGCACTAGTGCGGAAAAGAGCACTTTCCGTGCATATGTCAAAACTTTAAAGAGCCATATGTACCTACAGTAAAACGTTGTACGATAGACGTGCGAATAGGTAATTCGCAACTCGTGTCGATTTAAAACACTCCCTTCGGTCGTGTTTTAATTTATCACCACTCATTCCGAATTTCCTGTTTTCGGCCCTTGTATCGTAAATAACTATTACTTCACTTACAGTAAATTCTTCATTAAAGGTGACATGGACTGTCTATGTCGTACGTTTTAAAGTCGACATCAACCAATACTAGCCTTGTTGCCTTTTTAGGACATTCGATGGACTCAAAACATTTCTTGTGTTACTCCGTTAATTCTCTTAAGCTGGAAGATAAAAAATATTTCAGGCCGTAACAGGCTGAATTAACAGATCCCGCGAGACTGCTGACCCTTACGCCTTACATCGCTCTTATATGGCTCTGTGGCAGTTTATCTTCATCAGTTTAACTTACACGAGCATTTGCTAGGATTACGAAATATGGCGTCAGTAGATGTGTGCAGTGACATTTGTGACAAACGTGAAGAAATTTTGACCCAAGTGTTATTTACCATTTTGTTCATGCACGGTAGTACAAATTTTCGGCATTAAGTTTCGCTGAGTAAAGAAAAATATGATATAGTTAAGGATAACGATTAAAACTCTGAAATGATTAGTCTCACTTACATAGGAAGTCAGCAAATCTGGTACAAATTCGGATTAACTATTTTTTATGGGACTTTATTCGTCTTTTCCTTCGTGCTTGTTAAAAAGCTTTTACGTAAATTTGTATGAGGATAAAGTCACTGAAAGAACAAACTAATCATTCTACATAAAAGTACTTAGGATACAACATGTTCTGTTTTATGCCATCCATAAAATCTTAGGGTACGGTCGGGTGATATAACAGTCAGATGCGAACGAAAATAGCCGATTCGGTTCACAATTCTATCATGTTATGAAATTTACAGCCTTCCTTACGAATAGATTTCTCCCTTTTATCGTATTTTACGTCACATCTGTCCATAATGGACAGGGGAAGGCGCAAACTTCTGTTCTCACTACGGGTGGTAATACAGAAAGCCTCAAACCACATGTTATTTGCCTTCTGATTTACGACACTTAGTGGGTTATTTTCCGGATACTATAACGAGCTTACATGCATTAATTAAATAATTCAATTACGGTGCTTATTTGTATCTTTTAATTTTGGTCAAAATTGTGGTATTTCCATTATTTTTACACCGTTGTTGTCTCGTGGTCGCCATCACTCAACTGGAGTCCGCTGGATGCGTCATTATAGCAGTCTTTAGAGGAGACCTATGTCCAGCTGTTAGACGTCTTTCGTCTTTATGATGATGATGATGAGTGATTTTCTTTCATTGCAGTATTCTCCAAAGGACAATGCGAGACTGGTCAATACCGCTTCCTCGCCAAGACGGGCGGTTTCGCCTGGGTTCAGACTCAGGCTACCGTCATCACAGACAAGCAACAAAAGCCTGTCAGCGTCGTTTGCGTCAACTACATCATAAGGTAAGTCTAGGATTACGACAACTTTAAAAATGATTTCAATATCTTGTGTATCTCTGTGTGTCACGTTTTTAGGTATGATATATTTCAGTATATGGATCGGTAAACATATTTTAATATGCGGGGTGAGTAACGATTTCATTGTATTTTAATATCTTGTTTTACCTATGTTTATTAAGTAAACAGTGTCTACGAATTGTATGTTATTTTTGCGACATACGTGGTTATAAAAATACAGCACCGCGCTCTAGGTTGAAATTCTAGTTTAATTTTGGTAGTTTAGTTTTGTGTATCAACTATAATTTTGTATCAGTTCGTTATCAAAAATGAACAATACAAAACTGCATAAATATAAATATTTCCTTCCCGAGTGTTATTTATGTGATCAAAATATCCAATTATCCCACGTCTTAATATCTAAAAATGAGTAAAATGTTAACATATCAATATGTTAACATTTAACTGTACATAAAAGTATCCACTCCTTTATCCCTAAAAGGGGTAGGCAGATAGAAGATCGACAAAAATGTGATAGCCCAGTGACCGGCTGCTAGCCCATTACCCACAACACACTTCAACCCTGTTCCCTCGACTGTCGTCGACTGTCGACTCTTCCGACACCCACAGTAAGAAAGGGGGTGGTACTATTTTAACCCGACGCCACACGGGGGATTTAAAGGTCTAGTGCGAAAAAATCATTTTATAATCCTTAATTTAATCCTAAACAAAGTTACTCATCCTATGAGAACATAAATCTTCACCAAACTGCATCACAGGTTTTTTAGCGAATTAGCAACTTCAAACAACAGCTTCAAAATGCCATCATTATGGTATAACTCCGATTACGTTTTGATGAGCAGTCCACGGTCAATTCGTTTAAAGGGAAAAAGTGTAAAAAACCCATGAAATTATGTAGCAGACATTTTTCGCGTAAATTAATATCCCTGTCAGCCGTTCATTGATTTCCGACAATGCTAAGTCGATGGCGATAAAGGGCCGAGCTTCGATAACGAACAGATAGGAAGTCCTTTGATCCGATATGAGCGTCTTTTGTAGCAAAATTTCTCGACTACTAACACTAACGCAGTGGTGCGCTAACGTGCTAAGCCGACCAATGGCAAATAAGCTTTTTCCGACGTATGTATTACAGTTATGAAGTATGATTTATTCGCCAATTATAGGCTCCACGCACTAGCGACCACTTTACTCCAACATTGTTCACGAGGACTTTTCGAACCACTGCAAGTTCATTCACATCCATAATTGTATTTATATCTCGCTGGGACGTCATTTATTTATACATACTGTGAATCCGCCTAGATACAGGGAACAATTTGCGTCATACACTAGTCTATTTATTATGACGATAGGAATGGTAGGCAAGGCCGAGGTTGTTTTGATCTGCCTACAGCTGAGCATTGACTGATTTGGCCTGTATGTCAGGGGCGACTCTTTGGCGTATCCAACTAAATGTTTGGCACTAGCAACACTTGTGAACGAGACAATGTAGAGTAACTGTAACTGTAACTGAAACGTTGTTCAACAACAATCAACATGTTCTTTTACTAATATGATGAAGTAATAATAATTGACAAAAACTTATCCTGGTTGCTTTCTAATCTAGAGCGTAAACAATATTTCGGGAAATCAACGCGGGCTCAGAAGTTTAAATTATACGTACGCCCACCCAGAGTTGGGCATTATTCGAATAATATTTTATTTAAATAATTATTCGAATAAACAATCATTCGTTAAAAAAATATTCGCGAATGATTTATTCGCGAATAAATCATTCGGTAGCATTTTCAAATAATAAATGATTCATTCGTTATTTTATTCGAATAAATACCACGAATGATCCATTACACAAATGTTCAGTTCATCGTTTCCATAATTTTTAAAAATATTTCATCAATTTGTTTAAGCTGAATATGTTTTGTTGAATGTAGTGGTAACTCACACTGCCGACACGTCAGTTAAGTTTTTCGAACTTTTCTGAGATACCAAATATATGTATATATAAAGACAGCTTTGAAATGATTGGGATATATATTTTTTTGTAAATACACGTAACGAGGCACGAAGGTAGTTATTTTATTAGCTAATTATTCGGCAATATTATTCGCGAATAAATTATTCGTGGAGTATTTTATTCGCGAATAAATCATTCGTGGAATAATTAATTCGCGAATAATTTATTTGCCTAATTTCGAATAAGAATAATCATTCGATAAATGTATTCGTCATTCGCGAATAATTCTGTTATTCTCAATCGTTATTCGTCATTCGAATAAATTTTGCCCATCTCTGCGCCCACCTAACCTTACTCTAGTTACGTGAATACCGAAATGAGTTTGAAAATTAAATTCCAACTCCCATGCTTGTGGGTACCAGAACTGACCCCTAGAAAGTTTTCGAAGTAAAATTTAATCTAAAGTTGTGGTCAATAATCTGATCGTATCTTCGCTATGAGGAGTCAGACGACCAAGTGATATTCTACACACAAGTCCTTATTGGTAATGATACATCTTGTAAATAAAAACCGGGCGCCAAACACAGAATAATTTGATGTAGGCATGGCTGAATTGTTATAACAGTTATAACACGGGGCTTGCAGTGGGCGGGGCGGAGCGCGTTAGAAACCTATCGCTCGCGTAGCCCACCAGTCAGTCGAGGGCCGGCACCGCGCGAGCGAGCACACATGCATCGTGCTGTGATCCGCCGCCGCCTTCGACCTGAACGCGACGTACTCCGCGTACCTATTTTTGTCTTATATAAATACGAGGTTTTCAAAAGAAAAACGGCCGCAACGGAAAAAATTAAGAGTCCGCAGTAAGCTCGATTCTCCATACAAACGTAGTTACGCTCTCATTTTAAAACACCGTGTTGGCTTGTAACGAAACTTTGCATGTTCAATGAAATTAGGTATATCTATGTCTGTAATTAGTTTATGTAGCTTCAGATACCATAATAAAAAAATTGCGTATTTAAGTTTTTCATACAAAACTAGTTTTTGCTGTATTTAGTTTGTTTTATAAATTGGAACCGTATAAACTAATTACAGACATAGATATGCCTCATGTCATTATATATGCAAAGTTTCGTCACAATCCAACTCGTGGTTTTAAAATGAGAGCGTAACTATAACTACGTTTGTATGGGAAGGTGAAATTCGGCCGAGCTTACTGCGGCCTCTTAAGGTATTATATTAAAGTACAAGAATTGTAATTAAATTATTTTTATGAAACAAGTGTGTCTGTTCTAACTTATATGCAACACTTTACCAAATAATGTCTACATTTCTCATTCCAATATAGAAAAACGTATCCTCATAGCCTCATAGGAAAAAAATGGCAGTCACGTCGTTTTGTGTAAAGAAAACTTTTCCGGTGATAACGCAAACTCTTTGAGCTAGAATATACTCTTCAAAATAAATCTATAAAAGTACCTACGGAACCTTAAACAGAGTATCTTAATAAAACCGTATGCTTTTTGAACTTCTGAAATAAATTACAAATTAAAATTTCAAAAGTTAAATAGAATTAGGTAATAGAGAAGTGGCAGATCAATTTTATGTGTGGTGTTATTCATAATGACACTGACATACATGTGAAGTAGAATGTACTAAGTTAATATCGGTTCACTGAACTCAAGCGACATCAGCACGTCTATCATAAGACGGCCGCGACATACTCTCGATTTTTCTCGCACTGTCCGTCTTCTTATTCTTCTGACTTAGAATAAGCCATAGTGCGAGAAAAATCGAGAGTATGTCGCGGTCGTCTCATGATAGACGTGCTGGTGAGCTAGAATATTTTTTGCCTTCATTGATTGTTGGCGTGACAGCCCTAGGGCTACACGTGCCGTGTGTGAATGAATACAAGTCATAAGATAGACAGAGATGCACAGAGTAGGCACTTTTCTTATGCCTAAACGCCGTTTTTGCTAGAAAGTGCAATTTCTGTACTTGTTTGTACTATTACTTATTCTGTGGTAATAAGTCTAAAGGACGCTTAAATTTAATGTAGAATAATAGTACATTATTGCCGTGGCCGGGAAGGAGGCAATTGCAGGCTGAGTATTTTTTTAAACGGACGAGCTTGCGAGTCCGTTTATAATACGAAGCCTGCAATTGCCATTCCGGCTGAGGCTAATATATTCCAGGCTAACATATATTCCAGGCGGCCTGCAATGTTTTTTATTTTTTAATTTAGATCTGACCTTAAACTATACACTTTACCTTCCAATATGTAGCGAGTTATGTTCACTTTGCGGGCCATTTTTGAGAAAAAGTAATTGTCTGACGTTTGAACATTTCCCAAACAACAGTGGCCGTCTGAATTCAAACGAAAAACAAACATGTGCGCGAATGGCAAAACAAAATAACATTAATCCTAACGAACTCATATTTTTGGCGGGTTGGTTATTTGCACAAACCCTCGATTCAATTTTAACTCCCATCATTGTTTCTGACTTTAATACTTAATTTGTGCTCCTAAAATGAACGCAGTCATCCGTGATTAAGAATTTTCCAATACCCGACTCTTGCGTTTAATGACTGTTTGGCTTGCAGGATAAATCTCTCGACAGTTTTGCAATCTCAAACGAGATCATTGACTTTTCAACATCCTTGAATTTTTTCGATGTTTTTCATGAATTCTGGGATAATTTTAAAACTGACATTTTATGTGTGCTTATTTCCGAGCAGTGTCGACGAGTCGTCGGCATTTCATTAGATTTTTACGATCCTATTTCACTGGGCTATAACTTTCCCTCTCGATCCGCTCTCATCGCTAACAAGAAATATCGTCGCGGGGTGGTTTTCCTGCTTTTAATGGCTTTTCTTTGTCTCAATATCCATGTAGGCATCAATTACTTTTATCACTTTTTAGCACTTTCCGTACAACTCTGTCGTTTCATAATAAGTAATTTAGTGAGCATAATTTTGAACGCCCTTAATATTTCAAGTTGAGAATTAGGCAGTATGATTTTGGCTTCCGGCTTCAGTCGCGGAGTTTCTCTAAGTTAAGGTGAACTCACGAACTTTCTTATCCTCGCCGTTTCCCCTCGTAAATCGTGTCGCGTTTATGGCCCGCACTCCAAGGTCGTAGCTTTTATTTGAGAACCTGTATTATATACTCGAGTATTATATTCTAATCTTTTGTTTCAGGCTTCCTTTTTAAGCTCGTATGAGGCTTTCTTGGTTTCACGAAATCTTCTTAAATTCATAATCACATGTTTTAAAATGTCGCAAAACATTCGTTTTTGGCATACCTCCCAAATAACATTGGAATTGTAGTTTTAGTTATCAAAAAACTGTTCACGCACAAGTCGCGTGATATACCGCGATGCGAAGCGAATGAGATGTGTGTGTGACGTAAAATATCTGTTGTCGCCACTATTAAAAATTGTGTACCTGTTTATCGATGTGAATCGCGCACAATTGCGTTACACCTCAACTCAAGTGATTAACGAGGAAGTAGAAGCTGGGGAATGATGTAGATTTTAAGAGCGCGTTCTGCGTTGAACTAGATAGCAACTAAGTTACAAAAGTAGGTATTATTTTATTTTAAAACCATTCAATAACATGGTAATTACTATAATCATTGACCGGCTACGTCATCCGCTTGAACTGTATCAGCTTCCATACCCAATTTCATCTCTTTGTTGAATGATTTTCCGCATAAAAAAGCATGCTATATCCAGGTTATAAAGTTTGAAACGTCCTAAAATCTAAAGTCTAAACATTCAGACGTTCACATTTATAATATGAGTAGAATCTTGGTATATCATTTTTTTACGTAAACATCAGATTATTGGATAAACATAACCAATCATAAAAAAAGACCGGGTTGCGCTCTAGGAGTGCCGGCAGACGTGAAAACTTGAATAATTTTAATTTTGCAACCCTTCTCCCCCCTCCCACCCCTACGTGCCAATATATCTAATAACAACCTTATTATTAGTACGCTATAGTTCAACTTAACTCAGCAAAATTGACGAAGGAGACGATGTAATAAAATACCAATTTGTTTTTGCCATTGCCAAATATTTTTAAAAGCTTTATCTCTTTAGGAATAACGTCCAAATTCGAACTATTCGAATTTGTTCAATAGCAAAACGGTAAAGGACACGTAGACAAAATTACAAGTTTATTTGCAGAATATGCAAATTAGCGGCTTTATACTCTTACGAATAGTGGTCAGTTTTGAATGAAGTCGAATCGGTTAACAGCAAAATATAAAAGTTTTATAAAACAAAATGGAATTTGCATAAATTTACGGATAATGTGTTACGACCTTATACAGTTAACAATAAAGTACAAATTAGAACTATGTGCCCCTAGTCAAACCCCCGTTGCCCCCCCACCCCCAAGCCTCGTCCCGAATCTCTCCCAATTCTACGGTGATATGACCACCTCACAAAATCTGTCGCGAGTTCAACAATATTTGCCCATCCCAAAAAGTGCTCAGCGCCGCTAAAGAAGTTTTCACTTCAAAAAACAAATTGCCTCTGCTTCTGCTGACAGTTGAGTAAAATTCCTATCGACAGAGTGGGTGAATATTCAATTCCTTTGAGTAACATGAATGTTGGGGTCGTTCGGATCTTTACTTTTAATACGATTTATTTGTAGACATCATATTAAATGTTGTATAATTTGAGTACCGGTTATTAAACCTAATAAAAAACCTTTCTTCTAGTTACCTACTAATTTAAAATGATTGAATAGTATCACGTGCGCGACTTTTCTCCGAAGTCGTGACAATTGAATTTGCGCTCGCCAATAAATATCTAGCTAATGGAAAGTTATCCTCTACGTATACCTACCAGATAAACCCCAGATAAAGCTATTTCAAAGTCTTTGTCCAGCTTCATTGGATTATGTTTGTTCATTCTGGCGTGTTTTTGTTATCTCTTCAACACAGCGTTTGGGCCTGTACGTTGGTCGATATTTTCAGTGCATATATTAATTTCAAGTACTAGCCGCCTCGCCTCAACGACGGCTGGACTGACTACATTTCATATTTATGAAACAATCATACATTCTCGATTGGATCTGGGATCTGGGTGGTACGTTATCTAGACATGAGTATTATCGCTTTAAGTTAGGTATTTCGATCAAAATGAATTTTATCGTGCTATATTTATGGTAAATGTTGACATTGTGCATGTTCAGTGTATTATCGCAATAAACCTCAAGGGGTCTCAGGGCAGTAGTTAATAGTCTCTAGAAGGCACTGAATTTAATTATTAGTCAGCTATTATACAATCGATATGAACCAGAATTGGATAAAAAGAACCACTTGTAAGCAGGGTCACCCCTATGAATTATGGCTCTCACTCTTATAAGTGACTTTGCAAGAATTTGAAATATTTCTAGTCAAATGTTTGTATTATATTGCTTTCTTTGTTGTTATTGTGTTCATAGTTTTTGTTATTTATTTCCACTCACGTAAAATATTACGTTTTCCATAAACTTTCTATGGTATGTGTTCTGACAATTGATTCTGAAGGCAGATTTATTAATCTTATCTTTTTACGTAATTCGAATTCAACAAACAAAGCCTTGAAGGTTTGGCACATGCGTAATAAGCGTGTTGACTTTTTCCGTGTTCACTTCACTCTTAGACTCTGCTTCACACTCCCGGCAAACATCGAACGATTCACACAATCACGTTTCTATGTTTATCCTCTGGTCGCCATTAGTTTGTTTATCTTGGTCAACATTATCTTCAAGTATTTCTAATTGCGAAACTAATCATAAAATATTTAATGGCGTAAAGCAAGTCGTTAGACCTAACTTAATATCAGCTGTAAATTATGAGTGTGTACGGTTCAGCGGTGAGTTTATCTTATCTATGTGTACTAGAGATAATAAGACCAAGCGCAGTCTGATCGAGAATGTCACCAGCAGAGGCAAAGGTTATCAGAAGGAAATGGTTGCTATGCTCCTTTCTATGCATATCATTCTTTATTTCCCAATCCATATCTCTTGTAAACGAATTAACAGAACTGTCCCCTTACTGAAACAATTCTCGTGATTAACATTATTGCAACTCTTAATGTCTTTCGCGGATTTTATGTTCTTAACTGAAGATTAAAGTAAGTTAGCGGAGTTAGAAACTGTATTACAGTTATTTTATAGCCTTTCACCCGTAACAACATTAACTGACTTATGGGTCCTTAGAGCTTTGTTTGTTTAGGTAGAATGCTAAAAAAGTTTTTCAATGTAATCTACTTAACCTTTCTTAGGAAACTTCTTAACTAAAGGCCTCCACCCACCGGACGCGTGTGCTGCGCGTGTCGGGCGCGTATGAAGCGGTATATTCACACCGGAAGCGGGCGGCGTATAGCAACGCGTGTGCAGCGCGGCTGCTGCGCGTGTGCTGCGCGTGTGCTGCGCGTGAGCTGCGCGTGAGCTGCGCGTGAGTTGCGCGTGTGCTGCGCGTGTGCTGTGCGTGTGCTGCGCGTGAGCTGCGCGTGTGCCGCGCGGGCCCGCTCGGGCCCGCGCGTCATATCTCTCTCACTACCAACACATTTAATATGTATCTTACTATCTCCATCACGCTGCCGCGCGTGTGACGCGCGTGTGCAGCGCGGCTGCTGCGCGTGTGCTGCGCGTGGGCCGCGCTGCCGAGTTGTATCTTTAGCGCCGCGCGGGCCCGCGCGGGCCCGCCTTCGACACGCGCCGCGCACGACACGCGTCCGGTGGGTGGAGGCCTTAGACAGACAGGCAGCTACGGAACCCTAAACTGCGCGTGGCCAGCGCCAGCGCGCCACGCATTTGGCCAATTTTTATTCATATATTGAAAATTACACGTTTAAGACAATTTGGTGTAGAATTATTGGTTTTGATTATTTATTTATAAAACTGTGACATTCATATTATTTTACTTACAAATTATTTTGGCCCAAATTTATTTTCGGTATACTTATTTAAGCGATTTAAATTGTAAGTCCATTAATATAACTAGTTGTATAAAACCCATATGTAAATGAGCTCACGCCATAAATCTTGTTATCAGCTTCAGATTTTATCACGACGCCTATAGCCTTTGCGTTCGCTGTAACGCACGCATGGTCAAATCCAGAAATATGTGCACCATTTTGAATCATAATGCCCAGAGACTAGATTCAAAATGTATAGATATAGCAGGCGTGTGTGTACAACCTGGTGAAGGGTTACCTGATCAAGTCATGAACTGCTACGTTACTGCATTTCCAACGTGCATGTGCAATAGTAGTTTGAGGTCGCACTTATAAATAAGCATATATCTCAATTTTACCTATAACAGGGTTGTCATGTCAAATCAAGATAAATACCTAAATTGGTATACGTACATACAACGTGTTTTTGGCAATATCCGGTAATTGCAAGGGGGCATAGGTTAGATCAAATAAAGTTAATTTCTCCAAGACTAGTATTTTAACTCTTACTGTTATCAAGATATTGAATATTTTAATTTTAATCAGATTTGCAGATTTAGCCAGTTTAAAGGCGTTTAACTGTGGTGTCATAACAGCTTTTTAAATGTTGTAAGGTTCATATACACTACAAGAAGATTTACCAAGTGAATTCGTTCGATATTAGGAAAAGACTGCGTCGGAGGTACATTTTTTCTATTAAATGTGACTTCTTGGACCTTCTTGGTCTTGAACCCTTGTACAATAAGACAATAACTGTTAATGCTACGTTAAATTATTTAGTACAAAAAAAGAAAAAAAATTTTTTTTGTCAAGAAATGATTATGCTATTTGGTTTCTGTTAATGTATTCTGCAATATGCCGAAGTTAACGGAAATTCCCGGGAACACCGTGTATACAGAAATCTCATTTTTCTTCTCTTTGCCATCCAGGTCACTGGAAAATCGTGAAAGTTGTCCTACAGAAGACATTACAACATTACTCACCTTCTTCCAATTACATATTCATTCCGTTCCGAGGTAATACGTAGAATTAAAACTTATTATATATAAGGGTCTGATCTGACTGAAAACCAGCCTCAGTACTCACTACAAGATTATGCTGAGTCAACCCTTTTTTAGCATCACACAACGTTAATGCCTCATACGATATTGTATACGTTTTAAGTCTATTTTTTAAGTCTAATTAGTACACTGTACCTTGGTAATGTAATGTGATGTTAAATAACGTTTTTCTGTATATACTTTTGTTGTTGTGGCTATTCTGTCTCTTATTAAACAATGTTATTTTTGTAATAGAGTAAACCGTAATCGGCCAATTTATCTACGTATAAGATGAAAGAGATTTATCCTGTTATTTTACTAAATATAAATAGACGAATACGTTACCTACCAGATTAGGAGTTTAACTGACGAGATTAGTTCCTCTTGCTTTGCACCTCCTCGCATTTTGATAAGCGTGAACCTTATTAACTTCTAGATACTTATTAATTATCACTAGCTAATATTAGCTATTAACTTGCTAATAGCAAAATCTACTTACCTGACAGAGAAATATTAACTACTCGGATGCATATTGTCTACATTTCTGCAAAGTATATTAAGATTATTTTGTGTTCATTACAATTTTTTACTTTTTTCTTTCTATCATCATCATCCTTCATGCGTGCGCATTTGCGCCTAAACAAAGATTTGGCGTAGGCACTAGTTTTACAAAAGCGCCTGCCAAGCGACTGCCTTCTGATCTTCCAACCCAGTGCGTAAACTAGTCACTATATTTTCTCTTTCTTTTGTTATCAACTTAAATTTTCAAATGAAAAAGGCGAAAAGTATCTTGCTTTTTTACCGTTACTTCCAGTAGGTTCTCGAGCGATACCACCCCTGAGTAAAGCCTGATCTCATGACATATATAAATGTCATGTATGAGATCTGGTCCAGAGCAACACCTGGCGAGCGTGCTATCACGTGCAGTGCAGTTTATTTTCACACATTATCTAGGACATCTAGGTCAATGTAACGACGTAATTAAGTATTCGTCACGTTGGGGCCACACCTTCCATCGCAGTCTATTATTAGAATAAAAGCTATCAGGTATTAAGGGCCAAGCATAGAAAGTGCTGATTAGTGTTTTGTGTTTCCTGTAATTAAGAACATAGCAGCATTGGATATCGATTGAATAAGGCGTGACTTTAAGTTACTAGGAAAAATAATAGATTGCATTAGATATCCTAAAGTTTTGATACAGGGACAAAAATACGCTAAGGTGTATGCCGATATAACTTCACAACCAGGAATAAGACTGGAGCGTCTCATTCCCGAAAATTAAGGAAACTTGGGTTCCGCGCGGACAAAGTTTGCTTTTCATTGCACATGACCACATGAGTACATTGCTCAAAATCCTCCTGTCAATCGTTATATACTAGTGTCCCCTGGTTTGTTAATTATTTACTCACAGAATAGTCCAGTCGGTTGTGAACTCATACGTCACATAAAAAACCCTTACCAATCAACGCACTAAAAGGTCTAAAAGGGATTTACTTGGAAAACTGTTGACACATGCCTTTTTACTTTTTGTTTACAAATACAAAATTAAATTTTGTACGATTTTTCTCACGCGAGTAAAATCTTATAAAGGAGAATTAATTACGTAGAAAAAAAAATGACTTATGAATTAGCCTATATGTATAAATCCGGATAGTGTGCCAACAATGCCTTTCAGAATAATAAATTGACTAGATAAAAATGTCTGTACTAGGGCTCGCGGTCGTGTCCGGGTTTCGTGTACACGTGTCGGGTACCCGTGTTCGTGTAACCCGCCCGCGGGTCTAAGCGACCGGTCCGAACGGATCCGTGTAATTAGCGCACATTAGCGTCCTGTTTACACGCGGGTAGTACTACCCGTCCTTGAGTTGTGGTGTGAAGCTAGGAACTATCCCGTTGTTCTAAGAATGTACATACAAGTACTAAATGAGTGTTCGTAGCATTGCAATTATAACATATTATTTGTGAATAAAAATAGCATAGGAATAAATGTAACAAATTATAACAAAGTACGTAAAGTTCGCCTCCTCAAATTCATATTTTAAAAAAGTAAGTACGAATCCATGCTAATGTTATAAAAATGAAAGTGGGTCTGTCTGCCTGTGTCTTTCTGTTACCCCTTCACGCTTTAACACTGAGTTGATTTAGATAAAATTTGGTATAGAGATTTGAGTCTGGGGGAGGGACATAGGATATAAACGAGTTCCACGCGGACGAAGTCGCGGGCAGAAGCTAGTAAGTTTTATCCCATAAAAAAACATTCCATGTAAAAAAGAGGCCATGTCTCGAAACTCTTCCACCTTAAAAAGCTGTGAGATATTTCGTAGTACCAAGTCTCAGGCATTCTCATTATTCTTTATTTGCCAGCTAAATAGAATTCTGCCACTTGGCAATCACACCACTTTACTGCTTTTATGGATATTTGCACACCTTAAACTATGAAGTATTGTGTAATTGCCAAGTCGCAAAATTATATTTAGCTAGCAAATAAAGAATAATAAGAATGCCTGAGACTTGGTACTACGAAATATCTCACAACTTTTTACGGTGGAAGAGTTTCGAGACTTGGCCTCTTTTTTACATGGAATGTTTTTTTTATGGGATCTTACTTCTTTTTGTAGGTTATTGTGTCATCAATACATACAAATTACGAATGCAGTCTCATTCTTGCTTTTGAATTTTTTCTCCCATTCGCTGCAAATGTTACTTTGTAATCCTATATATTTATATGGGATTACAAAGTTATTTATGCGTATCTAGACATCTGGACCGAAATTTTCAAAATATTTTATTTTCATCTTGATTTTAACACTAAACACTAACTATGTTCTAAATTAGTGTTTTCGTTGATCGTTCAGTGAATATGTGAGTGACAAAATTAAGAAACTTTGACTATTTATTTATTTATTTAAGGATTGCCAACGGAGTTCACAATATTACATTTTATGTGGAAACATACACTTACTTATTATCTAATTGTAACCCTAATAATAGGCAACCACATCATGCGTTACAATTTTTGCATTAATGCACTAAACTATCTAGGCTTAACAACTTAAAACTAAATCTAAATCACATCAGTTAGACTATGGTCCGAGATTCAACAACAGATCCCTGAGTTTGCATTTAAAGCTGTTAAGAGAATCACAAAAAATATCGATATTTTCGTGTTCTGTAACGAGACTAGTCATAATTCTTAAACTACTGCTACAAATTGAATGAAATTTGAAATATACCATGTTTAAACAATGTATGCTTGGTTACTGAAAATTCAGGCTTCCAGTTTTATTCACAACGAAGTTATTGGGGGGTCAAAAACGGCCTGAACTGCTTCGAAAAAAGATGGTACGGCAGTGCCGCTTTTTTGCTCGACTTGGCGGGGGCACCGCCGTGCCCCAGATTTTTATTTGAGCTTAAAATGTGAAAAATAATGTAGTAACATTAATCTAGTTTTGGTTTTGAACCATAATAGTAACGAAGCTGGTGTTCTAAAATTGGCCGGTCCCAATTTAGAAATAATGATGAGACATTACTGCATTTATGAAATTTTGCATACCTAAAACTATGTAGTATTGTGCGATTACCAAGTCACAATAGTACATTACGTAACTAGGGCGGTGAATTCGTGAATGCCCCAGATCGCAGGTGTTTGTGCGCAGCGTGCAGTAAAACTCGTATTATGGCCAGGTGTGACGTAAAATTTTATTTAGCAAGTAAATAAAGCCCCCCACAAGGTGGACTGAGGACCTGGTAAAGGTTGCGGGAGTCCGCTGGATGCGGGTGGCGCAGGACCGGTCACTTTGGCACTCTTTGGGGGAGGCCTATGTCCAGCAGTGGACGTCTTTCGGCTGATATGATGATGATGACGATGATTAAATAAAGATTAATGAATGCCTGAGACTTGGCTCTACGAAATGTCTAACAACTTTTTAAGTTTAAGAAGAGTTTTGAGACAGCCTCTTTTTTCCATGAAATGTTTTTTATGGGATGAGACTTACTATCTTCTGCCCACGACTTCGTCCACGTGGAACTCGTTTATATCCTATGTCCCTTAAGACCCCTTCCACCTGCCCCTTCCACTTCCCTAATATAACACAGGGTTCATGTTTGAGACTTACTGTAACACATGTCAACTATGTACTCTACTGTGACAACATGATTGCAATAAATACTTGAATACTTGAATAGCCGTTCAGCGGTAAAATACCACAGCTCGGGTCGGCGAAGATAACAGATAAAAGTACATTATTGTCGAAGCAAGGGAAGTAGGCAATTGCTGGCTGAGTATTAATTTTAAGTAAACGACCTTGGGAGACCCGTTTCGCCGGCAGGTGACGAACAAAACAAACAAAGTAAACTTAAGACGTAAGTAGTTAGCTTCCATTTTTTTGTTGAAATTTCGATTTCATCGCAAAGGCATAAAACTTAATATTGCTTTGGAATTCAACCACTTCTTTATCTATAGTTTAGTCGCTAAGACTTTTGGGTTTATCCAAAAACAAATGCAAGTCACTGATAACGCCTATACAAATGATGATCTCGTTACTGCAAATTATTTTTACCTCGTTAAACTACATCAACGATGTTTTAGTACGTCCGAAATTGTAAGATAAAATCCTGTCAAAAACGCAAGCAGAAAACGACTTTTTCATGAGAGCATAAAATCGTACCGTTATCCGATATCGAAATAATTATGGTATACTTTGAATCGGTATCGTAAAATCGTTTTGTTTGAGAAGGTACCTTTATTTAAAAATGATAACGGTATACATTGAAGCAGTAGCAAAATAGTCGTAATATCGTTTTGTTCGAGTACCTTTCTTGTAAAATGATAACTGTATCCTTTTATATAGGTAGGCAGAGTAATGATGCAAGTATCGTTTTGATCCAGTGCCTTTATTCGGTGCTCATATTCAGCCTCGTGAGTAAAGGTACGGTTTAAAAAGGTATACCACATTCAGTCCCTTATTAAGAACCATACTGACGGTGGAGGAAAATGAAGACTTAGCAAATGTCAACTCTATTTGAATGACGTTAAGGATCAAAAGTGCTAAACATTAAATTTCCTCGACTCTACAATTCTCGGTTAATATTAAAAAGTTCTCATGTACAGTCAGCCAAGACAGTGGGCTACCACTTTTGGACCTTATTTTGCATGCAATAAAGTACAAAAGTGGTAGACCACTTTTGTGGTTGACTGTACTTACCTACTGTTTTTGTTTAGCTATCATATCTATAAGCGTCTATTAATAAAAGTTAAACAGTTTGCGTGCCCTTTGTCGGTCAATCATTAAATAAAATACTGGGTTTATACAATATTATGACGCAATAGAGCAAGCATAGGCTTCCTGCGATATTTCCTTTTGCCACATACCTAATATAAAACAACATCATACACACCAAACCCATAGAGTTGCTAATGCAAATAGAGTAAAATGAAATAAATAAATTATATTTGCCTCAACTCAAACGGCCGCGGACGGTCCGAACCCGCGTGTAATTAGAACCCGCGGGTACGTGTGTACGGGTACACGGGTACCCGGGTACCCGCCCGCGGACCGGGCGGGTTCGGGCGTGTCCGTGTGGAACGGACGCTTAGCACCGCGGGCTTAAGAACACGGGTATTCGGGCGGGCGGGTTTACACGTGTAGCGGGAGCCCTAGTCAGTACAGGTACTAGAGTCGTCTGGGCTATCTATTGAAATCAGTTTTATAATGTATTCTGCCCAACTAGCACACTAGCGTTAAAATAACCCTGATATAATTCTTATATCGGTTCCAGCCAAGTGTTAGGGTGTTAAGAATGCCTGTAAAAAAGGTGTTAGAGGATGCTCTAACACCTTTATAACCACGAACACGAAAGAGGCCCACGTCTTACAGGTAAGTGTTAGAAAGCCTGTAAAGCAGTGTTATCTGACACCCATAGTGTTGACCAACAATCTACAAACACCGTAGTAACGCTTAAGGTGTTAGCTGAGAGTATTATAACACTCTTGCGCTTACCCAGTTTCAAGTTTGCATCTTACTCGTTTCTTTACTATAAAATTATGAGACAAATATAGTCTACCGACAAATATAACGGTGTTATAATACACTCAAATAATTACACTTACAACTCTCTTGAACATCTCTGTTATAAAGCTGCCTGTACCTTATAGTAGATATAACACCTTAAGCTTTATAAGACACTCCACGGCAACAACTAAAAAGCAATAAGAGTTAATGTGCGAGCACTCTTGTAAAGATCTAAGCGTTACAAACAGGTTAAAGCTTTAACATCTTATAACTCTAAAACCTTTTAGCAGCGTCCAATAAAGCTCTAGTAACACTTTTGGAGTTAGTTTTATTTCTTAACTCCTCTATAACACTATTAGTTCCTTCCAACTGAGATAATTATAACTCAATTATAAAGGTTAAGGTTATAATAAAACCCTTAGCTGACACCAAAATGTTAGCTGGGTGGTTATTGCGTTGCGTGGCGAACCCTATCGGTCCACTTACCACAATCCGCATTGCATCTAAATCGCATGTCGACGATCTCTTACTGGCACATCTTTTATCGCCGCTGAAATTGAATTGCATGAAGTAAATTTTATACCTCTTGATTACTTCGAGTCCTCATGCAACCTTTTCAAATGCACGTGCAGTCTCCCCTGAATAAAATACTCGGTCGTTGTTCGGGTTATGCAACTGAAGCGGGGGAATGCACCTTAGCCTCCCCCCTCGGTCGACGACCCCTCGGCTAGCGGTACCAGGATGCAGTTTTCATTTCAGCTTGAATGAGGAGCAACACCCACGCTGCTCTGTTTCACCGGTCCCTGCTCTCTAGATAATGCTCGCTGAAAACTATTATGCAGGCTACCTGACGTGTATCTGCTTCGTTCCTTTGTTTAACAATTTTTAACCTAACATTATCTTTTGTGAAGCTTCAGTTGTTTGTTTTGCAAATTCTCTCCGAGAATCACGTACCGCCGCGAGGCAAAGCACATTTTGTAATAAAAGTTTTTACTATACGTACTGTTATTTGTAACACGTTATACAAGTATTTTTTGCTAGTTCATATCTTGTGTTATGAGATGCGGGGATTGGCACACAAATGGACCGGGAAGAGGGTCAATGGCTGTGACGTCAATGTACGGGGCCGCTGGGGACCTCTCAATTGTAGCCATTGTGGATGTACTCTCGTCTCCAGAGACCTTGGAGGCTTATTAAGGATATTCGGGCTAGCTGTTTATTAAGACGTGCGTACATGCTCGCTCACAAACATAAATGCACGTCATATATGTGATGTATTTGATACGTAACAATTGTGAGGTGACGTCATGTTCTTATAGGCACTAACGGCTTACGAATCTTAATTACTTTGCTTCGCTATTACAACGAGACATTGTTAATTAAAACACATTCACCGTTTGAGAGTTTCCCTATAGGTACTTACTAAGGGAATACCAAGATGTCAACCTCAACCGCAATACAAGTAAATAACTATGATGCCAAAACGCGGAAAATTTAACCTTTAAATATAGCTGTCCCAGGTGGCGAATATGAGTCAGGAATTATTCACTAAGAACACAGTCCTTATTTATGTGTCCTCACTTTCATACAAATGTTTTTAGTCTATGTATTCGGCAAGGCTTGCGCCAGACGTCTGCCGTTATCGCTAGATTGCCTGCTGTTGTTAAACTATCAGCTTGGACAATACCGATACCGGGGCTTTGCGAAGAGGAGTCTTGGCGTAAAAATCCTACAATATCACCGTCAGCTTTGCTATCTTAATTTGCTTCCCTAGAAACACTTCTTGCGTAATAAAAGTAAATTCAAAAATGCTCTTGGCGTCCGAGATGATAACACACCATTTATCTAGAAAATTTTGGGAGCGTGTTACTTGGCATTGAAAAGTAGCATATTGAGATGATTGGATATAGCTCATACAAATTTGGCATTACAAAACTCCTTACTCTAGTTGGGTAAAACTCCGGCTTTGTTTCATTGTTTTTAGGATTCCGTACCTCAAAGGAAAAAACGGAACCCTTATAGGATCACTTTGATGTCCGTCCGTCTGTCAAGACTCAAGACCCTTTTTCTCAGGAACGCGTGGAGGTATATCAAGCTAAAATTTATACCAAATATTCAGGCCTACTGTCCCTAAGAGCAGTGAAAAAATCAAACTTTTAAGCCAACGCAATCAAAAAATACAACCGTTTATGCCGCAAATTTTCGAAACTCGCTAGGGAATCAAAACCTACAGGGTACCTACTTCCCGTGAACTCAGAATCTTGAAATTTGGTACGAAGCAACGTCTTATAGCACAGATAATGGAAAAATTGCGTAAATTTTTGTACGGAACCCTCGGCGCGCGAGTCCGACTCGCACCTGGCCGGTTTTTTTTTAAAGCAAGGTTATCGAGCAACTTTTCAAACTAAATTAGCATTTATTGTAGAAATGAGATCAGCAGACAATGAGTCCTCAGTTACCCGAATATCTGATTAGAGGTAACGTTCATTATTTAATTCCTGGCACGTTGAGCCTTCAACATTAAGTTCGTTTCGATTTCCGATCACCTCATTAATATCATCGACAAGTGAACAATATGGCGTCGTTGACGTCAGTGTTCATCTATTTAACGACACCTTTTAGTAGGCAGCCTAAATCAATAATTCAGACCCACGGATATATACAACGTGTTTTTTTAACCGTCTTACAGCCGAAGTCCGCTGATAGTATCCAAAAGATACTAATCATTCGTCAAAAAAAAAATTTTTTGTGAAGTTGTCAGTAATAAAAGGTAATTAAGTTTGAAAAATTCTCTATGGCGCACGGAGCGAAGTTCATTCACCCGGTTAGAGTTCGTACCTATCTACATAAGATGGCGGCTAGCGGACACTGCAGCCACTCAGCTGGATGATTAAAATTAATATTAATACAAAAAAAAAACAATATTTTATGCATTAAAAAAAATCTTTAAATAATAAAAACTAAAAAGAACCTTTTTTTAAGTTCTATGTAATTGTATACATTAACTGGGGTTCGGCTCTAAGACGGTTAAAAAAACACCGTGTATATTACTTCGTAAAGATAAGCCCAACGCCCACGAGTAATTCGTCCAATGCGGTGGCCCGCCACGGGCAATCGCGGGCCACCGTGCCTTAATCTTCAGCTGTCACAGTGTGCCACAGTCACAGTATGTCAAGCGAATATTATTCGGACAGGCGTATCTTTACTTTCGATATCATTGTTCAGACCATGTTCTTTATTAACAAATAAGGAGTTTCAAAACTAGCTTTTTCGTAACAGTTTTCGTGACAGTGTTTAGTATTCTTTATCCGTTAAAAATACTTTAGGTTTACTCTGCTTAGCAAGTAAATGTGGGTCAGCATCTAAATCTAGGTTCTAAATCTTTATAGTCAAATCGCGTGATTCTATAAGTTCTTTCAGAATTTTCTGTAATTTTGAAATGAAGGTAAGAACTCTTTATTATAAAACTAGTATCGCAGGGTTCCCTACCAAAAAGTTAAAAAAGGAACCCTTATGCTGCGGTGCGACTACGTCTGTCTGTCACAACGTTAAATATCTCATGAACAACTTGTGCTATCAATTTGAAATTTCCAATAGTTGTAAACGAGCCTAACGCACGTATATGGAAAAGGAAAAAATTAAACATATACTTATTTATATTTTCTATAAAAAAAATACCGTGAATTTCGTTTAATGAAGGAAAATGTTGAAAAAACGGAACCTAGGTGCGCGAGTCTGACTCGCACTTAACCGGTTTATTTTTATTCGAGTGAAATATATCGTACTTACTACTGAAATGAATGCATATCTCAAAGAATGTTTGGAAAGTGCTATTGTGCATCTAGTAGGTACCGGTTTCTTGTTCTTGTGTGATAACTGGATTTCCGAGCATGACAGATGCGATTGAGACTTATTTCGTTGTGACAATCAATATTTTCTACTTGACACGTAAAGTTCTGTTACATTCCATTCCAGTTAAATATTGAATTCATTAAGCATGAAATATAACGATAAATACAGCCGAGTTCGCCAATATCTACATAGGCAACCTTTCGAAAATATTGATAGACAGCCTTTATTCATCATCCTCCTAGCGTTATTCCCGGTAGTGCCCCTAAAGGAATCCGGGGTCCGCTTTGACACCTAATCCCAAGATTTGGCATAGGCACTAGTTTTACGAAAGCGACTGCCATCTGACCTTCCAACCCAGAGGGAAAACTAGACCTTATTGGGATTACACCGGTTTCCTCACGATGTTTTCCTTCACCGAAAAGCCGAAAAGCCGAAAAGCGATAGAGAGCCTTTATTATTACTGACAAAAGACACATGTGTAGATGTTTTTGAAAGGTTAATGGAGAACTCGACTGTACCTCGTTATGAATTATGCGAGTAAACTCCATTGCCAATAGCTTATTTCCTTGTGCAATGTTGACGTGTATTTTTTCCTTACAGTGATTAAACAAAAATAGCTACCTAAACGTCTATTGAATTTATGTTGTACTTATTTTTATTCGGCGCACTTCCTCATGGAGATTACTTGCATATATTGTGTCACTATGACACCATGTAGCACTGCAACATTGACTGAAAGCGAGCCCCAGAGTATAACACGCTATGACGCAGCTATTGAAAGCATACCTGTTGTACAACGCCAGCGGAGTCACGTAGCCAACAAACGTTGAAATTGGGGGTGGGGCTACCGGGTCAATGACCGCCGACCGTCTGCATCCGGCCATAATGGCATAACGATTTGCAGCGCGAATTGCATCTTGCACTGCAACGAGTGGCCTGCTGACTGCTCGCGTTGGCCAATTACAACTCGTGACTCTGAAATCAACACGAGCAACAGGAATTGGCGCGTAATCAGTTTCTTTAAATAGCACATTAGTACATCCTCATTTTTGAAGATTTTGGCATTTTATTACAATTAATTAACTAAGAAAGAAGCGTATTAGTTTGAGTAAGTTTATCTCTGCTAAAGAGGTTGTTGAGTCGCTCACATTCACATTACTTATGAAAGACTTATAATAAACATAGACGATGTGCTAAAAAAAAGTAAAATCAACTATGTATATCTCAGATCGAATATAACCAAATGAAGCGAAAGGAAAGACGAGTTAAGAGGTTCCAATCTAAACCGGCTAAAATCTATCAGGGGAAATCTGCTGTACGGAGATTGACACTTTTACACGCTTCCCTATTTTACCCGATCCAATTCTTCCGTGACGTTTAGCTAGATTCTTTTTATCTAGTTGCAATATCATAATACACCAAAATACTAACAGTATTCTTTAGGGACTGATTAAATAATGCTAGTAATGCGACTGCGACGCTTCGCCCGTCACGTATGCCCCAAACTTACAAGCGGTTAGTTCCACCTAGTGATGTGCCGCGGGAATATTCCCGTTCCCGGGAATATTCCCGCGGGGAATATTCCCGGGAAATTCCCTTATGCCCGGGAATATTCCCATAATTGGGGAACTTAGTTTTAATATATGTACTTTTGGTAATAAATGTCGTTTTTTACTTTTTTATTCCAAATCTAGACACACGGGAGTGTGTCCGCCAAGTTCGAGCAAAAAAAAGCGACACACCGGCCGTGGGTTATATTACACGAACCATTTCGGGCCAATTTCGACCACCCTATAACTCAAAACATATTTTATCTACGCATATGAAATTTCGAGTGTCTGTTGACATCCCCTTAATTGTCTAGAATACAAAATTTCATTATTCTATAGCAGCTATAGCAGTTCTTGAGATATTGACGTCAGAAAATCGCTATTTTTACTATACACTCACCGACTCACTGATTCACTCATCAAAAACCTAGACCACTTCCAATGGTCGTACTGACTTGAAATTTGGCATGGAGATAGGTCTTAAGGTCAAAGTAAAGGGAAAAATCTGAAAACGGCCAAGTGTGAGTCAGTTTTAAAAATAGCGGAGGTGTAACTTTGTTCTACTATGAAGTCATAATGAACTAAATTGGTCTATCTTCCAATGGTCGTAACGCTAAGTCTTTCCTTCTCGTTCTCTCGACGCATTTGTTGTCTCTTTCTCTCCCGTTGCAAAACGGCACTTGCGTTTGGGATAGCTCAGGTCAGTTGCAATTTGGATTTGATGCGGAACGAATGTGCGTGAATGCGTTGCGTGGGTCGCTGTGTATTGAACAATGAAACCAAAAAGTAAAGTATTTGACCACTTTACTTCAAAGACTAATAATAACAAAATCACTTACAGTTGCAATTACTGCAATAAAGTGTACACGTTTAAAAATGCTACTAAATTCGCTTGCCATTTAAGCCAATGCCCGAGAACACCCAGCGACGTACACAAGTGTTTCAAAGAATATGGAAATAATAAATCAAGTGCCGTTAAAAAAAACCTGTGTTTTGATGAACTTAATTTACCGTCGTCGTCATTCCAAATACCCACTACTCCACTCCACGCACTCCTATTCGAGAACCGAGCCAGGATTTGGCTCAGGAAGTGACTCCTTGTGTGTCAATGAGCAACGAAGAGAAAGTAAGTAGACAAAGGAATATACATATATAATACATTGGTTAAATGATTTCAAATATACTATACCACATGGTAATAATCTTCTTGTATTGTTAATTTTGTAAGTAATATTATCGTTGACAGTTGTTCAAAATACATGGTAAAACTACCACGTGGTATATTATTGTCATACTTAGAAATAGTTGATTCTTAGGTTTTTACTGTAGAACGAACGAGTAGTTAAGTAATAATATAAATTCTTTGTTTAGGTCAGCATCCATCAAGCAATTGCAAGAGCGATTTATGTGACCGGTGCACCGTTATCTCTCTTTGAACATCCATTGTGGAAGGAAGCATTCCACAAAATAAATCCTTTGTACACATTACCATCAAGAAAACAGTTGGCTACTTCCTTTTTAGACAGAGAATACGCAAAAGTCGAAGGCGATATCACAGATAAAATAAAACGAGCTTGTGTTTTACATTTGGCGATCGATGGATGGTCCAATATAAGGAAAGAACCAATAATAAACGTAGTAGTGTACACTCCGAAGCCCTTATTTTATAAGTTCATCGAAACGACCGAAGACAGACACACAGCTGAATATCTTTGTGATCAGGTTTTGAGTATAATGGAAGAATTCGACACATCGAAATTTTTTGGAATTGTAACTGATAACGCGGCTAATATGGTCAAATTCGGCAAACTGCTGCATGAGAAACAAAATCAAACACATTGGACTGGATGTTTAGCCCATACATTACATTTGTTTGTAGGAGATGTGCTCAAAATTTCAAAGGTGCGACAACTATTTGCAACCACTGTAAACGTCATCAAAATCATTTCTCGATCCCAGCTACTGGGTGCAGAATACAGGAGGATTGCTGAAGAAAAATCCATCAATACGACTCTACACCTGCCTGTCAAAACGAGGTGGGGAAGTTATTTATTCTGTCTGCAAAGTTATCTCAAATCAAAACTAGTGCTGCAAAACATGGCTGTTGATAATACGAGAGGACCCCTAACGCCATATAAAACCAAACTTTTAAATGAAGATTTTTGGACTGAGCTCAACGATTTAGAGTCAATGTTGAAGCCAATAGTACAGTGGATCTTATTACTAGAAGGAGATTACTATTCGGTACATTTGGTACACAAAGCATTTACTGAATTAAGTAGAATTTTACATACGTCCACAGTAGCAGATCTTTTACAGGACAGTTTACCCAATTTAAAACAAAAGTTCGAAGAAAGAAAAGATAATGCTTTGAAGCCTATGCATTTAGCAGCTGCAATTTTGGATCCAAATAATCAAGGAGCTTTTATGACAAATGAAGAATATTTAGATGGATGTGAAGTAATAATGAATATAACTAATGAGAATGCTCATGATATTTTAGTTGATGTCGCTAATTACAAAAGTCGTAAAAGCATTTTTGAAGAGAGTTTTTGTGGAAAATGGCGGAAACTATTGAACTACAGTGGTGGGAAACTTTGTTCTCAAAAACCACATTAGGTCAAATAGCTTTAAAACTTCTGTCTGTTCCTGCTACTTCAGCCGCAGTGGAGCGATCGTTTTCCACTTTTTCCAATATCCATTCCAAAAAGAGAAATCGTCTCAAAACAAATAGAGCTGGTAAAATTACATTCATATCTCATAACTGGAAATTAGTAAATAAACCTACGCCACAAAAGCCCGTGATGCCCACAATAACTGACTGTGTATGGGAGACAGGAACTTCAAGTTCCGATTCGGAAGATGATTTTTCTGATATAGAGTTTGATGACGCTTTAACTTCAACTTCGTCCGGATCCAATTTAGTATATAGCGATACTGAAATTGAAAATGTTGAGATGATGATTCGACTTAGTCCTGACCCTGACGACAGTGATTAAAATTGTGATTTAGTGATATTAGTTTCAAATTATTTTTACTATTAAAAGATGCATAATTATACACCATTATAAAAAAAGTATATTTACATATTTTATTGTTTATTATGTCTTTCATGGATAAGAATGTTTCTCAAGGTTTAGAAGTGATATGTGATGATTTCAAATGTTTAATACCGATTACACTTTTTAATTTAAAACACTTTTCATATCTTTAGGTAACTTGTAATTATTTTTAATTTAATAAATGTTTCATACTGAATGAATGTTTAGATTTAGATGTGATGATCTCAAATTTTTATACTGATTGTAGTTTTTGATGTGGGTTGTAATTGTAATAATGGAGCTGTGGTTATTAAGCATTTGATGATTAAATAACTATTCTGTAAAACTCTCTTTTTATTTATAAAATTGAAACGTTCACAAGAAAAAAATATTTTTTTAAGACGCATAGTAAAATGCCCAGACACATTGGGAATGTTCCCGGGAACATTGGGAATATTCCCGGGAACATTGGGAATATTCCCGGGAACATTGGGAATATTCCCGGGAATAAAGGGAAATTACTTGAGGAGATAAGTATTTATTAAATTTATTAAATTATTACTTAGATGAAAATATCAACATTCAGGGAATTATATAAAATATTTGTAATATGTACACAAATCGTAAATTCCCGTATATTCCCCATCTGGGGAACATTCCCGGGAATATTCCCAGGAATATTCCCGCCTGGGGAATATTCCCGGGAACGGCACATCACTGGTCCACCAACACTCGAAAGCTCACGTAGACCTTTACGTGTTCCTGCTGAGTCACGCCTCCTCACCATAGCCTTAGTAAAATCAAGCAATACTTTGGAAACACTTGCTCAATTTTGATTAAGTTTACGATTTATTTAGCTTTGACTTCCAAAAAGTGTTACCGAGCAGTACTTTGGAAATGCTTGCTCAATTTTAATTTAGGTTACGATTTATTTAGCTTTGACTTCCAAAAAAAGTAGTACATACCAAGCAATACTTTGGAAATGCTTGCTTAATTTTAATTTAGGTTACGATCTATTTCTCTTTGGATTCTAAAAACCGAACTATTGTTCCATCCAGTGGTGATTTATTAATGTTAATCAATACTTTGGAAATGCTTGCTGATTTATAATTTAGCTCTGGGTTCTTAAATCCAGTCCTTACCGCACCAGTTGGCTCAGTTGTGTTTTAGGGTCATACATAGCTTTATCAAGAATTTCGAATCAATTGGATTGAAACAATTTTCTCATAAAACCTGCGATTTGTTTTAAAATTGCGATTTACGTGAAGAACCAACCAAGCCTATGATTTTTTTTTAATTCGAAATTTTCTTGGAGAGTACATACCAATACGTAATCAAAACATCTAAGTTCAACGAATAAACTTACACCGTGGGTCCAATAAGTGTTTAATATTCCTCTTACCACATCTATGCGGCTCCCAGTTCGTCAAATTCGTCCCAATCAATGGATATTTCTCAATGGTTATGATTGAGACAGAAAATTATGCAAATAGGAACTGGTATGATTTGATTTGTGATATATTGTGTCGGTATGTGGTGCGAAGAATCGAGGATAACTTCACGTGAAGCTGTTCCTGTTACCTTGATAATGTGTGACTTTACGTAAGCTAAATATTTAATTGATTGTTAAACTAATTAGCCAGATTGTCTCTAAGTAGCAGCTTGTCACATGGCTATACATTTTACGTGTTCAGATTTTTTGCATCTTCATCGTCTATCAATTCTGATTGTGTCTAAGATTTCATCATTTTGGGAATGTTGAAATCATTGCAAGGTTGTGCAATAACTCGCGCATGCTCTCGCACACAGTCCCCATCGTCAGTTGCCCGGACCCTTCCTGATCAAGAGGATATATCTCAAGGAATTTCTCATTTCGCACTATTATACGGTCGTTACGTTTAAGGTATTCTGTTTTATTATCTGGTGCTGTAATTTAGTCATTTAGTTTTTATCTATTGTGTGGTTTACGTTAATTTGGATACGATACGCAAGTTTTCACCGCGACACTTCGAGGGTCATCATTAGAGCGTTATGTGGATCAATCATATTAAACCTCTGACTAATTATGACTCAGTGATTTCCTGTTGAGACAGCTCAACTTTTACGTACAGATTATAAAATCAAGTCACGTTAGCTTGAGATTGTCTAACGGTCCATTAGAGCCAGGGTTTTAGTTACGCGTTACGCGGCTAAATTGTGGAACATCGCGGCTTCATCGTGCGTATCGAGTGTCGCCATTCGCTACTGACGGCCTGATGGATTACTAAACTGAACCGTTGTTATACATATTTCCATATTTGTACAGAATAACTTATGCAGCTATAAAAAACTAGGATTAAGTATGTGAGTCATTCACAAATAAAAAATCTTGGCTCTAAAAATATCAGTTTAAAGACTTGGTTTTATAGGTGTGCTGTACGTATTTTTGTAAGTTAAGTAGACGAAGTTTTTGCACTACAGTAATTTTCGAGAAGGCATTATAAAATTTACAAACTAATTTGAAAAATCGACGAACGCACATCACTGTGTGTAAATTGAATTTATATTCACATTTATCTTCTTGCCAAGTTGGTGAGTGATGGATCCAATCTTTAGTAATCTTTTTCTTCACACAATACTGTTGCGTATATAGTAACGACTCTCTTGAAGCATTCGTATAGTTGGTGTTTCATCCGAAAGGACCTTAATCTTAGCAATTACTGGATAAACTGAATGTAATCCCGTTTAGACGGTTAATTGGGCCAACCCATTAAAGTAACTATATCATTTTAGGAGCCAACTTCTCTTTGCTTATGGAAACATTACAATCTCATTAGCAAATATAACGATACTAAGTAATATTGAATTACGTGAAAATCAAATGTGGCATGGGTATTCGGCTTCTGCGGTTGATATTGCTACCATGTTTACCGATCACTTTTAATATACTAAGGTAAACAAGATCTTGCGAAGGAAGACTTGAAGGATATCGATTCGATATTTTAGGAACGACATTGATATTTATGTTATGGTGGTCCTATTAATAATTTACTTGGCACACATGGTTAACGATGTTTCTTTTACTTGGCCTGGATAGTAAAATATTAGTAGAAAAATATTCATCGCAAACGTTTGAAAATAACTTATTAGTACCACTACGATTGTGTTTATCTTAGCTGTCCAGATTTATCTTTGTCCTAATACCTAAAATTTTAATAGCCCTTTTTTTATTTGAAGGTTTACCGGAAATCTTTGCTGGCCCTTACCCAATGGCCGATTAATTTATCTTGGTGACATACAATATTCTTTTTACAAAAATCATGCATGTACTATTGTTCTACAAAATCACAAATACGTCAAACTTCAGTCATTCCGACATTACCTAACACGTAACTTTACCTACCAATGGGTATACCCAAAATATAAAAACCAGTCAAAATATAAATCTACCCTAGTTTTACCAGAAATCCCTAATATTAGACATTAACGCTAGAATTATTGTTTTGAATCAGAAAACTTTTGATAACCCTATTATTCAGCCCAACGACCTTGAAAACGTGATTATATGTAAGTAAACATGCCTTGAAATAAAATTAATGTTATAATGTATTAGTGTCCATAGCTTGTTAACTCGACGAATGATATCTACATACGAGGGTTAGATTACAAAATCAAGTTACGTTTTAGACTAAACTTAGCAGCATATTTGTTCCATTTCTGAATAGAGTTCAATGACTTCCCGAGGAGTTGCTGTCACCAAAATAACTCCTTTCGTCGCGATCCTTATTTAAAGTTAGGTATCCAGTATCCTATATGACAGGTGAAACAATTCGGATATGGTTCGATGCACCGCGTCCCAGGATGACAACAATCTTTCCTTGTAACAACTTGGTGATGTAAGTTATTATGTCCTCATAATTATATGACTTTTATATGATGGATACAACAATTTAATAGCACTTCTAAGATTATTACCGAGCGTGGTTTAATTTAACAGACATCGAGCTGTGGCGTATTTTCGTATGTACAAATTACAACTCAATGCAATCCGGTCGTAGTATACAAGATAGTAGTAAACCCCTGGAGAGTGTCATAACAGGAAATGATATCGCGTGGTTCCGATCGCGATCTCACCACCGGTGTGCGGATCCTTGCGTGGCCGTCGAATGCACGGGTCTTCGAAATGTATGGTCAGGTTAGTAATCGCGACGTAATGATAGTAGGATCACACCACCACAATGCGCTACGTCAAACAATAGATTATCAGCCTTATGTCATCGGAATAGGAAAGCGTAGTGTGTCAATGGATAACGAACACGGCAAACAAGAGCGGCAGTGCGCCGTCGTCTGGCCATTCGCGCCACGGACTTCGTCTGAACCGTACATGTTACTTCGCCGACCAAACTCTCGCGATCAGCTGTTACCACCACGCGTCCACCGGCGAAAATCACATAATATCATAATACTGTTTTACGACAAATTCATCTAACCAACATGGTAAGCAGTGACAGTGAAGTGAATACAGTGCGTGTTTCGTGTACGCAAGTGCAGAATAATTGTAACACTTAATGACCGTGCGGAAACGTGATAAAAGTTTAACTTGCTAGTTATTAATAAACACCTGACAGATAAGAATTAGAACGTATGGTCATTGAAAACACGGCTTATGTAACTCTTCAGTGTGTTGTTGCCAATATTTGAACTACAATCATGCTGAAACTATTTTTTGCGCCACAATATATCGCGGTTGTCCAGTGGTTGCGCAGTTTACATTATAAATTGGTACTGTTTAAGTTGCTGTTCAATTAAATTGCAATTCAGTAAACAGTAAATAATTGATTCCTTTGGAACAGTGGCGATGCGACTTCAGTGCATTTAGGAACATTAGCGTATGCCCGGTGATGCGTGTTGTTTGCAAGAAACCGCTAAAATTAGCGCCCCTCGCCCCCCAGCCCGGCGTTACATAACCGCGTCGCGGCCTTGACTCCCGCGCAGCCGCCACGCTATTGGCAGACTGATGCGCTGTGTTCCAACAAATCGTGATCCATCTATGCTCATCCATAAATTATTCTCCATCGATATCAGGACACATCACTTAACCAATTTCGATTCGTTCTGCTACCAACATTGTACCTTTTTAAGAAGCCTTATCAGAGAAATCATCTATTATCGTTGGTGTATTGTTTATACAATGAGCTGCTTGTTATTTATTCCCTTTTATTACAAATGTGCATAATAATGTTAAAACTAAGATCAACGTTCGTTACCAATCCAGTTTCGAATAAATTTTAGCGCGCAGCTTTATTTTTTTAATTTTGAGTGTAGATTTATGCCGAAGTCTATTTTTAACTTTAGTAGGTTTACCGGTAATTATGGTATTTTTATCAATTGTAACTCACTTTTATCTAATCTACATCGACCTTCAAATACTTTCCAAAATCGCTTTATCATTATAATATTAGACGAAAAGTATAGTCTGGTTGAAGTTGCTTGACTGCGAACGTCGATAGTAATATTATCATGACCGATCCTATCACAACCGTAATCCCAACGTGGCCATAATTTTCCGCTTCGGACTGATTTCGCTTATTATCATTAATAAATGTAATAAACAATTTATGATCTGATATGATAATTTCTCCAACAAAGCTTATTGGCTGAAGTGATAATGAGATAAATTATGCACTAACCAATCTCCATAATTTATCAATATTATGATAATTATGAACTCATTCAGAAAGCTTAAAAGTTGCATCATATCATCTTATCTCTACAGACTAGTTAGTTAAAGTCTGACGTCACGTCCTCGATTTGGCAGATGTAATTGTTTAATTGCGTTGCCCCCCCGAATTGAACAATACAACGGATCACGGCCAAGGTCAACATCGAACGGCAACCCTAGTGCTTACGCACAAGTATTTCTGTATACGCTTACACTAAGGACTATTATTTACTACCAGACATTAATTCTACTTGAGTTCCACTACTTATGCTTAAGTCCCGCCAAGCTGCGTTCTACAGTCTATTTTTACTATGATATTCGGGACCTACGCCTGCCGAAATGTTGGATTGGTATCTTAAACTGGCAATCGATACGGGCACGCGTGTTGGCGCTGCGCGCGCATACACTTTCACTACGCTCTTGGTGAATGGCCTGAGTGGAGGAACGAGCCTGCTAGAGGGTGGCTGCTGCAAGGTCGTTACCAAGGCCGAACTTACTACCATACCCTCGTCTCTCTCCACCCTGTTTCGCGCCCATCAGATCGTCCTTGTCAAATAAATCTCTAAAAGTAGCGCGTAAATGCATTGACCAAAATAAATAAACCACTCCCCTTTACGGCTTTACGTCTAGCCCACGAATGAGTTGCCGGTTTTTGAACGGCGTTATGGCATTAGGAATTAAATTGGTTGCCTTTGGGATTTAGATGATGTAAGCAATCATAATATTTAATACTTTGTTTTTGTTATTGGAAGCAACGGATCCTGTCTGCCGCGATTTAAATTAAATATACTACTTTATCTGATGATAATGTCATCATCATCATATCAGCCGAAAGACTGCCACTGCTGGACATAGGCCTCCCCCAAAGAGTGCCAAAGTGACCGGATGATAAGGAGTTATATTTAATTTCAATCAATGGGTCATTATGAAGTTGCCTGTTCTCCATAATCGCGAGAGCCTTACAAATGTTTACTGGTATATTTTTAGTTATAGTAGCTTTCCACGGAAGATCACACTGTATCTATCTAAGGTCAATAAATATAGCATTAGATAATTGTCAACAACATTCAAGTTATCATATTAATGGATGCTACTTTGCGTATTACAGAGATACCAGCACTAGTTGTGTATCTATTGACGCAAATATCGAAAGGCCATTCGCGGGTCAACATCGTTACTTGTCGAAAAGTAATTAATTAATCCTTACTGCAATATTATCTTTCAGCATCACTTTATCGGGTTAGTTGGGTTTTAGTTCATTCAAATTAGCGCCGGCTCTCGCTCTGTGCGCACGTGTTTCTCCTTAAACAATTTAAAAAGTTAAATTATCTCGAGTACTTTAGATATCTTAATAAATTTAATACTCTCGGGTTAATAGACTCTTTCGGAATTCCTTTGAAATTCTTGACGATCAAAATTGGGCACCTTGTAAGTATAACGAGGGCTTTATTCTTCTCTTTCAACCGAAATTTTAAATTTTTTACAGTCAAACGACAGGAGTCCAGTATAATTAAAATAATTTTTGATTTCGGAAAATAATGTTCGCGATATGTGTGTGTAACGTTTCATTTATGGTGTAAACTATTTATATTAGCACCGTTATCACCTGTCTTCACTCGTGATGAAGATAACAGTTTGCATGTTACAATACCATTAATATGTTTTCACTACAACTTCCTTGTTTACTAATCACTATTATAATGCACTCAGTGTGCTTATCTTATATTCAATAAAAATGATAGATTCTGCATTATTTATTAATGAGTACCTATAGATGACTAATTTCAGTGTCATTCAAGACCATATTATCTTTAATACTGCATTGGTCCTTATTTTGTGTGAGAAGACTTCTGATATCTTTGCTGTAGTATTATATGTTTTATATCTATAACCTTGAACATTATTTAATGGTTTCATGCTATTATGAGTTAGTGAAGGACTTTGTTGCTATTCATACGCGTATTCTCTTCACGTTTCCTAGCTACCTCCGTGAATATGCAAAAACAATTAACACTGAAATTGTTGTTTAGCGTGAACTGCGTATTATTGGTGCTGCACTTGAACACGAAACCACGTATGTTTTAGGTAGGGCGTTTGCCTCTAGGGGGGTATTTGTATTGTTTTTTTTTGTCCTCAGCGCTATCGAGTCCAAAGATGAGGTGTTCTCCACACACCAGCTCCAACATGCGGACTTGAAACCTTTGCCTGTGCCGCCTGTTCCATTTGAACCAGCTAACGGAGCCATAGTGTCCGTCGTACCTGCTACAGAAGAAATCTTTGCACCAAGAGAGAAAAACATGAACAAGGGTTATCTCACGCTGGCACAAGTCAAGGGACATACAAGTGAGTTGAGGGTTCCGAATCGTCCATGTTAAGATCAATAACATTGCTTGATATTTTTCTAAGTTTATTTTTACTAAACTTTGGATCTATTTTCAGTGCTTAAAGACGAGCCCGATGAAGAGGATCTCACTTATCTGGCACCCACGGCCGGTGACACCTGCATCCCACTCGAGGACAGTCCGTTTGACATGTTCGACGATTTCATTTTGAGCGACAACTATTGCAGTCTGCTAGGCGACGACCTTGCTAATGGTTCGCCCGTGGACTCCTTGACCGCTGACTCTTTATTATTATCCTCACCTGAACCTCAGGTAAATTGACAACGCCGACTTTCGCTGCGACAACGGGAGTTTCTGTGGAATTTTGTCTAACATGTAATTTGTTTCAGGAGAGTGATTCATCATGCGAACAGTCGTCAATACTGACAGAGCTATCCTTGGATGCGTTAGATAGCGCAAGGTCAGACAACGAAATAGACGATGGACACTCGCCGTTTATCCCCCTTACCGATGAGCTTCCAGTTCTGGAGCCAGCGGTTATGTGGGCGGCGTTCCCTGATAACGTCAGTATGGCTAGACCACAGCCAACAACCCCGGCTACCCAGAACGCTTCACCGGCCCCGGCGCTACAGCGTCTACTGGCTGCACCGCCTACAGGCCCTCCGCCACAAGATCTCATTACAAGTATATACTCAGATCAAGGTACTTAACATTTAATACCGTTTGTATTTGGAATGTAATAACTTTAAGAATGCGTCTGATCGTTAATCTTTTGCCCAAAGGTTTAATACCAAGCAGAAGCGTGTCATCGTGGGAGACAGGCGTGAAACGCGTGTTAAACCAGGAAGAGGAGCCACAGGCCAAGCGTGCCAAGCGCAGCCCGTCCCCGGCTTTAGAAGTCAGGAGCACGGGGGCGCCGTCCTCGAGCGTCCTCATGAACCTCTTGGTGAGCGGCTGCGATGTGGACGCGGGCTACATCTGCATGGTGCAGTGCCGCCCCCGCCACAAACTCAAGGCCTGAGGCCCTGTTCCCAAGAAAATCAATAAACTGTGATAATGCGCGTCCAGTGTCCACTCGATAGTTGCCACGAAACATTTACCCTGGTGTATTGCCACCGTGACTTTCATGCCGATTTTTAAACTAATTTCATAGTTATAGTCTGAAAATTTGATATGATAAGCTTTCACCCGATTCACCGAATAAGAGATGAACTTTCCACGTCTAATTATCCGTATCAGGCTATAAAATGTCGGCACAAAGTGCACTCTCGGTCAGATTAAAGTCTGTGATGGCAATTGGTGTTTTAAGCACCGGGCAAACGGCGGTGTATTGGGTTTTGCGGATGGGTGTAGTAATCTTCCACAGACTTGCAATATTGTGCTTTCGCCTGCGGGCGTTAAACAGACTCAGTTTTAGCCTTTTAGGTGATATCATGATATGTATATAATGGTGTAAGTTTGGAAGCAATCGTTCGTTTTAGTCGTTTAGTGCTTAAGTTAAAGTGCGCATATCTTGGTGGTTATGTGATTACTGTTGATTGGTTCCTAGTTGTGTAGTTACCGGTACCGGCGCCCGCGCCGCCCGGCATTCTGCCGCGCACTCAGTCTTATGTTCGTAGTACGAGCAAAGTCAATACTAATTCTAGATTTATCGTCACGAGTAACGCTATTTATTTCTTATTGTAAGTTAATCTAAGTTATAGTTACCTATTTGTAGGTAATGTTTTTTTACATCGAGGTATTTCGACCGAGTCGCATGATAGTCAATCGAATCGATCGACTTTATTCGATATGTTCGTTTCGTGTTTTTATATTCAAAGTCTATGTTAGATTGAGTAGTTTTAGGCAGTTTTCAAACACTAGTTGGTTGTACGAAGATAACTCTTTCCACTGCCAAATGATACAAAGTACAATTTAGAACCGTATAGCTTTCAGTATAAGGATGTTTTGGTTATACATTTACAAAGGAAGCGTTTGAATTTTGGATACATAGTATTCTCGCGAACATGTGTTTTGGTTTTTATGGATCTATGAAACGTCGTTAGTGTTTATTTCACCACTAGAATATTTGGGGTCATACATAGAATGGTATTTTGTATAAGGCGGGCTGTATGACATTAGTACATAGCCGGGGGATAGAAAATACTGGAAATGTAGCGCTTTGCATTGTCATTAACTTATCAAATTATAAAAGACGTATTTGTGTAGATATAGAACAAATCTATCATCGTTGTTATAAAATAACTGTATGGTCGAACTAGACGATGTGTTAGAAGAGTAATATATTTTTCTCGATTAATAAAATATATGCCCAGAGTAACTGACAGAATTGCCATATATATTAAGAATAAATCAAAAGTTATACTTGTAAAAGGTGCATGTTGATTTTTATTATCCCTCCTTCTCCCGACCTAATATCCTTCACGGCACAATGGTACCTAATGAAAATATTCACTGGAAAAACGTTTTTATTTATTACATTAGAAATATTAATTCGGTATTTGGTATCAATGATGGCGAATGATGATGACTATATTTACGTAAATTTAGACGTTTAAAAACATAGTCCAAAAAGGAACTAGTTATTCAATTGAAGAGGTTTCGTTTAGAAATACATGATCCTTCAAAATAGGTTCCATTATCCAAAGTAGTGTGGGCATAAAACCATAACTATGTTTATTGTGATAGCCATTAATCTATTATTTAAGCGGTCTTAAATGATTTTCTTAAACCGTGTTATCAACACTTTTGCTTAATAAGTCTATAATTAACACGCAAGTTAATTAAATTCAAAGTCATAAATATAAAATATTTACTAAGAAATTTTTACCTTACACAGTCACACGCTATCATTGTTACATTGCCTAACAATGAGTTATTGAAGTAAAATTTTCGTGACAACACAATAGGTCTTCACAAAACTGTTAAATTATGAATCAGGAAATTACCCACAAAACAAGCGTAGGCTACCAAAGGATCTGTTCTCGGGTTGAGCTGCTACACAATTCTATTCATAGAAATTATGTAAATACATTGCTTTTGGAATCGAAAAGCATCGTCGAAGTATAACTGATAATTCTTGAAAAATTTAACCTTATTAAATTGGTAAGTAGTTCAACTATTAGAACTACTTACATCGTTTTGTGTGAGCCAGTTTACGCAGTAGTGTTTCGGAAGAGTTCTCATATGGCTATAGCAAAAGCCATAGAAAAAGAATGCCACATAAGAAAATTGGTTTTACCCAGTCAGCTCTGGCCCGTCCATTTCGTTCGGAGTAATCTCTGCGAAAAGTTTTTTCATTACCAGAACACCAGCTGTTAGAAAAGCATACTAAGTTACGGAATTGGCCGCTAATATATTTAGTGTTATCTCATCTCCTCGCACCTAATATCGTTACATAATTCTAGGCGAAATTAAAAAAAAAACGTTCGCGCCTTTTAAACCCTACGAAGGTTTATAGCGTAATAAACTTTTTGATTTGTTGCTTCGTAATTTTGTGGGTCTGAAAAGAAACAATCCTTTCAACCGCCCTTCGCGGCGTTATGGGCTCGGCAGATAACAATAATAGTAAAAAGGGCATTGACGCTTGAAATTCTGGCTGCCCTTCTGTCCTTCTCAACAGCCCTATACGTAATCTATATATACGACGCACATTGTATAACGCTTGAGTGTTTTGCGCAGACAGCAGCGCTTATACAAGTTATCTGACAAGTTATTGATAGATAACTGTTATTGCTATATAGCTAACACACATATTTACTTGTATACTGACAGACTAATACCAGCCGTCAATGGTAAGCCGACTCCGCAGCCGACATAAGCCCACTTCCAAATGACATCTAAAAACTGAACTGCGAATCCGTTTTATTGGGATTGGCACACAAATCCGAATCTGTCAATAAGTAATGGAATATCTGCCTAACGATGGCGTAAGGAACTTGAGAAGTTCTAATTAATTCTAGGTCGTGCTTATCTTTCGTCCGAGTCTTTTAAATTAGGAGAATGGCTGGATTGGACGGTAAGACTCGCAATCTGAGTACGAAGATCCCAAGGGAGTGATCGTTAAGCCTATAGCGGCGAAGGCCGTCTTAACGGCCCGGCCACGACATTGCGCGAATAGGGAAGATGCAATATTTTCATATTTGCTTATTTATTTTATTTTTATATTGCTTTTGTGGCCTATTCGTGCAGTTCTGTCAAATGAAAGTAAAGATGCAATATTTTCATATTTACTTTCATTTGACAGAACTGTACGAATAGGCCACAAAAGCATTAAACATTTAAATACTATAATTTATAGTCAAAACATCCTTGTTACAAACTGTCAATTTCAACTTTCGCGCCTAAACGGATTTATAGTTCCGTGACGTCACTCATGTTTGTCACTCGCTATATATTTGTTTGTCTGTGGTCCTGCCTGTGTGGTCATAGAGTTGCTTAAGTTTTGACTTTTAACATATTTTTATGAATAAACAAATCAAAGCACTATGACACTGAATAAAATACAAACTATAAACCTTTAATTGGTCGTCATAACAGGAGTGACGTCACCAGACGCTGATTGGTTAATTTAAACACGTTCCGTTTTACATTACCTGAAATCGTAATTATTGTTTTAAATTGTATAAACTAAAGTAAAAACATGTTGATGTAAACATTCACGATTCTCACACATTATTATCACAACTCCCGTGACCGTTGTACCGTGACCATGGATGTTGCAACACATCCGAAACGTCGGGAGATCTCAGTGAGGTAAATAAATAAGTTAATAGGCGATTAAGTCCCGTTTAGTAAAAATAATAAGGTAAAAACGTTTCAATAGTTATTAATTCATGTTTTTTCAACATTTTGGTCACATAATAATGGTGAATATTATAGCTGCATCTTACCTATAGCGGCGCGGAAAGCGTTTTATCTGTTCATTGAGCGGTCGAGACGCGCAACGCACTGTGTGGTTAGTTGGGATCACACGCAATGAATTAAAACAACCGCTACCGCTACCGCCACCGCTCGAAGTCGTGGCCGTAACTGCGCCAGCATACTTAAATCTATTACTAGGTACTTTAGGTAATGAGACTTAAGGCTCTGTGATCGGATGACGTTTGGGAACGTAATTGCTGGGTGACTTAATACCTATCTCCTGTAACCAATGTTCTAACTTCTAAGAGTAATCTTATTTCGACACTCATTTTGGCAAAAACGGTTGTAGTTCATTATCAAAAATCAATGTGACGAGTATTTCAGTTAGAATTACGACAATTACGTATGCTCAAACGCAATTACGTCTGAAATATATGTATAGTAGGTATATATCCTATGTCTAAAAACAAAAGTTGTACTAGTAGATATTTAAATAGTTAGTAGATATTTAAAAAGAAAAATATTTTGAATATTTTTTTTTTGATAACGTTATCTATTAACAACGTGATCTGTTTATTGGGCATTTTTAAATGAAATTAAATGAAATCTAGTGACATTAAGTTGAGCCTGAAATATGTGCTGAATCAGTGTTTTAAGTGTGGGTAGAGCGTGTGGGTATGTATTAGATGTATCTCTCTAATTAATTAAAGACATAGTTAACTGAACTTGGTTGATTTACTATGTACTCGTAACCTTGTCCTCGAATCTTTACCTCGTTTCTATGTATGGATAGTCATAGGTATTATATAATGGTGTATATTAATTAGGTGTTAGACTTGGGTATGTTAAATTAAACAACCTACTTTTCATAATACGGGTTGAACAGATAATGATAATAGAAAAGGGTGCGAAATTAAAAATACTCCGAGACTTCGTTCGTTGTTCTTTGAATTTAGTTAGCAGGCAACTTTATTAATATCCTAATCCCTATATAGGTACAGTCAGTATTATATCATTGTATCGTTATCTAAAGAAAGATGCTCTTGAGATCTTTAGTAGTTTATTTATGGAAATATTTAGTATTCTTAACATTTTAGTACAAGGTTGCGTTTGTTTGCCAGAAGGGGTCGGGTAGCAGTGAGCTGTCAAAGTGACAGTTTGTGATCAATGACAAGACTGCGTTTAGATACTACTATACAACAGTCAGTAGCGACCAAAGTAGAAAATTATATGGCAACACATCTTTGTTACTCTAGGAGTAAGAATCTTTTACGAATTACGTTATATTTGGCTACTTTGGCTGCTACAATCTATTAGACTAATTGTACGTTGTTTTACGTATTTTTGACAGTCATATGGTAGTGCTATACTTAGTATAAGCAACTGAGCACCCACCAGTACGAATCTAATCTCAACTCAATACCTGAGTAGCTGATTTTAGATAGAAGCCCTTTGTCTGGAAAACAGGAATATTGTCGTCATAAAAACACCCGATTCTGCTTTATTACGGTGTTATGGATGGTGGATGTTACGTTATAAATAATTCAGTTTTCAAGCTTAAATTTTATGGTTCATTTGATGCTAGCGTCACACCTGTCCAACGATTTTCATTGGAAAACTTTCCCAGCTCCGAATCATTATAGCCCACAATAATTGAAGAATCTTTTTTTATTACCGTCCTAGATGTGATATCATTACGGCGCAGCGAAGCGACACTAATTATTTTACTTACGAATTAAATACTAGCCTTAGTAACACAATGTCGTGTTTGGTAATGTTACTAGCTCTTTTAGCGAGTGCTTACTAGTTAGGTATTTATTTACGTTTTGGCAACTATACCGTTTTAGACAACTAATAGAAACTCAAAATATACTCGTAGACTTACGATCCTTCTCTTTTTCCACTTACTCCTGGTAAGGATTATGACTTGAATACGATGCTTTTTATTTTAGTCGCAATAAAATCAAATACCTATACAATAATCAACGGATTACAAGGTAATTTTAGTAAAACAATATCTTGTATTTAAAACGATTTCTACGACTAATTACCTGCCATCAGTCACAACATCCTAGTACCTAATAACGTCGTTCATATTATTCCAGAACAATCTTAGCAAACAGTCGCTCCAATACACGCTAAGTGCATTCTATTAGACCACGTAGTTAGTCTAATAGAAACAAACACATATGTAACGAACGGAGAATCTGTGTCAATGGACAAATACCAGCAGTCCTACGACGCGATCTTTCTCGACGAATACTTATATCGCGATACGAATACTTGTCGCACTATGGAAATATACTCGTACTTACCAGTGAATATTTTCAAAGCCAAGGCCGTGCCGATACTGACTCAATACCTATCCACTACCTAGCAACAAGTACATGCACCTATTTACAGTGTTTATTAAGATGTTGATGATGGTTTCGTTCGGAACTAAACTTTGTTGTATTTTTAACTACTTTTAGCCACTTACTTTTTTCATAAATGTGGCTAAATATGTCGATTATCGCCGAAGCCGACATGAAGCATTTGTCACATCAACAGGGTGACGAATACTTAATCGTGACGAAAAACTACTTAATGTTTATGCGTTGTGAATGGTTCATAAATCGTCCACAGACGAAAAACGTTCTCAATTGTTCCCAAAAGTTAAAGGACATGGAAGCAATTTAGTCGAAATTAAAACGTTTATAACTTTCGCGAGTAATGTCCCCAATTTTTCGTCTGTTGACTTTTATGACCCAACGGAATTACGCTCACTCAATTCCTATACTAATGACTACCTTTGTATGTATTCCAGGATATACCGCAGTCGATGCTGAACGGGGAACCTGATATGAACAGGTTGGTGCTGAACCATCTGCCAGTCCAGACGCCAATGAACAACATAATACCGGTGCCCGTCATGAACCTCATGCAGTCCAGGGTCCCGAAGCAACACCCCATAAAACCAATACACAACTCAAATCTGATACCTCACTCTAATTTGATACCGAAATCCAACATGATACAAAAGTCCAACATGATGCCAATCTCAAACGTGATACGTAACAACGTACCCATTAACCCCATGTCTCCGTTAACTCTCAATATAGGGAGCCCCATGTACTCGCTCCCGTCGAGTCCTAATACACCCAATTATAGTCCTGCCATGAGTCCCGCTCAAAGGGAGCACGTTCTCAGCCCGTATCGCTCCCAATCCGTCTCGCCTATAGGCAAGTACAGGCAAATGTATAGCCCTGGCAGACTTCTCTCACCCATGGGCGTCATACACGGCAGCGACCCGTATCTGACCAACAAAATGACCCCAAGCCCTAACTACCCTCAGCAGGTTGACATGCTACTGGATACAAACATGAATCTTTCTTCAGCAGATTTCTGGCCCGACCCAGAAATACTGCCGGATTCCAACGATCTCCTCAGTTTAGACGAAATTAAGCTCGTCTAGAAAATGGCCTTAGAGTGGTTACTCCAACGAAAGACAGAATAAGAATCTTATTGAACCCAAATATCTAAATCCCGAGAACACGTCTTTCAGACCCAAATCATCCGCATTCCCTATACGAAATGTCTGTCATTTTATTTGTGGTCTGATTTTTGTTGGAATCACTCAAGCGAATACAGGGTACGGAAGGGGTAGAACCGGTAGAAACAAAAAATACCGAAATGATTCGTAGAAATGTATCATCAACCGCATTATAATGTTACACTAGGCATAAGTATAACAACAGTTATATTTTTCATTGTTGAATTTTAAATTGCACGAGGGATGTACGATATAAGTATACTGCCATCCCGGATTACGTAGAAACTTGCGTCTTAGCAGGAAAACTGGTTCGTGGTAAGAACATAGTTATAAAAAAGTGTACCTATTTGTAATGTCGCTGTTAATTGATTTTAACGTCCGTTTAGAGGCGAAAAGGAGAAAAAATATTGATTTAAGTATAATATTTGTAGATCTATACACACTGCGCAAATAACGCCATATGGTGCATCTAATGGTTGCCTAGCGCTTCAGACCTTGAATAGCAATAGAGAAAATCTTATTCGCAGACTATTATACAATTGAAATTGAGTTCTACCGTCGATATATCGCTTCTGTAAGGCAAAATGACTATAAATATTTTGAAGAAAATTGGCGTATGATTTTACTTAGTAATTTAATATTGTAAATTATCATTAAATGGCGAGGTGTAATATTTTCATATGTTTATAATATCATGGAGTAAATGATTAAATTAGTGATTTAAGGAAACTTTATGATTCATAATTATCACACAAAACTAATAAATGTGACCATCTTTCTGAAGTTTCCATTTCAAAATGTAATATTATGTATTTGTAAACATAAAAATTAACAGTTTTTTTAAAAAAAGACTCATTTTAAAAAACTGTTAAGTAAATGCATATGAAATAAATGGTATGATCAAAATTATTATACTCAACTAGCATTTAAGAATTCTATATGTTGTTAAAATGATACTGAGCTTACCTAATGTACGAGAAAAACAATTTGCTAAGCATTAAACTATTCGACTTATGTGTATGTTATTATCGTGGGTATTTTAAAAGATCTTCAGCATTCATACGTAGCTAAAGTGAAAAATATCACAGATTATAAAAAAATACTATGGCCTAATTACTAAATAGTCTTAAGATACACGATACCTGTACAAAAAAAGAAAAAAAAATCCACTCGTTTATGCACGCGGTTGTATGTAAATTAAATTAATAAATACATATTTGGGGACAATCTTACACAGATCGACCTAGTCCCAAACTAAGCAAAGCTACACATACTTATATGTATAGATAAATAAATACTAAAATACGTAGAAATTTCCATGACTCAGGAACAAATATTCGGGCATTTATTTGTGTGATGCAAATAAATGCCCTCATCGGGATTCTCGAGACCTGTTTCGTAGGCAGGGTCAGTACCAAGTAGGCTAAACACAGAGCTCGTCAAAAATATTGTGCTTGTAACTGCCGTTGTAGGCCTGTAAGGAAAACAGTGGCACTGCAACACATATCCAACATGCGTAGCAGACGCACTCATATACAGTCGCGCGCAAATATGAGTTAAACTATCTATAATTCAATATTATGGATGGCTATAGTTCCCATTCGTTAAATACTGAAGAAAATCAAGTTCAGTAGGTAGGTACCTAGTAGGATTTAGTTGCTTATACGTTTCCTGATTGGTTCAAGAAGAACTATTTTTAACATGTTAGAGCGTTAGAGTATCGATGCTTCTGTTTAGGCTCGAATAACACAGGTCATTATTATTCTATTACCTATGTAGTATTAAATATTGTAAGCGTGTTATGAGTATCCACAGAAACTGCTGCGAGCGAGTACACATCAAGTACAATATATCCTTCGAAGAAATATTTCCAACAAATGCAATCAAAGTTATCATTGACATCAAATCTCGTTGGTATATATTAGATTATAATTTAAGCTAGTTTTAAGAAGGGATTGTTTCTAATGTTTTATAAGGTGACATAGCTAAGCAAATCCTGTATTTCTGGTTTGAGTGACCATGCCCGCCTGGATGTCAAAGAACGATTTTGGAGGATAATAAAGTAACAAATAATTATAAAGAAATAACATAAGGCTAACCCCCAATAATACGTGTAATTGGGGCGGCAAAATCGGTTTATGATTTTGCTGTCGCCATTGTTAAAGAAATAAAACATACTGCCAATTTTCGTATTTAACAAATAATTTAGGTTAAGTGTTTCGTATATACGTTTATGTTATTAATGACATTATTGCATGTATATTATAAGTAAAGTCAATTCTTTGTGAATTATTTCAAATATTTCGTCAGCACTTGTGCCATACATAATATTTTGTTTTACCTAACTTCTGATCCTGTCTTGCAAAGGCAAACTGAATCAAATTTTGAAATTATATTGAAATGAAATTGTAAATAAAATTCATATTGTTTTATAAAATACACAAGTATTTAGATATTAAAATTACTACCTTTAATCGTTGTTTTACTTATCGTTAACTTGAAATCAGAACGTATGCCCATGCATTCCTGTGGTTAGGTGACCAGCTTCAATTACCGACCACCTGAAAAAAAAGGTTTCTTCTATTAGAGCTTAAATGACTCTAAAACAGTGAGCCTTATGCATTTTTGTAGTTGTATTATATACATATAAGGTCAACTCGGCGAAAACCGACATACTTCATTTAATAAATAACTTATCGACTATCCTATTCCTGAAATTCAAATTTTCTGGAAGTGGTTGATCAAATATTTAGTTGGTAGTTAATTAAACTTGCGAAATTCATATAGAATACGTCGGTTAATGAAATAAACACTCGTTTTTAAAACACGGCCCAATGGACGAACTTAGCGCTAATGTCGGATAAGATCGTCTAGTGGTGAATTTACCTACACATAGGTAGCTTACGTAGTTACGGATATTTTGTACTAGTGCGAATTACAATAACAACTGAATGTATGCCCTAAGCTCTCAAAAATAAGGCTTATTTCGGCTGTTTTCGTCAAAAGAAGCGTTTGTCGGGTAAGGCCGGCATACAGATGCGTTCAGGGGTAGAAAACACGTCACTTAAAATAAAATAAATATTTTCGTAAGAAAATTTTATTACAAGAAGTTTAAAAGTAGGGTAATCAAACCATAGGTACAAATATACTTTTTGTGTGTCAATTTTGATGAAGATTAAAAAGTAAGGGCTTATAGTTGTAGGTAGATATTAATTAAACAATGAGATCTGATCAAACATTGAGATCAATCTGTTCTTAAGTAAAATACTTTAAAATCTTTATTGACAAATTTATGGGTACCGTATTACATATTGTAATATTTTTATTCTCTTATCTAAACATTGTATAACAATATTTTTATTACCTACATATGAAATGTAGGTATTTTAGTTAAAATCTCGTAACTTCATATTTGGACAGTTATGCAAGTCACGTGACAATCCGGATGAATGATAGCCATAATAGTCTATATATGCAAGAATTTAAGACTCGTTAGAATCATCTTAATAAGTGGCAGAATTGTACTTGACTATATTTAGTGATTTCCTCACAATTATACGAAAATATAAATGTGTATTGAAGTAAGTCGCAACTTGAAATAAGAAGAAGAAGAAAAACAACTTCAATGTTGCTATGTATACCCAAGAGCAACGAAAACTGGTGTAGTTTGCTAAACCCCACTTACCCACCCACCATTTGCCCGCCGTATTTAAATTCCGAATTACATTACACTGCGCTTCAGTTTATTTATAATAAAACCATACTGCAGAAATCCCATAGATATGCGCCCTTAAATATGAGTTAATTGCAGTGGATTAGCAGATTAGGTATTTGTAGGCGAAAGGTAGTTCCGATGCTTAGAAGTCATGACTGTATTGATTCACGCTCATAATAAGGTAGGAAATTTGTGTGAGGGTCCCCTGTCTAAGTCCTAAAATACTTCAAGAACTATATTTGTTCTATAGGGTGCGACCGAGGCTTGCACGTTTTATTAACATCACGAAAGTTTAATGGTAGCAAAGTCCTGCGTATATTTATTCCAAAATAATTTAAGACTCAAAATCAGCACCTGCTAAGCGATACTGTAATCATGAAAACCAAAAATAAAAGTTTTTTTAGTATTGAATATCCAACCGTTTTGCAACTAATAGCGCCATCTAGTGCAAATGTTTAGAAGTTATGGTGCTCAGTTCGAAAGTTACTCCATAGATGGCGGCACGACAAAAATGTATGCACATAATTATGATTTGCTTTTTATTACTATTTAATTTTATTGCATATTAGTTCCCGATATATCACAAATCAAATGCTTCATGTAATACATTAAAGAATATCTATCCAAACTTTTTTTTCGTATATATTTTTAGTTATGGCAACATTTTGTTGAAACGTTTTTTCACGGTGAAACCGTGAGAGTGATTTGTTTGTGTTGTGTATTATCATTATCAAACAACTTCAATCTTTTGTTCTAAATTTAACAGTGAATCTAAAATAAATTAAAATCGTTGTTGAACCATAATTCTGTGAAGTAAAAGTATATACCATTAAATTAAACATCTGTTTTTCATGTGATACTTTGAAACACTTTATGAGTTGTTTATTGAAGTACTCATCTTGTAAGGGCGACTGACTGACAGTTTGTGACAGCAGCCGATAACGTCACTCATTGGTCAATCGAAATTGAATCGAGTAATAGTCGTTCCTTGGCTCGGTCGATGAATTATTTATTGTTTTTGTTTTTCTCGGTCGTGAATACTAAATAAGGTTTTGAGTCTGGGCAACGATGAGATAATAATTATACAGTTACAAGTGCTTCTTTGTTTAGAAACTTTTTGTGCTTATATGTGTGCGATCAAATGGCTTCTACGCCAGTGCAAGTGAACGGTAATGCGAATAAAAACAGTCCCCTGGGAAAGCGGAAAAAATCTCGCGGAAGCAAGGGCTCGTACTTATCAAAATGGTTGGACAAAACTATGTGCCACATCCAAGAATCTACGCCTAGCATGGACACGTACGATTCATTCATGACACCGAACATGAATTGTTCTCAATTCGCGCCGGGTTACGACCCGTGCAGGTTTAACATGTTCGGTTACGCGGAGCCTATGTCGCTGCCTACACCTCCTACGTACTGCAGTCCCGTGATGCCGCCGCTGTATCCTCCTGAATACCGTTACGTTCAAAGCGCAAATAAGAGCGTACAGGTGCAGAGACCACGGCCGCGCCGCCGCACCGAGAAACCTGATGACTACCACAGCACACCCACCAGCACCAACACCTACTTTCAACCAAAGAACTGTTTGGACAGCCAAGACTTCGCGAGCTTACCGCCTATCGTTACGTCAGTGGGCGACACGAATTCCAACAGTGATATGAATACCAATGAGAAAGATGAGTGCGCGCGGAGATACAGCGATCCTTGCGTGCAAGGACTACCTGATATAGCCCGGCCGGCCAACGGAGACATTGACTCTGTGTCTGAAGCCAGCTCGGGGTTATCCGGGAGCCAAGTCGGCAGCAGGCTGTTGTCGTACCTCCTTGACCAGATTACGAGCTTGAAAATGACTAACGAAAGACTGAATAAAGACTTACAGGAAACTAGAGGTAATACCACTCATACTTTAATTTTAATCAACTTTTGCATGGATGTTGCTCTGGTTACAACTCTCTAACTAAATTTAAACTGGATGAACCTAAAAAATAAGTATTTTGAATTAACTTCTATCCACAGAAGCATAATAAAATTGATTGATCCATATTCTTTAAATGTTATCTATGTACAGTAATAGAGTAATAGTTGGTTTATTGTTGAGTACCATAATAATTAATGAGAGTTACTGTTATTTTCTAGTAATTTAAAGAAAAACTGAAACACTAGCAGAGCCAACCTCACCAACCTGACATCAAACCTAATTTCTTTGCATTACCAGACCAAGTTATCCATTTCAACACTGCTGTGCTAAATTGTGGTGTAGAATGTATTTGTGCTTTTAATAGAGATCTTTGGTACAGTCAATGTCAAAATAATGTTTACACTTTTTGCCTTAGACAATGGAATAAGATGCAAAAGTGTAAACATATATTTTGATCTCATCTGTACCTGTCCACAGGCAAATAAATGCCCTTAGCGGGATTCAATCCCCGGATCTCCAGCTTCATAGGCAGGGTCACTGCCAAAGAGGCTACAGAGGTTGACACCAAAAACCAAATTATTGACCAAAATTTAAATTGAAACTCCAGGACGCATATGACCATGAATTGATTCACATCATAAACTCTGCATTGTTAGTTGTTACACATTTAACAATAAAAGAACCTCAATTGTTTCTGCAATTAGAGCATGAGTGAATACAGTTCTGGTGTGGTCAGTTTGATATAGAATAGTTGTTAATGTAAACCAGTGCATGTAGGTATGTGTCATGGTTTATTGTAATAATAATAAAACATCTAAGTATAGGTACATATGTAAATACAATACAATACAATAAGTAATGTTTTAGGAAACTGTACTATCACCAATACTGTTAATGATCATCTATGCACTTCATAATAACGTAATAAAATAACGTTCAATATAAATACAGGATGGTCAGTTAACTGTTTTGGCGTTTGTACAAGTAAACACAGATTGATTTGATGAAATCTGCAAATGGTTTTCTGATAGCTATCCATGAATTTCATGGGATAGACCCTAAAATTCTTACCTAAGTTTTGTTAAGTCTACACAGGGAACCATATCTTAATTCTATCATAAAACGGCCCATTGGGCCAGTCAAGCCTTCCAAAAGTACACTCACAATTTGCATCAAAATTGACCATAATTTCATTCACGAATCCTAACATGTGTCTTCAATTAAGCAACATAGTGGCCACCCACTCAAAACACTTTCAAATGTTCAGTCATCCCACACAGCAAGTAAGTCAAGGAGAATGGTCAAATGTTTTGTTACTCCCACAAGCAAGGACAAGTGATTTAACTGGAACCTCCTTAAAGTCAAGTTGAACCTTGACAAAATGGTAAACTGGACAGTGGACATGCAAAATATTGTTAACTTCATGACACTAATTGTTTTGGTTACTGTGTTGCCTTGTTTTAACAATGAAACAGTGATGTTTGACATAGTTTTTAATACATACATACAATTATTTCAACCTCAAAAATATCTATGAACATAGTTTAGTGTAATAGATAACAGATAACACATATTATTTAGGACTATGACTGCTCTTACTCAATGTAAATTCTATAGATAGATGTAATTATCTGATATTTGATACTATATGATAACATTGATAACTAGCATTTACTAAATTAAATCTAATAAGCCCTAACACCACCCGCTTTACAAGTAGTCCGTTGGAGATGAGGGGCCTATTATGTATGATTGATAATTACGCAATCTACGCAGTTTCTTTTACACTGATTATCTTCTTTTTCTCAAGTAGCACAATTTTTCAAATACATAACTTGAAATGTATGCAGATAGGCGACCCCCCCCCCCCCCCCTTTCATAGAAACTTCTATTTGTAAAATTGATGACGGAAGAGATTGTCCTCAAACATATACATAAAGAATCGCTAATTATTAACGTTGGTAATAAAAAACGAAAGATCAGTGGCCTTAATTCTGCAGTTTTTTTCTAGAAATTCTCTTATATGATGAATTCTGGTCTCTATTTTGGTGAATTCCAATTGTAAGAACTCATGTGATGTTGTCACACCAAATAAATATATCTTTCTTTCTTTCTTTCTTTGTAATAGAACAATACAAGCTTATTATTATTATTATTTATATTTATTTATAATACAAGCTTCTGCCCGCGACTCCGTCCGCGTGGAACTCGTTTATATCGCAGCTCCATACAAACTTTTACCCTCAAATTTCACCCCCGTAGGGGATGATTTCGGGGATAAAAAGTATCCTATGTCACTCTCCATCCCTTCAACTATCTCCACTTATAAAATCACGTCAATTCGTCGCTCCGTTTTGCCGTGAAGAAGGACAGACAAACAAACACATACCTACACTTTCCCATTTATAAGATTAGAATGGATGTTTTTTTTTACTCATCAGGTAGACATATAAGGCAATGTAAAATCCATACTTTCATACAGACAGTCAGACACACTTTCAAATCAAATCAAATCAAAAATATTTATTTCGAGGACAACTTGATCCATATTTTGGTAGAAATTATGCTAATACCTTATGCCTAGGGTTAGTGTTTATAAAATGATACAAATTAAAATTAATAAATTGCGCGTTGGAGCGGCGACAGGCGCGTGCAGCTGCGCATGCCGCCACACCAGCGGCGAATCCCAGCGCTGGGCTAACGTGCTCAAGATGTTGTTTGAGCTTCCGCGGCTGCGGTTGAGGCACAGATTACAGAGAAAAGCAGATAGGCCCTAATAAATTGAACGTTTTCTATACATTCGATCTCTTCTCACTTACGTACTGAACGCCGAGTAAGAAAGGGATAGAACCATGTTATCTGACAGGTCTTCATACGTCATTGTCTCCGCTTTCTCGCTCGCACGATGTAATTCGCTCTCTCGCTCGCTAGAGATTTAGTGCACAGAAAGATATTTTCTTACAAGTTATCGATATCGATATTTACTGTTAATAAATTCGTAATATGCGATACTCGTAAGTAAATTGTATCTCTATCCATACTATGCAAAAATTAATATGGTACTTACCAAATAGAAAACAAAAACCATTACACGACTACGAATATAACAAACTGCATTCATGTTTCATATGTTCGCTACAATTTAAATTATGCAAATACATAGGTAGTCAGACGAGTTACTTTTTAAGTCTCACTATTTTGTGGATCTTTAGTGGAACACATTTATTTTTAACCGACTTCTGAAACTTATCAATTCCGCTAGCTCTTTATTTTTTTATGTATGTTCCTCGATTACTCTTAGACGCCTGGACCGATAAGAATGGTGTTTTGTTAGAAAAGGTGGTCCTAGGCAGGCCAGGATCTGAAGATGGGATCCTGGAGAAAACCAGGGCAATCTTCAAATCTTATTTTGAAACTATTTGGGTACTTTGAAATCGTGCATTTGCTTTCAGAAAGCAGTTCATGCGGTAATATGGAATGTGGCTTCGTGAAGTATTGATTTGAAGTCGATTAAAACTTTGTTTTTAAAGTAAGCTAACACAAAATAACAACGCAATTTTATTCCTGAAAATATCTCATTTTAATTAGAAAGTTACATCTAATGCTTTAAATAATAAATATCCAATTATATAGAACTTTTTGCAATCAGTAAACTTGCATTACCTGAAGAGGCAATGCAGATGTCTAAGGTATTGTATCTGGTAGCCTTTCATTACTGCTTAGCATCATTTTGTTGTAGTTGCCTTCTAATTGTTGATCCTGGTGAGATCCCTGCATTAAATACAGTAACGAAAACATTATTATACAATCTCTATCAGTTGAGCTGCTTAAGTATGAACAGGTAAACAACAAACCAACACAGAGTTACTTTCGCATGTATAGTACATATTATAGTAGTTATGGATAAATAAAGAAAATCAATGTACTAATACAAATTCTTTGCATATACAAAACTTAAATGAAACGAACTCATCTGGAGGGACCTCAGAAATGTCAAGTAATAAAATAAATAAAACTCACTATACCAACTTACCTCAAGCGGCCTCTGAAAAACTGTAGGTATCGCATCTGGCAGCAAGTGTTTTATGTTTTTAATAATAACGAAACAGTTAGTTTCGAAATGTTTCGAACATATTCTATGGTGTTTTTTCGGCGTCCAATTATTGCGCCCTACTGCGTCAATCCATTTTTTTCGAAGATTATTATTTACCGGAAACCTGAAGTTAACAGTTAAGAAATGTAACATTAAAATATTTTGTCTAAACGCCTACATGAATAATTCATGTCGACGAAACATCGATATATACATGGTAACAACACTACCCATGTTTACGACAATTGTATTTTTACTAAAAATCCCAAAAATATCAAGTTTGATCCATGTAAAAAGTACTTATCCGATAGTATCAAGCATCTGCTGTAATCCCAGACCATTATATTGCGTAATGTACATGAAATATTTGAAAAATAACCAAATGATTCTTAACGATGAAATCCGATTGTTTCTCCGGTCTTTTTTAACAATCTAGCGTAACTTCGGCAGTACGGAACTGCACAAGCCATTGTGCCACTTCATACAACTTAAATCATTAACTTATTACAGAAATATTTAGTTTTTCAACACAATATTCTTGAAATAACCAACTTTCCTCAAGATTCACAAGAGATTTGACGTTGATTTGACTTTGACAGATTGTTTAGCATTTAACACCGTGGTTAACAGTTTTTGGAGACAAGTCGTCAATAGACTCAAAATACCATACTATTCGTCTCATTCTAACTCACATCAGCTGACCATAAGCAGTGACAGAGACAACTATATGAAACATCGTCTTGCTTTATACTGCGCGTCTGTATTCTTATTAGTCTGTGGGTTGAGGAGTGAGGTACTTCGTTTTCTCATGATAGCGTAAAAGCAGTCTGTCTGAGCATCAGCGAACATAGCCGAAGCACTACAATACCGCGAAAGCCCAAACAGCATCCTGAGTGCATCATTATACTGGACACGCAGAGCGCCATACGCCCGCTTGGTAATGCTAGTCTACAGACCGCACGTGTAGAAGGTTTGACAAAAGGCTTTGAATAGAGTTAATTTCACCTCCCTACTTTCGCATTTATTATTTATTTATTTAATACTAGCTTCCGCCGGCGACTTCGTTTGCGTGGACCCGGTATAAAAATTATCTATATTTAAAACCAGGCTATAAACTATCTTCGTGCAAAATTTCATTAAATTTGGTATATAGAGAAAGTCCGGGGGATAGTTTTTATCCCCAAAGACAACCCCTAATGGGGTGAAATAGGGGGAGAAATATTGTATGGAGCAACGATGTAAACGAGTTCCACGCGGACAGAGCCGCAGGCAGAAGCTACTACAATATTATTATATTGTAATAGCTAAGGTCAAAGTAAAAAAATGTGATATTGAAATAGCAGTTGCACTAGATTTGAGACAGTCCCTTACATTGAATATGGTACCTAATATGCGCCTATGTAGTACCACCAATTTTCTATGGTATTTTGGTGGAACAACTATTATCTGTCACTTCGCCGTGGTTACGTCGCCTGAGTCACTTTTTAAAACTGAGATTTATGGGTTTTAAGTCACCAAATGTGGGGTTTTCTTGTCAAATTCGGCCCTTTTTCTATGGACCATTTAGAAATCCTTATTGTAACTATTTTCCAAGATTTTCCGTAATTTTATCTCCTGGCTGACGGGACAGAACAACTAGAAAAAGTTGATTAACTCATTTACACCCTTACATAATAACTTTATGATGCAGATTTAGTCATCATCATCATAAATTTAAGAGCTGGGCTCTTGTCGGTGGAGTAATCGCCACTCTGTTCTTCTCTCAGCCATCGTTTTGAGCTCCTGATACGACGTTACATTAACTTTCTCTGAACGCATTTGAAATGTGTTGACTATTACATAAAAACTATAATTGAAGGAAAGATAGAAGGAAGGAGAGGCAGGGGGAGACCAAGACGTGCTTTTATGGACCAAGCAGATTTAGTCAGTTGATGCATAATTAAATACAATTACATTTACTTGTATAATTGTTCTAGCGGAACTAAACAACCTGAGAACACAACATAGTATCTGGCAGAAGGGATCTAGTTCCAGTGTTGGTGGCAATAATGGTAAGTGTAATTCACTGTCATACCTTTAGTGGTGGTCAAAACCAGTGCGTGTTGCCAGTAATGACATATGGCACTGGAACGTGGCCGCTTAGTATGGGCCTCACAAGAACGCTAAAAATTCGCCCCGAGGGCAATGGAGAGGGCTATGCTGTGAGTTTCTCTGCGTGATCGCATCAGAAATGGGGCTATCCGCAGCAGAACTAAGGTAACCGATTATAGAACCGATGGCCGTTGGGACGGAAAGGTTCTCAAGTGGTGACTACGCTACTCTAACCTCCCCAGTTCGTCTAAGAAGTTAGTGCCTTGGAGTACCTGGGTTTTTTCCTGTATACTTGTACCTTCTACCGGCTCTGTATTCCAATAGGATATGTTTGCTAGTTTCCTCTGCCTTGCCTCCATGCTCGCTCTACACATGGCGCTAACATAACACGGCACGGGTAATACGTATGTCTAGTCAAACACGGGCGTAGAAAGAGGGGGTTTTGGGGTTTCAAACTCCCTAGATGTTCAAAATATTATATTAAACCTGATTATTAGTGTCATTTTATGCACTTAGTGGTTTCATTTTCTTGAACCGGTCGATATTAAAACTTGGCTACGCCCGTACAGTTACTCATACATGGGAGTGTTAGCTTACATACGATAAGACTATCGTTTAGTTGTTTAGTAGATTTGACATATTTGAGCTTTTTATTACTATTGTGGAGTTTTCATATGAGTTTAGGCAGGTTGGTGAGGACCACATTCTTGGCCAGTAGTTAGCTGGTTAATCGGTACCAGTTAAAAAGTTCCGTTGTGACAAATTAGCCATACAATTCTATGGTTAATTCTTGTGTCACAACGGATTTTTTTAACTAGGCTAACTGCTGGCCAAGTATTTGGTCCTCATCCGTACAGAATACACAATAAGTACATCATGTATTTACTAGTTGGTATACGGCAAAATAGAAAACCTGATGCATTTAAACGGCGATGATAACCCAAGGACCTTTATTGAACTCTATGTTGGGGTCAGATTAACAGCATTCGTAGAGGTCAATCTGAAACCTACAATGCGCATTTCAAATTCCAATTAGATATCAGAATTTTGCACGCATTCGGTATCTCGGACGCGCGTCGAAGCGAGCATGAGAAACATTTATCAAATAGCGAAATGTGAAATGTAAGCGTCAGATTGATCTCTATAAATCATATTGATTTAGTGTCAGATTCATCTGAGTTAAATAACTCCTACTCCTATAGTCTTACTATTCCTAACCAGTTGTCACATTTTTGGCAACCTCTATCGCTAACGCATATATAGTTCAGAATAAATATGTAGATATTCGCATACATCTGGTAGAGGAAAGGTTAAGGGTGATCGACCAGACATGTGCGAAAATTTTCAATTCAATTAAAAATGTGTTTTCATCCATTTGACACTTCTCACACATGACAGCTAGGTGTTAAATACATAATTATGAAGACACATTCTTGCACATCTCTGGTAATAATCTAATATGTATTCACTTTTATTGTAATTTGTCATACACTTCACATGATGTATGTAAACTTGTGGTTGAACCAAGTCACACTCTTCAAGGAGTTAATGCCCGTCCCCCTTTATAGTTGTCAATCATCGAAATAAACCCGTTCCGCCAATGACACAGCCAGCGTCAGCCGTATTTACGTCCAATGCCAATTGGCGTCACTTATCTGAATTACACCTTTGTCGCTATTTTTAAATAGCCATTTTGTTTTCGTACTCTGCAACCTCAGTGTGCAACGTCACGTAAGGTAAACGTGCCCGACACTCGCCCAATACATGACACTTTCAATCTTGTCTCGAAACAATGGAGAAGTCAGTAGAATATATGTCATAGGCATTAAGGTGTCGAGCGTTGGGTCATTTACCTTATCATGTAAAAAATGTTGCACGCTTTATTTAGTATAAATAGAAGGAAGCTTTTTAACCTACGACGCAAACGAGGGGCGTTATAATATAAGTTAAACACGTATATCTATCAGCGGCATGGTATCTCTAAAACGGATGAGCACATTTATTGAGCAAATCAAATAAAAAAATCAAATATTAAGTATTATGGATGATGGATGAATAAATAATAATTAAACAGTTGTTTTGAAATTTATATAGTTTTTAAAAGTATTATAATTACCTTATAAACCAGATGGTGATTTTTTGCATGCGTTTTCAGTGGAAAACCTAGTCGCCTAGGTCTGAAGTCTTGCGAGATCGCATTCCCTAATGGGCATTATACAATAGTATCTATGCGCAGTTTTAGCTCCACTACGGTGCGTGAAGCAATAAGGAAGGTTGTATGACGCATATGTATGTAACGCTTCATCCGACTTCAACAAAAAATGTCATTGAGTTTTTACATTGCGTCAGGAAATGCGTGTGATGTTGCCGCCAACCTTTTAACCCCTTTTGTTTGATGTATGTTAAAAGATGCCGTTTAATTTACACCTTATTGCATTACGTTAAGGATCCCACGGATCTGGGGACACATGCGGCAGTCTAGTAGTATATTTAAATAGAAGTTGCAATTAAACGATTATTAGTAATTATTATTAAAAACTATTTTAATACCAAAAATTATCTTAAACCGTTCAGTATTTTTTTCGTGATTCAGTCACGAACAACCAAACACTTAAACATTTACGTTCATATTCATTAGGTAAACTAGAATTTCCCATTTATAAAAATGTGTGTATAACATGGCCTTAATGTTAGGCAATCAAGTCGTGTATACGTATTTTTGTAACTTTCGCCGTATCGATCTCTTTGATGTCGACTGTACTAGTGGCTATATGAGCTGTGGAACTTAGGAGGCTATTTTTAAATATTTTTTCCAAAACTGGATCACCAAAAAAACTGTATAATTAGTATAAAGCGGCAATTACACTTCGTCGTTCGTCGTGTAAAGAACACGCTAGTCGGCCGCATTCGGCGATCGACAGCTCTGCCAACGCTTATTAGTAGGCGGACAGACTAATGTAAAGACGACGTTTGTTGGCCAAAATAGTTTAAAATGAATTTGGCGACCGCATTAGGTGAACGACGCAGTGTAATTGCCGCTTAATTTACGAAATTTCGTTCCGAGCTGAAATAGAGAACTTCGTTTGCTTTATAGCTTCGCTCGCATGTTAAATTTGTAGGATTTATACAATTTCTAAATCGCAGAAATAGAATGTGTGTATAGTTTAGTAATTAAGTGTGGATATAGAAAAAGGTCTATGGAAAGTAGAGTAGTGTTGCGTGCCCACGAACACTGGCAGTAGCTGTGAACAAATCTCAGAACAAAAACTTGATTCCGGCATCAGTTGAAGACGAGATGACTGTGCATACTAGCGACACGCGCGGCTCCGTCCACATACTATGATATTATAAAGAATGGGAGCGTACCTATTAAAACATACACATTCCACGTTCATTATGTTGTACTGAGTTTTTTTTAGCATGAGCAGTTCCGGAAATGTCCCTCTATACTTATAAAAAGTAACAAAACCATATTTATTGATTATTAGAACAGATAATCAGTTAGTTCGTTACGGGATTTACACAGGGTGGATGTCTTCCATGAACCTTAAAATAAATTAAAAAATATTGTGTCATATAAGGGCAGTAGGTCGAATAGTAACGATTACAAAAATACTGCAAACAAAAAAAACGTTTTATTGATAGCGCCAACCCTACTGTTTACCACGACTTGCTTCTCGATAATTTGTAAATTTCACTGTTACTTATTCGGGGTGCAAGCGCTCATAGCCTAGCTGCGCCTGCGAGGTAAATCAACGATGGAAGCGGTCAGTCTTTTGATGGGTGACCGACTGATGTTTGAGTGGTTCATATAAATGAGCGCTTCCGTGCTTGGAGGCACGCTAAGCAGTTGATCCCGGCTTCTGTCATGTCTTAATGACAATAGTCGTTAAGCCGAGTTAGAGGCCTTCGGGTGACTTAAGAACTTCCAAGAGTTTCCCACTCACTGGACAGAGTGGGGACAACTGTCACTCGCGTCCGCAGGAGCTACCTACCACAACCCTTTTCTTTTTTTTTGACGCTGGAGAAATGCATTACACATACCCTACCACAACCCTGCACGTGTCATCTGGGTGGTGCAGTCACCGTCATATAGTTAGTAGCAACAAAGGTAGCCAAATATTTCGGGACACGTGTTTATTACTGTAAGAAAAACCGGCCAAGTGCGAGTCGGACTCGTGCACGGAGGGTTCCGTACCATTAACTATAAAAACGGCCAAAAAAACACGTTTGTTGTATGGGAGCCCCCCTTAAATATTCATTTTATTTTGTTTTTAGTATTTGTTGTTATGGCGGCAACAGAAAAACATCATCTGTGAAAATTTGAACTGTCTAGCTATCACCGTTCTTGAGATACAGCCTGGTGACAGACAGACGGACAGCGAAGTCTTAGTAATAGGGTCCCGTTTTTACCCTTTGGGTACGGAACCCTAAAAAAGGGTGTTTTACTAAATATTTGGCTACTCTGGCTGCTACTACAATATGACGCTGACTGTACTAAAGAGTGACAAACTTTAAAAGGCCAAAATAATGTATGCCATGCGATTAAATAAATTAAACAAGGATGCAAGCAAAATTCGACTCTCCGGTGACGGTAATACCTGACGTCCCTTAAAAGATTGTTTACCAGAGATGGTATTGACCCTATTCGACATTAAAGTGGTAATATATATGGTAAGAAACCCCTGAGACACAGGTTCACAGTTTCACACCTAGTTTAGGGGCTGGAAGATTTCGTCAAGATATGCTGACCTATATATACAAACCCTGATAGTCTAAGCCTCAATATGTAAAGCACTACCTTATGTACAATCAGGGACCCGTCCACCCCTTCCCAGAAAAAAGCCTTTGAACGGGTTAGTCGTTCGTTTAATAGCCCAAATCACTTGCTGGCCTTTATTGATTGATAACTCATTCATTTAACTTAGCCGTATGAAGGGGTTTCTCTTACGGTGCGCTACCGCTACTGATAGAAAACCCTTCCGAAAGGCTTTTTAAGCGCTTTTTAAAAGGTTGAAGCGCTTACCCGTGTTGGAAGCGCTTTAAAAGCCAAATGAATGGGTATTGAGGATCATCGACTTTGGTAAGCAAACCCTTTCAAAAACCTTTTAAAGGGGATACCGTATTGGAGCGCTTCAATAGCCAAATGAATGGTTTTGAGGAGCATCGGCTTTGGTAAGCAAAGCATTACGAAAAACCCTTTCAAATATCCTCGAAGGGGATACCGGGCGCGGGTCCCTGTGTACAATAGAAGATTTTTATTATAATTATTATTTTATGCACATTTTTGAAAAGTGGTAGGTACCCCTGTTGCTTACAAAAGATTCAGGATTAATTGAACATTATTAAATTCCAAAATAGTTGTTAATTCACTGATGAGATGAGTGATATGATTTCCCTCCTATTTCCAGCTTCGCATATCTGCTGATGCTCGCTGATTGATTCTACCAAATTTCTGTATTCTTACAATTTCTAAGTCTCGAAAATAAACAATCACCACGTAAATAATTGTAGCGGTCCTTTGAAATAAAAAACTAAATTGCTGGAGGCTCTCACTCACAGATAAAGTAATGTTTTTTTGCTCCTATAGTAATTATAATTAACTGACCTGAATCCGCGCAGCACTAACTGACCCAGTGTTTCACTCTGCTCATTCGAAATAGAAAGCATTTCTACCCATTGTTCCAACTTTCCAAAGCTTCAAGCAACGAATAAAGTTTGGGAGCCCGTGCACTTTTGAAATTGAAAGCAGGTAAAATTGCAGTGATTTCATCGAAACCGAACAAAATGAGCGTTTCTAATCGGTCGTGTACTTGGAATTATTTGATTTAGCCGTTTTAACGAATACCGTTCAAATTGTGATTTTATTGTCTACGGTAGAAGATTTAATATTACATTATTGCAGAGGCCGGGAAGTAGCAATTGGTGGATGAGTTGATTTTGTCGGATGAAGCGAAGCTGAAGCCGATAATAGAGACGAATCCACGAATAGCCGTTCACGCCGAGGCAGATGTAGTACTTTTCTCCAAAAATGTGAGGAAATTAAATAATATTTTTCAATAATCTTAAATCTGCGAGTATGTCAATATAATATAATAACCTATCAAGTTCCCATCCAACAATTTTTTTTAGAGTACCTATGTGCATGGCAATGATCATAGTGCCACTTTCAAATGGAATACATAAATTATGTAAAAAAAAACATTAAAATCGATCACAATCAAAATCAAAATTATTAAAGATTAAACGGGATTAAAATTTAAACGCATTTAGTAGGTTGTGAATTTTATTCCGACCATATTTTTATTTCTTCATGTAAAACTATTTGAGACATTTTTAAAAACGTCACTTCAATCACTTACACAAGAAAGCGTTTTGTCTATGTCAATGTAAAAAAAGAAAATGCGGGAAAACTTAAAGCACACTACAAACGGGCGCAATTTGTCACACGAACTTGCAATAGTTGGATAGAGACAGCCACACATTACTAACCAGTCTAACTATAGCTAGTAGTGACAAATTGCTAGGCCTTTAAACGTACGAGCATCTGGCGGCCACTAAAACTGTACCGTAAAGACTTAACTTTTTAAATTTGCGCTCGTCGGTAACGAGAAACTTCACGTACTACTTTTGCTACAGTATAAGGCGAACATTTCCGAGCATATTTGAGAAAATTATATTAACGGCTCTTGAAGTAGGACATATCTTAAAATGTATCAGTTACTTAGGTACCTAACGGTCGATTCTTAAAATAATGGAGTTGAACGCTGATAATACGGATGGAAGTCTGAGAATGGCTGGGGTCCACTAATTTAAATTTAATTTTTATCCAACACCTTTAGTCCGATCGACCCCATGCTGTATGAATTATTAAATGGATAAGTATTCTGTATGTGGGCGTACAAGTCGTACAACGTAATAATCTCAGGTAGACATGATAAGGAGCGAAGTCTAGACTAGAATTGGTTGCCTACTGAGAATTCTGAATTATTTCTCGAAATAGCTTTCTAGTTTTAGAGTAGTGAGTTGGTATCAGCTGCTTTCATTTACGGCTTAAATTCCGTGATTCTATATTACTTATATTTTTATCATTAAAAGAATTAATACTTAGCTATCGCGTTCTCTAATATATGTACAGGCTTTATTGTTATACCTACTAAGTAAAGATATTGTTGGATGATTGTCTGTATAGATATTGTTGCTTTGTAAGTTTAAAGGTTGTGTTGTACCTAATGGAATGGGTAATCTCCGTAACCGCTTATCCGATATCATTTTTATCATCTGTGTTTAGAATAGACTTTCTGGATGGTTATAGGCTATATTTTATCCTGTGGGGTAGCCTGAGTGTATTGCAATACGCGCGTGAAGCCGCGCGGGTACTAGTTTATGTATAAATTGATATTACATACAATAAATCCGTTACTAAACTTGTCTTCTATGTTAACGAAAACATCGGTCGTCATAAAAAGCGAAGACTAGGCATGGCATGATAAGACTATATCTTTATGAGTTCACGTACCGTTTTCTCTCGCAGACAACCGATTCGTTTTTATTTCTGCGAGCAGATACAATTTATTGGAATAACAGGGGATAATTGTATAAGTTCACGAGTTACAACGACGTCTAATCTATGGACTAGGTATAGCATTCGTACATGTCTAGTCTTGTCGTTGCACTGCATTCACTTTTTGATACTAACTGGCACAACTGACGCGAGACCAGTAAATCTACCTCCTCTTTTTTATTCGTACAGTGCGTGTGAGACGGAAGTCCCTGAGTCACGGGCGACGCGACTTGGCCGCAAATTTTGGACACTTAATTTTGAAGTCTCCCTAGATTGTTTAGTGGGTATACCACATTACCCAATATTTCTCCGGACCTGGTTGGCAGGTTTTCTACTACGAAACGGTTATAATAATATTAATACGATACGATACGATCATTTATTGATAAAAAATATTTTACATGTCATTATGTCTTAATACTAAGTGCTTAGAATCTATTATATTATAGTTTACAATTATTTGGTTAGCTAACCAGTTGCACATTTGTCATCTTAGTTTTTTCTAGTCTGGCACTCGAAAATAGTCGTAATAATTTTCACTATAGTCAACAAACAGCGGCCGAAATCCAAATCGTGATGTTCCCGTGGGAAATAGTACATTGTTTAACGAGGGGCGTATTCGGCGTCGGGCTTCTGATAGACTCGAATCTTGTTCGCAATATTCTTACGCCCGTGGTTTTCATTACATTTGCGAGGAAATATAACTACAAAAGACAGAAACATTTATGTTTCATACAACCGCACCAATCCAATTAACATCTTCACTTCCAGATGAGTGCGAGTGAAGCGCGCAGCTTCAATATTTCAACCAATCATAGAGTAGTATAGTAGTATTCTTGCGGCGCGTGGCCAACTAGATTTTTTCAACCAATCACAGAGCAAAATTCTAGTGGCGCGCGCCAACTAGATTTGCTTAAACCAATCAGATCACACACAAGCTTATAACTCCCTAGAGAGTTATGAAAACCCCTGAACTCCCGTGGGAACAATTTAGGCCATTGTCCTTCTGTATTACAGGCATTGTATAACACCATTTACGAGCAAGTATGATGAGAAATATTATACGGTTATAAATTATTAGGTACTCTAAGCCTCTTGAAATCCAAGTCACGGCACACTCACTCACGAGCCTCACGATTATAATAACGTGCAAGTGTTTCATTAACATGGATGTTATGTTGTGGTGTAGACAGCCTTCGGATTACTTTTGCCGGATAAAATGTACTTACGTACGTGTGTTAATTTGTATGTTTTTACAAACATTCATTCCTCTCCTTGTAAAAGGAGAACATGCTTTTATGATGTCGACACATCTACCGCGTTATAATTAAAGTTCTAGTCATAGTGTTACCTATGCCTATGCCTGTTAGAACTGCTAAAGCTTTATAAGTTTTATATCTAGGGATTGGACGATCAACTGCAAATTACATAAGGAACAGGACTAATGGAGTAGAAAACAGTGTTACATTTCTTATGCAGTCGGTTTTGGCCAAATAAATTAAAAAAAAAGAAAACATCCATGACTCAGGAACAAATATTCGTGCTCATCACACAAAGAAATGCCCTTACCGGGATTCGAACCCAGGACCTCTTGCTTCGTATGCAGGGTCACTACCAACTACCGGAAGCTGCGGTAGCCTAATGGTTCAAATTAAAAATTCAAATTAAAAATTATTCATTTCTTTATCACAACATTTTAATGATCTACTGTGATGGAGCCACCCGGTAAGCAAAAACGTCTATGTTGAGTGGCGCCGCTCTTCCTTGGATTACATGTTTTTTTAATGAATTATTAGACTCTAATTAATCCTATGACCATTGTTAAGTATGTTGTATGTGTATGTAAATGTATGTGTTCGTGTGTGTGTGTGTTTGCGTGTATAATGTGTTTCTTCGTACGTTTTGGTTTTGAGAACAGCTTTCCTTCTTTTGTATTCATGTTTGTTATGATTTTCGTAGGGTAATGTTTTATGTTTTTTAATGTAGTTTGTAGAATGTATAATTTTCTGACTGGTAGGAGGTCACTCATTGCATAAAGTTGGTCCGTTGGAAACCTTATTTTCTTGAAATACATAACTTTAATTAAAGCAGTTGAGCACGATCAAGACTTTAAAACTACTCTTTGCTGTCCCTCCCCAAACGGAAATACCAAGATAAATTGAACCAGGGATTTATATAATCATTAAGGACGTTTCGCGAGTTAGACTGCTTGGTCTTCCCTGGTACAATGTGCCTTAGCGACCTAAAAATCCACATCAGCTTCCGGACTCAAAATATGACTTGGTCAACTCGGGGATACCAGTTAAGATGTTGATCGAGTAGTACTCCTAGGTATTTCGTTTGGTTCAGGCATGCGGCTGTCAAGCGGCGGTCGTGGGTTCGAATCCTGGCTCGTACGAATGAGTTTTTCGGAACTTATGTACGGAATATTTACCGTTAGCTTTTTGGTGATGGAAAACATCGTGAGGAAACCGGTCTAATCCCAATCAGGTCTAGATTTCCCTCTGGGTTGGAAGGACATATGGCAGTCGCTTTCGTGCGTATGGCGTATGCCAAGTTTTGGGATTAGGTGTCAAAGCGGATCCCGGGCCCCTTTAGGGTACCACCGAGAATAAAGCTAGGAGGATGATGAATTATTTTATCTTTATCAATGGGGATAAGTTGCGGCTATTAAAAGTGGGTATTTTTTTGTCAGACATAACATGAGCTCCAAGGGGTTTACAATCTTACAAGTGTAATGACGTCAACTTATTGCTTTGTTACGTTTAATTATTAAACTGTTTTCTTAAATATGTGTAGTTGCAATAACTCTCTATTTACTATTTCACGGTACAAAACGTAAACTAAGATACTAAATAATAAATCAAATGCTTTAGGAAACCTACATTGTATAAAATACTTGAGTATTTTATTTTGTTTGTTTTAATCTCGTAATTGAAGTTATCTGGGTCCATAAGTGGTCTTTTATCTTTTCTTATTATGTGCAAATTATAAATATATCGTGCTTCAGACATCCGTGAGAGAGTTAGTGTCTCACAATTTCTTTCTCAATTTTACTATTACTATTATTTTAATTAATTCACCCAAGAGTATTCTTGGGTGAATTAACAAATATAAACGTTAAACATCCTAACGAAACTTAAATATTTTTTGTTTCGTGTTATTTAATAACGAGGAAGTTACCCTAATCGTAGATTTAATCACTGTTCTTGTAGCTTAGTGGTCAAAGCACTGTAAATATTCCGTACATACGTTTCGAAACAATCATCGGTACGAGCCGGGATTCGAACCAATGACCGCCGCTTTCGAGCCGCATGCCTTAACCACTAGCTTTTTCGCGGATGAAACGATCGAGTTCAATTCTGAATTACGCGTCTGTTACGTAGGTCGCTGGTAGCGGGCATTGCGTGCGTTTCGTTCGTGACCTAGGCTGATAGCTTCTGTTTCGTGCTGGTTGCGTAAGAATGAACAGAAAATTGGCTGCGAATACTCGACAATATGCTATTTTTACTTTGCGTTACAATCGGGAGTCGTCTGTGTTACCTATCCCTGGTTAAAATATTAGAGAACAATCCCGATGAGTTTGGGTATAGAATAGCTGTCAGTTCATATAAACTTTACCGCGTTTATATATGGCCAAACTGTCACCTCTAATACCATACTAAACGGTCCGATAACTGTGCCTGCCTGGCAGATTTACCTAAATGTATAAATAACTAGATGGTTATTGTTCTATATTGCATATATGAGAGATTTATTCAAGCTATTAATTCACGAATTATCTTTACCTTGGAGCACCCTTACACGGGAGTTGTTTCAAGCCATTTTCATCTTGCTACTACTTTGGCCTGCAATTGCAATGTTTTAACCCCTTTAGAGAGCAGTCGTGCAGTAGTTGTTTTTGTAGGGGAAAATAAGATAAGCTGTTGTAGACTGCCAGCAGGTGTTAGTGCTAGGAATTCAAGTTTTATGGGGGTAAAGGTGGTGGGAGTTCGCTGGATTGGCGCTCGACCAGTCAATGTGGCATTCTTTGGTAGGCCTAAGTCCAGCAGATCTTTCAGCTGATATGATGATGATGTGATGATAATTCACGATATAGTTGACCCTCCCTGAATGACGCCGGCGCAGCTGGTTACCTGTGGAGATGCACCTCGACTCAGCACGGCGTCTTGATGGAGGTGCGCGCGTAGTCGGGTGTTGTTCCTGATACGGCAATTGCCTTGATATACGGCAATTCAGGTATCGTCGGACCTAAAACACGGCATACGGTAGCAAATCCATTACCGTATCATAAAACACGGCAATTTCATGAAGCTGCAGCTAGCGATAGATATCGTCATCAAGCGCTACGGACCGTCTGCCAAATTGCTTCGTATGTAATGCGCCTAACACGTGACACGTCCATCCGCCATAAGATAGAGCGAGAAAACCAACGTTCGTCAACCTACCTCGCTCTATTAGCGTACCTAGTTCCCGCGGGCCGAGGCGGACTGCCATGCTGGGACGTCTGGTCACAGCTTGACGCGGCACAGTGTTGCCGCGTTTGAATTGCCAAATTAGAAGGAATTTTGCGTTTTTTTTTATGTATCCGGGGCTAATTTATCAAATATACAGAACACGGCAATTATTTGAGGTTTTCTCTTAAAACACGGCAATTTTAGACTCTGTACACGGCAACCCAGAATTCGACAGGAACAACACTACGGGCCAACAGCCCTTCATGAACGAGAGCTGTGGTGCCAATGGTCTTACAATTACAACAGAGGATGCCCGGTGTTGTGCGAAGTAGACCCCTGGCTCCGAATGTAACCGGGAAAACCCTCAGAAGAGGGAGAGAGTTGACCCTGCCTAAGGTGAACGTGTTTATTTTCCAGGTCTTGTAGGTGGTCAGTACTCTCCCGGCTACGTGACAGACCTAGTGCGGGAGATCCGAGACTCTGCGCGGATCCGCGAGGAGGCGCTGTATGCGAGAGTGCGCGCCATGGTCATGGAGAGAGAGGTATGTATAATAATTTACTGTAGAAACAAAGTTTAAACCGACATTCAGTACTTCCCTAAAACACTTAGGTATACTATTTTAAGAGTTTCCTCGATTTATCCAAGATCCCGTCGTCAGATCCTGACCTGATACCCATAGAACCAACTGTGAAGGATACCCTTTATAAGATACATTTTCCAAACCGGTCTACGCGTCTTCGAGTAATCATACATTAAAAAATTACCGAATCGAATGTGGAGCAGCCCAATTGGGGAAGTACCCCCGCCTTGCAGAATACCACAACCATAATAAATAACACTAGGTACTATACTTGCTCTGTAGTAGATGTTGTGTTCCTGGATAAGATGGGGGATGCGTTGTTTTGAGAGCGATGGAATTTGTTCCTTCATCTGTCAACACGACGAATCCTCAAACATGTCAAGGGTCGGCAACGCCCATGTCACTCCTTTGGAGTGGCATGCGTCTGTACTGTATGCTGCGGTGTCCGCTTACCATCAGGCGGGCCGTACGCTTTTTTGCCACCGCCGTTGTATAAAAAAGGAAGATTCCGACGAATTCAAGGAGGCTCTCTCCTTATTTGGTAGTGTGTAAAAACAAAATATAAATGTTTGATTAGGTATATGTTTCGGCTTCCCGTATTGCCCGTAAAACGGTCAGCGGCCCTTGTCTGGACAGATAGCTGGCGAATTATGGCGCCACTCCAAAATAGCCGCGACTGTATCGTATTACGGTCGTCGACCTGTCCAGTCCAGTCAAGTTGAACCGATCGAATTATCATTGTACGGGACTTAGTGGGCTAGCAATATGATTTGTTTACTGCACTTGTGTACCGGTGCAAAATTTAATGAGATTATTTTGTGGTAGAATTCGTAATTAACTTTCACCTCTCTGCCATTTTTATGTAATGTCCCCCATTTTTACTGAGCCAGTGTGGGGCTCATATTTTTTGTACCATTATGAGATGAGTCCTACCGACAGCACGCTTGACTCTCCATACAAAAGTAGTTTCGTTCTCTTTTTAAAACGGCATACGAGAATAACATAACTTTGTATCCACAGTGGGATCCGCCATACTTAGGTCGGAAACTAGAGTTACTGTTGCTACAAATTAAAAAAAAAATGGAGCGAGTAGAACATTTTTCATACAAAGTCGCTAATCGCTTTTTTTCTAAGATGCAGCAATAATATAAGACCGCCTGTTGTTACCTCTATTTAACATTATGTACTCTTGTAACATGTTTTTCTTATGTTGTGGTGCAATAAAGAATATATTATTATTATTAATAATATTTCCCATTGAATTGTGAGCAAAATGTTGAAAAAAACAACATAAAATAATAGCTAAAGTTTTTACTTTACTTTATGTATGAGTGGCAAGATAGCAGCGTCGTCTCGTCGGCTCTATCTAGTCACTTATCGTGTGATAAGGCCGACCATGATACGGGGTCTGATTGGAATCAGATCGCTTTCCTGATGACGTTGTTTTCTTTACCGTAAAAAGTTTAAGTTTTATTTATGTGTTCAATCAAAATACTTCCTTAGTATCATTGTCCATGTCGGCGCGGCGGCTATTATGTACATTATGATTATGACACAATATCTTGGCGTCATCTATCAGTTGTCAGTTTTACTGATAACCATATTGCTCTGCTGATAGCATATTTGCCTTGACTTCCGTAGTACACTGATAAGTTACCTTATCTGGATTAGCGAATTGATTGTAAAGTTAACTTATGCAAATTGGTCAAAGTTTTTCATGCAGATAATTAATTAATAAATATATGGATGCAATCTTACACAAATCGAACCACAAAATCAATCAATCAAGGACAATAACTTGTGTTATTGGTGCTAAAAGATAAAGTTTATTAGATGTAAATATTTAAATACCTAGAAAACATCCAAGACTCTTACCTTACCTGTGACTAAATAGTTAAATAAATGTTTACCAACACTGGCAGAATCAGATTATTTGACCGATTATTTACAGAGAGATAAAACTCGTATGCGATTGGCCTAAAATGATCTTTTGGAATTTTAAGTGTATTAAATGTGTCAGACAAAAGAACGAGGGGCGGGGAGGTGTCGAGGTTTAGTCATAATTTACTTGACTGTGTCTTCATCTATACTTGCACCAACACGCATGAAACATTTTCGGATATCCTGCCCTTTGTCATTTCTATTTGTGACGTATCGAAGTGTGATATTGCTGTTGCTTAAAAGGTGAACTTAACGATTATTACGTAAGGTCTACTTTATAACGAGCTCTATCTAAGTCAATCTACTGTAGTAAAACACATCAATCGTTCCGCTTGCGTAGTTTTTATGAACGCACGCATCATATTATAGTGAACTGTATATTGTATGTTCTATAAGAAAAGAGAGTATGGAGCATAGATTGTACTACACGATCATGATCAATGACCGCGGACCATTTATGATGGGACCTCAGCATGCTAATATTATCTTATGTTTGTATGTACTGAAACGATTTTACGAATGAGGTCATTTGATTCGACATTATGGTTTAATTTTGTTTGTTACTTTTCCGTTGCTGACAACAGTTTTTTAATTTTTTTACAACCAATACGACCTCTATTTTATATTGTTGTGGATTTCTACTAAATTCATATATTGAGGTGTGCAATAAAATGTATCTGTATTGTATTGTAAGGCCTTTTCTGTGTGACCCATTCAGAGTATGTAGTGACAAGAAATGAGTTAACCCTATTACTCAATTCAACTTATCATAAAAACATTAATATTAAGTTGCGATTAGAAAACTAGAAGTTGATCGATGGAAAAGTCACTACTGTCATAGTCGTCATCGACAATTATACCGTAACAGGCGTCGGTTCCTAGTAAGGCGGTAACCACTAACCAGTCCGTTACATAGTTGGAGCTAGGTAGCGCACGGTCATGTATGTAAATGGGCACTTATCGAATCGCGAGCGCAGCCGAGCCTCAAATCCTGACATGCGATCTATGAAATAAAAATCAATTATGCGTTAGTGATTCATTATTTCATTACGGTCGACCTTAATGTTTGAATTAAGACTTCGTACACCAAACTTAAATCACATACTTTTTTGCTATGGAGCTCCCAACTCAACTCATAACTGTTGAGACAACTGAAATGAAATTGACCAATCACGTGGCGCCTTTACTGAACCATAATGTATTTGACCTATTGGTCAAATTGGTTGGTGGTGGCGTCCTATTGGACGCCGTCATGAGAAAGTCAAAAGGTAAATAGACATCAACGCACAAAAAAGAAAAAGCCGTTGGTTGCACTTCGTTTTCAATAGATACCAAGTTTGTTTAATCAGTTCAGTTGACTCGTAGAAAAAGTATTGTATACAATAGTCATATAATTAGCTTTTTAAGTCTCGTACCTTAATTAGGCCATTCAGCAAGCTTCGTGGCCTAAACGTGGTACTCGATTGAAAAAGCATACATTATATAACGATTGCATAAAATACTATTTTACTATCCTATATTTTAATCCAAAAACAGACTATAATCTATCTTTGTGCAAAATTTATATCGGCTGAGTAGTTTAAAGCGTGATTAACTAACAAACATCCAAACTTACACATTTATTATATTATAGTAGGATACTTAAATAATGTGCTTATATCTACCTAGTGCGATATCAAGAACATGAGGATAATTATCAGATATTAATTATCACGTGAGAATGAACTCGTTATGTAGTCGCAACATTGAGAAGTCAAGGATACTGGTTAGTGGTTACCTACAAATCGTTGAATTCATATTAACTTTATCTATATTTGTTTCAGAACGGATTAGCGTCGCCGGAAACTAAATTCAGTGAGAAAACTCTTGAAGAAATCAAGGTTAGTGTAAAGTTATTCTTAAGAGCTATAATATTTTTGAATACAGCGCCACCTCTTGGTGCCCGCGCGTACAATCAAGGCACCTAGCTTGCTCTAGTTTTGCGCAGCGAGGTGGCCGGGCTTACTTCGTCGCCTCTAATCATTGAAGTGTTACAGGGTTCTGATAGATGGCGGTTAAGTGTATTTTATGCTCATTTTTAATCAATTTTACGTAGGTATATAAAATAAAGTTGATAAGATACACAGATTCTCTGCATTGCTTATAATGAAATCAGACCTATTGTATCACTGAACCTCATGATCTATACAAGGATTTAAATCGGCATTACTTGCGTATGTATCCTGTTCGTGACAGAATGCTGCTATGACAGAGATAGACTTGCCTGCAATGGTTTTGCACCTGTTGCACTTTGCTAAGCCTATTAAATAATTCGTCCATTACTTTATATCCTAACCTTACACAGAATAACTGGGCCAATCTACTAGTTTTTGTTGCTCTTTGCCATGGTTGTCTCCTAGGTCACTCTATAAAACGATGATTTTATTGGGTTAAAATCCACTTAACACGTGTTTTTGTAATATCGGCAAACTCATTCCATGGTGGGACATAGGCGTCCAATTTATAGTATTATTTATAAGAAACTGTCACTGTTGTATCTTGGCTTACTGGGACAGAAAAAGTTATTCATCAACAATAAAAAAATATTGACCCAAAAAAGTATTTGGAAACTGAATTGTTTATAATGAATTACAATTGTATTATTTAGGTCATAACTATTGGTTTTCGAGTCAATATCAACATTAAACCGCACGAAATCTTTCGCACCTAAAAACTGGCGTGACAAGTTAAACACAAATACCAACCAGTCGGCAGTCCATCACGCCGCCGTAGGCGTTTCGCGCTCACACAAAAAAACCATATTCACCATGAATGTGACGTTCCTCCGCTGGCGTGAAGGGCCCTCGACCACCCAAGTCGACAAATACACCTTAATAGTGCCCGATTGAGGTAAAAATAAACGGTGATGGAAAAAAGTGTTTATGCGCGGCTGTTTAGCCCGCCTTCGGTCGAGTGGGGTTTAAAAATATATAGCGTTCGCAATTCGAATTTGCCGTTGGAAAGTGAGGCAGTGATTAAAGTGGTCGAGACAGAGTTTGTCCTTTTCGTTCAAACGTATTTTCCCTGAACTGGTGTGAACATTGTAAAGAAAGCTGATTCGTTGCCATAGTAACTAATACTAATTATATATAACACAGGCCCATATCTTGAAAATTATAATATTTGAAATAGATATGTCCTAGTACAGTCAACATTGAAAATGTATTTTACGTCACACCTGGCCATAATGCGAGTTTTACTGCACGCTGCGCGTACGGGAAAACTCGCTTTGTGGCCAGGTGCAGACGTAAAATTTTGTACTCAACACGGGCGGTAATTCGTAAAGCCCTCACCTTCGGTTCGGGTCACATACACCTCCGATCTAGGGCATTTACGAATTCACCGCCCTAATTACGTAATGTACTCTCATTCAGACCAAATAACACACACAGGGTGAAGACCAAATTCTTGGCCAGTAGTTAGCCAGAGGGGCTACCGGGAAATGAAAACGAACTTCGTTTGTGTATCTCCGTCTCTGTCGCACTTGCTAGTTCGAGCAACAGAGACGAAGATATTCGAACGAAGTTCGTTTTCACTTCGTGGTAGCCCCTCTGGTTAGTCGGTAGTTAACCATACAAACTTTAGAAGTAAACAAAGTTCCGTTGTTAATGACACAAAATTTTACCATAGAATAAATCCAATAAATTTTCGTGTCACAACGGAAAACTAAAATAGAAAATTTGGTCCTTACCAACATGTGAGAAAGAACACTTTAGTGTCGAAGATTTCAGACCATACAAGATGTTATTTTAGTAAAGAATTAATATTTATGAGTTGTAATATTTTGGTAAGAAAAACCAAAACATGACTAAAATATATTGCAATTAAGGCGTCCGTATTGAAATAACATTGAAATAACATCGTGTATATTACACTATTAAAGTATGTTCAACAAAAATAAAAGTTCCGTACTACTTTTGGTACTTACGCAACAATAAATTTTAACTTAAATCTTGTTTCCAAGATTCCAGAGGTTCTATACATAAGAAGATTAGAAGTACCAGAATTCCAAATGTTTATACCAGCACCCTTACCTCGTGCGTAGGTATTCGTTCTGCGCGTTTGCACGCGATTATAAAATCAGCGGGTCCGGAACGCATCGATTTAACTAAGCGGGGGCATTCGCACATTCACCGTGCTGGCGTGGCCGTTGTTACACCGTAGCGTAACAATAAGGGTGCTTGTCCACGAGAGGTTTGCGCGGTAGGTAGCGGAAAAATCCACCTTTTTTTTCCTTCCACAAATCGACCTAGTCCATTGGGCTTACAATAAATAAGGCTTGTGTTAGAAAAACTTAAATACATAGAAAACATCCAAGACTCTGAAACAAATATTCATGGTCATCAGGTCATCACACAACTATTTGTTTTTACCGGGATTCAAAGCAAGTTCTACGCGGACGAAGTCGCGGGCAACAGCTAGTTCCATATCCATATAAACTTGTTAAAATTTCCGTACATTCAGATTTGAACGAACATCGCTTACAATTACAGACGGTTTAGTGAAACCCACCTTAAAGCAAAACAAATCCGTGGGTACAGTCAGCTTCATAAAGTTAGTAGTAGCCAAAGCAGCCAAATATTTCGATACACGACTTTATTGCTACAAGAGTAAGGATGTGTTACGATATATTTGGTTACTTTGGCTGCTACTTACTATATAACGTTGATCGGACTGTACTCGTGAGTTGGTTGTAGTTGTGTTGGTAAGTTTTTTTTACTTAATTTGTCTTCTTGAACCCTTGCACAATAAGACAATAACTGTTAATGCTACATTAAACTATTTTTTTTAAAAAAAAGAAAAATATTTTTTTTTTCACTAAATTATTATGCTAATTGGTTTCTGTGAATGTATTCTGGAATATGCCGAAGTTAACGGAAATTCCCGGGAACACCGTGTAAAGGCTAAGAAATATTTCGTCTGGAGTCGAATGCGCGTTATATGCAACTCAATTCATCACAGTTCTTCATTATTGGCCAGTTTTTGAATAGACTTGGCATTACCCAATGAGAAGTAAGAAATTAAAAAAAACTTGTTACCGCTTGAATCACTGCCCGCGCCCGTTCCGAACGCCGTGAAAACACGCGCGGTGCGTGGTCAGTGATTGAAGCGACACCGCCGCGAAAACACTCATCCTGAAGAAGAATTTCCGAAGAGTTCGAAACATGTCGCCCGTAGTGACATTTAATACGTGAGTTGAACGGTGTAATTATTAGTATTATCTCAACATGTCTCACGAAAGTTTAAATTCGATCTTTGTTACCCATTATGTTGTTATGTTACGCTGGGGTGTAAACGCGGCCGCGAGCACGTAACTTTGTATTTTGTAGTCTTTAGTCTCCCCACATTTGAAATATGAACGGGCGCGAGGGGGCGCTACGCAAATATTGGCAGATGTAAGTGGATGGCTGCCCCCGCCGCGGCGGGCGCCAGCACGGTGACAACACGCTGTTTTTTATTTTACAGTTAGCTTCGAAATCTTCATCTGTCGTGAATTATCAATTGATTCTTCATCTGACAAGCAGGCCTTTCCTCGTCTTTACGAGTTCTGGAAAGGAGGATTCCGTGTTTTTATAAATATAAATATTGTCTAGTGTCAGCCGTATCTGGTGACTACATGCCTTTTTAGGGTTCCGTACCCAAAGGGTAAAACGCGACCCTATATTACTATGACTTCGCTGTCCGTCCGTCCGTCTGTCTGTCACCAGGCTGTATCTCAAGAACAGCGATAGCTAGACAATTGAAATTTTCACAAATTATGTATTTCTGTTGCCGCTGTGACAGCAAAATACTAAAATCAAAATAAAGTAAATATTTAAAGGGGCTCCCACACAACAAACGTAATTTTTTTGCCGTTTTTATGGTTCCGTTCCCAAAGGGTAAAAACGGGGCCCTACTTATTACTAAGACTTCGCTGTCCGTCTGTCACCAGGCTGTATCTCAAGAACCGCGACAGCTAGACAGTTGAAATTTTCACAGATGATGTATTTCTGTTGCCGCTATAACAACAAATACTACAACCCATACAACAAACGTGATTTTTTTGCCGTTTTTATAGATAATGGTACGGAACTGTTAGGCTCCAAATCTTCATCTGTTATGAATATATCATCGATTGATTCTCTACATGTAATGCACAGGCAACATGCTATTTTATTTACAGCTAGCTAGCTTCAAATATTAGTATATCAATTTTCGTCCACTGACTTCTGAAATCAGGTAATTGATTTTTCTGTATCCGTCTGTAATACGACTTTTCCTTTTCAGAACATGGTTGAAAATCCGTGTTCAGAAAAGGAAAAGTCGGATGTATTTCGAAAATATTGGCAGATATAAGTGCACCTGCCTCCACCTCGGGTGACAGCACCTGGTGAAAACATACTTTTTGATTTCTAATTCATTTGCATTTCCTCAAATTTCCAAAAAACTTCTTATAACATTCGTATTTTCAGCACCTGGACAATATACTTTTTTGATTTTCACTTCATCTTTTCAACAGATTTCCAATTAATAGTATTTTTATCATTTGTATTCAATTAGGTATATATATAGAGATCTACTTTAAAAATGATGAATCTCGTCTGGATTGTCAGCCGACCTGCAAAAATAATCGATTACTGTAATTGATAATACTTCGAATTGGACTACTCTTATTTGAAATAACACCTTAACCCCACTATTTACAGTGTCCTAAGCTTCCAAAACGTGTTTCCTAAAAAAACCACCACCCTTTCGTGAGAAGCCAGGCACTTACCCACATACCGTCTCTTGGAACACGAGCGCGTGGGTGAGTCCGCTTATTCAAGTCATTAGCGCGCCCGCGCTCCGAACGATAGTAATGAGTTAATTGAAGTGCAAAAATCCAACATCCTAGTCAAAAAGAGACTCAAAACCTTACAAATACAGAGTGTGTTAAGCTCTTTTGTAACTGGGTTTGGGGAGATAGGGCCAGTAACTCGCTTAGCGTGTGCCGTGCTAAACGGGTTACTGGTGGGAACGGACGTGGATTGATCAGAGATTTACTTGGACGTATCGTTTGTAAAGGTATTTATAGTTGCTGTGACGCAACAATAGTACCTACTTAATAAATCAGCCTATGTGAGGTACATAGGCTGATTTATTTAGGCTTCTCATGGATGAGACGGAGAGGGCAGTAGTTCGGGACTTCGCATACGCCTTTGAATTTCTTCGCACATGTCTGCAGGTTTCCTCAGGATGTTTTTCCTTCACCGAAAAGCTAATGGTAAATATCAAGTGACATTCCGTACATAAGTTCCGAGAAACTCATTGCTGCGAGCCGGGATTCGAACCCCCGAGCGCCGCTTGACAGCCGTATGCCTGCCGATACCTACTTACTGACAAGTTAAGACAGCTACTTTTGAAATCTGACCGTTTTCCGGCTGTGTCCTCAGAAACCTCAGATACTACTTCGAAACGCGGGTAGGCGAATATTCAGCGTTTTTAAGGCGTTGTTTTCGTGATTGGTTTCGATAGCAAAAGATATTCAGGGGGCCAGCAGTTTTGTGTCAATTAAGGAGGTATTTCATTTAACCTGGTCGTATCAATTAACTAGGTTTTTAAAAAATGGCTGTTTTATAGAGGTCCTCAATAACAAAGAAGTCGTAATACTGCAAATTTATTTTATGAAGGTGCACGTTTACAACGAAAACACTAATTGTATCTTTGTAAATCATATGTTTTATGATATAGAAAAAAACTACGTAAAGAAAGAAGAAAATTCGTAGGTACGGGAACAGTTGATTTCATGGAAATCGCTCTAATAATATATTTAAATTATCTTCCAAAAGGCATATCATCATCATATAGGCATCAGTGTGTTTTATTAGCCATTATATTGTAGAGGCCCTGATGCCTGGTGGTTATAGAGGTCTTTGATGCCTGGTGTGTCAATAACAGAGGGCATATAAAGAAAAAAAGTTGAAAATTCAAATATTCTAAAGGTCAATTACAGAGGTCCCGAAATTTCAATTATAGAGATCTTTTGGCGCTAAGGTACCGCGACGGGACCGGTCATTTAGATACAATTATAGAGGTTTCTCAATTATCCACTTTCCACTGTATAAGATACGAATATCCAGTGGACAGTTCCACTTTTTATTAAAGCCAATACCGGTACTAAGTCTTTTTTGATTAAAATTTCTGTGGTATTTTTTACGCCGACAATACCATTAACCGAGCGGTTCAAAAGCTAGGAGATTCGTCCGGTGCACATGTCCAAAAATTAAAAACGGCAAACTAGACCTTATTGGGATTTATTTATTTAATTGTATGACATACTTCAGCCTCGTGGCGATGGCGCCCACGCGCCTTTTGATAAACCAAAATTTCAACTTTTCAATTACTGCGCCTTTTAGAAGGCCATATTAATAAACTCATAATTATACCCTGAAAGTTTCACTTCAAACCGGGAACTCTAACTGTGAGCGACGTCCGCTCTCGGCGGTGTCGGCTGGGCGAGTGAGCGCGTGCGCTACCGGCCGCGGCAATGCTCGCCCCTCACAGTCACCTAAGAATGACCTAGTGCCGAGACACAAGTCGGCGACGGACGAGCTCCGCCCCTATGTGCTCGGACAGTGCGTCGACCACGCTCCGTGACACAAGTCGGCGACGGACGAGCTCCGCCCCTATGTGTACGGACAGCGCGTACTACCACTCGGCGTCCGAATGGCGTGTTTGGGCCTCGCCCGTGTCCTCAGACACTTTGGGTAATCGATGTTACCAAAATAAAAGAAGGAATAACGAGAAATAGACTTTTTATTTACTTTTCCCTAACTGCCCTATCACTGCCCTAAGTGACTTGATTACAAGTCCCTAACTTCCTATTACTTTGTAGTTTTCTTCTTCTTCTTGTTGTGACTTCCAGGAGGCTCCGATTGACACTGATTTGCTCCGGGCCGTACCTGCTATTTATACCTGCTAGTGGGTGAGCAAGACGTGCTGAGTGAGACAATAAAGGTTACGCCCACTTTGACTTGACTAATTTACATTGCAAGATGTTATTGGAATGTTATACATATTAATGGGTGGAAGACTAAGCTGATTTACAAAGTTCTAATATGGCTTGAGATCTTATAAGTACAGTAGGGTTCGTAAATATTTTCTTATCTGAATAATCGTACATGGAAATCGGGCAAACCGTAATTCGGTCCCTTTCTTAACACTTATTCATCATTTGCGCTGAACCTACTGAGTTTACTCATTTGTAAGTTTAAACATTTAATAGAACTTTTAATAAGCTTTCTAACAATATATAAATCATTCTGATACGATGAGCCGTTGTAAAGGTATAAACGTAAACATATTAATTGTAAAGTGAAAATGCGCCGTACTAAATTCTAATTCAGGCTCGGTGGCCGCGGCTCTCGTTACGGTCATGTTGGCGCGATACACCCCTCCCCTCCATGGCGGCCAGTCCGCGCTGCGCTCGCGCATAGGCAACATCTCCTCTCTCTTTCTAATACAATTTGTACTGGGATTTTACTTTAATGTTTACAATATCAAATGAATGCTATGAGAGGGTGTTTTATGTAAATAATTGCTATGGGGATTCTAACTACTGGGTTCTTTATTTACTCTAAACAATCTAAGTCTTTATAAATAATCACATATTTCTCTTACGTATAATCTTCGTATGACGCGATGCGTAGCTCTGCCGTCGCGTGTTGATGTTGTCGTCCATAATTCTCCCCCTTTAGTGTGAGGCGAAGCCTCGCACTATTGGTTGCAACGGTGTTAACACTTAGGCACTTTCACTGATTGACCTTTCTTTCACTGATTCTAACACTTATTATTTTGACGCTACGTTAAAGTTCCCATTCTCCGGGTTTAAATTTCTTCGATGATTGTTCGACGACTTCTAATGAGTTTGCTTCAGGTGGCTGCTTGACTGGTATGGTAATCTTCAGTTTTAGTTGATCCCGTTTTCTTTCTTTGGCCTTCCTGCAGGCTGCTTCAACTAGTTCCCTTGATGGTTGAGCTATGTATATTTTCCTCTCTGCTTTATTCCGCGCCTTCGGCGCCTCGTTTTCCTTATCCCGGTGGTCGCTGCGTCTGCGGCGCCACTCTGCCCACGCTATCCTCTTCTCGCTGGGCTTCAATGTTGGGAGATCGGCCGCGGCATTGGCGTCTCCCGGCTGCTCTATGGATGTGTGGAAACAGTCCACTGTTGATGCTGATGTCGCGACGGAGTTGATGCCCTCCATGGGCTTCCGCGAAGTCCTTTAAGGCCCAAACGCACAGACAGCGGTGGCGGAGCGGTGCGGTGCGGCGCGGAGGCGGTACCGGTTGTAATTTTCGAGCTAATATGAAAGGATCCGCACAGAGCGGCGCGGCGCGGCGCGGTACAGTCAGTGCGTTTCGGCCTTTAAAGTTGGTCACTGTTTAGCACCACCCTGGGGACACGTGCGGGGTTGTGGTAGGTAGCTCCTGCGGACGCAAGTAACAGTTGTCCCCCTTATTGGGAAGACTTTTCATCAAGTGATCGGGCAACTTGACCGTTTGATTCTCTACCTCCGCGAAGGCCTCTAACTATAGGTACTTATACATGTCATAGGCAACAACCGGGATCGGTGTACCTTCTAAAGCACGCACGTGCTCAGTTTGTAACTAGGTACTCAAAGCGGTGATCCATTCAGTAAGTAATCGTCATACACCGAGCACTAGGGCCAGGCCAATTGCGGGCCGGCCGCGACATTGCGCGAATTGCGGCGCGGCCAGCGTTTTATCTATAGGTACATTGCGAGGTTGAGACGCGCAACGCATTGTGGTTGGTTGGGATCACAAGTAATGTATTTGAAAAACCGCTGCCGTTGCTGCCGCCGCGCAATGTCGTGGCCCAGCCGTTATGCTTGATCGTAAAAAGCGATTATCGCTTTTTATTACTATTTACTTAAAAACCTTACCAATCTTACGCAATTCGCTTACACCATCGCTTATTGTCCACTGTAACGATCAGTTGATACGCAACATATAACGGAACAAACAAAATTAGCCGGTCCAGCCTGTCGGCGTGTTTGCTTCTGCGCATATAGACACAGTCGTGTAATCTTACTTGACGCGTGCCTCGCAAGTCATAGGAATAAGCGGGAGCGATTGAACCTAGCGGGGTTATTCCCATCTGTTACCAACAATTTATTACCAGTGGTAACAGCTAGGATTTTTATCCCATCTTTTACCTGTGGAATAGTAATTAATGGTAACTTCTGTTTTTTTTTCTAGTAACCACCGAGTCTATATGGTGGTAAAATATGGGAATAAGTGTGATGGTAACAGATGGGAATAACCCACCTAGCCTATCCCTTCTTTTTTGCTATAAATCAAAAAGACTAATAAGATACAATGACGTTTCGGCATTGATTAATAAAAAAAACCACTTTCAAAATTAAAACTACTTTTACACAGAGGATTCCATGTCCTATCATTTTGGAATCGCAGCTCTGTTCTAAATACAACAATAGCAACATTATTAGACTAGGTATAATTACTATATTGTAGTTATCCTGTACATGCAATAAAACTGAGTTAAGCAAAACCGTTTGTTGCTAGCTCGTGTAATTGTACCAAAATGTAATAGCTTCATTGTTGGTCCTAGGATCTCCAATATAAGCTGACCTATCTGCCCCTCCCCATTCCTTAAAACAGCCAAAATACTGTAGAAACCTTATACCCTCGGAGAGTTCTAGGCTGAATGGTGCGGTTTTCTGTGATAAATTTGCGGAGTAAATGTTGTGAGTGATATTTTCGTGACGTTTGGTGTTTTATCAGTTAAACCTGTTTAGTAACATAGACAAATATATTTTATTCTGTGTTCAAGATTTTTTTATTAAAAGGAAAGTAATTTTTTGATTCGTGTTCTACCCTTTCGCTTGCATAGATGGCAAACTTATTTCAATTCCAGTCCAAACTGTAGAAAGGGCAAAAAAACTACTACAGTGGGTGAATCAACTTTTTTGTGTTGCTAGTTAGCATGGTTATGTCCCTTAAGTCGCTTTTTTAAAGTTTATTTTATGGGTTTAAATGCGCCATGTTTAGGCTTTTGTTGTAATTTTTATCCCATGTTCATAGGCCATCTTCACAGCATGTTGTGCCATTTTTTTTTTCAAAGAAACACTGTCATTTTGGCTCCTATTTCGTTAGATGGCCCGTTGGAGAGAATAACCAGAAATAGTGGATCCTAGTTACAATTCGAGCTCACCTGTGTACAAAACAAGCAATTTTTCACAGTGATCGGTTGAAGCGCGTCACAGTACCCAATAGTGGTAGTTTACAACGCGTGGGAGTGGCCGATAGCGCCCGCTCACCTTTTACGAGCGCTGTGCGGCTGGGGCTGTCCATGGGCTTCCGCGAAGTCGGGCTCGCGCACGCTGCCGCTGCGTGTGCCCCGTAGTGCGGTACCGTTGCCTCGAACGGTGTGCGTGTGTGTACACGTAGATTGATCGGACCCCCCAAATCCGATGATAGACGACCGGCGGTCTGTCTATTAATAACCGAACCCTTACCCGGGTTTTTGTACTCCTTGGTACGTAAAGCTTCCCTGAGCTTGCTTAATTTGTTGCGCCAGTCCTCCTTCTGGACGGCTATCTTCTTTTCGGCGTCTTCCAATTGACGCGCTATTTCCTCCAACTCCTTCTTCATTTTCTCCGCCGCGACTGGGTCCAGGTCCCTCGTGAGTGCCCGCTCAGATGGCGAGGCTCGGTCGTGAGCCTCGTGGAATGTGAGGGACCTGACGCCTGATGTGATGTTGCTCGTACTATCTTCACTCGAAGTTATGCCGGTGCCCGATGTGCTGCTCCTGCGGTGCCCGCGGCCCGCGTAGCCGAGTCGATTGCCGTGCGCACCCGTCGCGCCGGCCCGAGCTCGACCTCGATTCATCGTCCTGGACGAGGGGAACGGCCCGCTATCGCCCCAGGCGTGATCGGTGACTCGTAGATTGATCCGGTCGAAGGACCCGATCGACTAAACTCCCACTTGCTCGATGCGGCAGCCGGCGTTGATGAAACTGGATTACTGGAACTGGATACTGGAACTGATGCTTGCTTGCTGATTTTCTTGCTGGTACTAGTTGCTTGTAGAGATGTTACTTCCAGGAGTGACGAGCGGACACTGATTTGCTCCGGGCCGTACCTGCTATTTATACCTGCTAGTGGGTGAGCAAGACGTGCTGAGTGAGACAATAAAGGTTACGCCCACTTTGACTTGACTAATTTACATTGCAAGATGTTATTGGAATGTTATACATATTAATGGGTGGAAGACTAAGCTGATTTACAAAGTTCTAATATGGCTTGAGATCTTATAAGTACAGTAGGGTTCGTAAATATTTTCTTATCTGAATAATCGTACATAAACCGTGTGGTGTCGGGTTAGAATTTCACCACCCCCTTTCTTCCCGTGGGTGTCGTAAAAGTCGACTAAGGGACCAGGGTTTAAGTGTGTTGTGGGCGATAGGCTAGCAACCTATCACTGCAATATCACATTTTGTCGATATTTTATACCCACATTTATGCTAAAAGTGGCGCTGGAACATACGTTTCATGTGCTCTGCCTACCCCTTTTGGGAATAAAGGCGTGAATGTATGTATGTATGTATGTAATCGTACATGGAAATCGGGCAAACCGTAATTCGGTCCCTTTCTTAACACTTATTCATCATTTGCGCTGAACCTACTGAGTTTACTTATTTGTAAGTTTAAACATTTAATAGAACTTTTAATAAGCTTTCTAACAATATATAAATCATTCTGATACGATGAGCCGTTGTAAAGGTATAAACGTAAACATATTAATTGTAAAGTGAAAATGCGCCGTACTAAATTCTAATTCAGGCTCGGTGGCCGCGGCTCTCGTTACGGTCATGTTGGCGCGATACACCCCTCCCCTCCATGGCGGCCAGTCCGCGGATTTGCCACGCAGCGCTAACCGAGTTCGGACGCCACATCTCCACACATCGCGCATTCTCTGTCTTATTGTTTAATAAGTTCGGACAATACAGCGGCCCGACTTTTAGTCGGAGGGGACCACATCAAGAAGAGCAACATCACTACCGGTTGCTACTGCAACCGCATATCCTGGAGGCGGAGGCCAAGAAGGAATGCGGTTGTAGTTCATCAGGTAGTGACTAGCGTCACTCGCCCTACGTCGTCCCAAATATGGGAAAGAAGCGAAATGTGAAACCGGAGGGTAGACCGAAGATGCAAGTCAACGATCTACCCGCCACCGTTCGCGCGGAATTAGAACGCGCTCGCAACCTGCCGCCGAATGTGCCGCAGCCGCCGCCGCCGAAGCTCACCATGATCCTCGGCGCCGACACGTGGCGCATCAAGGTGCCCACGATTGAGGAGGAGGAGGAGTCGAGGGACTCCGACGCCAGCGATCTTTATGTGGGGGAAGATTTGCTGGACTCGGACGACGACGACGACGACTACGAGGACGCCGGCGAAGCCCTCGCCGCCTGCTCCCCTGCAACGATGCCGCAGCCCACGGACGCCTCCGGCGCCCAACCACCGCTGCCACAACCGACTGCGCGGCCTTTCTCGCCCGTATCGCCCGTGCAAGAGGCCTCCCCAATGGACCAACTGCGATCTGACACGATCGTAGTTGGCCATATTATGGAGGCGGGCCTCCCATCACCGGGCCTAAAGGCGTGGATGGCCGCCTACATACGAATAACGAGCCACCAGATGGGCCTCGAGGTGGACTTGCATCCAGACGACGGTCCATTCCTGGAGTTCCTGCGGGCGCACCCGACAGCCCTCAGGTCGGTGAAGCGCCCATGGCCGAGCCCGCCCACACAAGTCGAAGAGGAAGCGCGCTTGCCGCCTTCCGACGCCGCCCAGCACCACCGCCGAGACCGCGCCGGCTACGAAGCCCGCGCCTACCACTCCATCCCCCTCACACCCGCAGACGGAGTGGGACGCCAAACAGCCGGAGATCCCCTGGATCGCACCCTTACCGCCGAACATGCAAGTGGTCGGCGGAAAGAGGATTGTTGCGCGGCACCTATTCCCGCAACAATCTGCGATCCAGGCGGTCGCCAAAGAAAAGGAGGTCGCCGCCGAGGCCAGGCGCGCCGCCTTCCTCCCTGCCACCGTCAAGCCGGCGCCCGCCGCCGCCGTCGCACCAGCCGCTGCCGCCGCCTCTATGCCCGACCTAGAGCCGAGGCCCGCCGCCGCGGGGCCCGCCCCCCCGCCCGCTGCCGCCCCCCCGCCCGTCGCTACACGACCGGCGCCCGACGCGGCGAAAAAGGCCACCTTCGCCGCCGCCGCCGCCGCCGCTCCCAAGCCCGCCCCACGGACGAGCCCAGGAACGACCGCCCAGCCGCAACAACAACAACCGAAGCAACCCCGCTACCCCACGATCGTGGCCCCAGTGCTGCCTAACTGGGTCAAGGTCGTGGCGGCCATCGCAGAGGAGCTGGGGGAGGCCCCCTGCACTAAGGCGATGGGTAGCGGCCTCCGCTTCACCCCGCGGAGCGACAAAGAGTTCCGTGCGGTGCAGCGGCACCTAGATGACCTCGAGAAAGCTGGTGAGGCCGTGGAGTGGCACATCTACCAGCTGCAGGAAGACAAGAAGATGAAGGTGGCACTCCGCGGCCTCCCGGCCGACACGCCCACCGACGACATCGCCGCCGCCTGCCTGACACTCGGCTACCCAGTCGAGTACGTCAGGCAGATAAACGCCAGAGGGGGGAGGGGAGGGTGCACATACTTCCTCCAACTGGCGGGCCCGCCACGCGAAAACACCGGGATCTACGGGCTGAGGCAGCTCCTGTTGGGTCCGGACGTCCACATTGAAGCCTGGCGGGGCAAGAAGGGCCCCGCCCAATGCCACAGGTGCCAGGGATTCCGGCACCACTCCCAGGGCTGCCACCGCCCGCTTAAATGCGTGCGATGCGCGGGCCCGCATGCGGCCAAGGCGTGCGAGCGCCCAAGAAGCGAGCCGGCGACCTGCGCCAATTGCAGCGGGCCGCACACGGCCAATGACACGAAGTGCCCTGTCTTCCGGAGGGAAGCCAGGAATAAAAAGGCGGGGACAGCGGCCCACACAGTCCCCCAACGACGCGGGCCAGCGACGAGGGCATCGGTGCAGGAGCCATCGGTGGACGAGTCGGCACCGGCGTCACTCATGGCGCCGGCCAACGCCCCCACTCAAAGGGGCGCGGCGACCGCACCGAAACCCCCGTCCAAAAAGAAAAACAAGAAAAAGAAGACGCCACGAGAGGCCCCTCCTCCCGCAGCACCCGCAGCCGGAGAGAGCAAAGCCCAGGACGGCGAGCAAGACCTTGCGTCGATGATCGCCGCCCTACTCACCGCAGCAGCACACCAGGGCCCCCAGGCGGTCCAGGAGGCCTTACGAAAAGCGTGTCCACAAGCTCAAATTTAATAAAGCCAAGAAGGCAAGATTACCGGCCCATTGTTATGAGGCTGCGAACAAAATACAGACTATAAGTGAAAAGACACTGAAAAGTCCCCCCCACCCTCCTGCGCTCGCGCGCAGGAGAGTGTGAGAAGAGCACGCGCGCGCGGCCAGTCCGCGCTGCGCTCGCGCATAGGCAACATCTCCTCTCTCTTTCTAATACAATTTGTACTGGGATTTTACTTTAATGTTTACAATATCAAATGAATGCTATGAGAGGGTGTTTTATGTAAATAATTGCTATGGGGATTCTAACTACTGGGTTCTTTATTTACTCTAAACAATCTAAGTCTTTATAAATAATCACATATTTCTCTTACGTATAATCTTCGTATGACGCGATGCGTAGCTCTGCCGTCGCGTGTTGATGTTGTCGTCCATACTAACACATACAAATTTCAACTCAAAATCTTGAGCGGATATGACTATAAGTCCTGTAAGAAGGACGGTCGGGTCATAGTTAAAGAGGAGCCAAAAAATCTTTGTGCGCCACGAGGATATTTCGCCTTTAAGGCCCAAACGCACAGACAGCGGTGGCGGAGCGGTGCGGTGCGGCGCGGAGGCGGTACCGGTTGTAATTTTCGAGCTAATATGAAAGGATCCGCACAGAGCGGCGCGGCGCGGCGCGGTACAGTCAGTGCGTTTCGGCCTTTAAAGTTGGTCACTGTTTAGCACCACCCTGGGGACACGTGCGGGGTTGTGGTAGGTAGCTCCTGCGGACGCAAGTAACAGTTGTCCCCCTTATTGGGAAGACTTTTCATCAAGTGATCGGGCAACTTGACCGTTTGATTCTCTACCTCCGCGAAGGCCTCTAACTATAGGTACTTATACATGTCATAGGCAACAACCGGGATCGGTGTACCTTCTAAAGCACGCACGTGCTCAGTTTGTAACTAGGTACTCAAAGCGGTGATCCATTCAGTAAGTAATCGTCATACACCGAGCACTAGGGCCAGGCCAATTGCGGGCCGGCCGCGACATTGCGCGAATTGCGGCGCGGCCAGCGTTTTATCTATAGGTACATTGCGAGGTTGAGACGCGCAACGCATTGTGGTTGGTTGGGATCACAAGTAATGTATTTGAAAAACCGCTGCCGTTGCTGCCGCCGCGCAATGTCGTGGCCCAGCCGTTATGCTTGATCGTAAAAAGCGATTATCGCTTTTTATTACTATTTACTTAAAAACCTTACCAATCTTACGCAATTCGCTTACACCATCGCTTATTGTCCACTGTAACGATCAGTTGATACGCAACATATAACGGAACAAACAAAATTAGCCGGTCCAGCCTGTCGGCGTGTTTGCTTCTGCGCATATAGACACAGTCGTGTAATCTTACTTGACGCGTGCCTCGCAAGTCATAGGAATAAGCGGGAGCGATTGAACCTAGCGGGGTTATTCCCATCTGTTACCAACAATTTATTACCAGTGGTAACAGCTAGGATTTTTATCCCATCTTTTACCTGTGGAATAGTAATTAATGGTAACTTCTGTTTTTTTTCTAGTAACCACCGAGTCTATATGGTGGTAAAATATGGGAATAAGTGTGATGGTAACAGATGGGAATAACCCACCTAGCCTATCCCTTCTTTTTTGCTATAAATCAAAAAGACTAATAAGATACAATGACGTTTCGGCATTGATTAATAAAAAAAACCACTTTCAAAATTAAAACTACTTTTACACAGAGGATTCCATGTCCTATCATTTTGGAATCGCAGCTCTGTTCTAAATACAACAATAGCAACATTATTAGACTAGGTATAATTACTATATTGTAGTTATCCTGTACATGCAATAAAACTGAGTTAAGCAAAACCATTTGTTGCTAGCTCGTGTAATTGTACCAAAATGTAATAGCTTCATTGTTGGTCCTAGGATCTCCAATATAAGCTGACCTATCTGCCCCTCCCCATTCCTTAAAACAGCCAAAATACTGTAGAAACCTTATACCCTCGGAGAGTTCTAGGCTGAATGGTGCGGTTTTCTGTGATAAATTTGCGGAGTAAATGTTGTGAGTGATATTTTCGTGACGTTTGGTGTTTTATCAGTTAAACCTGTTTAGTAACATAGACAAATATATTTTATTCTGTGTTCAAGATTTTTTTATTAAAAGGAAAGTAATTTTTTGATTCGTGTTCTACCCTTTCGCTTGCATAGATGGCAAACTTATTTCAATTCCAGTCCAAACTGTAGAAAGGGCAAAAAAACTACTACAGTGGGTGAATCAACTTTTTTGTGTTGCTAGTTAGCATGGTTATGTCCCTTAAGTCGCTTTTTTAAAGTTTATTTTATGGGTTTAAATGCGCCATGTTTAGGCTTTTGTTGTAATTTTTATCCCATGTTCATAGGCCATCTTCACAGCATGTTGTGCCATTTTTTTTTTCAAAGAAACACTGTCATTTTGGCTCCTATTTCGTTAGATGGCCCGTTGGAGAGAATAACCAGAAATAGTGGATCCTAGTTACAATTCGAGCTCACCTGTGTACAAAACAAGCAATTTTTCACAGTGATCGGTTGAAGCGCGTCACAGTACCCAATAGTGGTAGTTTACAACGCGTGGGAGTGGCCGATAGCGCCCGCTCACCTTTTACGAGCGCTGTGCGGCTGGGGGGCTAAAATGTTCAGCTTAATGAAAATTGAACCGTGGTTCGGTCTTTCATACTGTGCCGCGTCCTGACGCAGTAGGAGATCAGTTTCATATACTTTTTGTTATACCACGTCGCTGACAGATATGCATTCGGCCTGCTTGATCGTAAGCTAACATACGGTGATTTAAGGCAAGTTAATAGAATCAGATCTTAACGAACAGCGCTTACGATCATAGACGGTGTAACCCACCCTTAGTAAAGTTAGATTCTCTCTCATGTGATGGGCTCTAATCTGACGTGACGGCTCCTGTTGTTTCAGGTGTCAGGATGCATCATAACATTTGTACGTAAGTATGTACATATGTGTACATATATATGTACGTAATTATGTACATATGTGTAAATACATACCTACCTACACATAAAAAAAAACAAATTACAAAACAAATTTAGTTTTAACGGGTACACAAATGGGGTCGAATCCTCCTTTTAAGTATGGCACTTGTGTTAGGAGGCATTCGCTCTTTCTTTTATACAAAGATGTTTTTAAGTTAAAAATAAAATAACTAGCTACTACATTTATGCTACAATCACAAATTATTCCCTCAAAGAGGGAAGTTTGCCTTTTAAAGCTGTTGTGAGGTTGTGTATGTGTATGCTTGTGTTGGAGTGTGTAACAAAAGTTTACGAGTACATGTGGGCAGAATGAAGAACGTGAGTTAAGAATATAAAAGCATATATAAAAATATAATTGCCTCTTTGTGCGTATATCGCTCTACCGACGGGTACAGACAGAACCATCTTCTTAATGGGTATATTCATTCATTTACGTCCCTTTAACGGATAGTATCAAAACCGACAGTCAATCCGGATACGTCTTGTAACAAAACGGGCAGGTTACCCCGGTTAACCTCAACCTGCCAATTTGTTTTATTATCCCGCAATACGTTTTCTAAAGTCGTGTGGCATCTTAGCGGCGGGCTCACCGCGCGGTCAGCACCCCGTGTCCGCGAATACATTACCCGTCCATTTGCGCGGCGCTACACCGGCTTACCCTTGTTACGGGAACTAGTCGCGTCAGCGTTCCGAGGGTTAGTTCAACGTGAGTTACTACTCGAAAATATAGCCTTACTAGGATTTACGAGACACTTCGCCGGTGTAGAAGTGGAAGCCACATTAGGCCTTGATTTCATAGTTAAAAAGCATCCTGTCAGCTGTGTCAATTCCTGCACGGATATTAGCTGAAGACTGCGCGCGTGCTGTCTCACGGCGTGATAGACTATAAGTTTTCTAGAAAGAGACGGATAGCCTATCTCGTCTCTTCTAGTTGGTGGTTCTGGTTCTTGAACGTTTGAACGTGAAAAACAGACATAGAGATATACTTTCCCATTTAAGTGATACATTAGGATGGATAGGTCGTTCTGACTAATGTACCTATTGGGCTTAGAGCATTAAACCAACCGGAGCGGCCATTGACAGGCGTTCCCCTCTGCCAAAAATATATGACCAGTGGTCATACACATTGTATGGACTGACGTTTATCTGACGTAGCTATTTTCACGTTACGCATACATTTGACGTTCCCCTCCCCCGCGAAAATCGGCAGACTTTATATGTATAGAAAATGACTCATGGCCGCTCCTGTTGGTTTAATGCTCTAAGCTATTGGGATTATTTGGCAAGCTGGCAACACTAGCCAAATAGCCAACTCTTGTGTTAGCACTTGCTGTTAGATTACCGGCTATACCATTATGAGATACTACTGGGAAGGCTTTATACCGTTCACATGTACTTCTAATAAAGGATAGGATAGGTATTGGTAATGTTTATTGTTTATTTGACGAGGCCTTTCCATAATATTAGAAGCTAGCCTCTGATGAGGCTGACGATGAAGTGTAAAATTTATTTATTTGAATTCCGCGCATTTAAGTCAGTTCTAAGGTTTTTGGTGAATGCACACAGAAAATTAAAACGATTCCTGAAGTAGATAGCCCCCGAGGGCTCTTTTACATGACAATGTTTACAAATACGTATAAATACATAGGATATGAATTTGAATATATACACAGCAACAATGAAACGCCAAACAAATACCTTGGCGCACATTTGCTAAGAGATGTATTATATTCATTCATAATATTATTAGTGCATCTATTATATGCACTAATAATATTATAAATGCTAAAGTGGATGGAGATAGTTTCTCCTCTTCCGGGGAAGGATATAGGATAGTTTTTATCTCAGAAATCAATCCATGAGGAGTTGAAAAGGGGGGATAAAAGCTTGTATGGAGCTACGACATAAACGAGTTCCACGAGAATGAGATATAATAAAGAGATGTAAAGAGTCACCAGCGTCATAATAAAATAACTAAAAACATTGGAAGTGTGATTTAAAAGACGTGGTTGTTGCAGAGTTCCCTGCGCGCGTCCGAGACGGATAAGAGGCGTATGATGGATCGCGTCGCGAAGCTGGAAGACGAGCTGCGGGTGCTCAGGGTTTCCACGAGGTATGTACACACTAACTAGAGCATTTACCTTAACACTTCGCAACCGGACTAAAAATTGAACAATTCACCAGAAACCGACAGAGTTCGTACTACTGCCCGCCTAGCGGGCTCAGCCGGCATCGGAGCAAACATTACGAGTGCCCGCCAGGCGGGTTCTTGGTTGCGAAAGTGTTCAACTTACTTGTTTCTTTTACTATTTATTTTTACTTAGAAACAGTCTCACATACTTATGTAAGTGTATAGTCTTTCCTATAGTTAAGTTGTTTATATTCTGTTTTTTTCTGTTTTCACCTACTCAAATCATATCTTTTTTTGCAGTCAAGAGATCGCTTTTTAGCAATAAAACCGCCGGTTGTCTACCGTTGTTTATCTTTAATTTATCTCTGTTTTTCTTTTATTTACCGTTTCTGGTGAGCAATAAAGAATATTCGTAGCGTTCCATGCCTAAAGGGTCCTTATGGCCGTTTTTACTTGGGGGTATGATTCTTTTTGTATTAGATAGCTCATTTAACATAGATTTAGGATCTATGCTTAAGTCAAAACCTGCCATAAGGACCCTTTAGGCATGGAACGACACATTTGTTTTGTATTGTATGGTACATAATATCTAATTTATCTAGTTTTCAATATCGGAGGCCAAGATTCATTTTGGGTCGTTGAGCCAACGGAGTAAGTAAGTAGTAAGTAAGTATTAGCTAGTTTTCAAAATACTGGTAATTATTTTGAAAACTGTATCGTCATAAAATAATGATTACATATTTTTTTTATCCTCACAGTCTCGACTTGAGCGAGAACGGCATCACGAACGGCAACGAAGATTCGGACACAGAGCGGCTGCGCCTGCGCAAGGAACTAAACAGCATGAAGAAAGCCAAGCAGACCGCGGAGGAGCACGCTTTCAAGTAAGTCTAAGGATTAAGTAAGGATTTTGCTGTTGTCCACTAAAATCCCCTAGCCTGATCCCCCAGGGGAAAAAAACTGTTAGGTTGTTAGGTGAACTGCGACCCTACAGCGCGCGAGCCGAGCGAAGCGAGCGTGACGCGGTAGCGTCCGTTGAAGCGCCATAACCGGACATTATCATTTTTTCCTAGTTGAATATAAAATAATTGCCGCTAGGTTCCCCTGGGTGATCGGGGTCAGGTGAATAACGTGGATAACGTGAGGATTTTGGTTTGGAGGCTTGACTTGGCGTTGAGGTTAGATTTTGGTGAGAATTCAGATGCTTACGGGAAGCCTTGATTTATAGCGACTTAATAGTATGAGTTGGAAGGATGATCAACAATCTACCCTAGGGATTGACATCGAAGAAATATGGCTATGGCTGAGGTTGACTTGTACAGAATTGTATCATTAAGTCCGCCTTTTCACTTTTGTACTATTGTTTTGTACAATAAAGATTAAGTAAATAAATTAGTATATAAATATAGATAGTGCAATTGGGGGTGCAGGAAAGTATTCCTGGGTAAAAAAAATGATAAAAAGATTACCATAATGTGACGTGACACGGAACTTTAACGGATATGGCTGCCCTTCATCATTTTTAGTTTGATTGACAAAACAAAAAATACGTGTCCAGTATTTGAGGGACTTAAAAGATTTTTTTAGGAAAGTAGCGTATTGACATATATGCAAAATTGAGTAGGCGTTAGGATATTTTTTTATGAGGTGGCTTTTATCTGCCGGTTTGCCATCTATTCACGATTACGAATGCTATCTTACAGCCGTATTCATAAAGCCTAATTTGACTAAAATAGCGTTAAAATTTGTTTGTCTTTATCTGTCACTTTGAGATTTGTGTTCATAAGAAAAGGAGTAAGCGCATTTTATTTAAGTAGCAGAGGCATTTTAAGTTTTATGAATAAGGGGGTTATAGTTTCAGAACAAAATCTAACCCATCGAATTCCACGAACGTGGTTCTAAATAAACCTGTGTTGCATTTTGAAAATGACATTAGACTACACGCAGGTTGACTAAAATTCTGTATACACAGTGTTACTTAAGTGGTGATACAAAATAGCAAAATGTCAATCCATCCACAAATCTGAACAACTTTTACTATGGGACCAACTTTGTGTTTGGATAGATTTACATTTTGCTATGTTGTATCACTACTTAAGTAACACCCTGTATTTATTACGTTTTATAATCCCTCAACTTGCAGACTGGAGCGGCTAGTCACCCAGCTGCGTTCCAAATTCAACGGTCTCCAAACCTCCCCGAACGGCCCCGAGTCGCTCCCGAGCGAGCCCGAACAGGACCCGAACCGCACGCGCCGGACCAGCGTTAACTCGAACACCACTGTCGTGTTCGGGCCCGTCACCGACTTGTAGCGAACACTCGGACACGACGTCTGTGTGCTGGCCGCAGATGTGTTCTGGTCTGTGGTGAAAAAGGTACACTGAACAGAATTAAGTTAAGCGTCGATTCGAGAGTAAATAGTTACAAGCTGGAAGTTTAAATTTTAATTATGAATGGATATTTTTTGAGAAAAGAGATATGAAGACATTTAGCGTATGAGTCAATGAACTATTTCTTGGTGTTATTATGTTCCGTTAGCCGTAACTTTATTAGAAAAATGGACTTCTATCATGCTTAGAAGATAACCCATAATACGGAACGTTCCGGGGTTGCACCGTCACCTTGGTGGATTTTAACCATGGCAATAAGATTTAATAAGTGACCCAAGAGGCGTAACATAGCAACAAGAAGAAAAAAGTTCATTCACCTATATATGTATCCGTCTTTTTCCAGTTTGTAAAAGTCACAATAGAATGGGATCTCTTGGACCGTTTGAGTCTCACTGATATTTAAAAATATGTCAGTTACCGTTTGAAATTGATATTAATACTTTTAAAAATCATAATTACGAGTAATCGAATTTAATGTTGGAATCATAGCTTGCATATCTATATTCGTAATGTGACAATAATGTCATCTAGGTTAAATTGTGTGTGTGGTGCTTTGATCGTTCGTCTGACTTATTCCTTTGGTTTCATTGCAACGTTATTATATTTGGCGTAGTACTCTAATACTTCTAGATCTCAATATAACTGAGACATAAAAAGTGGCGTCAGGCATCCGGTTCGAAGCATTAAACTTTGAATTTATTCCTTTAATTTGAAATTTATAAATGTCGTAATCAGCGTTACTGCTTAATGCAAAATTATACAGGGTGACATTTTAATCAGTGTCCAAATTTTTTTTAGGCAGTTGGTATCACTAATAGACTTCAGTTTTGAAAAAAAAACTGGTAGGTATTTTTAAAATTATAATTTGTCCATCCCAAAAGAATTATCCGTACTGCGTGTAAGGGCGGGGCCAAGGGAGGGGAGGTGTGCCGTGCGCAAACCTTACTACCCGCTGAGGTGCCCGCGCGGTAAGGTTTTTTTGGGATAACTTTAAGCAGCAATTACTATTTTTGTACTGAATGATATGAAACAAAAAAAACGTATTTTATAATTTTGCTGAAGAATCTTATACTTGAATTTGGACACTGATTAAAATGACATCCTATATTTGATACCAGTTTATTTTGAGATCTAGAAGTGTTGTAATGAAACCAAAGCGACTATTTGAACCCGTTGTGTTCTTTAATACGTTTGTTAAATAATAACATTGATTACGTGGTTTCTGCTATAGAAATAATATTTACTGACACTTTGCGTGAGTATGTGTTGACGTTTACAATTTTCATCTACTCACATTTGACACATTATTATTGATGCTTTTAATTCTATTTATACAGTCAATAATTGCTTTAACAATAACATTATCCTATTACAGGTGCTTTAAATAATCCATGTTACACTACAGTTATGTTAATAGGTACATAGATAAGGACTAACTATGTGACATAAGGTGTAGTTTTTTTTGGCCTAAATGAGTTTTGTAATCAAATTAGAAATGATCAAACATGATAGTACTGGGTGACGCAGAGTCTGGACCCCCGACAAGGTGGACTGATGACCTGGTAAAGGTCGCAGGAGTCCGCTGGAACCGGGTGACGCAGGACCGGCCACTCTGGCACTCTTTGGGGGAGGCCTATGTCCAGCAGCGGAAGTCTTGGCTGATATGCTGATGAGCATGATAGTTTGATATTGACACCTAGACCTTTCGCCATTTAGTGCTGGCATTCTGAAAATCCTCATTAAAACACAAATGACACGTTTCATGAGGCTGCAAGTTAAAAAAAGGAGTTAACAGGCAACACGGATCCAATGGCCAATCGTTATTAGCCTAGCTACTCAGTGTTGGCAATTTAGACTTGTAAGTTGTAACTTGTGAACAAGGGCTGGAAAACCCTTTTATATGCTTAACCTTATCGATTTAATAACTCTATCAATGTTGGTTACCTTATGATAGGCTTACCCTATCATAAGGTTACCCTATTGTCATGGTAAGCATATCGGATGTGTTAACCCTTTGAGATAGGGTTTTGGTTAGTGGCAAACCAAATTAACTCGATTAATAGGGTTACCCTATCAGTAAGGTTACCTTATCATAGATAGGTACCCTAATTGGGGAAACCGGTTCCGGTCCATGGCCGTGAATCTGGCATCTAATAAATATGAGACCTTTTAAACACTGTTGTAATAAAATGAATATTATCTAACAAATAGCTCAGCAAAATATATAATAAGAAATTGTGCAATTCGATTAATCAGGTCTAAATAACATATACATTACGCTTCGAAGGGAAAAAATAATTTATTAAGAGTCCTGCTTCACGGAAGGAATAACGAAACACGTCTTTTGACAGATGTTTTTGATCAAACCCAACTTGTATTGTTTTCAAATGCTAATTGATTGATAGCTAGTCCAGTTCACTCCCTCACTTTTACAAGGTACTATGTAACGTGCGGCTTCTGAACAACATAGGACATTGTAAACCCTATGTTTGTACCGTTGCTCGGCTAAATTGATGTTCATCTTTTCGATTATAGGGAGTGAATTGCAATGTCAGGTGTGCTCAATTATTTGTTGAAGTAATTTTAAATGTTGCATAATTGAATGCGTTGTCATAAAATTATATTCATTAGCAGTGTTATTGAATGTTCATTTTGACAATGTGGTCTCAAAATGTCAAGAACAAATTTTATATGAATAAGTTTTTCGAACACCGTATTTATATCAGGGAATATTTTTGGTTGTCTTGTGTATTTTAAAATTATGTTTTAATTTGTAATTTTTAAACTGGCTCATGTTTGTGATGGTTGTTCGTTTGTAATAACATTCTACCGAATTAGTATTATTTTAAGGCGTGCTCTCTATAATCCTAAAATAATATAGAACATTTGTAAAAAACACAAAAGTATACATTACTAAATTTGTATGCCATTGTGTAGTATAACAACTGCAAAATCTACTCTTTTTTACAAACTGATTACGATCAAAATGGTTCTAATTAACACACTAGGAAATTACTTAATTTGCCATAGAATACTCTAATTGTTATTGATATTACGAGTAAAATTAGCATACACCTATATTAAAAAAGGCAAGAAATAAATTGTGTTCTGAATTAAATATTTATAAATGAAAAACAACTCACTTAGATGACATACTTGATTTCACCTGTACACTACTGCCACTAACATATTATTTAGAATAGTTGTAGAACAAAAAATCCACTCTTGAAAACCCCGTACTTAATACTCGTACATCAGTGGCCATCAGATATATCGGAGCGGCCAAAGTGTTCACAAATATCTGAACAGGTCTCTATTGTCGAGGCATTAGGGACGTTTTTAGAAATTTGCGAACACTGGCCGCTCAGTTATATTTGATGGCGACGGTACACTAACTCTCCGTGCTTACCTAATCCACAGACTAGGGTGATATTTGTTACTATCATCTTCCAGTGTGAACTACATCTAACTTATAAACCATTCGTTTTATACGGAACGCAAAACATATAGCATCTATGTTATAATTCAAGTAACTTACGTATACATTTAGGCCTTTTCTGCTAGCATTAACTCTACAATAGAATGTTACTGAGCCCAAGCAGGCAACTCTAAAAATATGGGTTCATACATCTTAAGTAACTTGAGTACCCAAGTTTTATGCACTCGTTTTTAAATTTTAAGTTATATTATGGTAAAAATATAGGACCGGTCATTGTGGCACTCTTTGGGGGAGACCTACGTCCGGCAGTGCACGTCTTTGATGATGAAGATGATGATAGTAAAAATATATATCACTAGTCAAAATAGTGTATGCACAGCAAAGCGTAGTGATTTTTAGATCGTCCAATTTAATAAAAGGTGTACCGTACCTACTTAGATACTGAACCTACCACTTTCTGATCGGAAGACGTTAAATACTAGAATACATCGAACAGCGGTCGCATTTGGCGATAATACAGGAAACTACAACTTGCGATCTGTAACATTATATTTTATCGCCTAAGGTATGTAATAGTACATTACGTAACTAGGGCGGTGAATTCGTGAACGCCCCAGATCGCAGGTGTTTGTGGCCCGAACCGAAGGTGAGGACCATAAATATGCGCTCTGGGGCTTTACGAATTACCGCCCGTGTTGAGTACAAAATTTTACGTCTTCACCTGGCCACAATGCGAGTTTTCCCGTACGCGCAGCGTGCAGTAAAACTCGCATTATGGCCAGGTGTGACGTAAAATTTTGCCGTCACGTCTGTATGTAGGAAACGTATTGGAAGTAGCGACCATTTTTAGATTAGACGATCAATGCCTTTTTGATTTTAATAGACCCTTGACTAACCACCGACGTCACACTTAGTATAGACTGATTTTATTAATTTATTCTTATAAATAAGTAACATACCAAATTGGAGATTAGATATTAATATGTTCGTCATTATTTAATAACGCTTACAGTTAATTAAAAAGGAACGCTGCCGTAGATTTAAATGACGATATTGTTTATTGGGATGTACCTACGAAAATGTATAGAATGTAGGCTGTATAATTCAATATGTAGGTATATTATATTGTGTTCATTAGAAAAACTGAGAAATCTCAAGGCGTATCCAGGAAGCAAAGCCACAAGACACGATACAGCGATACCTATGCATGTTGATTTTAACAGTATATGTTAAATTGTTTAACATTTCTAACATTGGGTCTAACGAATCTTTGTAACACCGAGCAATAACTAAACAGAACAGCTCGGCACATCTCCGGTGGATTGACCTTAAAAGCTAACCGCGGCTGTACTCGCGAGATACGCCTTTGATTGTAGTTTCAAATAATATCAAATGAAATAATTTACTTTAAAAACAAAGTTTTAACCGACCTTAATTCAGTACTTCGCCTTGTTTGAAGAGTTCTTTCGATTTCTCTAGGTTACCATCAGATCCTGAACTGAGGACCATTTGGAAGGATAACCTTTCATGCAAAAAAATATTTTTTCTAATTGGTCCAGTTGTTTTCGAGTAATCGGGGAACATGAATAAAAGATTTCGACAAATTATGAACCTCCCCCTTTTTTGAAGTCGGTTAAAAATGATGATTTAATTAAAATAATCCTAACAATGAAAAATGTGAATAACTTTTAATAAAGTTGTAGAATATAATAATACTGGTGCCTTATACGTAATCTATCCGCCCGTTGTGCCAGCTGCCAAAACTGTGCCAACCAGGAGGCCTATTTCGAAACCAAGTAACAGACGCATTCGTCGTGTGCTTTTCTCTTGAACTGTCTAAGTTACGAGAGAAAGAGGCGACTTGAATTGTATTAAGTTACCTGTTAACTTCAATTGCACATTTATCGGAATATGGACCAAAGTTGTGTACAGTTTTCAGCGAAAAAATATTACTCCTTCAGAATTTAGTATGTTGTTTTTTTGTTAATTTTTAATAAATACATGTTCTCGTATTAGCGCTGTCACTATAGAATACGAAGTATTTCACATTCAAACCAATCATAAACAACGTTACAGGTAAACAAAATATCCATTTTCGGTTAACTATACGCACTACGCTACTCCCTTAAAAAAATCCCTTTATCTGAAAATTCCTGAATAAAATCCATGTAACTTATTAAGTAGCCGTTGCAGCGTATAGTCGACCGAAAAGGAAATATTTAAGCACTAGGTGGTCAGGCGAAATCAACGGGCACTCGCTTTTGTTACGTAGACTGTCAAATTCGCCTAACGATTCGATGTTATGAAGCCTAATTTATGTTTGAATGTCAATTTTGTGATGTTAATATTAATTATGGAATACTCACTGTTTGCGGCGGCTTATTTACTCGTGCACGATCTTTTGTTAACATGCGAACGGGATTGGATGGAGGTTTAAATAAATTATTTCCATTATTTCAGCTTGTTTTATTCATTAAGGTCAACCGCGGAAATGTGTCGATGGGGTAAATGCGTCTCTTGATGATATCTTCGACACTGAACATTTTAGAACTATTAGGGTAGACTGGGTACGGTTGTGCCAGGTTACGGTAGTGACAGTCTTCGTACTAGCGAAACTATACGGAATCCGGCAAGGGTTCTAAGGGAGAGAGAAGCGGCATTCAAGTCTGAACGCGTTCCCCGGTATTGCGTCACCCAGCGCGCGGTGTTAACGTAAGCAGGGGCCCACATTGCTTTTCAACAGTCAAAAGTAAGTTGTTTTGTTCGTTTAATTTTAATAATCACTGTTATTTGTATACAGATAGATTAACTCGGATTTTTTTTGTTACAAGTTGAAGATTAGTAGTTAATTACGGGTGGTTACTTTTTACGTAGATTATTTGGCAAAGTCATGGCGAATTTTTGTTTTCGAAAGTATGCGTCGGGTACGGTTGTGACAAATTTTGTGGGTACGGTTGTGACATATATTTTCTTGTTGTTTTGCTTTTAGATACCCAGAAAACGCCTGCGGAATACCGAAAGAGCGCGGTCTAATAAATGTCTGATCTGGTAAATGTGAAGATGCTTACGAAGACGTAAAAGCGAGACTTCTTTAAATTTTCGTAATTTATTTTCTTATTAATTATTAATTAAATAATAAATAATTTAATGAACTTTCTATACGAAATATTATGAAGATTATGTTGTGTTATGGTCATATTTCTAACAATAAAAGTCATTATAAACCATTTTGTTGTATTTTTGTTCCTGTCACTACCGACCTCAACCACTGTCACAACCGTCCTTGGGGTGTGGCCGGTTGTGACACTTTCCTTTTTTTTTTCATTTGATCGCTATGTCTAATACAGCGTATTTAGAGAAACTATTTAAGTATATTTACGTAGAAAAATGTACAAATTAAGAGTCAAGTTACTTTTCTCCCAGCTAACTAGTAAATTATCAAAATTAGTGGCGATCAAACCAAAATTGTCACAACTGTACCCAGTCTACCCTACAATCGCCTAAATTGAAAGTTTGGTAACCATACTTTGAACATCGAGGGCTGTAATAGTTCTAAAATGTTGCGTTTCGAAGATATCATCAAAAGAAGCATTTACCCCATTGACGCATTAACCCTGGTAGACCTCACATAAAGATCAAATTACCTAAACCGTTGCATAGCCCTAGTAAATATACAAGTTTAGCTACTACGCAGCACGCTTCAGATAATGAGAGAGGTAAATTCGTGTCAAAATTTGTGCCTGGTTTGGTGATCAAAAATATGTGAACACGCCTTTATTGTTATGAGCTCGGATACGACCGTTGCGAACGTTATTTATGAACTCTTCTTTACCACGACACTGGATTCTCGTATTATTCTGCAAGACAAACACTTGTATAAGTATAAGAAATGCAGAACGACACGCAACTTTGAGATCTTACAGACTTCTTACATCTGTAAAGTATGGTGTGGAACAGTATAGGTACTAGGTAGGTTACATATTTCTAGACTTAACCTTTTCACCGCCAAGGACGTGAAATCACGTCATCGACGATTCGTGACACTGACGCCAAAGACGGCATTTGCCGACATTTTTTTTATTTTTTTGTTATTTATGAAAACCTACTCTGAAATAGCCCAATTTCATGTTGGCATTATTTCTTTATCCATTATTTTTTTACCCTTGTGGCGTGAGGTGGCACGGCAAGTTGCTTTACCATCTGGCGGTGAAAAGGTTAAATGGGTCGTTCTTCTTTTTAACCGACAATGAATCGTCTTTTTTCTGATTTTTGCGTTATTCAACTATTGATAATGATGGTTTTAATGTTTGATTTTAATAAACGTTGCATGTATTTTTTATTAGGACTAATTCATGATTCTTTGCGTGGCGATAATGTTTTTTCATTATGGTGGTTTTTCCATAGAATCGCGTGACAGAGTGGTAATCCAAAATGTGGTCCCTTCAGAAAACGACCACTCTGTCACAGTATTTTCTGTAAAACTATCATAAAGAAAAAAACATTATCGCCACGGAAAGAATCATGAATTTGTCCTAATAAAAAATACATGCAACGTTTATTAAAATCAAACATTAAAACCAGCATTATCAATAGTTGGAAAAAAGACGATTCATTGTCGGTTAAAAAGAAGAACGACCCAAATCCCGCTAGGGCATGTATTTATTTGCCTTGTCATTGGGATAGCCTAATAATGACGGCCTGTGAATGTAGGTACATCTTATGACAGTACCTACTCTCAATGCATTTCGCGATGGAATGTTCCATAATGTCATCCAGCTCTGATCAAAAGACCCATTGAATGGAATTTATTTTATTTTTTTGGTTTTAAGGAAAGGTAATGGCTATACGAAATTACCAAGCCACTTATTTCATTAGGAAAACCTTTTCCCCTTGTCACGAGTCTCTATTTGACCGACCGTTGAATTCTTTATGTGAGAATAATGATCAGTTCAATTGCATTTTAACCCCAACCTTCCGGAACCAATTTACTCGAGAATGAAACAACACGCTATTCTCTCTATTATTCTTTAATATTTTCAATGAAAACACGTAAAATAGCATAGGGTGCGTTTGCGCACGTGGCAGGCGCGTGCCGGCGCCATCTTTGCGACGCCATCTTGTTTTAATCTACGGGTGGGAACTTCCGGTGGAAAACGCGTCACCGAATGCTTTTGTTTGTGGGAAAACGTGTGATAGTGTGGGGTAATTAGTGTGCTATCGGAAGAGTTCCATTTAAGTTTGTGTGTATTTTAGTTATGGTGTATTACGACTTATTGATTAGGGCATAATAGTATTGTTTTTGGTTTTCACCTAGAACATGTTGCATTTGATAACACATCAGCAATGGAGTTTCATGGATATATTAGACTTGGGCCTGTGTCTTCTGTTCGCAGCCGATCCCGTAGTTTTTCATGTAGCGGTAAGCAACTACGGCGTAGGCGCCCGCTAAGTGGGTTCCTGGCATTGAAAGTGGTATTTGATTTTGTGTCGTAGGCTGCATTTACGCACAGTGACGTGATGCGCGCTTGTCAGACTGTATGTACTGTTTGGAAATCCATAGCGTTTGACTAGAATGCGCGTGTCTCGCGAAATTACGCTACTGCTTAGACCACGCCACGCTACCTGTGCTACGGCGTAGCGCGTAGCAGCGTTTTTCCGCCCTGTTGCGGAATACGCACGTCGTAGAGAGTATAGAGGCATGGCTTATATGTGACTCATTTTACTCATTGGCCATCAATCATATCATCATAACCTTAACCTCAGATCAAATCAGTTCAAGGCATAGAGGTTGACAGTTTATGGGCTGAGGGTCGCTATTCCATTTGTCTCTTGTTTATTCATCCCTAGTTTAGTAATGTAAATTTTAATTCCTTTGTGGTGGTGAGAGTTCCAACAGACTATATCTATCGACCTTCACTAAGGAAAATATTGCGGTCGATTACCTGACACCAAAATTGCGCAACACTGTATACACAGTAATATAGTAATATAATATAGTGATTTTGTAGTTTTTAATAAGTTTATATTGATATGTTATGTAAGTCTTTAAGGTACCTATTTGCAACATGGCTCTTTGTTGCCTCATTTAAATAAATAAATATTATAAAATATCGCTGCGGTGTTTCATGTTTTATGTAATTTTCATTAGGTTAGGGCAGCCAAAAAAGGGGGGCTCGGGGGCGAAGCCTCCTAGCAGTAAAAAAACAAACAATCGTAACAGTGGTATTATTTGGTAGGTTAGGTTAGGGTTAGCTTGTGTCCCTTAGAGCGGAAATAGGCGTCGACATGCTGGCGGTTAGGTTAGAATTACGACCTCTAAACATTTTTTTTTTACACAAATTAATTTTCCTTACCCACATAACAAAAAAAGTTATCATTTTATTGTGTATCTTATACACCATTGAAATAAAGATGCAAATGTTTGTCATTGAAGAGTTCCTCTGCTGATTAACCGACGGAATAGAATTGGTCAATGAAATATTGACGATACACATCATTTGCCTTATTTATTTTGGTTAAAACATATCATGCCAACTAACAAATTTGACTGAACGAAATTTGGTCAAAGTACCAGTTGGTAAACGAGATATTGCCTAAACATGAATATGCCAAACATAAAGTTTGCGTAAGAATTATTTGTCGAGTGTTAATTTGGCAAACGATTATTTGGCAAATTAAATTCTACGAAAAATGTTTTGGTAAGTGATAATTTGTCATTTTTTTTTGGTAAAACAAAGGTAACCCCTTAGGAGACATATTCAGTACAAACTTTAATCTCTAACTAAAATATTAAGACATTAAATGAAATAAGTAGAGTTTTAAGACTGGCCGCATGCGTATTGCAAGAAACGCAGGGAAACGCGGCATAAAATATAACCTATAACCATCCGGAAAGTCCATTCTAAAGAGAAGTGAAAGAATTTTGGAAATCGGATAAGGTGGTTCGGGACATATCCTACCCATTACATAGGTACAAACTTACGAGGCAGTCTCTCAGACATTTCCTCTGCAACCGACGAAAAAAACGGAGGAGGTTCTCAAGTCAACGCGTATATATATATATATATTTTTTTTTTATGTATGACCACGCATAACTTTTTACAGAGTACAGTCCGATTTTGATAAAAAAAAAAATAGAAAGGGTATAACATCGAAGTTGGTCCATTTAAATAAAAATTTCAACCCTAATTATAATATAAGTCATCATTCTCCTAGCGTTATTCCTGGTTGCGCCCCTAAAGGAGCCCAGGGTCCGCTTTGACACCTAATCCCAAGATTTGGCATAGGCAATAGTTTTACGAAAGCGACTGCCATCTGACCTTCCAACCCAGAGGGAAAATTAGACCTTATTGGGATTAGACCGGTTTCGTCACGATGTTTTCCTTCACCGAAGAGCTAAAAATATTCCGTACATAAGTTCCGAAAAACTCATTGGTACGAGCCGGGATTCGAACCCACGACCGCCGCTTGACAGCCGCATGTCTGAACCACTAGGCTACCGTAGTTTCAAGCTTATAAATATTCCTATTTATAATATAAGTATGGATATAAAATACACTACATAGCATACGCATCCGTACGAAGGGAAGAGAAAGCGAGGACACCCGAGGAAGGATGGGAGGATGTCTTCACCGAAATAACGGGTGCCGATTGGATGCGTAAGGATCGTGACAGACAACTCTGGAAGAGCATGTGGGAGGCCTACGCCACGCAGGTGACTATTACTATTACCTGAAGTAAATTTTATGAAACAAAACAAAAATTATCATGTAGGTAAGCAAATTTAATAGTAGAAATAAAGGCTATTTTTATTTTATTTTATTTATATAGCACGTAGAACTTATGGCCATTGGAGCGGGAAGGTTCTCGAGTGGTGACCACGTACCGGAAGGTGCGGCGTGGGTGTCCCCACAAGGTGAACTGATGACCTGGTAAAGGTTGCGGGAGTCCGCTGGATGCGGGTGGCGCAGGACCGGTCACTTTGGCACTCTTTGGGGGAGGCCTATGTCCAGCAGTGGACGTCTATCGGCTGATATGATGATGACGATGATGATGGGTGAGTAGGTAGTTAGCTTAGCAGCAAAAGTAGCTAAAGGGGGCAAATCCTCAAAATGACACAACTCTAAATTAATGCCAAGAGGATAAGAATAGATCTGTCTAGATCAATTTGAGAGTGTTATTTTGCGCATCTGCTGCTGACTGTACAAAATAATTGAATCCGTGGAACTCGTTGATTGGGGTAGTAGTAATATTTCAGCGATTACATTAATAACGGCGGTACAGGGTGCTCAAATATTCACGACCGCGGCGCGACAAATTGGGCGCAAATCAATCGAGACCTAAAAACCTACCTCATTACGCGATATGAATTAATCAGAGTTGTCGGTATTCCGTAGTGCTGGTTTTATAATATTTTCAGTGTTTTGTTTTTATACGTACCTATGTACGAGAAATATTGTTACAAAGGTTATACTAATTAAATTCATAATTTCATTAGCCATAATTAGTCTTTCTCAGAATTTGACAACTTTTCAGGATGTTTTAAAACAAAACTTACCTAACCGTATTGGTTCTAAACAAAATTATTATAATTTGGCCCGAATTGTTATGGTTTCAGAGATTTTTTTATTAAGTAAGTATGGCAAACCAAATTATGGATATTGAAGGTATTCGACAAACATCTGCTGGTCGATTGCGTAATGTTTCGTACGTACGTTAGGTAATTTTTTTGTGTGGGAAAATGATATATGATTTGTCCTGAAGCTCGTTCGAAAAGTTAAGCAAATAATTGGAAAACGCGTTACCTAACCGAATGGGTAGGTACTACACGATTACCTTTTAGCTATGCCTGAAAAGATACTAAGGTAAACGTCCGAGTGCTCGATACTCGATATATGTAGTACCTATGTCAAAGTGATATGGCTTAAATTCGGATGAAGAAAAATCTTCTTAGTTCGAATCTAACCCATATTGCTTTGATTTAGAGTGCCCTTACCAAGTTACCTTATAAAATAATTGAAGAAATGAACACTCAGCAAACCAATATTCAGTGAAACGTTTGTCCGTAAAATAAGGGACTCCGCAGAATTGATACAGCATGAAAACTATAGTAATTTAAATACATTTTAACTGCCGCTTCCCGGCCCTGTTCCTATGAATATTGTATGTTGCAATTTGTATAATTTGATCAGAGCACCTGTGTCGGACCGACGCCGGCGTTGCTCGGCATGACGGACAAAAAACACGGTAAGTGATTGATTCATTTCCGCGTTCTGATTTCCGAAGTTTTAATAAAGGAATCGTTGGAAATCGTTGGGACAAGTTGCCTCGTGGTAAGCCTGTCCTGTTAAGTTGATCTTATTTGACAGATATTCAGACGTACCTACTAAGTATATGAGTAAATATTCCAGGATTGGAATTTTAAGAACGAACGTTTTTATATAGTTGGTGGATTTGATAACTAGACGCTGTAGATATTTTTAGAGATACCTAGTCTTAGAAATAATTTATTAGGTACCGATTGTCTTTTCTTTTCTAACCCTTTGACGGATGCTGCGTTTGCGCGCGTAAAGCTGTTTTCTCTACATACCTACGTATAGGAGCTGCTGCTGGCTACAGCGTTCTGAATAGGCAACGCTTGTCTCGAAAGGGTTGAGTACCTAACTTTAAACACCGTATAAAAAGAGGCGGATGTCGCGCTGTTAAATTTATTAGGGTAGGTACCCACGTAATTGAGATAAAGATCATAATTATATATACTTACATTATTTTAATGTTAGTTGGTTTAAGGACCACTAATCGGCTAGACGGCAGACATATGATATTTTCAGAGAGTTTACTTATTTCATTTCATTACAGTCGCCGTAAAGTTGACTTATGCTACCTCATTACCACCACCATCAATATTAACCCCAATTAACGCATCGCTCTAGTATTAATGAGACACATTACGTATTAACGACGATATAAAACCAGCTATTCGTTTACGTCACGTGGGGTTCTGACGTCAGAGGGTGCACTCACGTCCGGTGCAATAATAGCAATTATTGCGTGTAATAATAGGCATATTGGAATATCGATGTGATGTTAATGTAATTTGTGAAGTAATTATAGGAGTGAAAACGGTTTTTTAGACGAGGTTGTCACTTTGCTTAGTGAGCCCATCGGGTTAGGCAGGACCTTAAAGTACTTAAACGCTGTTGCTATGAAATTAAATTAAAAGTAGGTATATAAATAATAAGAAAACAAAAAAAAACTTTGAAGATAGGTAGGTAATGCATAGTTGCCTACATATTTAATAGAGCAGGTCATAAAAGGTAAATCATTTAGATGCGACAAACAATATTTTTAGGAAGTTGCTGAATATCTAATTATATCGAGTTCTCAAAGGGTTGGCAACGCGCTAGTCACAACTCTCCTCTGGAGTCACAACGCGTCCACAGGCTACGGTGTCTTTTTTTAAAATCCCAGAATCATCCCTAAAGTTATGATATTTTAAACTAGTTCGACGTGGACGAAGTCGCAGTCAGAAGCTAGTTAGTGTTATCAACAAATCCCACAAACCTCAAAACTAGATTAGATCAAAAACGTGCCTCGTTTTGGTAACACCTACTTGTCCCATTCTTTATCGCTCCGATGCACCCGGCAACTTGCATCGCACGCTTTCCGAATCAATCACCGCGCTATCAGACAAATTACACATTAATATCACCGCAATTATCAAAAGAGGGTAAATGCAGACAAATTTAATGAGAGATACGTCTTTTTGGGTTTGGGATGCTTGACTTGTCCCCGCCCTAACAATACATGTAAGGGTAGCTGTTTGGTGAGGGTTTAATTCGTTGGGACTAGCATTTGTATGATAGACAAATTCTTATTTTAGTAAAGTTTCAACGTATGGATGGAGCTTGAATAAAATTTATCGAATGAAAGCTTGTATATATGATATTGAATGTATGCTTCAGGTGGGGCGAAAAGTCGTTTGACCGTACTGTTTACTTTTTCGAAAAAAAAAACACGGTCGCGAGTTCTGTAGAAATGTCATCACGTAGTCACTAGTATTAATAGGTTAATCGGTAAACTCACGTACCTATTAATAGATAGTATGGGCGACATGTTTCGAACTCTTCGGGACTTCTTCAGTAATGAGTGTCCTCGCTGCTTGAATAAAAATCATCGAACGAGCGAGCAAAGCGAACGAAGTTATATGCTTCAGGTGGGCCAGAAGTCGTTTGACCGCGTACTGTGTTTACTTTTTCGAAAAAATAAAAACGGTCGCGAGTTCTGTACAACTATCATCACAGAGTCACTAGTATTAATAGGTTAATGGGTAAACTCACTTACCTATTAATAGACAGTATGGGCGACATGTTTCGAACTCTTCGGGACTTCTTCAGTAATGAATTTGAAACGTGACTCACAAAAATTTCTAGAGCGGGTGAAAGGTCTCTTCTAAAATCGCATGTACCTACCTATTGTATTTGATGCAAAATTACAGTCGTGTAACAGCAATACAATGAGGGTAGGTATGTTGAGCAGTGAGATCTGATGTAATGTTATTACGAGTAGGTACAATATGAATCGAATGTGAACTCTAGATATTTCTATTTAATCGTTCATCAGCCCAAGCTGAATAACACCATCAAAGATTCTCTTATCACAAACTTGAAAAACTATCGAAAATATCTACTGCGCCGCTCTTAGGACGGGCCGCGAGCTGTGTCGTGGCGACAGCGACTATCTCTTTCTAAGCGTTCTGGGTAGAAAGAAACGGATAGTCGCTGCGACTTGTGGGCTGTCCTGCACGGCTATCACGGGACGGCGCGAGAGCTCCCTCGATTTTTCTCGCACTATCTGTCTCTCTCTTAATAGAACAAGAGGTATTGTGCGAGAAAAATCGAGACTATGTCGCGGCCGTCCCAAGATTAGACTTGCTGTGCGTGCTAGCCAGCCGTTCTGCGTTCCACGTGTTTCATTACGGAACCCTAAAATTAGCGCTGCCCAACGGAAGTCAGACGCGTGCATATGATTATAATGATGTTTTCACAGCGTGGGACCCCGCTCACCACCAGGTAGGGATGAACTTGTGGGGTGTATTGGGAGAACCTACCTACAAAATTGCCAAAATGAGGGTCGGGATTTTTAACCGTTGTTCCACGATTGCTCAGTGACATTAGACACTGAAAAACCATAGTTTTTTTTCCCAAATATTTATATTAAGTTTAGCTTCTACCTATATTTGCATGATGAGCTCCAGGCACCCGAATCGAGTTTTAAAGTGTGACGTTCCCAGCTTATTTGGGATATCTTCACTTTCATCCGATGAAATCCATATCGAAACGTCAGAAATAAAGGCAAACAAATATCGCGTTAGACGCGTGTAAAGTATTTTTATAAATATGGGTACAAAGCGCTATTAGTGGGTACAAAACAACGGAACAAATCAGAACGACAGAGTACATGAAACAGGACGTCCTCTATCGAAACAAATGGAATCGTAGCCCTGGCGTAGTTGTGGCCTGTATCAAAATATCGTCTTGCAAGGTACCTACCAGATTTTACCTTCCGGGTACAAGACATACTTGCACCTACATTTTAGGGTAGGTGTACCCGTTGAAACGGTAGCTCGGCGCGCGTAGAACCGATCACGTAAAACATATTGTTAACTTTATGTCTCACATTGACCCTCTAATTGTCAGACTCGACGTGCAGCACTCTTCTAACACGGATGGGCTTAACAGACGTGACTTTCCCTGCCCAAATATGCCCGTTTAAACGATGGGGTACGTAACACCTACGGTGGGGTTGCATCGCCAGGTGTGCGGTGACTTTAGCAGATTCGCTACCGCATTTAATAGGGTTAAGATAAATGCTATTAGACTCGCATTGGACAGGGTTGCATGAAGTCGGTAGATCAGTTTCGTTGTTTAAACAACAATTTTTCTGTTGGTGATAAACAAATAAACAGGGCCAGACATTATTCGGTATACCTCTTACTGGCCCGTGTCAACTATATACAACATTGTTTCTTACATACAGTAAAAAATGTATAACAAGTGTAATTTCAAAATAATCGGGCGCGTAGAAAAACATCGCAACAACCTGAACAACTCTATGTCTATGTCATCTAAATAAATAAGTAATTAAATATTCACTTTACCACTAGCAAGTGTACAGGCACTTGAGATAGTTTTCCCACGACAACATAATTACAATACAGCTTAATCCTACTTCACTCAACAACGCATTGATCATTATCTTGAAGTATAAACAAATCGTGGTTCAATTACACTGTGTGACCCTTTTGAGGTTATTTTTTAAACGCATCGGACAATTGTTACTCGATTACCAAATATACTTGCGTCTAAGATTATAAATACCGTTCAAAATTGACCCTTATGTTGTAAGGAGCATGAGTCTTGTTTTAACTTCAAGGGGTGTATCAGCTGTATGAATTTATAGGTTATTTTTTGCGCGGGAAAACTTGCGTTTCGTTTCGTTCAGGAATCGGCCACCCGTGACCATAGAGTGGGCGCACGGTGCGGCACGCGCGCTTTTTATTAATATTTATTTTTAATTTAATTAATTGCTTTAGTGATGAATCACTTTCTAATGTGATGGGCGAATCTAATTGTAATTTTGTGCTGGTAAAAACATGACTATTATATTATGCGTTGTGATATAAACTTATTGTACCATATGCTTCCATTTCTACACTATCGTTTATTTTTGTAGATATATTACCAAAGTTATACTAGATAAGCAAAAATCTTACATCCTCAGGCACTGAAAATCTAACGCAAAATAGGTACCATCTAATACTTATCATTTGGATAACTTAATAACTAAGCACATTTTGCTATGAGTGAAAAGTAGTGAATCAAAATTAAACAGAATAGGTACCTAAGAAATCTTCAAAATGTTCTATGTAAATTAAGTAGTACGAGTAGCACCTATCTAGACGTGAACGGACACCATCTTTTCATTTTTTTAAGCACACTGGAATCCCAGCTCAAATAAAATAAAACTGTCGTCACAAAATCACATCTCCATTCAAAAAACGCGTGGTCACGTGAAATTTAACGAATCCTTTTGCAGACCACCCACGGAGGCTCCTTTAATTGCCTAGGCAAACATTTATTAGGAGCCGAGTCCTGTTGAGGCAGGTCGTTAGCACCTGAGCCTGGCATAAAAACTAGCTGAAACCAATGGAGCAAACTAGGACCCATTTTGTTCCATGAGTGGGTTTTTTAAGAATTTTAAACTTGTCTGTTATGATTTTCTTCACTTTCATGGTTCTGACACTTAAGAGGATATTAAGAATTAAACTAACCCTGTTTACTAAAATACGTTGCGTAATAATTTTTTAGGTAAGCGTTTTTGCGACTTTTGATAAGTATGACCGAAACGTAATTAATTATAGGTAGGCTGACCCAAACCTTAACTTTATACTCGTATTGTCTATAGGAAAGTCGCCTAGATTGTGTTGTGTGTGATTTTGAAGGAACAAAACCTAGGCGAATTTCCTCAAATATTATCTCAAAATTATTCAGTCTACTACAAAGACAAGATATTTTGGCAATTCTCATTTTTGTGCACACTGTCATAATTTTTCTCTTCATTCAGAAAAAGACGCAAATGAATTAGGTATATAAGAGATACACAATCAATTAATCACATTACGTTACCGTTCCATCGTCCACGATAGAGACATCCACGGCTGCGACAATTTGCACAAAAAAGAGAATGGCATGTCTAACAACGAAAATCCTTCCATACAACAGTTTCCTTGTTAAGTACAATAACATGTGAATTGCGGGGGAGGCAGCATCTAATTAATGTGAGACGGGTGCCCGGTAGCGCGCGTTAAGTGCCTCTCGCGGTAAAACCATCATAAACTGGAGGCTCTCCCTGCGAGGTACAGTCGGCTTGACAAGTCACAAAACATAGTTCTTGATCAAAGAAATTCATTGGCCAGTTGTTCAATTATGAAGCGGAGTTATCTAGAGCCAAAATGGTTTGAGTAATTATATTTTGTTTAGAACAAAAACCTACACTCAATAGCAAACAAAATGTTCACACTTTGATTAGAAGTTTTGATTAAGTAAATCGAATTTCGGTTTCATGCCCAAAAACGCAAATGTTTGGCGAACTTCGAATCTAGAAATCCTGTTCATAGTGCCAAGTAGGTACCAACACTGAAAAAAGATTATACTTGATTTGAGGTAACATCTTGAACCAAGAAATTCATTGAGAATATGTTAAAAACTATGAATATTAGTTTTTAATTGTATCGTTACTTATATAATTTCTTGTCTCTTGGTATGAATTCATCTTAATTCAAGAAAATTTCTGTTTTGATCAAGATAATGGTCATCTTTTGTCCCAATTATTTACTTATTTTTGAAGTAATTTTACTTTCTGTGTTGTACATAAACTTACTCTCCACCCATCCTCTTCGCGTTATTCCCGGTTGGGTCGTATAGGAGACCGGGGTCTTAACAGACCTACTGTTCAACTCCTCGCCTAGTGCGAGTGGAGTGAACTGCCACGCGTTTCGCGGGTCATATAAGCCAGTGGATTGGCTACAAAACGTGTTCAACTCACCTGATTCCGGGAGGCGCGATGTTCGTTTCAACTCCGGTTAGTATCTGTTCAGGGTTCTGTCAACTGTCAGGTCAGGTCAAAGTCAATTACGAGGGTCTTCGGAGCCGAAGGAGCCGTCGTGGTGTTCCGCGGGCCGTCTCGCCAACAATTCGCGGCGTCTTCTTCACCAACTTTTCGGATACTACCCAAGTATCTACACAAAACACTCGGACACCCCTGTGTCTTCAACGCGAGCGATATTACAAAAAAAAACAAGGAAAAATGCGTTTCCAAATTACTCAAAAACCACTCGTGACTTTCGGGTCTGCAAAACGAGGTTATCTCAAAATCGACACGTTTTTTTTCTCCGCGCCTTGACAAGAAGTGTCACTGTCAAAACCACAGACTCAAAAGGCGTACACACGTGAGGAGTTTAAGGGGCGGCAGACGGTCGGCCCGAACAATCACCCGCCTCGGAACGGCCTCTAAGCCGGTCCGCTATACTAGGGGAAGTCGCGATAGGGTTGCTACCGCTCGCTTCAGAACCGAGTCCCCAACCATGACCTCGGCAAACCGAGGGGTCCCGTCTTTACCGGGAAACAAATTAACAATGCGCCCCCGGCGCCATCGCAGTGGCGGAAGGTTAGCATCCTTAACTAGCACAAGGTCTCCAACTCTGGGGGGACTGGTTTTGTCAGTCCACTTGAGGCGTTGCTGCAAAACATGCAAATACTCTAATGACCATCTGGTCCAAAAGTTCTGAGCCATTTGTTGCAGCATCTGGTAGCGCGACAAACGACCGGAGGGTACGTCCCGGAGGGGGTGCTCCGGCAACGCTGCAAGTGGCTGACCAATCAAGAAATGGCCTGGAGAGAGCGCTTCCAGGTCATTTGGGTCGGAGCTGAGCGGACACAACGGACGGGAATTGAGGACGGCCTCAATTCTACAAAACAACGTCGCGAGTTCCTCAAAAGTCAATACAGTTTGACCGATACATATGGGCTTTTGCTTGCTTCACGCAAGCCTCCCAGATTCCACCCCAGTGGGGGCAGCCTGGCGGATCGAACGTCCAGGTGATACCCCGACGGGAGAGGTCTGTTCCAATATCAATCTTATTTTCAAATAAAAATTTTACAACATCTTGTAAATAACGGTCGGCACCCTTGTAATTGGTTCCACAATCTGACCGGATCAGAGATGGGAGTCCCCTACGGGATACAATAAATCTATCCAATGCCGCAATAAAAGCCTCCGTCGTAAGATCACCAACAAGTTCAAGATGAGCAGCCTTGGTCGACAGGCATACGAAAACGCACAAATACGCTTTTACAACCTTCGCATTTCAAAGTCGCGACGTTTTCACTAAAAAAGGTCCCGCAAAATCGGTCCCAACCCTAGAGAAGGTCCTAGCCTCGTTGACCCGATCAGGAGGAAGGTCCCCCATCTGGGGCTGCATCGTGGCTGCCTTGAGCCGAAAGCAAGGCAAGCACCGAAACACGATGCTCCGAATAACCCGTCGGCTGTTCAATATCCAAAAGTCTCGCTGCAAAATGCCCAAGAGTGCATTGCAGCTGGCATGCGAGTTCTTTATGTGGCGGTCAATCACCAACAATTCCACCAGATGCCCCTTCTTAGGCAGCAAAATGGGGTGGCGCACCGAGTACGGCAAGCTAGCGTTGCGGAGCCGTCCTCCAACCCGGAGTGTACCCGACTCGTCAATGAACGGGTTGAGGCGTGCTATCGCCTTCGGTAGCTTAGGACGTCCCTGCCGCAGGGGCTTCAATACGTCCCCAAAGTGTTCTTCCTGCACAACCCTAATCCAATGATGTAGGGCGGCATTCCGCTCTTCTGTGGCGAGAACTCTAACGCGTGACCGGTTGTCAGGGTGGCGACAATTGTGTATAAATCGCTTGACCCAGGCGGTCACTCCAACAAGCTTGTCGAGAGAGCTATACCGTTCTAGCAACCAAGCAGTGTCTGACACTGGAGCGGTCTCGACAAGGTGGACACCCAAGCCAGAGGATGGGGTCCCAATCACACAACTGGCAGGCCAGAGTGTCTCCGGTTCCAACAACCAATCTGGTCTCCACCACAGTGAGTGGGCAACAAGCTCAGGTGCCGTGCAACCCCTGGACGCCACGTCCGCTGGGTTCAGTTCACCTGGCACGTGTCTCCAAACCAAAGCAGTCTCCGAGTTCTGGATCTGCGAGACCCGTTTGGCCACAAAGACCTCCAAAGTATGGAATGACGACTGCAGCCAACACAGTACAATTTGGCTATCAGTCCATGCGTAGACACTCTCTTCAAGGTTCACGGTGTCCTTCAAGGTAGAGGCCACGTGGTTCAGTAGGCGTACAAGAAGAGCCGCTCCAGATAATTCCATTTTTGGGATTGTCAAACGCGTGCGAAGGGGAGCCACCTTGCTCTTCGCCATTACCAAGTGCAAATCGACCGATCCGGCGGAGCTGACCGTCCGCAAGTAAACGGCAGCTGCATACCCTCGCTCGGAGGCGTCGCAAAACCCGTGTAGGGTTACTCGGCATTTCCCTGCCGGCAACAGCTTACGCGGCAGTTCGACCTGATTTATCTCCGGGAGCGTGGAGAAGAAAACCTCCCAATCGCTCAACAAATTTCCGGATAGTGGATCATCCCAACCCAGTTGGACCATCCACAGGCGCTGCATAAATGCCTTCGCCGTGAAGATGACCGGCGCGATCCATCCATTCGGATCGTACGTCCTGGCCACCGTGGACAGCACAAGCCGCTTCGTCCAGACCCTCGGGGAATCCAGTTCCACCCGATAGGTGAACACATCTTGGACTGGTCGATATTGCACGCCTAGGACTGATAACATGTGCGGGCTCTCAACAATTTCGAACAGGTGCGGATCCTGCTGGTGATCCTCGGGGAGGCCGGCCACCACGGCCGGTGAGTTGTACATCCATTTGCGCAATTCATATCCACCCGTCCGCAAGAGTTCCACCAGCTCATCCCGCAAAACCAAAGCCTCTTCGACACTGTTTGCCCCGGTGCACACGTCATCGACAAATAAGTCCCGTTCCAAAATGGCGGACGCTCGAGGGAACCTCAGTCTCTCTCGGGACGCCAATTCTAACAAAGTTCGAATTGAAATGTACGGACTGCTCTTCAAGCCGTATGTATTCGTATTCAGCTCGTACACCAACATCGGTTCATCAGGGCTCTCACGCCACAAGATCAGCTGATACCGACGATCATCAGGATGGATCACTGTCTGCCGAAACATCATCCGGATGTCGGCGACGAACACCACCTGATGTTTCCTAAAATTTGTGAGGATATCCGTGATATCCTTGTGCAGCTTAGGACCTGCATGCAAACACTGGTTCAATGACACTCCAGTCGAGGTGGACGCGGACCCATCAAAGACCACGCGAATCTTGGACTCCGGGGATTTTAGGACCGCGTGATGCGGCAGGAAGCAGTGCTCCACTGTACTCCAGTCCGTCCGAGCCACCGACATGTGTCCCAAACCCTCGTACTCCCTCATGAAGTCCACATACTTCTGCCGGAAGAGCGCATGTCTTCTCATTCGGCGTTCCATCGAAACCAGCCGCTTCTCAGCCATCTCACGTGACGCTCCAAGAGGAGGTCGGTGGATGAGCAGAGGAAGTCGTGTTATGAACTGACCAGAGCAGAGGCGCCCAGTATTATTTTGGTAAAACCGTTCGCACTCTTCCTGCTCGGGGCTCATACGCGACGCGGTAGGTGGTTCCTCAATCTCCCAGAACCGTTGCACGGCTTCTGAAAGAGCAGTTCCAACCAGACAGCCCTCCTCAGTAGGAGGCGGTGGAGCCGCTAACACCAAACCCATTACAGCATACCCAAACACCGTTTCCAGTGTAACCAGTCCGCCAGGCTGTAAGGTACGGTTGCCGCTCAACAGCACCCGCCCAAGAACGTCTGCACCCAGCAACACGTCAATCGGACCAGGTCTGTCAAATCCAGCATCCGCCAGAACTAATCCAGCTGTCAAACTCCGAACCTCTGGAGGCAGCTTCACCTGGGGGAGTCTCCCCACCACTTCATCCAATACTAACGCGGGAGCATTAATCCTCGCGCGTGAAGTGGGACCCGGTCCAAAGGTGAGTAAGGTCTGCCCTACCAGGTTTGACACTGTCACATTGCCTACCCCACCTATACTTTCCGGGTGGGGTTTCACAACCAAGCCCAACTGTCGCACCAACCTACTGGATACCATGCAGCCTTGCGCTCCCGTGTCAAGGAGAGAGCGCACGCAGGCTGATCCTCCGCCAGGGCCCCAAACACAAACCGAAGCCGTGGGCAATAACACGGTCTCCAAGGGCGTGGCGGTTGCTGGTGCGTGGGCGGCGTATCCCTAGCAGGGATAACGCGTTGCATCCTGTTCCGCATGGGCGGGCCGCTCGTACCGCTCGAGCGGGTCCCACTCCGGCTGGTACTGCCGTCGCGCCATGCGTGCCGTGTCCTACTCCGGCCGTACACCGGAGGTCCCGACGCCAAGCGGGGTCGCTCCACAAGCGGCGGCGACATCCGTGGCGCCTGCCGGGGTGGAGGCGTTTGCGGGCACCCGCCCGTAAGGACCCCCCGTTGGGGCACGGGTGCGTGCGAAGTAGTCACGTAGTTTTGGAGGGGGGGGGAAGGGGGTGTTACCCGACGTCCCCACTCCTCCTCGGCCATGGGCCCCTGGTCAGCCCGCTGCTGACTCCGAACAGGGGAGCATGACCCCTGCGCAGGGGGGGGGGGGTGTATCCCCACTGCGGTTCATGCATAAAATGGGGTGGTGCTTCCCACCACAGGACCTACACGCCTGCGGGTGGGCACAATGTGGGCCCAAGCAAACAAAGCACCATTGCCGCTGCTTAGCAATGTTGCGGCGTCCCACAACCCGCTGCGCAAGAAACTTCGGACACGCTGGCACCCGATGGCCAGGGTTCTTGCAGCATAGGCGGACTTCAGGGTCCAATGCACTGGTATTATATTGGTGAGGACCCGCTGGTTGTGGGGCCGATTTGCCCCACCCTCCCCTTTGAGGTGCAACTCTCCCCTGGGCCCGCTGGGCCCCAGGAGGCCTCGGGGGTGGAGGTAGATCCGAGGTGTCGGCCCGTCGACACTCAAGTTCCAATTGGTCGATAAGATTGGTGAAGGTCGGCAGATGCTGAGCACTTTCACCACCATACCGGTGCTCAAACCTGGCCCGTACATCAGCCGGCAGCCGGTTCAACAAAAAATTCAACAGTATGTAGGACCACTGGTCCACCGGCAAACCAAGGTTCTCTAACCCTTTGGTCGCTGTCAAAACAGGATTCAGCATTTTCAGCCGGATGTCTGAAGCCTGAGCGATCCGAGGGATATTCCAGATCTTAGTCATAAGAGTATCCACAAGTCGCCGCACGTTCTGGTATCGGTCCCTCAGCAACGTGCGCGCGATTTCATAATTGTCGTCGGTGACCGACAAATGCGCGATCAAGTCGCGCGGCTCCCCGACGAGAGCAGACATCAGCTGCGCCAACTTCAACGCCGCTGGCAGGTCCGTCCGGGCATGCACCAAGCTATCAAAGAGGTCGATGAAGCTGGTCCACTCGTCCAGGTCTCCTCGGAAGACCGGCATCTGTATGGCTGGCAAGCGCGCTGCCAACCCTGGGTTATAGATAACTGCGTGTTTCGGAACGTCCCGGGCCGCACCATTCCGAACCCGCAGTATCTTAGAAGCCCTCTCGACAATCCTGTCCCCAAAATCCATACATTGCTCAAAGTCCCGCTCCACCTGCTCGGCCTCCGGGGTCGTCCGGCCGGGCTCCGCTAGGTAGAGTTCAACCTGGAACTCCACAGCCTTAAGACGGTCTGACACCTCCTCGTACCGGGCCAACAAAGCCTCCTCCCGGTCATTTCTGTCAACCAAAGCTGCTGCAGATGAAAACCAACGCAGTGCAGACTGGATCTTAGCCTTAGGTGTAGATCCCATTTTAAATTAATTTCCAACAATACCAGAGAAAATTAAAATTAATTTAATTAATGTGGAAATTCCAATCTCTTGGTCACCCTAGTGAATCAAAACCAAATATCAACTCAATTACAGAAATGCCTTACAATAACAACCAATATAGATTCTCAAAACGCAGTGGAAGCTCAAACTATAATCTATAATTGGCTAGTTACATCACTTCTACAATAATCTAGCTTACAACTAATATTTATAGCAACCTTATTTTTTAGCTTATATTCTTAGCAACCTTGGCCGCTTATAGCAAACTGAATAAAACAAATGCCTTATTACCAAACAACAAGCTATGAAAGGCTTCCCAAATTACAATCAATCAAATATGTGGCTTAAATTTGCCTTCAACTATTTTCCAAATTAAATTGTACCAAACACTCAGAATCACCTTCCGGAGGTTGTAATCTCACTAATTTGCACTGCAAGTACAATAATTTCGTGAAATCTACAATACAAAACACTTGCAGTGCCACAAAATAGAAGTTTTAAATACTTGTAGCTAAATTTGGTTTCAACAAATAACCTCAAAATGCCCTTTTTTACCCAAAAGGAAAAAACTATCAAAATTCGCGTTTTTTCTTTGTGGGTAACCACGCTCTGGGTACCAAAAATTGTTCAACTCCTCGCCTAGTGCGAGTGGAGTGAACTGCCACGCGTTTCGCGGGTCATATAAGCCAGTGGATTGGCTACAAAACGTGTTCAACTCACCTGATTCCGGGAGGCGCGATGTTCGTTTCAACTCCGGTTAGTATCTGTTCAGGGTTCTGTCAACTGTCAGGTCACGTCAAAGTCAATTACGAGGGTCTCCGGAGCCGAAGGAGCCGTCTTGGTGTTCCGCGGGCCGTCTCGCCAACAATTCGCGGCGTCTTCTTCACCAACTTTTCGGATACCCCAACACTCGGACACCCCTGTGTCTTCAACGCGAGCGATATTACAAAAAAAAACAAGGAAAAATGCGTTTCCAAATTACTCAAAAACCACTCGTGACTTTCGGGTCTGCAAAACGAGGTTATCTCAAAATCGACACGTTTTTTTTCTCCGCGCCTTGACAAGAAGTGTCACTGTCAAAACCACAGACTCAAAAGGCGTACACACGTGAGGAGTTTAAGGGGCGGGCAGACGGCCGGCCCGAACACCTACAGTAGAAAAATTTACACTCAATTATTGAAAGGAAAAAGTATCCTGTAAAAGTGTCGAATTGATTAAAAGTAAAAAAGATAATAAGACAAACTAGACGTGAACCAATTTCTACGGGACCGATAACACTCAACCACCCTATAAAGTGCAAACAAATTTATTTCACCATCGTTAAGTTAACTAAAATAGAGCTTCTTCTGATTTTTTTATATTATTTCTTATAACAGAAACTAGATTTCTTGGATCTCATTGTGTATAAGTGCAAAATTCAATGTTTGTCCAGCATGCCGTTTTAAAATTAGAACGAAACTACGTTTAAATGAAGAGTCGAGCGTGCTGAGAACTCTTAAGAGTCTTTCTTTAGAGGCAAGAGCACTTTCTTTGGTTAAAGAAACAGAGTTCTAGAGTTAGTGGAACCCTTTCGCTTATGACTGTACCGCGCTTAGACCACCCGTGCTCGAACTCTAGATGCCCGAAGCACACGTCGAAGCTTCTTAGGATAGACTATGAGTGCTCACATCCTGATGGAAGGCTAATACTGGCTGATTAAAAGTTAGTTTCATATGTTTTTATAAACTTGTACCTACTCGTATTGTACTGACTGATTTATATATATTCTTAAAGTCTTTGACTCTTAAAGACTTTCGCGGTCTCAGTTAGTGTGTTTGCGTAATTATGCATAGTTATGTATTTAACGCTATCCTTTGGATACAATTAAATTCTGTAAAAGATACTACTTATATGTAAAAGGTATATATTATGTGTGTCTATATTATGCCAGTATCGTTGTGACTATAAGAATATTTTTAATACAGTTGCTCAAAAAGTGGTACTTTTTGTGGCTGCGTAGCGTACGAGAAGCTCAATTTCTCGAACTAATGCTTTTTACTTTTTAGTTCCAAACTATACTTTCGAAACGCAGTAAGTGGCGGTCGCGTGGCGCGACCGTCGTGGGTGCGCGGCCTGTGCGCGGCGGGTTGCTGGCGGGGCGCGACCTGTTTGACCGCGCTAGCGGTTTGTAGGCAAGCATATTTTATCGCAATTATATATTAATTTATTATTTTTCGCAATTGTATTAAAAAAACGTCGTTTACAACACGTGTGAAATGTCTTTTACCACTCGTACCGAGTCTTGCCACGAGCTGAAAGCGAGTACCTCGGTACTAGTGGTAAAAAGACATTCTTTTCACACTAGTTGTAAAATGTACTATTTTTTAATAAATAATTTTGAAATATATTTTGGCATTTATTTGTATGTGATCACGAATATATTTATTCCTTAGTCTTGGATATTTTGTATGTAATTTAATATTTATTTATCTACTTATACTACTGATATACGTATGTAGGTATCATCATGTGGCATACCGTCCGGATGCACCCATAGTGCAAGCTTTGCTTAGTTTTAGACTAGTCCGATTGCGTAACATTGTCCACAAAATATTTGTTTAATTAGGTACTATCAGATATTAGCTGTCACGCCGCTTGGTAATTAAAGGCTGATAAAACACCATACGTACTCTAAAGAAAGAGACACCAGTCTTTATAAAGCAGCCTATTGATTTTGATTTGCAATCAATCAAGCAAACAAACGAAGGTAAACAGTTGCATAACTATTAGCGGAACCAAAAAGTATCTAATTAAGCATACAATTTGTTTGAGAACATAATCGATATACCAGCATTCGATTCTAATTTGCTCATCGATTTACACAGTGCATTATCGATGGTGTACGAATTTATCTTTTCGTAGACGAGAAGTCGAGAAGTGTCAATATAGTACGCAGAATCATTTATTGAAGGCCGCTACACACTATCATCCACACATTACGTCACAATAATAGCGGGGGAGGGGGGGTAATCCCAAACGTGACAGTACCTAGGTACCTGTTATATAGATGGGAAAAGCCCTGACGTGGGGGAGGTCCAAAAATTCGGAATTCTGCGTTACGCTGCAATCTGCAAAGTACTTAACTACGTACCTAAATTTTGAAGCGGTCTCAGTTAATTTGGAAGCCTATTATCATAAAAGAAAGCGAACATACTCAGCCGGTTGAACCCTTTACCTTGCTGAACTATGGACATACTTGTGCAAAAGTGTCCTCCTTGGCACAATGTAACAACAATTAAACTCATTGGGTCCGTTGAGTATCGCTATTTTAAAGTTACCACTCCAGCTCTATTCTGTTCTCACCTCACTGCTCATCCCCACCATATCTTGCCCCTCAATTCCTAATAACAACTCGCAATGGAAGGTCTGACTTACACTGGTACCGGTTGCTCTGAGGTGAGTCGTAAACGGACCTGGTATAGCGTGAAGGGTCCTCACAACGATCCCACGCTCTCATTGTGCGCCACGCGACGCGTGCGCACTTGAAAAATAATCATAGTTGCGCAGAGGGGAGGCTGATTGAAATATTCTAATTGGAAGGATAGATAAAAAACAGTCAAGAATCGTTGCTTTCTCTGCCCGTTGAGGCCGTAAATGCCGTTGTATTTTTACTGTAGTCTACTCCGGTATTTGAAACGAAGTCCCGGAAATGTAAAACAAACTTGCTTTAACACTGATATTCCTCTTCTTAGTTATTTTCAGCAGAGCTTCAATGACACTCAATGATGGAGGTTCTAATAAGAAAAAAAAAGCATGAATTTTGTAGATTTCTGATGTAAATGTAAAAGGTATAAAATAAGAATATTGCTTAATTTTTTTCCATAACTGGTTAAAGAATCGGAAGTACAACTACGAAGTAGCAAAATTCGGTGTGTAGGGGACATAAGTCCAAAATACAAAAGGTATATAACCCCAATACAAAACTGCCACAGATAACACACTTCACATTAATTAAAAACAAGACTTTACCCGCCACTGCCCGCGGCCACAAATTAATTTCGTATTACAACTGTTAAGCGTTCCCACAGCGGGGAATCAGCAATACACGGGCATTAGCATGGCCCCGGGGGGCGGGCACTTGCAAGGGCTTACGCGGGATTACAAGCCAAGCAGTCTTATTGGACTGAGAAAGATGGTAAGCTACTTAGGTCATAGTAGAGTAGTGATGTGCCGATGCCGCGAAAACGCCTTATGCTAGCTGTGCAGTCCTCTATCTTTGATCATCCAATATAATTATCGATGTTTTTGACTTGAGAGAAATAATCGGATGTGGTACGACTAAAATACTATGTCGTGAGTCGTGACAAAAGACCTAACGTGACGCTATTTCAGCGCTAAAATTACACATTTAAAATTCATAGCCGTTTACTCACACATTTTCAATCTTTTCTCGGAAATACTTGTTCGTCGTAATTTCATTTTCATCTGAAACAGCCCAGGAAACAAGCTCTCTTGAGACAGGCGGAGGGGGGCGGCGTACCTGTGCGCCCGCGCAAGGTACCTGACCTAGGAAAACAAACATGGCGGCGCGATGAGGTTAATGGGGACATTCCTTCAAGTTTAAGCGTAGTTAGTGAGGTTTTAAAAGTACCTAAATAATAACTTTTATTTTATAATAACTATTATAATAACTATTGTAAAGAATGTGTTGTTTTGCTTTGTTTGTAATGAATGGGAAAAATCATCTCCGAAAATACTTTCATCTGTATATAGAATAAACTTCCTGAATGGGCATAGGTAGTTATATTATATTTCCCCTGCGTTCTTTACGATACGTGGTCGAAGCCGGGCAGCTGGTTAAAATGAAATAGATCTAGTATTTAGGGGTTATGGAATGACGTTACTACTGCCTAGGTTCGAAATACTTTTCCATTTGTGCCATACAGCGCTCAAACCATGTCCACACAAACCTATCCATTTATGAGTGTGATATTTTCATATTTTTGGTGGTGATTTTTTGTGTGACACGCTAAGTGGTGTTATAGGGACCACCCGCGGTGGAAAACCAGCACTTTTACGACAAATACTCGTGAATACCTGCCATGTTGTGATAGTAACGTTTTTTTTGATAGTCTGATTCGGATACTGTCCATTTTAGTCTTAAGTGTTTGCGAATTAAAAATACTAAAGGAATTGGACGGTATGGCGCCGAAATTGTGACCAAATTTCAAGTCATAAATTGTGTAAAAAACAAGGATTTGTCAGGTATTCACATATTTATTTTGTCTATAAGGTTCAATTTATTTCAATACGATAGCTTTATTCGTTTTCAAGATATTGAAGTAAATGCTAGTGACCCGAAACTTAGTAATAGTATTTTTTAATAACGCTTGTCTAAATATTAATAGGTATTTTGTTCGCAATGATTTATCCAGCTTTAGTTGTATATTGATATATATTTATGATGTTACTTCTAAGGCAAGTAGATATTCTGCTTTAACTTAATAAAGACTAAGTTAGATCTACATATATCAGAAAGTCGAGTCATTATGGGATTAAAAATCGTGATCTTTATCTTCTTTCATCGTATCTCTCGGAAGAAACGCAACGAATACCTAGTTATCAATAGGACCCAATCAGCAGAGACAACTGTTGCTCTTGGTGTTCCTCAAGGCTCGATTCTGGGACCGTTTCTGTTTCTGACAACCTACCAAATGTGTTGCAAGATAAACATAAAAAATTCGTACTCAAAGAAAAGTTCTATAAAATTCCCAGGGGTGGGCTACTAGACTTCGCCTTTATAGCGGAGAACCATTTAAAAATGAAGTAGAAAATATAATAAGTATATATGGGTAAGGCCGCGAAATTTGACCAATGTGACATAGAAATAACATAAAAAAAATACGTGACGTTACTATAAAACGTAACATAAGTTGTTGTTAAGCTTAGATTACACTGGTTAATGCTCAAAAAAAATACTTAAAAATAAAGTATTTTCACGACAGCATTTTTTTAAATTAAGTAAATGCTTTAAAAAAAATAACTTAATATTTATCAATAGGTTTTCATTTTCAAAAAAGTTACTCGACAAAAAAATCTATAATGAAAACCTCTGCTCACAAAACTTCACGACAATCGATTGGGAAATGCGATAGAGGAAAACAGACGGACAGACGGATGACGGACACGGGACAGATACTGGACATAACGATTTTTGGCCCAGCCTGAAGCATAAAACTTTGTTCGCTTCGCTCGCTCGTTCGATTAAATACTTCCACGCGGACGGAGTCCAGGGCAGAAGCCACGCAGAAGCTCTGCCTGCGACTCCGTCCGCGTGGAACTTGTTTATATCGTAGCTCCATACAAATTTTCACCTTATATTTCACCTCCTTAGGGGATGATTTTTGGGATAAAAACTATTTTTATGTGCTTCTAAAATTTCATCTAAATCGGTTCACTGGTTTAAGCGTGAAGAGGTAACAGACACACAACACTTTCGCATTTATAATAATACTAGCTTCTGCCCACGACTCCGTCCGTGTGGAACTCGTTTATATCGCAGCTCCATACAAATTTTCACCCCCCCCCCCATTTCACTCCCTCAGGGGATGATTTCGTTGATAAAAACTATCCTATGTCCTTCCTCGGGACTCAAACTATCTCTATACCAAATTTCACCTAAATCGGTTCTGCGGTTTGGGCGTGAAGAGGTAACAGACAGACAGACAGACATACTTTCGCATTTATAATATTAGCATGGATATTAGTATGGATTAGTATGGATATGGATAGTAGATGGATTGGTCAATTCTCTCGTGCTAGCTGATCCCTGTACCTACAGTAAATACCTACAATTTCAAATTAATACTTACTGTATTTGTCGTGGGAAATAAAATAAAAACTCATTTTAGTTCGTATTTATCTGTGTGCACTTCCCTTTACCATGTTTTCGTCACGTTACACAAAGAATACGTTGCATTTTGTAAAAATGCAACGTATTTGTAACGAAAGTGTAACGTATTTTTGAAAAAATATTGATTATCATGGTGAAATAACAATATTTTGAATATAGTAATACATGTCACCTGCGTGAATAACATTAACCTATCGTATGAAAAATTACCGCTTAAAAATAATCACTACTTACCCTTTAAATCACACAAGCACTATTAGCGGTATTTAAAAAAACTTTGTCCTTGTCACTTTCGTCCGCGATTTATGAACAAACTGAGGAGTTTAGGTTTTCTGTCTGGTGTCGCCTTACTAGAATATGAGTTGCCAGTGCACAAAAACGAATTTCTACCACAATCGGCTATAAATCTAGCTGTATAAAGCGTCACGTAAGTAATCGTAACGAAAACGTGGAATTGTGGTCCCATAAAAGAATGTAAGATAAAACAAGTAAATTATTTAAATTAAAATGTTTAGCAATCGGTAGAACTATCGTCATATCATAAAATTTTGTTTAAACAAAAGCATGATCATGAGAAGTTGAAAATCGTGAAAATAACAGGGCTTTAAGTACACAGGGTCGAAAAAAAATATCAACTTTCGTTACGTTTTGGACGGAAACATATTTTTATTATTTATTTGAAAGGATTTAAATCAATTATGTCACTTGCGTTCTTAACAGTTTTTATCGCTTGATTTAATAAAAAAAAATTGAAACCTCTCGGTGTTACCAATTTTTTTTTATGAGCATGTTAAATTTGAAACGTCCGAATTGGTCAAAATTCGCGGCCTTACCCATATATTGTTTTATAGTGGCAGCAGAAAACATTCAGTTGCAGTTATAAACGCTCTCGACTTAAATGTATGTACATTATAAAATAAATTATAGTTATAGCCATAAGTCATGAGTTAGCCTAAAATTGCCTCAAACAAACTCAATATGACTGTTCAAAAACATGATTATATTGTTGCGCAGTGCTAATTGAAAACGCAAATTGTAAGCACATACATAGGTATCACTTCCAAATAAGGTACCGCGACAGCTCGAAGGTTTTTCATATTAGTCATATCTTATATATGGTCGTTGTTCAGAGTGTAAACAGTATGTACATATCAACTCTAAACGCGTTGTAAATAATGTATTTATTTGAACAGGTTACAACTACATATTTATTCAAGCATCCTTTACTGCTCTTTTCTAATTAGTTTTTTTTTTATTATACCAAGTGTGGCTGATTTGTAACGAAACTATTTAGATATATTAGGTTTTTTTTAATACGTATTATCTTAATGCCTTCCGGCTTGCTATATATTCATAATTATCATCATCATATCAGCCGAAAGGCGTCCACTGCTGGACATAGGCCTCGCTCAAAGAGTGCCAAAGTTACTACCTATTATCTTTATTTCGGTATTAGTAGCATTAGGGTCTAAGGCCACACATACATTCGTACGTGGTAAAACCGTGTTCTCCCAAAAAGGGCCGACAAACGAGCGTCCATTAGTGCTGTTGACATAACCAAACCAGCGGCTGTAACGTTGACCAACTTTGGGTAAAATACTGCTCGAAGTACCGCTCGATGATTCCTTGAACTACTGAATGTCCATTGTGTCTGGAGATTTATGGAGCCCTCTGGGGCTGTCTGAAGGTTTTAATATACTTACAGATACTGTATACGCGGTTTTCATGTGTGTCACCGTTGACTGGCCGAGGCTCCGGCGAATGTACGGAAAATTCGACGGCCAAATATCGGCTGACGCTCGGACCGGATTCGGCATGTTGTACTGTGTCATTTTCAATGTGTCAGTCAAAACCACTCAAAGGACGTGCCTAACTACAACTAACATAACAATTATTATTATTTATTTTTATTTTTATTTATTTATTAAGCTTACTACAAAAGTTACATTTAAAAAACAAAAGCCCTGCAAAACTGTTTTATATCTTCCTGCATCAGAATTTTCTCCTGAACCCGAAGAACGGTTTCACATTTCACGGTTAATGGTAGTGCCTTAAAATTGACAGTGTATCCACAGAATACGAGTAGATAATAGTACTAGTACAGAAGGGACACTCCTTTGATCTTTACAAAAGGCGCTTTTTTCTCAGCCAAAACATTAAGATTTATGGCCCTCTGACGTTGTCGACGACGACGTCGACGTTCATCGCTACTAGTACATGCCGGTTCCCCAACGTTGGGGCACCGGCATGTACTTGTAGCGATGAACGTAAATCGCGGTGTGTCCCGCGCCTGGTGTATCTTCAATGCACGCATTTTTTAGTCACATTTTTGCATTTTATGGTGGAACGATTTCTTCGCTCGTTCGCGCTCTTTACAGTAGGTACATCAGAGCCTTGAACGCACATTTTTTTTAAAGTTTTGCCAAGTTTAGGGTTAAATAAAAACAACTGGTTGGCAAGTTTGTATACGTATGTGCACTTGCAGCTAGTTTTATATCGTGAATTGTTCATCGAATGTATAAAAGAACCTCGCCGTTGACGCACGTTGGTAAACAGCAGCCAGTGGGGCACTAGTGTTCTTGACTCGAGCGCACCCATGGCAAATAGAATAATAAAATTCTAATTCGTGATCGGAGATCAAAACCTGAGACCTACATACGATTTTTCTGAGTAGTAACTACTTATATTTTTCATGTTTGTGGTACCTTTATTTTGTTATTTAAATTATGATTCATAATAAAATACACGCTATACGTACGTACTAATAATTAAAAGTGTCTCTAAGATGTAGAAGTTTGTACCAATACAAATCGTTTATTCGAAAAATACAGTAAATCAAATCAAATCAAATCAAAGTATTTATTTCAGACTCATGTGCATATCATGTTAGTAACGATAAAAACTTATAAAACTACGTTAGTTACATTAAATTATACACCGAACCTCTTGAGCCCATATGTTGGGCGTTCCACTGCCTCCACACTGCGCAAACAGGACTGTCCCAAATCAGCTGAAGAAGGCTGTTGGAACTAAAGTTATAAATAAATAAATAAATATAAGGGGACAATCTTACACAAATCGACCTAGTCCCATAGTAAGCTCAGTAAGGCTTGTGTTATGGGTACTACACGACGATACATATAATATATAGTAGATATAAATACTTAAATACATAGAAAATATCCATGACTCAGAAACAAATATTCATGCTCATCACACAAATTTTTGCCCTTACCGGGATTCGAACCCAGAACCTCTTGCTTCGTAGGCAGGGTCACTACCAACTAGGCTAAAGCGGTCGGCGGCGGTCAACTAAAGTTGGAAGTAAAAATGGTGTTCAATATTTAGAAGTTCTGTGTATCCAGCCTGCATGCAGGCGTTCTAACCATTTAGTTATTGATAAAAAAATACAATAAAGAATATCAACATACAACATATCAACATTACAAAAAATTACAATATTTTTTTAAATGGTACAAACAAACAAAGAGGCAATAAATAAAATATAAATATTATGATGATATGATGATGATGCTGTCATGACCGATTTTGGCCACAGCGACTGTGTACTCTGGACTTGTTAGCGGCACTGAATAACTAACAAATGTCGAATCTTAAACCTATTTACATTTGAGATACATGTATGACGAGTCGCTCTGGATGGACGCTAAATTGTAACCCGCGTCTCTGCTGCGTTCTGTGTAACACACGAGCGACTGGTAATTAGGTAAAGCTGGTAAGGTTAGCTTTTCGGTAGCCAGCCGCTTCCATGTATTTCTACAACGATCTGGATGCAGTGACCCTGGTCCAGGTCGGGCCTGCTGCCTTTTTAATACAGTCGGACCATCGGACTGTCCGCAGCAGAAACAAGGTAACCGATATAGCCCTCCGAATCGCTTAACTTAAGTGGCAGTGGGCGGAGCACATAGCACGTAGAACTGATGGCCGTTGGGGCGGAAAGGTTCTCGAGTGGCGACCACGTACCGGAAGGCGCGGCGTAGGTAGGCCCCCCACAAGGTGAACTGACGACCTGGTTGCTGGAGTCCGCTGAATGCGGGTGGCGCAGAGCCGGTCACTTTGGCACTCTTTGGGGGAGGTCTATGTCCAGCAGTGGACGTCTTTCGGCTGATATGATAATGATGATGATGATCGGAGTGTCGATCTCCCACCCTACGGTTCCCAGCCCAAGGTATCTAAGGCAACTCCCACTAGCTCCATCGGTCATCATTCATCAACGGTAAATAGCTGGCCAACTTTTATGTCTAAGCGATCACGCACAAAGGAGCTGTATAAGCGTGATAGTCGATAAAACTTATCAGAAACAAACAGCAGCTAATTGGGCAAACAAGCGTCAGCCGGAATGTCTTCAATACTCCAGTCAACAACGCTAATTAGTTGAGTTCTATAATCGTAAACAAATAGCGCTGCAGCTTCCGTCATGGGCGGGAGCGGGAAGTGTTTTAAGGGCATTGGATACGCCGATTAACGTTTTGGATACGCTAATGCTATTAAATGTCCTTGGGAATTAAAAACATTTATGTTATTTTATTTTCCTTAATCATCAATGTTTTATAGCTCTGCAAACATTATACTTCGTCAAAAAAACTTGAAATCAGGCTGTCACGAATTTGCCTGACTGCCTCTAAACCAAAAGTGATATTTTCACACTTATTTCGGAAAAAGATTGGTTAATCATTTGTCTTAAATCGGAATACTGAGCATTTCATTTCATAAAGTATACATTACTGTTAAAGCCTGAGGGATATATGGTTAACCCTAGGACTTACCGGTAAAACCTAAGATTTACCCACATGGGTGACACTTTTACCAAAAAGTCCGAAATGCCTTATAACCATCGTTCATTTCGAACTTTTACCACTGTTCACTTGGTAAATCTTAGGCTTTCCACAGGGACGCGGTAAAACTCAAAAATAAAGACTGCACATTTCTGGGTTGACAAGTAGCGAGAGTAACCCGCGATTATCTTTACTCGGCAACGTCAGGTCAATTGGCAAGTTGGTGAAATATTCCTGAGAAGCTACCGCCTACTTGCATATTCGTCTGACAGAGAGATACACGAAGTTGACGTTTCGCGGTCATCAAAATAAATATTAAATATATCATTGGCCACAGCATCCATTACAGATAGTGGCTGGGCGACCGAGCTTTGCTCACGTGAAAATACGGAAGAATTGAATTTTCCCAGACAGGAGACTTAAGTAACTAGATAGAGATATATATATATATATATAAATAAATATTGCTCGTTTAATTGTATAGGATAGGATTCTTACGGCATCCAAGCGGTATAAGGTTATTATTATTACGGTTGGTAGTCTACACGGCCGTTCATGGCTGTAATGGCCGCTCTGATACGATTGAGAATGAAGTCGCTGGTTTCTTCCAACTTGTACCAGCCCCCAGCCTGGGAACAAAGTCCGAGTTCTTTAATGATGTGCCTAATTGCCTCGGATCTGCATGCCGAGCCTAAACGCTAGCTGCTTAGCAAATGTCCTAGACTTAATGCTTGCTGTATTATGTTCCTATGAATAGAGCAACATCTGCTGACCTCTGATGGTCGCGGGTACGCCTGACAAAAGTTGTATACATACAGGAAAAATACGGGTTTGAAAGACATACATATATCATAGCGTGTTTTAGGTGTATTTCATTTTAAACGATATTCTTAGATGTTTTATTCAAGAGTCTTACGAAATTTCCACGAGGAAGTAATTCTATATAGATTTAAATTCATTAATTGTCTAAATATAAATTATTTCCAAATTTGTATTTTTTTCCATCCTTACTACACTACTTACTACTTACTTACTACTACAGTCTAGAAAATAGTAATTTTGAATCCAGTTGGACTCAGTATTTTCAGGTATGGTGGCTGGCTGGAAGGACCACCATTATTTGTATTATAGTAATAGGTAGCAAGCGGAACTCAGAACTTCGTGAGATGATTCCGGAAAAAGTTACATATGAAGAAGATCAATGCTATTTTGTGCGTGATATTTTGTTAAATCACGCTAGATTTTAAATCTTTACCCAAGTCTTTTTAGATTTGGGTCAAAATTGACTTGGACAATCAGCAGATAAAGACAACAAAGAAGCTCAAGCTAATCCTATGCACATTTAAAACTGTTTCTTCCGTTATCCATTCTCGCCTCATTCATAGCGATAACTCTTCTCAAAAAAATTGCAATTTTAACATTTAGTTCCGGCAACAAATCAAAAATTAGCGCCCATGGGAACAAGCATCACTCCCAACTTTCGTGACTTCGAAATCCTACTTTTAAGAACTAAACTCAAGGGCTTTTGCGTAAAAATTGAAAGTCGAATAGACGTCTATAGCTTCTTAAGACCTTTATGAAGTGCTTTGTATGGCGTTAATACCGAAAAAGATGACAAAAGGATGTCCGAGAGCACAAAGAATTTAAAGGATTGCATTAGCACGTGGAAAGATAACTCAGGTAGGTAAATGCATCACCAACTAACTAATACCACTGACTGTGGCACCACTTTCTTCATCAACTTGGGACTTCTGTATACAAAAACGTTAGTTCCTCAATTCGTCGCATGGTGGTAGGAAGTTGGTGGTGTGGTAAGTCGACGGGACAGGATAAGGTCACGTAAGTGCGTTGGTTTAATTCGTGCCAGCGAAGGTCTTTGTGGTTAAGATGGAGCTGAAAGTGACGTGAGAATTTGCGTGATTTTTTTCAATTAGGGACAAAACGGGAAGAATACGTACTTTACGTAAGGTTTGTTTGCCAAGTGTCAACTAATCAATGTACCTAGACATTGAATATCAGGCGTCACGGTACGAGTAAAACCTCGACATTCCATACTAGACCACACATTTCGACAGCGGGCGAAGTGCATGACCTTACCTTAAAGTAAAATCTGACGGAAAGACAATGCCCAGCAGGGGTGTGTAATGATGGGTATAAACTGGAGAGCTCACATACAATACACGAAGACAAAATTAACGAAGTTTATCTACGCGCTTAACATGATAAAGTTAAATGCAGATTTTGAGGCTGCACTATCCGTATACTACGCGTTTATCTATTCCAGTCTCCGATATGGTGTGATCTTATGGGGAGCCAGCACTGACGCTCATGAACTATTTGTGTTACAAAAAAAATGCATACGGATTCTGGCAAATATACGGATACCCAATAGCTGCCGACCCTTTTTTAAACAGTTCGAGTTACTCACTCTTCCGGCAATATATATAATGGAGGCCGTTATCTTTGCTAGGGAAAACCCCGATCTATTTGAAGCTAAACTAGATACATACAAAACCAGGAACCAGTATAGAAACAAACTGAAAACTCCAAACTCCAAACTAGCTATCCTTAGAAATGGGCCTCATTTTGTATGTATCCGAATAGTAAACAAAAACCCGATGAAATCAAACTGGAACCAAATTATAAAAAATTCCACAAAAAATTGAAAACGTTTCTCACTCATAAATGTTATTACTCAGTGGAGGAGTTCCTAAATGATGAAGCCCTGTCGCATCATAATAGTAGGTAACTTAATAAAAAATTGTAAGTAAATTGAATAAATTGAATTTGAGTAAACTATATAACTTATACTTAACTCTTGACATTAAAAAATATTAGAATTAGAATTAAGTACATAAAATTAAATTTGCTTTGTCAAACTATTATTTAATCATTATATACATGTATTAATACTCTTCACATAATAAGAAGCATGACCCGGAATATAGAATTAAGTTACTTATAAGACCATTTGTGTGCCCTAACAGGGTGTCATGGAAGCCTTTGTATAATAATGTAAACATCTCATGTACATGACTTTACAAATGAACATTCTATTCTATTCTATTCTATAAAAATAAATAATATAATTTCATTCGCTATAACAACATTTGACATAATTTCAAGGTATATAATCACTCATTGTGTGAATTAACGACAATAGTGGACTGTAAATGAGGACGAGAAATATGGGGGTCGCGGGAGAAACAAGAATATTGGTATTTGAAGAGTCTAAATGTTTGACGTGTGCTAAAATTAGTAATAGAACAGTGGTTCGTCGGTTATACCTGGTCTGTTGGGCTGTGGAACACAGGATCTTCGGCGTCGCAAGCAGAGCACCGTCGGTTGAAGTCTCCAGTTCACCTGAACCAAGCTTACTTTTAACTCTTACCTCCGGTGTCAGCTACTTAGCCTCAGATTACGTCCAAAAGCCTTCGGCAGCCTCCAAACTCACTTCACTGATGATACACAAACTACTAATAACGCTACAGCTAGTGGTGACCTTAAATTTTACTATTGCGACGGCAGCTACGAAAAGGGTTGTTCTCTGTTCGGAATTCGAAAGCTAACAGACCGATTAACGGTTAGGAGTGGGGGTAATAGTGTGACCAACACAACAGCTAAAACGTCGTCCAATAATTGTGTGTTGCCACAATATAATTAAAATATACCCTAAAATTAACAAAAACAAAACTGAACATTCCGCCCACCAAAATACACTAGTATTTTGCCTAGACGAAACGAACGAAAATACACAAAACAAGAAAAGGGACGATAACAACGATATATTATTGAACGGGCAGAGGGCACAACTTGACCACTGGCCGCTTGTACAGTCCAGTGGACGTCCGCACCGTGACAACACGGCAGATTCCGTCAGACCCCGGGTGTGTATCGACAATGCGACCTAGAGGCCACTTCATAGGACCAGTCTGCTCATTGAGAATGAGCACGAGCACACCCTTCACAATGCTGGGCTGCTTGTCATGCCACTTCATGCGCTGCTGGAGGGTATGCATATATTCCTTCGACCATTTGCTCCAGAAGTCTTGGTGCATTTTTTGTAGGAGCTTCCAACGCTGGACAACACTGACTTTGGTGTCAGCCAAGTCTTCGTCTGGCACAACCGACAAAGGCTCCATGGTCAGGAAATGACCAGGAGTCAGGACCGATAGGTCGTTGGGATCAGCACTGAGAGGGGTGAGTGGTCTAGAATTTAGAAGAGCTTCGACCTGCGTCAAGACTGTAGAGAACTCTTCGTAAGTTAGTCTTTGCGAGCCGATAACACGCGACAAGTGAGTCTTTACAGCCTTGATTCCAGCCTCTGCCAGACCTGAGAAGTGTGGACTACCCGGGGGGTTAAATTCAAATTTAATTTGATGGTGCTGCTCGGCAGCGTCCTTCAGGAGGCGCTGTAAAATGTTGTTAGCGCCAACGAAATTCTTGCCTTGGTCAGAGACTAGGCGGCTACAACGACCACGACGCGCGACAAAACGCCGGAGAGCGGCTATATACGCCTCCGAAGACAGTTCGGTCACAAGCTCGGTGTGGACAGCTTTGGTCGAGGTACAAACGAAGACGCAGATGTAACCCTTGTAAGTTTTGTTACCTCGGCCGCGCCCAAGAGATATGTCGAAAGGCCCGCCAAAGTCGACGGCGGCACTCGAAAACGATTTTAGTTGGCTTATCCGATACGACGGTAAGTCACCCATGAACGGGGCAGGAGCACCCAGTGGCCGAGAACGAAAGCACTTCACACACTTGGACGTCACTGAATGGATGGCCCGCTTCGGAGACAGCACCCAGAAATGCTGTGACAGCAAGTTATGCAATGTTTGCACGCCGGGGTGCATAAACCGACGATGGTACTCATCTATGAGCAAAAAGGTCAGACGATCATCACGAGGTAAAAGCAGGGGATGTTTTACATCAAACTCGAGAGAAGCTCGTGATAGGCGTCCGCCCACCCTCAAATGACCCGCATCATCGACGAACGGAGCCAATTTCCTAAGACCTTCAGGTAGAGAGTTCGAAAGGTTGTTTTTAATTTTCTCAATTTCTTGAGAGAAGTGGCGCTCTTGAACGAAACGAACGAGAAACATAAGCGCTTGTTTTATCTCGAGGGGTGTCAGAGGACCGATGCACAGTTTACTGGGAGTCTTTCGGTTCTTGGCGTTGTGCGTGAATCGGAAACAATATGCCAGGACTCGTTGGAGAGTCGTTAACGACGAAAATTGGTCAAGCAGTTTCACGACAAGTGGTTCTTCGACAGCCGTCACAAGAACAGTCACCCTGTGTTCCTCTTGAAGGATATCAGCGTCGATCGACAACGTTGATCTTGGCCAATCAGCTTTGTCCAAGACAAGCCATGAAGGACCTTCCCACCAACTGATCTGATTGACCAAGTCGTTAGGCAGGAGACCTCGAGACCCACAATCCGCGGGATTGTCAGCCGTCCTCACATGTCGCCAGCAATCGGGAGGGATTGTGTCCTGAATGTGGCTTACGCGGTTAGCCACGAAGGTCTTCCACATGGAAGGGCAAGACTTGATCCACGCCAACGCAACACTGGAGTCGGACCACGCGAAGATTTGATCTATCACCTGGAAAGGCCTCAACGCATCTACGACAGACGCCACCAAATCTGCGAGCAAAACCGCTGCCAATAACTCCAAACGCGGCACCGAGAGTTTGCGAAGAGGTGCCACCTTCGACTTGGCACAGACCAACTGGACACTGCAAGCTCCGTTGTCCTCCAAGGTTCGCAAGTATATTACTGCGCAGAAACCACGTTCTGAAGCGTCACAGAATCCGTGCAGCTCGAGCGTAGTGAACTCTCGGACCATGCGACGAGGGACCAAGACCGAGCTTAGGGAAGGCAGCTGAACCTTAAAAGCTTGCCATTCGATTGCGATAGTATCTGGTGCCTCGTCATCCCACGCGGTTCCTGAAACCCAGAGCAGCTGCATAAGGTATTTCGCAAAGAACGTGACGGGAGAGAGAAGGCCCAGCGGATCGAAGATTCGAGCAATCTCCGAGAGAATGGTTCGCTTGGTACAACGACGACCCTCAACAACCACTTTAAAGGTAAAATAGTCCGTCCGAGGCAACCACGACAGACCAAGAATCTTAAGAGAGACGTCACCAATGGAGTTGAACTCCCGAAAGTCCTCAGAGTACAAATCAGTCGATGGTATGTCGACAAAGAAGTCTTGACAGTTTGACGTCCACTTCCGCAGATGGAAACCACCCGACGCTAGTATTGCGGATAGTTCCGCCCGAAGACCACGAGCTTGCTCGACAGATGGAGCACCAGACACAACATCGTCAACGTAAATGTCGCGATCCAAAACTCCTGAACCTGAGGGACACTTGGATGCGGATTCCCTTGCCAACTGAGCAATGGTACGCAGAGCCTGGTAAGGAGCCGAGGAAACCCCATATGTGACAGTGAGCAGCCGGTAGTCACTGACAGGTTCATTGACAGAAGGCCGCCACAGAATGCGCTGGTATTCTGCATCTTCAGGAGTCACCAAAATCTGCCGGTACATTTGCTTCACATCTGCTGTAAACACGACCATATGCCAACGAAAACGAAGGAGCAGGTGGAAGATGTTGTTTTGCAGCTTTAGTCCTGGCAACAGAGTGTCGTTCAGCGAGGTACCTTGACCGTCCCGGGCACTAGCATCAAACACGACGCGTAGAGGCGTGCTAGTCGACAACGGTCTCAATACTCCATGATGGGGAATATAGAAGAAGTGTCCCTCGTCAACTTCTGGAGGAGCACATCTTTCGAGATGGCGACAATTTTCATAGTCTTCCATGAAGGCTATGTAATTTTTCGAAAATTCGGAGTTACTCTGCAACTTCCTTTCCAACGACGAAAACCTTTTGAGAGCAATAGCTCTAGAGCCCGAAAAAGTAGGTTTATTGGACGGATCAGCGAAGGGTAGAGGCACGACAAATCTACCCTCCTCTGTGCGACGAAAATTATCGACAAAATAGTTTTCGCACAGTTGATCCTCCTTCGACAATACGACGGTATTCGGAGAGTTGACATTTTCCAACTCCCAGAATCTCTTAATTGAGTCGTCTAACGAAAATGAATCCGCAACCACATGGCAGCTGTTACGACGAAAACGAGAACGACAAATGTCCGTGGCGCAACCACCCATCAAAATCCAACCGAAAATAGTGTTGACGGCAGTTGGTTGGCCTGGGTCACCATGGATCAACCCTGGACGCAACGAAGATGCGAAAATGTCGACACTCAAGAGCATGTCGACAGGTCCTGGTATGTGTAGACTCGGGTCAGCTAAGTCCAGGTCCTTAATATGTTGCCACGACGAAATATCCAAAGGCTCGGATGGCATGTCCGAACATATTGTAGGCAATATGTAAGCCTCGAACGAAAAGGTGTTTTTTGATCCACCATTACTAGGTGAAAGGACACACGATAGGGTGCCGGCAGGTTCAGCAACTGCCTGGCCTATGCCATTAACAGCATGTCTCCCCTGCTTGACGCTAAGACCAAGTCGCTTAGCACAGCGTTCCGTTACAAAACTGCATCCAGCCGCACAGTCCAACAAAACCCTCACCGGAACGAGATTATCATGGGCATCCTTGACTATAACCCTGGCTGTCGAAAATAATGTAGAAGAAATAGTCTTACTTGCTACCATGGCCGAGGGATTGGAGATGTCCACAGAATTTTGAATGTTCCCTGAATCTGTCACCGGAACATGTACATTTGTGTTATTAAAATGTAATAATGTGTTGTGTGAAAACTTACACTGTTCACACCGCTGCCTAGATTTGCAAGACTTCACTGAGTGCGAACCAGACAGACACAATATACACAACTTGTTCTCCTTCACACATTTGAAACGGGTGTTCGGGTCAAATTTCAAAAAAATTGGACAAGATGTGAGACCATGAGCCTCCCTACACAATACACATGGTGGGATAGACACCGATAATACTGTCTTAGGCTTGTTCACACCCCTGCTGGTACTCGGTTGAGAAATGTTGACACTTGGCACATTAACACCCGCAGCATCTAAGGCCCTAAACCGTTTCTCAATAAAACTTTGCAGCCGATTAAAATCTGGAACATCATCTGAATTGTGTTCCAGTTCAAACTGTTCCTTAGTGTTCCTATCTAATTTGGACCACAACAGTTGGAACAACATAAAATTCTTGTCCGGTAAATTAAAACTATTTAGAATCGCAAGATTTTCTTTGAATGTCCTATTAACACGTTCAAGATCGCTTGCTCGAGAAGATTTAACCGACTCACATGCAACAAGTTTCTCATAGTAAGTGGTAGCGATAAGTCGAGTCTTATTGTACTGTTTATATAGTGCCTCATAAGCTACCTTATAGTTTTCGTTGGTCACTGGATAATTTTTAATTACATTATATGCTTCTCCTTGCAAACTAGATAGCAAATAATGCAATTTTTCCACTGGAGCCAAATCTGTTCGCTTATGTACCAACGAGTTGAATAATTGAATAAAAGTAATCCAATTTTCGATTCTAGAATCGAATGCAGAAATGTTTATTTTAGGCAACTTTGGCAGAACGGTTTGCATTTGTTGCATAGCACTAACCTTAGGCTTAGTAACGGAACTCATCCGAGCTTTAACCTCGCGCAGCTTTGAATCGAACATCGCTGTATGGCTGAAAATGTCTCTATGCTCACCTCGCGGAGCACTCGTGATGATCTTCACTTGCGTCTCGTGAAAACTTTGCGCAATTGCACCGATTTCTGCTTCTTCAACTAATCCTATGTCAGTGTCCGATAGCATAAAAATACATTCCAGACGCATAATTGCGTAATCCCGAGCCACTAACAACGGGTCTGCGCACTCTTCCGGCAACTGACTTTTACCACCAACCATTTTAATTAAATCACTTAACAAAACAATGTTCGAACACGAAAACTATTTAAAAAACGCACACCGGTATATTCAACAACAAATAATTTGACCAATGTCAATTTGACAAATGACAGCTGACTGATGCAACTTTCAATGTTGCCAGTAGAAGTGTCACTTAAACGAATGAAATGAACGAATAACTTTAAGGGGACCACTAGATTTTACCAATATTTTTGCTTACCCTAAATTACTTTCACAAAAGTTACCCTCAATTATTTTATAAGTTCGAACGAAAACAAAGACCCAAACTTTCAACAAGTGACTTGCGAAACGACAAAACCAAAGGTCACTTATCAAAATATTCGGCTCGAAGGGCCAAAATGTGAATTAACGACAATAGTGGACTGTAAATGAGGACGAGAAATATGGGGGTCGCGGGAGAAACAAGAATATTGGTATTTGAAGAGTCTAAATGTTTGACGTGTGCTAAAATTAGTAATAGAACAGTGGTTCGTCGGTTATACCTGGTCTGTTGGGCTGTGGAACACAGGATCTTCGGCGTCGCAAGCAGAGCACCGTCGGTTGAAGTCTCCAGTTCACCTGAACCAAGCTTACTTTTAATTCTTACCTCCGGTGTCAGCTACTTAGCCTCAGATTACGTCCAAAAGCCTTCGGCAGCCTCCAAACTCACTTCACTGATGATACACAAACTACTAATAACGCTACAGCTAGTGGTGACCTTAAATTTTACTATTGCGACGGCAGCTACGAAAAGGGTTGTTCTCTGTTCGGAATTCGAAAGCTAACAGACCGATTAACGGTTAGGAGTGGGGGTAATAGTGTGACCAACACAACAGCTAAAACGTCGTCCAATAATTGTGTGTTGCCACAATATAATTAAAATATACCCTAAAATTAACAATAACAAAACTGAACACATTGTATATAATAAACGTTTGTTATAATATCAAAATATACATGTTTATTTTGTATAACGATCATCGGATATAACACTTGTTATGTATAATCATTATATGGTATAATGCTCATGTTACATACAAGTTATATGTCATAACTATCAAGTAAAATAATATTTTATTATTAAAAGAAAATGTAGCTATCGTAACGGTTCGCAAATTGTACTATGTAAGTATATATTAGGTAGTAAAAAGTGTTCGGTTCTGGCGCTTCGCCGGCCGCTGCCGCGGCACGCTCGCTTCGCTCGCTCGGCTCGCGCGCTGTAGGGTCGCAACTCAACCTAACACTCCTCCTCGCTTCGCTCGTCGTCGTACCTACACCGACCTGCCTTAGAGTCTACCAAAAAATATTATGCTAATTGTGCATTAGAAGAAATTAGCATTATATCCAATGTTCAATATAGCAAATATGCATTATACTTAATGTATGTTATACCAAATATTTTTATATCAAATGACCGTTATATAAAATGAAATTATGTCCTATAAAAATATAATAAGTGTTGTTATAGAACTTGAGAATTATATCAGATGAGCGTTATTGCGAGTAATATTATATCATAAATATTTATAGCCATCGTTACGCACCCGCCCAGCAGTTTATGTTACTAAGACTTTGACATTATATAGGGGCTTCTCTAACTTTTAATAATAAATAATAAATTTAAGAGGACAATCTTACACAAATCGACCTAGTCCCATAGTAAGCTCAGTAAGGCTTGTGTTATGGGTACTACACGACGATACATATAATACATAGTAGATATAAATACTTAAATACATAGAAAATATCCATGACTTAGAAACAAATATTCATGCTCATCACACAAATTTATGCCCTTACCGGGATTCGAACCCAGGACCTCTTGCTTCGTAGGCAGGGTCACTACCAACTAGGCTAAAGCGGTTGTCAAAATGTTCTTTATCTGTACAGTCAGCAGCAGAAGTACATAGCTCCGCAAAATAACATGTACAAAGTGATATATACCTACTAACTCTATTCTTTTGACTCTAGAGGCGTGTGCAGATCAATTGGTCCGCGCATTTACTTCCGCTGACTGTACCTATGATATTATTCTTATACTACGACGGTCGCAAACAACCATAATGTAAAAAGTTTATCCTAGTATCCCGTAAAAAGTATGTCTCCCAGGACATCATTATCGACTGCGTGAATCCCCCTATTCCGCCATATAGATATTGTGGATGGCCCTATAATAATGGCTTTTTACTAACCCTAAACCAAGGAAATAGGAAACCATCGAAACGAGAAGAAGAATACTTACCCTAAAACATCACAAGCACATAAAACTCAATTGTACATATGCCTTTTCATTACTGTATCGTCTCGGTCCAATACTACGGGCACATACAGTTACGTCGCGCGGCGCGGCTCGCGTTACGACATGCATCCACCATTAACCCGCCGGTGTCGCGTTGCAGCTATTCGGAGGGTTCCACTTGTGACGGCATTGCTATTAAATCGTTGAGCATACCGTGCATGTTAGAAAGAGAACAGCACGGCTATCACGCCACGGCGCGCGAGGTCTCTCAATTTTTCTCGCACTCTCAAATATTAGAACACTTACAAGAGGTATAGCGAGAAAAATCGAGAGTAGGTATGTCGCGGCCGTCCCATGATCGACGTGCCTATGGAGATATAGTAGGTAGGGCTGAATTGCAGGCTACTACTGGGGTCGACAGATGGTGGTTAGTGGGATAGTCAACAGCAGCGAAAGTATAGATAAGAACTAGAGATGGGCCGACGATGGGTTTTGCCGGCGCTGAGGTAGCCGGCTAGTTGACGATTATAAATGAGGCTGAATAGTCGGCTTTACCGAGAAGTCGGTATACATATCCAATTATCCTATCTATAGGATGAAAATACTAAGTTCCTATTTCTGTATATGTATATTATTAGTTGTATTTAAGTTATAGAATATATTGATAGTTTAATTTTGTGTGTTTACAGTTCATGAATTGCCGAATACCTATTCGGTGTCTTTTACCGACTAGTCGCCATCACATCTCTCTAATAAGAACCCAAACACACAACGGAAGGTTTAACAGAATGTAGCAGGTCGGCAGGACGATCTTGTCATCGAAAAACACGAGGACTGTTTGTGGGGCAATCTCACGGCGAAACAATGCCACCATTCAATAGGCAGCTCTAGTGTTAGGCAGTGGTGACATCTACATTGGCGTGTGGCAAGGAATGATTATCGGGTAGCACTTTGTGGTAGCTCAGGTGAAAATCCCATAGTTTGTAAGCTGCGGTGTGGAACGCAAGGGAGAACCACACTACCTCTACCTATTTTGAAGCAATGAACATGGGCATCATACCTACATGAAGATTGCCCCACCGATAAGAGCCTAGCTCTTGAGTTAACGATAATTGTGTTGATACGATAGGTTTTTATGTAATTGATCATTGTAAAAACCTGTCAAATTAAGTACCGTTTACGAGTACCTAAGTGTAATTTTTAAACGTATTGAAAGGAAATCAATTTGATATTTGTACGCCGACGTACACTTCCGCGCAATTCTGATGTATAAGAACGATTAAGCACAAGGAAATTCCAATCTGATTTCATTTACGTTTAGACCCACCCCAAGTTATATCAGAGGGTGGAAGCGACGGTGCACAGTGGAGCGCCCAACTTTCTCCATCGCCTCGGTGTCTTGTTTCGGGGGTCTGTAACTGGCTTTATATTATATTTATATTGCCTACATTATGTAGCAATAGGATGAGGGAGAGATATATAAATTAGGACTACTCAGTGAGGTCGAGTGAACGATGCGTGGGGTAGGCAGTTGCTAGGTATTGTGGAAACGACGCTTGATGAAACTTTCAGGAAAAATATACTCAAATGATGACGGACTTTCTCAGTAAAATGATAGGTGTTATGCCTAACGTTAAACGTCTATAGATTTCAGTGCACATAAATGGTTTCGGTATGGTCCATCCCGTGATACTGGAAATTCGTGTAGAGTAACAATTAGATAGTCCCCTGGATTATCGAGCTGTGCTCGGGTGAAAAGAAAATACGTATAACACGAATGTACCCAGACATGAGACTAGGCTTGATCGATTTTTCGCTCACGTAAACCCATATTCGAAATTTCATTGAAAACGTTAGAGCTGTTTTCGATAACGTTATGTATTATAGGTATGTAACTCGTAAATATAGCTCGTTTCATATTATAGGAGTTAGATCCGTTTAAATTATATTCAATCTACCTAGTGTGAATATCCAGCAGCAATGTGCGAAGGTTTGTTTTCAAAGCTATAATATATTTGAAACCTAACTGTCAAGCATGCCGCATGCGAGGTGTCAAATATTGGAAAACACATCTTACAGCGTACATCTCTAGAGTACCCCAGGAAAATTACGTTTATTTCAAACATTAATTTATAACAGCGTTTATTTTTGTTTGTTTAATTTTCAAATGTTATTCTTAGATGCCTTATCCAAGAATCCACCATTTCCATCGGGAAGTTAAAATATAAAAATAAATAACACATCCATTATGTTTTTTGTGTGATTTATTTATTATTCTTGAAGAGCTCCTGTAAATTAACCAAAACAATAATTAAAATATCTATTAATAATTTTCCCCGTTTTTCAGGAAAAGGTTAAATATCGATTTTTTTGATGACTAATATTTTGGTGGATTTTGAGTAGCTGGGCATATTTATTATTTTAGGGCCCTTAAACGGATAGTTACGGATAGTAACAAAACCGACAATCAATGTCAATTGCATACATTTAGTAACAAAACCGGCAGGTTAGATGTGACTTAAGCATCACTTTAGTTAACCTTAATCTGCCATTTTTTTTGAAACTCCCCGTCTACGTAATTACTAAAATGATAATATATCAGTTAGACACAAAAAAGCTGCTGTTATGAATTATTTCCAAATTTCCATTTTTTTCCATAGTAATGAAAATAAAGTGCTTGTCGATAGTGACAATGTCCTTACATCAAATATTTGACAACTGTCATCCCAGTAAAAATTATGTCATCAAATGTGTAATCTATATACCATACGTTTATTGTAACGGGATGACGGTAGTCAAAAATCGGCTGTTAAAAAATCTAATTCTCTAGTCGACTAAGGGACCAGGGTTGAAGTGTGTTGTGGGCGATGGGCTAGCAACCTATCACTGCAATATCACATTTTGTCGATATTTTATACCCACATTATGCTAAAAGTGGCGCTGGAACATACGTTTCATGTGCTCTGCCTACCCCTTTTGGGAATAAAGGCGTGAATGTATGTATGTATGTATGTATGTAAAAAATCTAATTATAGTGGATGTTCACCCCAAGGAGGCTTAATCCAGCTCCATTTACCAGTAACGCTATTTAATGTTAATGGTCGTTTATTTGTATCATTAGTATACCTATTTGTTTGTGTGATATTACTTAGCTCTTGTGTTTTCCGGGACATAAAGATTTGTTTCCACAATACACCTGGATTCCTAGTTTTATGACATACGACCATTAACACGTAATAAAACTGATAGGACAACAACTAGGACATTATCCTTGAGCTTGACCATGTCTTCACAATCATGGTCAGAGCATTCAACACAACATTGTATGATACATACTTCCGATTACTATAAGGATTCTAAGAGATCTATATACTTTTTCGTCGCTACTTACTTCTTGGGTAAGTTTTTATACTCGTACTAGTAGGTACCTACTTACGATAATGAAACTAGCACAAACAGGCTCCATTCCTTTCTTCCCTTAAGGGTAAAAGGGTATTGTACTTTTTTTTTAAGTGAGCGGCTGTTAAAGTGGTATTTAGATTAGCATGGATCTATTTAAAACAATCATATATTTTGGTATAGATTGATAGATAGATAAATTCCTTATTCTTTTCCACATCATACCTACTCGTACATGGTAAAAAGTAAAAACACAAAAAAACAAAGATTTACTCACGCATCGCAGCGGAGATATTTCAAAATATAAAGAGATGTTTTCACAGGTCAAATTGAAAAACTTACAAAAATTTAAATGTCTCGGCTCCGATATTGTCAGCCACGTTTAATTGTATATAGGTACCTATGCGTATGAACAGGTCATCCAAACCATTATAACGAAAACATCCTTATCCGCTGCAAAAAAAATCATCCAATGCACTTTGATCAGTATAGGGTATTAAGTAGGTAGATGTAGTCCAATCAACTATTTGGTACCAAATATAGCATAGTTCACATACATTACCTAGGCCAAACATACAACCGGGTAGAGAACGACAGGGCCCTATTTATACACCTACCTATGTAGATAAATAGATAAGTTTACCAGTGTATACAATTTAGTGCATTTTTTTCATTGTTTTTGGTTACCTATCTGAATCGGTAACCGATACTTTTACGAAATGAAATTGAGTGATTGCGATAGGATACCATTGTTTAACGTAATATTTACCATCGTAATTGATAACTATTTTAGTAAAACTAAGTCAGGGTCTAAAAGTTAAAATTATAATTTAATCGAATTACCTATGTTAACTTTCTTTTACGTTTTGTAGTTTGTTAATACGTGCACAGAAATATTGTACCTACCTATAGCAATGAAAGTCACACGGATCAAAGGTAGTAACAATTATAATCACTTTTTCTACAAATATTAAATGAATTTACATAGAATCTACTATTTTACAATAACAATCATAGGAGCAACGTTTATACAAAGCAACCATTCCAAGAATCTATATCAACACTACAGATAAAATATTTAGGTATTTGTAAATATGGGCCTTGTTGCCTGACTCAAATAAATAAATAAATAATAATAATAATATTTAACATTGAGCCAAAAAAGAATACTTTTTTCAACTATCTGCACCCGTTACCCACTTCGACACCCGCACAATATTAACACTGACTTTTTAGATAAGTAGACTTAATAGTGAAACAGCATAGACTGATTTTAATTTGTACCATTCAATGAGACTTTATCAGATTGAGTAGGTACCTATTCAAACATTTTTCATTTGCAGGCACTCTAAATGGTATTGGTTCATTTAATTATTCCGAGACTAAACTTACCTATACCGACTACGGAAAACCTAAAAGGTTTGTTAAGGTTGATGGATTAACTACAAATAGGACGAATATATAAATAAAGTTTATCCCTACAATTAGTCCATACAATTTTGCCCAATATATGAGTGATCATTATACCTTCGCATCGGAATAAAATGAATTAAAATTAAACCAATAGCTTAAACTTTAAATCCTCATTCAGTAATTACCTAACAAATATGTATAATACTTTCATTCCGATGTAAAAAACGATCCAACTGGACAAAAAGCGTACAAAAAAGTATTTAATGTTTTGTTTTCTTGTAAACACTGTAATATGAACCTACTAATCCTAATGAATAACTGTACGGTATAAAATACACTGTCAACAAATTTCTTAACGAGTTTAAAACAAAAGGACTGATGCCCCATTAGCCGTATCCATAAACTAGGTATTGTTTACGCCGAAAACGTTTCGAACTAATGAATGAATTATTATCTATAATATCTATGGATGTTAGGGCTCATTAAAAACACGACAAAAATTAACAAATAAGTACAAAGTTCGACAGTTTTAATTACTCTGAGATTTCGTTTTGAACATGCCGTAATTAAAACTTATTTCAATTAGGTAGTTTTGTTACTTACATACAAAAACCGTATGAGAAAAATATTAATTAGCGATTTTTTTTGGTATAACTTATAGTTTAGCCTACCTATAAGAGCATATTTGTTGCAAGTAGTTTCGTTTTTCAAAATCTTTTATAATCTACCTAGGTAGGTATTATATAAGATGATAGTAGGTACCTACTTATAAGTAGGGTTTCATAAGTAAATAGGTAATTGGTGTCAATTACTTACTATTTTTAAAAATGCAGCATTTTCAGATTTAAGAACATGTCTATTGTGTTGACTGGTTTAGGATAATTTCGAAATACGAAATTTCATGGCAATGTTGTCTCGTATTTACGTAGGGTTTCGTAAGTAAATAGATTGGAGTCAATTTCTATTTTTTTAAATGCAGTATTTAAAGATTTAAGAAGATGTCTATTGTTTTGACCGGTTTATAATAATTTAGAAATACGAAATACGAAATTTCGTGGCAATGTTGTCTGTTATTTTGTATTTTGATTTATGTGCATTTGTTGTAAATGTAAGTATAATGACTTTTAATATGATTATACATAGTATCGTATTTAGACGTTGCTGAATTTCTACTCTATTTAAACCTAAGTAGGTAGAGTTCTCTATAAAATGTTCCGTCGCCGGTCGGATAAGTGCCTCAAAAGTCGCTTGATCATCTAAAGTTTAATATTCAGCATCTAGTTATAGATAGGTTAGTAGTAATCAACAGTAAGAAACACGATTAAAGATTAAGTGAACTGCATTAAATTTATATGCAAAGGTTTACAATAAATTGTGTAAAATCGCAATAAAACAGGAAAAAGCGCGTTGCGAATTACGGACCTACGCAGTTTTCCGAGAAAACAGCTTTTATCTAAGTACTCACATACAAATACCGACGATTTGGTTATCTAGGTACGCTTCTGATTGCATCCGAACAGAACCACTTAAAGACGAAACACACCTACCTATCTACCTCACGCTAAGTGATAAGAGCCCGAAGGCATTCTAACGATTCTCGTGTGAGAGCAACTGAAATTTTTCACAAGAAAATGTATCGCACTTATGATTCCATGTTTTTATCGTAGCGGTATTATTAGCAGTGGAAAGTCGCGCGCGGCAGAAGCTCCGCGCAGGGGCGGGTAGCGGGGCGCGGGGGGAGTAGAGGGGGGTGCGCGGGCGCGCGCGGCTTGCGTGCGCAGAGACGGGGCGGAGTATGTGTGTCCACGCCCCGTCGGGCGCCAATCCGCGGTGGCGTGGAGGGGCGGCCGGGCCCCTGGCCTCTATTTACTCTTTCAATCAGTGCGAGTGTTTGCCCCTGGCCGGCGTGCACGCGCGGGTGATGCGCTAGCCATGATCTCGCAGAAGCTGTCGTACGGCGACGTGCCGACGTCCGCGGCGCTGAGCTCGCTGTCGCCGGGGCTCGCGCCGCCCTACGTGAACAGCATGGGCTGCATGCCCGCCCAGCCCTACCCGAACCTGTACTCCAACAACATGGTGGCCGGCGGCTCGTGCATGGGCTCCCCGGGCGTGGGCTACTCCCCGCCGAGCACCATGGCGTCCTGCATGGGCGGCGCCGGTGGCGTGCCCTACGGATCCCTGCCGAGGGAACAGGAAGCCGCCTCACCGACCTCGGCGCTCCAGCGCGCCCGGAACGACAAAACCTACCGCCGCTCCTACACGCACGCGAAACCACCCTACTCCTACATCTCGCTCATCACTATGGCCATCCAGAACAACCCTACCCGAATGCTGACGCTCTCGGAAATCTACCAGTTCATCATGGACCTATTCCCGTTCTACCGACAGAACCAACAGCGCTGGCAGAACTCCATTCGGCATTCGTTATCCTTCAACGACTGCTTCGTAAAAGTGCCGCGAACGCCGGACAAGCCTGGAAAAGGATCGTTCTGGACGCTGCACCCAGACAGCGGAAACATGTTTGAAAACGGCTGTTTCCTGCGTCGACAAAAGCGATTCAAAGATGAGAAAAAGGAGGTGATCAGACAAGCGCAGAAAGCGACGCACGGGCACGGGCATCACGGTGGACACGAGAAGCGTGGGGAGCACGGGCATGATAAAACCGGGGAGTTGCGGGCGGCCGGCGGCGTCGGAGATGACAAGGAGATGCGTGACGAGTTGCTAGCGCAGTTGCACGCGGCACCAGAGCTGTGCTTGCCCGAGCACACGCCGCTAGCGCTCGAGCACTACGCTCATCTCAAGCAGGAGCCGCCGGGGTACGCGCCGGCGCCGCACCCCTTCAGCATCACGCGCCTGCTGCCCGGCGCCGACACCAAGTCCGACCTGAAGATGTACGACGTGAACTACGGCTACGGGCACTCCGCAGAGAACTACTACCAGTCGTCGTTGTACCACCATCACCACGCGCACGCGCAGCCGCCCTTGTGACAGTATCCGCTGGCGTAGGCCCGTCGCCCCTGGCTTGACGCCGACGCCGCGCAATAACCGCGCAAGTAAGTCAAAGGACTCTGCATTAAAATCTCATTAAATTATTGATATTGGACTCCTGAGTGAGCGTGATTTGTGTTCTGGTGATATTCTAAGACGGTTTGTGTAAATATATGCTATTATTTTGTCCAAGCCTAAGTATTTCTAGAAGCGTCGCGTGCGCATTAGGCCTAATTGTGGAACTTGCGAAAGTGTCCTTTAAAGTCCTTCTGAGCTTTTCCGCCGGTTCTTTTGAGTCGAAATATCTTTGAAAGTTGAGAAATGTTTGCTGAGCTTTTTAATCAGTCGTCTGTTGTAGGAAATAAGTTGAAATAGGCTAATCAGCCGCATTAGGCGATCGATACGTTATCTGTGAAGTTATCAGCCGCGCGTAGTACGTGTAGAGTACCTACTCGTTGAACTCTTTTGTATATATACAAGTATGTTACAGAAATATTACAGTTACAAAATAAATTGTTATAATGGTATTCAATTCAATGCATTTTCAAAGTAGGTGCATGAAAGTAGCATTCTTAGCAACTGTTGTTCAAAATGACGCAGTTGAATCATATAAAAAAGGTAGGTACGTTAAAAAATTCTGCCAAACCCATTTAAACCTTACTAAAAAGTGCGATACAAAGAGACAAAACATGACTCATCAAAGTCATCAAGTCATCACTGTTAATCATAAGGGTATTAACAGACATCTTCAAATTAAAAAAAAAATGACCGAGTATAAAGCATACCTGAGTGATCCTATGAATTTGGCACGAAATACTAATATTGATACGTCAGAATTTTATAGAACTATTTATTTATATTTTTTTTTCATAAAATAATAATTATTAAATTAAATTATTAATATTGATTTAAAAGAGTTGTCGGAAAAGAAAAAAGAAGTGACGTCATATCGAGGACCGACGAACTGTGCAATGTCGTTAATGTAATATGTGTATCATATACGTTAGATAGGTGAAATGGAATTATTTCTGTCGACCATCGCATTAGTCTAGTTAAGTTTTGTATATATAGCTCTAAGGTAAATATATATGACTTCTAAATAATGGTGTTTGGTGTAAGATAGGTACCTATCCAGGCTTCTGCACTACATTCCAATATTTATTTATATGCAAGCGTCAATTTAGCATTTTTACACTATTAATAGTTTAGCAAGCGTTCACTGTGGTGACTTTTACAAATAAACAATCGATATCTAATTTCAAAGTAAACTCTCGAAAAACAAACGTGTCATTTAGAGGACAATTAATCAATTTACACATTGAATCATATTTCTGACGATGACAGCATCATCAATGTGGAATATATCCGATTTGACAGCAAATGCGCAGAATGTAGCTCGCCTTGGCTTTGCCTTCTCATGACCTCCTATTCGAGTGGTAAAAACCTCGAGTTTTTCTGTATCTGACAAAATTCGTAATATGTGATACCGCGGGACAGTGTGATATTGCTGTGTTCTTGTAATTCTGTGATATCGGGCTTTATTTCGTAACTTGGTTTTGGAATTGGATTGTTATTCGCATATTGTGTCGTAAATTGACACTCTTTAAGCTATTCCGATGGCAAGTCCTGGCGATATGGTGAAATGTTTTATTAGATATGCAATTTGAAACAAACCAACATTTTTTTGTAAAATAGTGGTGAAAACTTATATAGGTAAAGCCGCTATTGCATGATGTTATAGACTGTTGGAAAAGGCATTTGTTTTAGTTACAAAATTTCAATATGTGGTGTCTATCCAAACGTCACAACTACATAGAAAAGCCCTTTAAGTTTTTGACTTATAATTTATTTTACGTCACACCTGGCCATAATGCGAGTTTTACTGCACGCTGCGCGTACGGAAAAACTCGCATTGTGGCCAGGTGAAGACGTAAAATTTTGTACTTAACGGGTACGGGCGGTAATTCGTAAAGCCCCAGAGCACATATTTATGGCCCTCACCTTCGGTTCGGGCCACAAACAGCTGCGATCTGGGCCATTCACGGATTCACCGCCCTAGTTACGTAATGTACTAATAAAGGCAACTAGTGAAGTTCAAACTAAATTATCTACTGGTCGTACCGGTATTCAACATTGATGTCATACCTACCTACTAAGAGCTGGATGGACAAAACAGTAATTCAATCGAATCGGATATTTTCTTGTTGGTGATACTTAGGTAGGTAACTACAATATACAAATACAAGTACCTACCTATATTTGCACTTGAGCAAACGGAACAAAAATTGTTCATTTGTATCTTGAAAAGCGTTTATTAGGTAGTGCTTCTTTATCTTACAAACTAGGTAAGTTAGGTACACCATTAGATATGCATTGTTTTTACTTATTCGCAGGAAATTTAAAAGAACGCTTGCTAAACTAATGATCATACCTTGAATTATATTAGTTATTATATTATAGTAATGCTAAATTAATTCTTGCCCTTATAAATACATATTAATGCCATACTCGAATCTTGATAGGTTACTTATATGATCATCTGTTAGTTTCAGAGTTAATAAAATTAAGTATTTACAATAATATATATTGTTTTCTTTTCTAAACATGTCACATTTCCACTGTATTTTAATATTTTGAATGTCTGGATTTTACCGCCGTTACAAAATGTTAAAATATTCAGATACTCAGATACACCTTAAGCATCAATAACAATCTATAGATACCACAAAAGAACTAATAATTCATAAGAATAAATAATATACTAGTACTTACTAGTGAAGTATCGATATATAAAGATTTATCTAACGTTGATCAGGTAGGTACTTGTAATATTTTTTTCCAGTATTCTATTTTTGACGAAAACATACCTATTATGGGTCCTTACTTTTCGCAAGTAACGCAAAAAACTCCAAACGTTGTGTTCATGTTCAGAGGAATGCAGCAAATATACCCATAAAAATACTCAACTTTGTATCTTTTTTAAAGATGAGCAATTATTCATACTGGTATGCCTAATATAATCAACGAAAAATTACTGAGTAGGTACCTACCTAAAAATATTCGTTGCAATACTAATAGACCGTATGCAAAATCATAGTAATGTTATGAATGTGAAAGTTTAGATGTTGGTTACTTAACCACGCTTAAACGGCTCGACCGATTTGGATAAAATTTTGCACGAAGATTGTTTAAAGCCTAGATTAAAATATAGGTTACTTTTTATCCCGGGCCCACGCAAACGAAGTCGCGGGTGGAAACTAAGTAAAAAATATTGCATTTAAAATACTTTTTAAAGTTTACACTTAAATAATTAAAGTTAACTTTAACTTAGGTGGTGAAAATAAGAGTGCCACTGACAACTATAGCAGCATGAACTTTCAGAGCACGTATTTCTGTCGCCATGTATTAGGTGCACTGATAACCTAATTACGCTAAGGAATCTTTTTTTACATACTCCTCAGCTACATATATCTACACGAATAATGTAAATAAGATGTAGGTACTATTAGATGCAGTGGTTATCAATGGTCAGTTGTATACTTTTTATAGGACTATCCTATACTATTGAACAAGGTATATTTGTAACATAATACATTTGCATTCACGTTCTCGAAAACGGCTCTAACCATTTTGATGAATTTAAGAATACAGCCCGAAGTCCGACAAGTCGATCTAGCTGGATCTCATGTCTGAGATAATTCGTTTTCTCCGTTTTTTCTGTGTTCTTTCCCAGGGACTGTATATAATTATGATTGGAAGAACTATATAGGTCCACAACAATATCAAGTATTAATTAAATAATATTTAGTATTCCACATCTCTTAACAAATTCAACCAATTGTACCGCCGGCGTCAGAGGCGGTGTCTACACAATATTCACCGACTTCCGTAGCGATACAATATTATCGATAAAAAACGTAATAACCATTTGGTCTAAAAATCCCTTAACCCTTTCTTCAAACAAAGGGCCAACCTGTCGTTAAGACAATAATTGCACAAAGAACTTTTACTGTCGTTCTCACTTTTGTCGGCTTGCGCAAGACCAGCCTCCAGCCTCGTAAAACCATAAAACCCATACAAAAGGGTTAACACGTGACCATCGGTGTTAATTTGTTTGAGAAATCGGCAAAACTGCCGATAAAATACTTGAATGGGCCGATGAATGGGATACAATGTTTCGTAAAGCGAGTTTGAATGTCAGAGTTTATAATTTAGTTCATTATGTGAGACAGCGTGGCTTTCCATTTTTAAATGCCATGAATCATCAACGGGCCACAATGTTTTTACAATGAGCCTCTTTTGTAGAATTAATCCCTTCTTACTTTTGCTTTGTACAGTCACCGGCATCAATATCTGCCGAAACAAAGCCGGCAAAAATATCTGACACGTCCTTGTGGCATTAGACATAGAGTCGTGTCAGATATTTATGAGTGCTATGTTGTGGCAGATCTTATTGCTGGTGACTGTACATTTAGAACAGAACAAAACTGTATCGGAAGAAATTTTATACTTAGATTTTTTTTTATCCACAATGTAAATTTTTACTACATATTCTACACAAATGTACAATAAGGATAACTCAACAGGAAGTGTGACTTAGGGTTTCCCCGATGCTGTTTATCATAGATAAGTGACTAGCGTTTATACTTACGAGTACCTACCAGGGATTAGAGTTTGCAGTTTCGTTACATATTGATCTGATATTTTTTTTGAGTTTTAAGTCGGTAAATCTACGACGACATGCCACTGTCCTAGCTATGCTATAGACAAAACACAAACCAGTGGGTAGGCACACAATGATAAAATGCTGGCCTACCTACACTATAGACAAAATGCAAAGGATTTGATAGACACACAATTAGGTAGTGGGGCGATGAATTGAGCGAATCGCAGAAGAATTGGAAAAGCTAATAAAACAAAAGGTTATTCTCGATTTAACCCAGTATAGATCTAAAAATTCTGCGCCTAAAATACAAAAAGAAGACCTTAACATTTTTGCAATTTAGATTGTGCCCTATAAAGGGTTAAGTACCTACCTAATACAATTTACGTCCAAACAAAAACAGCAGTTATACGATTTAGGCAGTAACTTGCGACTCCGGGTCATGGCCATGGCCAAGAGTCGATCATTATTGTGACAACCACACAATGACCACCGCAGCATCGCTGACATAATATCGCAGTTATTCAAATAAAAACATTATAAAAACGAAAACACAACAGCCACAGCACAAAAAATACTAAAACTCAAGTGATTCACTATAAACCTCGCAAGAAAACCAACTTACAGTTGCGTTTCGAGGATCTCTTTTCAAACGAAACAGATACTTAAACGGTTTACTTTAGGTTAGTCTGAATATTTTTGGAGTAGCATCGCTTATGTTTGTGTGGCGTTCTGATGGCTGGTAAGGTTTTTAAAGGTGGTCATCAGCCCAAGCCCAGTAGCATGTAACAAGCTGAATGGAGTGACACGAGAAATATAAATGGTAAAAAATATCGCCCACACAGTGTGTTTCCATTGACCCTGTGCCTTATGGGAACGAGGCGTGATAGGACTCACATATTAAATAAGGTAGGATAGGATTAGATAGGTATTGTGAGGGAACTGAGCTATGGATGGTAGAGATCCTACCTTTACTATTCTACCATCAGTTACTCACTATGACCTTATAAGTAGGTGGATAATTTAACTTCAATTAAATACCTACTTCAGATAATTAAGAACGGTTCTATTTTGTTTTTGTTGTTAAAATAGTACGTACAACTCTATTTAGTATTTAACACAATCATAACATTCATAACCTTTGACAAACCAATGGATCTCATCAAAATTAAGCAAATAGGTACCTACATACGCTCTAGGTAATCGCTTACAGCGATGAAATGCTATAATATCATGATAATAATATGAAAAAAAAAATTCTTATAAATATGCAGTTATTTATTACATAAATTGTTCATATTAACACTAAAACAAACAAAACAAAACTTATACACGTAAGGAACAAAATTTATAAGCCAAAAACAATAAATTTTTGGAAAGCCCTAATATTGCTCGATGTAAAAAGTACCGACATGAAATTTAGTTAAGCTTCTTTACAATATATTTCATTTTATCAACGTCTCGTGGCAGCGTGTCAAGCGAAGTCAAATCCATAAATAAGAGTGTAATATACTGGTCAAATCTAGAGCTACAATTTATCATTTAGATCTCATTTTTTGTGTCGGCGAAGTCGACAACCAGCAGGCATATTCTTACTTCAATTGAACTTGGCTCCCATTAACACATTTATGTTTTTGATAGAATTGTATTTAGAAGAAAGAACTTAATAATGCAAAATTAAAAAATACACTGCTAAAAGTCAAAGTGCCGATAATCTGTTACGGTGACAACAATATTTAAAACTTAAATGATAGGTAAATGTAAAAACGTAAGACAATGCAAACGTATACCGGGTGTCGGCGGTGAAGTGGTTAGGTTTATGGAGGCTGTAAACCACCCAGGTCGCGGGTTCGAGCCCGGACGCTAACACGGGTAAAAACGCTCTTAATCATTTTATTGCCTGTGTCGTCTATATCCGACACAATGTGGAATTAACGCAAGTTTCTCTGTTTTTTTACATTAGTTGCAGGGAAATATTATTACCTACGATATGATAATAATATAAAAACCATAATGAAGGGAAGATAGAAGGCAGGAGAGGCAGGGAAGACCGAGAAGTGGGTTTGTAGATCAAGTCATAAGAGAAGGTACAGTCAGCATTAGTAGCAGCCAAGGTAGCCAAATATATCGGAGAGCTATATTACGATGCTGACTATAACATCGTAATAGGAGCTCAAAATATTAGCAGAGAAGCGAACGGAATGGCGATGAATCCACCGACAAGAGCTCTTAAATATAATATGTCGATGATACTGTGTGGTACAAGTTATACTTATTTTAGCCATTTATGATAGATCCTGGGTCTAAGACACTTCGAGGGACTCTGATGTAATACCTAATCTTGTGACGTTTCTGTCGCACCGGCTGGTTAGTTAACCAATCACTTGCGGACCTGTTGACATTTTATCACTTGTCGCTGTCGATAAGACATCCGTCACGTTCTGACGAGTATACGAGTACGAGAGTGATGGATGTTGTGTTCACAGCGACAAGTGATAAAATGGCAACCATATTTTGGCTCCTGGACACACCAGTCGATGTGGCAACTACGCTATCAAAGTCACCAGGGTTAGGTATCTCTCAAATGTGCAGGGACCAGGGCCCGTTTCTCAGAGGCTTGTGACTTGTAATGCAAGCGGAAGCATATTTGAAAATGAGCCCTAGGAGCAATCATAAATTAAACAAAACACAGGGTAGCGTGTAAACGAGTGCATGCAATAAATGTAACTTTGATATAAAACCAATACGTCAAGTGAGATAGACGAGGTACTCAAATAAAACTACCATTTTGTAAATTGTTTTACACGACAGCGACATTCCGAGTCAACAAATTTAGTTTGAAATTAATTTCGATGAAACAAAACATCGGACAAACATGTTTCTGCGTCAAATGTTTTCTAAACATAAACAACCGGTTTTGTTCAATAGAAATGTGCAGGCATCCTTTATTCATTCAAATAAATCCTTTTGGATGTTACAAAGAATATATTTTAATAGAACTATAGATAGTAGATAGAATGCCTATCTTCAATCAATTTAAACTTTTTTTTCAGATAACACATTTGGTTGAAAGTTCTTCTATAGAAATAAAACAAACTAATGTTGAGTCTTTACTTTCCGTTTTTACCTCATCCTACACAAACAATACTTTTTAAACGACACAATCAAGAAATCATCTCATAGGAGATATTCTCCTTGTGAAGTTTAATTCCTATCCCACCCAACTTCAGTTTTTATTTATTTAGAGGAAACATCAACCAAAGATTTGTCTGAACAATAAAATTAATTGCAGGTAGGCATTATATCTTTTATGATTATATTTAAGTGAATTGTTTATAACATCGCATTGATTTAAATAAAATTAATAAAGGATACACAAAAAAAATAACGAATTGCTAATCCCAAATTATGTCGCATCTCGCTTTCTCGTGCGAGATAGGCAAAATGTTTGTTACACGGGAGCGCGGTTGGCCAAGACATCATTTAAAAAATAGAATGTAACTGACAAGGGGCTGTCAGTATCAACATTGCCGGCAGTAATGCCTTGTTGTCAGCAATTTTTCGCCTTTGCCGGCAAACAAAGCCACGATCCCGACGACGCCACATCACCGCTGCTATACGTTACGCAACGGTCACAAGGCTTCGTCACTAGATGACGCCACGCTTTAATACAACCTTTGATAAGTTTTATCGTAGTCAAACGTCTGGTTGGATAAGTGCCGACTTGAAATTGTAGTTAACTTAGTAATAGCAAGAACGATTCCACAAAAAAAATTGTTTATAAAATTACCACATCGGCTGAACGGATTTTGACAGTTAAGGATTCCTATCTTGACATCATAATTATTATTTTGTATTTGTATTGTATCTCATGAATCATAATGTACGTGTAAGTACCTAATAAATATTCTCAAAATTATCACATTTAAAAGGCTTGTAGATTGATAACTAAACATATTTAAGTGTAACTTGACGAGATATTCCTTTTAATTCACTATTAAATAATAAATTAATTTCTCGCGGGTCAACGTCTATCGCTCGGATATAAAGTTGGTATATTTTAATTCGAGTCATAAACTATAAGTAGGTATGCGTGATTGAGTAACGAACAATCTCAAAATCAAAACTTTCACATTTAAAATAGATATTTATTACATACACTAATGACAAAAAAAACCAAGTGTCCTCGTTCTTTGCTCTTGAATTTGCTAAGATTATCTATCATGTTTTTATTGTTACAACGTGTGAGGATAAAATGGCGGTACCTTTTATACAAAATTTCCCTAAAAGCACCGCACCCGACGCAAGAATACAGGTAAGCCTGCATGTACCTCAGTGGATACATTCCGTTAAATGCAAGCCGAAATCTGTCTCTGATCGTTCCGTACCAACCTTTCCACTTTTCAAACGAATGTCCGAAGTATTAGAATACCTAATAAGTCGTTTTGGGGTTCTTCCCATGAAAAGAAGCAAAATAGTATTTTGGGCCTCGTCATCGTAGTTACTTCTCGCATACCTATATATTTTCATCTGTGGTGTTCACCTTCTAGAACTTAGTGGATTTTTTCAAACTTGCATCCAGGGAGAAATCAATATCGACACACAACTTAAAGGTAAGTACATAGAACGCGTTTCTTGCATGCTATATATGTTTATACGGTCATATAGAACTGCCGGGCCTGACTGACAGACCGACAGTTGGATCTGGCAATTGGACCCGATGGTACCCTTCGTGTACGGATCCCTAAAAATATAGGTAGGTGCGTCGGAGGGAAGAAAACCTTTTTACGAAGCTTGTGTCAGCGTTATCAGTGTTTACCCGGACCGGAATAAACGCGTGTGTAGGTGTATCCGACGTGGCTAGAGTCCCCTATAGGAATCCTACTCTGTAGTAAAAGTCGATATAACGACGATTCTTGCTTGGAGAAACGACTTTCTAATTTGGTACGATAATAGGCATAGCGTATACTTCTGAAGTTAAAAAGTCTTACGTCACTATGAGAATCAAATGGAGAACGAACTTTTTTGTTTAGCATGAAATAGCTGTGTAGGTATACGGTCTAAGATTGGTCCGCAATAATAAGTGGAGTTGCTTCAGAAATATCGATACAACATAAGACCTAGTGGTTAAGGATATTCAGGGTTGGTCCTAAGTTTGTTTAGTTTAGTTCGAACATCAACTTTTTGGGGTGTGTGTAGGCTACATTTTGTGACGCGAGATAATTACTTTAATCTCGTTGCTTTAACGTTACATACTACAGTACTACGATGTCAATTTTGCAGAGAGTACATATTTATCTCATTTTTCAAATATGTCGCATATAAATTATATAACCAACACGCCACGTTTCAGACATCATACGAAAAGGAACAGAAAATAAGGTACCGACATATACACTTTTTGCCTTATTACCAAGGAATTAGCAAAAGTGTAAACATATATTTGACGTCCGCTATTCATATATTCCAAATCCAAATTTAAGCGTTGCAGGACAAAATGTTCATATGGATGTACGAGGGATGTACATTTTGTCCTATAATGAACATTTTGTCCTCCTACGTTTCAACGATCCCATGGAATTTCCCCATGTCCCTACCAATTTGGTGAGTGAAATCTTGGGCACAAAACGAAAACTATTTGTCCGCAAACACCATCGATCACGCGCGGCACTTAGCCGTATTGGGCGGACACCGTCGCGGCCGGCTGCATTTTTAATAAAGGTTTGTGAGTTTTGGCTTCGCAATGGCTTTTTACAAAGATTTTTTGGATGAGATAGCCAATTTTCGCTTAGAAGAATCGATGCTTGATAAAAAATATAAAATAGAAGATGAAAAATGATCGGACACTTAATACGGCATGACAGCTTCTTTAAAAACATCTTGGGGGGCAAATCGAAAGAAAGAGCGACAGAGGAAGGCCCAGATATAATTACACCAGCCAAGTAAAAGTGAAAGTTGCTGTCGAGCCGTACAAAGAGAGGCTGGCGAGGACAAGTAGGTTTTTGTGGTGGATACTCCACCGAAAGAGCCTAGCTCTTAAATAATGATGATGAGAATCGACCATACTAAGATGGTGCCACGTTAACATGGTGTCACAATTTTAACGCATTGTTGAAGCTATGTATGTCAAAATCACAAGAAAGACTTATATTAACATACTTACCACGAAATTTGCGATTTAGACGCCGCGTACTTTTGCGGAGGGAGTACTACGGATTCTCAAAGCAATAAAAGCAAGGGTCGGCAACCCGATTTTCAGATGCTTTTAAGAATTTTAAGCGATTTTTAAGCTTGGAACTTTTCAGGTCACATGCGTCCAAAGGCTACGGTGTCTGCTTATCATAAGGTAGGTACATGACTGTTTGCCACCGTGGTGATAATAATCCTACTATATCCTATTAAATAATATAATATAAATGCGAAAGTTCGGATGTTTAGCTGTTCAATCACGCATAAACGGCTGAACCAATTTGTATGAAATTTTGCACGAAGATAGTTTATAGCGTAGCTTAAATATAGGGTAGTTTTTATCCCAGGTCCACGCGGACGAAGTCGCGGCGCAGTAATAAATAAAGCTTTCGGTGAGGTAATTTCTGGGTGACGAACTGTTATAATCGGACGAAGTCGCAGGCAGCTAGTTGATTTAACTATTCAATCGTCAATTTCCATCCAAATTTCCAGCGATCTACAAACTGGAACCGTATTAAATTTCTGCGTAAGGACGTCACGATGATTTATTGCTGTCCGGCCGCAAGATGAATTAGTTTGGTTAGACAGGCCACGGAAAAATGGGTACGCGCCTTGCAAACTTTCATTGATAACGGTTATAAGTTTTAATAAGTTACCTATACTTTGTTTTATCATTAAGGGGGTTAAATGATGTTATTTTGTCCTTAGATTTCAAATACACCTACATAGTCATTGTGACGTTCATGACGTTGGATTATATAGGTAGGTACCTAGTATCGAAAAAACAAAACCAAATATTTTTAAACAATGAATAGAATAGCGTCCAGACAGTTATTTATCCAGATTATCAAATAATTTCATAAAGCATAGTGGTTCAAAGTTTGAACTTAAAACATTATCTACGCAAAGTAAGTATTTATCTCTTTTTTATAATAAACATATCAAAGTGCCAAGTTTAGATAAACGAATGTCAACGCCATGAAATAAGTTTAACGTCATGATGAAAAAGATTTCTATATGTAGATATACCCAAGTTTTTTTTTTTTTGATGATAAAAAATACATTACAGATTTGCATACATGTCAAAAATATAAGACTTTATCACAATCGTCAAAAACAGAAAAAATAAAAAATTAAAAATTAAGATATAATAATAAGACAATGTCAACGACACAAGTTTAACGTCATGATGAAAAAGATTTCTATACGTAGATCTACCCAAGTTTTTTTTTTGATGATAAAAAATACATTACAGATTTGCATACATGTCAAAAATATAAGGAAATATAAAAAAACAATCCAAAATAAAAAGAACACAAATATATCAACCTCTAGGTATCGTCATTATTTACAATATTTAGTGCATCATAAAATACGTGACACAATACATTTAATGTCATCATAATCATACAAAAAATAGGTAATAATAATAATAATGTAACATGACAAGTCTAGACTCATATACTCTTTAACTGAGTATAATGGATTTTCCAATAAAAGGTATTTAAGGCGGCGTCTAAATGCTTCGTCAGAAGGTTCCTGTCTAAGATCAGCGGGTAGTCGCTCGTAGTAGGTAGGCCCAATGACACGCGGGTTCTTGCCTGCAAGTGCCATGCGACGGGGAACTGTTCTCAAACGCCCAGTGCGGCGGAGTGTTTTGCCAATCGCATTTACGGTATTGAAAGAAGAAAGATTATTCCTTACGAACATTATAATTTCGAATACATAGAGTGAGTACTATTAAGTTGTACGAGGTGGTTTTACGATCTTAAAGTTTTCAAGCAAAATATCGATTTATAATTTAATATTTTAACAAAATGATCAATATGTGTGTGTGTATAACTTTACATGAATGCATTGACATTGTATGAATTGTCGTACAGTCACCGGCATCAATATCTGCCGAAACAAAGCCGGCAAAAATATCTGACACGTCCTTATGGCATTAAACAAGTCGTGTCAGATATTTATGCGTGCTATGTTGTGGCAGATCTTATTGCTGGTGACTGCACCAACTGTCAATTAGTCTGTAAGTTTCAAGCTAATTGTCCTCATCAATTCCACTTAACAGAGGGCATTGACCCCGCCGCCATTTTGTTAAACGAATTGGTTAGTTCTACTCTTGTATGCATATTGTATGTGTCAGTTTATCAAAATGTTTCTCACAGTGATTCAAAACATAAGATAATTTGGTTATGTAAATTCAATAGACAAATTGGCTGGTAATTGTTTGTTTTTATGTATAGTTGGGAAACAGCAAGTCATCAAAACAGGCTGTGGATAAGTTCGATTGATAGGCAAACGATATGTACCCTGTAGTGTACCGATAAGGTAGATATGCAAATATAGGACGTGTGATAACTAGATTAGTTATGTGGATACCAGTGTCGAGTCAGCGTGAAGGAATGTTTCCCGCCTTTTCCGATAACCATGATCGGCGGTTATTATGACCTAATTTTAAAAAAGTTTGCATAATAAAACTGTTTAAGATTAATGTCAGAGATTATATAATACCTAGTTAGTCAGTGATGCTGCAAATGATGTTTTTACTTGGAAATAGGGAAAAATTTTACCTACTTACTCATATTTTAAGTCTTATTTAACAGAGTTCGTTAGTTTAACTATTTTTTTAATAAACATATATATCTGTGCCTACACGTTACACGACGCTTTCCCGTCACATTTAAAAAGTGTTACAGTCAGTATTCCCGCCAAAAACGCTGGAACGACCGTTAAAGCTTGGGTGCGTTCAGTATTTATCAACTTTTTTATCATCTTAGTGTCATAGTATTTATTATTTGCTCGTTGTATCGCTAGTATCGAGTCGTTATCGACTGGTCGATATTTTTGTTTGCCCAGTCACATCAATGGTCTCGAGTGTGTTTGAGCAATAACTTGTTCGATAAGTTGACGCTGTGATTAATTTGTGCTTACTGTTGGCAATACCTATATTTTGCGGTTTTGCCTTGGATTCTGCGGTTTTTTATGTTAATTTTATTTGTCAATAAAATATGCCAAAAGGAGTTGGCAGCTATGAAAAGTACTTTTGGACCTTAACATACAAATAATAGAGTCAAGAAATGAACCACTAAACCAAAAAACCAAAAAAACCACTTTCTAGGCTGACCATATCTACACAAATATATTTTAATTAAAGGGGTTTGGGTAAAAACGTTGTCATTTTTGTAGATGAGCGGCCAATCGTAAAAGTGGTAGATTATGATACTTAGATCTACTCAAAACAAAAATATTTTATTACGAAATGTAATACACTAAAATGTATCGTAGCCAAGATATTTGCAATATTTTTCACTGGTCATATTGAAAAGTTATAAACAAAACTTCAAGCTTAAATATCTCGGCTCCGATATTGTTTAACGCGTTAAATTTATATCTATGCGTATTAAGAGGTCATCTAAACGATTATCAAAAAACCAACCTTGGCCGCTGCAAAAAATAAAAACGACATTTTTTCTCAAACAACCCAATGTCCTTTAACTGCATGAAACAACTAAATTGCTAGAGACTAGGTACATACTATCCTAGGAATTCATTTCAGTTGTCTACGAAAATGCTCTAAAGAGATTTCAGTATTTAGTAGGTATAAGTAGTCGACATCACAGATATGAAGGAAATTACTTATTATATTTTTTTACTTCTTCAAAAATGAATGATATGTTAAGATGTAAATATATTTCCCATCGACCATACAGGTCTATTCTCTATGTTTAAAGTTTAAAAATGTCTGATGTGATTGTATGTATTTAAAATGTAGGTGAAGAGACCAAACATAAAATATGGTACCTACTTACGAGTCAATTACAAATCCCCTTCCTCTAGATAGCTTTCAAGAATAAATATGTAATAATAACTTGCTCTAAATCCAGTAATTTACGCACCTACAACCAAGTGTAAACATATGGGTTCATGAAATAAAAATAAAAATTAATTATTTTTAATTTAATTTTAAGTTTATACTTAAATATAAAAATGTCTCATCGCTTTTAAGTATGTCAGCGGATTAAATAAGGTTTCGGTACATATTTACGAGATGATTAAAAGGACACTTATTTTTGCACTTGACTGTAGCTACAAGAACCCAAAACGTAATTACCCAACCCGCAAGCTTTACAAACCAGGCTTGCCAAAATAGCGTAACAAAATCCATTACTTAGCTTATTACGGCTCATCCGACCACACACCGTTCTGAAATCCGACACAGCCCCTTTCCCACAGAATTGGAAGCGGCCACTTAAGACCGTATTTGGACCCTCCTATGTAATAAAATACTAACCTTCGATCTAATATAAAAGCGGATCGCATTATCCAAAGGAGCCATTATTAAAAAGTATCAGATTTCCGAACGCAGCGCGGCGGCGCGGCCAATCATGCTCTCCCGCCAACGCGCCGTCCAATCAGAGAGCGGCCTGTTTTTTTTTATTGTAGATCGAGTTAATGGATTGTTCTTCATTTTGATTTATGTGTTGTTTCTTTTTTGGTTGTTTTTAAGGTATTGCTATTGTGGCGGATAAATAACGATTAGTCTGCTCGCTGACTGGCTGTTAATTGACGAGATGGAGTTAATAAATAAGTGACTTGATGGTTTTGCATTCCGATAATAGGGCAGGTAAGTTTTTATGAAGATTGTATGTACCTAATCACGTTTATTTGACACTGCTTGTATAGTTTGTACCTAACCTAATATACCTACTTAATATCCATAGATGATGATGATTCATGTACTTATAATGTACATGTATACGGGTCATCTTACACTGCTGATGGGAAATTTTATAGGGAATTGATTGGATAGGGATTACTTGACTGGTAGGTAATAGCTTGTTTAGTTATGACTATTTTTTATAGGTAGCTGGATCTACAGACCTTTATTGGTATACTAGGTTGCCTTTGGTCGTGGATCACGACCCTCGTGTTTCGCATTCTGCAGCCATCAAACGTTGCATACGAACACGTATTTAATATTTTATCAGTCAGTGCATCCCGCAGCCACGCCCGATTCAGATTTGTTAGGCGTATTTATAGACTTATAAAAATTATTCATTAATATGTAGGTAGATATGTAATGTTTGCCACAGAATGTGATGTAGTGAATGTAATATAATGTGACATCGAATATTTCTAATTATTATAACTAACCTTTGTTTAGCTTGTTGGGGTGTCTAGATGGATACCTACTTGTTCGCAGTGAAATGGAACGTTGAGACTGGCGCGTCACATTTACACGGATCCAAGTGCTAGGGGCACTAAAGTAAGTTTTATTATAACATTTTAATACAAGCTATCAGTTCTTTACTAAGATTCAGTAGGTAATAAAAATATATGCTGAAAAATCAATATGAAAATTGGTAGAAAATATAAGAACTGAAAGAAAATACTAGAACAAAATATTCGTATCGTTGTGGCGAATCAGACGTGACTCTGACTCGCATCGCACCACATCACAATTTGGAGTTAAGTCTAAGTACGTAAGTAGGTTACTGCAGCAAACTGGAAGCTGAACTTATCTGCGTATTATCCGTATAACGGGCGCACTTTCGTACTAGCCAATAACGGGACGAATTTTTATGTCAGACGTAAAGATATGTTTGTTAGCTAGCCTGGAAGCATTTTTGTTCATCTATTAACTATGTATTTGCATTTCAGTGTGTTTCGCGCACCGTTTCACCCAAACGTGCTGAGCTAAGGAGTCAGACTGAGAGAGAACATATGTGCGTTTATTGTTATGCGAAAACGGTGCGAAAGATAGGAACCAAATCAAATCCCTGGAGAAGTCACATCAGATACATCACATAATCGGTCATGTTATATCCATACTTCATAATTATAAATGAAAATGAGTAGCTATGTCTGTAACCTTATCACGCTTAATCCACTGAACCTATTTAGATGAAATTTGATGAGTACCCTAAGAATGATAGCATAGTTATTATCTTAGAAATCACCCCTCAAAGGGGTAAAAAGGAAGGTTTCTATAGGATCAGGTAGGTACACTGGCTGATGCTGAAAGCACGTTTACTATAAAATATTAAATAATAGATAATATTAAACCCTGAAGGCGATTAACGAGTATACGCGGACGAAGTCGCGGGCATAAACCAGTAGATTCATATATCTACATGAACTCAAGCCTCTATTAAAGTCATAAATATCCTACAGCAGGTTTTTAAAAAATCTTGCAACCCCGTTTCTTAACATGAAGAGCCTACCTGTTGACAACTACATATAAACGATGCGGGCCGTATCTAGATGCTATACGTCTTACGCGGGCGCGCATGCGCGGGACACTCGGTCAATACTAGGGGAGGGTCGCTTCTAGCAGAATGTATCTATTGCGAAGCATTTGAATCTGAATACATTATTGTTGGTCTGGTTGGATTTTAAATGGTTTTTTTAGGAGAATGAGTAGTGGAAATATTAATATAGCTTCTGCCCGCGACTTCGTCCGCGTGGAACTCGTTTATATCGTAGCTCCATACAAACTTTCATCCCCCCCGTCCACTTTCACGTCCTCAGGGGATGATTTCCGGGATTCAAACTATCTCCGTACCAAATTTCATCTCAATCGGTTCAACGGTTTAGGTAAGCGTGAAGAGGTACTACTTGCAGAGGAGGTAGGTAGAGGCAAGTACTTGCCTACACTGAAGAGTGAAGAATACCAAATAATTATCATATCCGTTTAGTTGCTCTTAAGTGTATTATTAGTAGGTACGAGTAAGAATGGATTAACAATAATCAACATACCTACTAATTTGAAGACGCTAATAATTAACTACTTATTTGCAAATAACTGGTTTAGGACGAGATAATTACAGACTGTGTAGGAGTCTACCGGCTGCTACCTATCCAAAGATCAGTTCCATTTGCTTAGACAAATACGGTAATCTCATCAATTAGGTACTGGTACCGCAAATGATTTGTATATTTAAAATAAACACACTTAGAATTCCCGACATGTACATTAGTTATTATGATAACTTATGTGCCTGATATGACTTTTATACTTACCAATAATTTGTGGTGCAAAGTTTTAGTCATTTATTTAAGTAGTACAGTTTTGCAACCGACTTACTTCTTTTTTTTTAAGCACGTGCCCGCCCATAAAGTACAGCGGGACACTGCAGGACTTGTTCACCTTGGAAAACGACGACGCTACCATATGCATAGCACATGAATATTGCTAATATTCGATTATAAGAACGATTGAATTAGGTCGTTTGAAACATCCTAGATTTAAAAATTCACCACTCACACTGCGGTCTTAAAGTTTAGGTATTCCGCAGGTCGAAACGCTTTTTGCGCGTGATAAAGACACGAGAAAGTATACGCTCTGTATACAAAATGAAACAATATAGCAAAGAAATGCTTTATTTACCATCCATAACGCGACAATCGAGGCAGAACTTTCCACGCGCTTTCCACAAATACAAGCCAGTGAAAAATCTCATAAAACTAGTTTTATTTATACCTATACGTTTTCTCTCTGGTACGTGACCGGGGCGCCCTCTGGCGTGCCCTGATAATTCCCGATGTTTATTTGCCCAGTCTAATATCAGGGGTCGACGGCCGAGCGTGTGCACTACTCTACTTTGTCCTCGGTTGTATTGTTTTTTGTTAATATTAAATGCAGAATGAGCAGTTCAAGATTTGGCGTAAGCATAAGTTTTAGGAAAGTGACTGCCATTGGATTATCCACCCCAAAGTGAAAACTAGTTGGAATTAAAATGGTTTCTTCGAGATGTTTTCCTTCACCGAAAAGCTACCGTTAGTAAATATCAAATGACTACACAACACAAGTAGATAAGTACCTACACTAGATTAATGACTCGAAACTTTTACCGCCAAGAAGCCAAGCAATATTGATGGTATAATACGTATTTCGCCAAGCTTCGTCCCGAGACGCTGAGCCAACATTGCTGTTGGCTCATTATTGTCTAAGTCCTCCTTTTAACTCAGATTTAATATTAGCCGACTTTTTTACGAGACAGGACATTTTACACAAGTATTTGCTTACATCTGATGAAATTAAAGATTTCATTTCCTTTGTGTGTTTTATTAATATTGGATTTTGAGTTTATTAGTCGACTGGTAAATAAGGAAAAATGGGATCATCAGTCTATTTACTAGATAAGTACAGATATACCGCCAAAGCTGCCAAGTATATATATATATATATATATATATATATACATATATATATGGCCTGTAATAGGAGCAAAAAATGTAAAGGATGACTCCATAAAAAATGTCTATAGCGGCCCAGTGTTTCAAAATTATTGAATTCGGAAAAAAAACAATTTGATACCATGTAAATCATTAAATATAATTATTGAACACGGGTCACTCATACTCAGTGATTAAAATTAAGTGTCTTTGTTTTTCATCTATTTTTGGTTCACATTTTGCAAAAGTTTTTGTATTTAAAATGTAAAATAATGTTTATAGTATTCCAGTTAACTAACAGAAGCCTCGCATTCTGTTAATGTTTATGTAACATTATTTTTCAAGGAAATAAACCGTTAAAAAATGCATTTTTATTTTTATACTTTAAAAATAAGTCTTTTTCTTAAATCCCTTGGAACTGATTGCTGATTGGCTAAATAAAACAGTTTAATTTTTACTGGTCATATCCTGTATATCAAAATTCATAGGTTACTTTCCGTTGACCTGGAACTATGAAATTTGGCAAAGTTATTTCGTCTTCACTTTCCAAGTTATATCGTCACTACAAGTACCTACAGGGAAAAAGCTGAAAATTATGCATTTCTTATTTTGTAAGGAACTCTCGGTGAGCGAGGCGCACTTGTCCGGTTTTTTTACTTAAGGTTTTACCTAATGCAGATAGGATACATCTACGCCCGCAGTTAATCGAACTGTCTTGAAACTGTAGAAAGTTTAAAAGAATCCATACTTAATTGTACATAATAAAATCAAACAGTGATTACCGAGGGCGACGGCGGACTTTTCATAAGTTCAATTGAACGGAAAAATCCACCCGTAGTAATCACTTGGATGGTTTCATACCGTGCGAAGAAAGCGCCGTAATATTTTAGGACAAATAAAACAATTGATGAAACATTTTAATAATTGCAGCTACGGTCAATAGGGAAGTAATTGTATGGTATTTTAGTAACTAGCTATTATGTTTCGTTGGAATTAAGGAACAACAAAGTGGACTCCGTGAGCGATAATGATTTAAGTAATCAGTAAATCTAATAAATAAATAAATTGAATAAATCTTAATTCAAGAAAAAAATGGATAAAAAATAAAACGTGGATAAAAAAATACATGTCAGCATTGCTCATAGCTCGTGGACTTTTCTATATGGCTGTTTTAAGCCTTACTTTCTAAGCAAGGGGAATACATTATGGTAAGTACTTATAATTAATAGGTCTCAATGACGATGACGACGTCTACTGACGTCAAGGAATTATGTTTATTTTTTTATAGATTCTTGGCGCGCTCTCGTCCACCCCTATCCATCTAACAATTAAGGTAGATTAAAAAAAACCTTTATTTAAGAGAGGACTGGACGGAGTCGTAATTTGTTCAAATTTTCTTTAAAAAAATCCTTCGATGTCCATTTAATGGAGTAGGCACTCATTGTTTATTCTGACTTCGTGATTCGATTCAATCGTTAACTTCGAAGTAATATTAGCTCGTAATTCTGTTTTCGTAATCACTAGGGGGCTTTATGATGGTTGGTTTCTGAGAATACCTACGAATATGCTTAATTTTGTGTTTCGAAATTTTGCTAATCCGCACGACACTGAGTATGAAGTTACAGTTAAAACAAAAAAAAAGAGACCATATTAGGAAATATACGGTCACTATGCACCTAATATAAAATTAAAGTATCTGCTACAGTATTAGGATTATTAAGGAATGTCTGCATAGCCAGCATGATTATCATAAGATAAGTCTGGCATTAAAAAATCGTCTCACACTAACATACTTGCTAGCAAGGGACGAATTTGATTTTCTGAAAGGAACGGTCAATTTACAAACAGTTTCGTTAGCTGCTAGTGTACTTAAATCTATTCTGAAAACTCTGAATTAACACGATTTCTTACCTCAAATCAAGTTCTCAAGGAGGCGTCCTAAGGTGCCAGGCCAACCGACAATTATAAAAACCCTTATCAGCCCAGATAAGGGCCGGAACCGACGCGCAGACAGGCAAACAAAGTTATCTGGGGACGAGACGGTTGGGACCTTCTAAATGCTCCATATTACCTACTTGTGACGTTCTATGTAAAGTTCATAAATATATGTACGTTCCCAAAGGTTTTACAATATCTGAGCAACCTTGTGCCTTTGACAGTAAAGTCGTGTTCACCTATTTTGATTTCTTGTTTTTTTGTCTGTGTCCATGCACATATTTTCGAATCAAACTAAACTGTGGCTATCTCATCATGCCAGGATGCTCTAAAATATCAGAGCATGCTTAGTACGTATCTACAATAAGATCCGATCCGATGTTTGTCAACTCGTTTGTCTACGACGACGACGTATAAGGAACTCTCACAGACTGGTGCGGCCTGCGGTGATGGTCAATATACACTTTGACAGCTAATGTCACAGTCAATAGTCAAGTCAGAAACCTATGAAACTTTAAAAACGCTATTAGTACCTTACCATAAACTTACTAGTACGGAAATAGGAACAAGTGACGTCACTTTTTTAACCGACTTCAAAAAAAAGGAGGAGGTTCTCAATTCGGTTGTATTTTTCTATGATCATACAGCGCTTTGATTTTTTATGTATTTTATCAGTGTATTTTCGTGATTTTTGTTAAAAGTTAATAAAAGAATAATGAATGTATTTAACTTTTTTTTTTGTTTTTAAGCAGTAACGCTACTAACGAAAATTATAAATGTAAGGAAAAATTAAGAAGCCTAAGTCTTCTGGTAGATGTCGCTACACGCCTCGCAAGGAACTGATTGAAGAATTTGGTGCCCCAACCGGATTGTTCCGATAGCTCAGTTGGTTAGTAGCGACGGGCCATGAATGCCTGTGGTCGCCGGTTCGAATCCGGCTCGGAGCATTAAATTTAAAAAAAAATCCTTTGTTTTAAAAAATTGTATTTTTAGTGTTGTCAACTGCCGTATTAAGAATATTACGATGACTGTACGAATAAGCAGTGTTATTTGGCTCCGTCCGCAAGCTGGACGGGACGGTATTTGGCAATCGTTCCACGTTGCTGCCGCCTTGAAGCCAAATATTTCGGAAACGGCTCGCGAGCCGGTTTCGGCAGTTTTTTCGTCTCGCCGTCTCAGCTGAACAAATAATGACAAGTATGCGCTTCAAGGAAAAGCGGATACAGAAAAATGAAATTTTTCGTTAAGACATCTATCCACTCAGTGTGAGCAGAGCTATAGTAGCGAAGATCTTTCCAATATCTTCATCTTTATCGTTCGTGCTGTTTTCGTTTGATAGAAGTATGCGAACTATCATCACCGAGCGTTTGCGGCTCTCAGTCCCGTTATTCTGTAGTTTGTTTTAACCTCACCTCACCCATAACACACAAATGTATCTTGACGCCACGATTCGTACTTAGTTACTAACTTTCATTAGGCATGACTGGTAAAGTGAGGCGCATGAACGTGTATGGAATAATGGCCTCGCTGTTCAGACCGCTCGCTAAAGTATCATCACCAGGGAATCATCTCATTAGCAGTTTTGTAGCTATTTGAACAGATATATGATGCATTTTCGATAGGTAGGTAGGTAGGCCCTCCGGATCGCTAAACTTAAGTGGCAGTGGGCGGGGCACATAGCACGAAGAACCGATGGCCGTTGGGGCGGAAAGGTTCTCGAGTGGAGACCACGTACCGGAAGTCGCAGCGTGGGTAGGCCCCCGACAAGGTGGACTGATGACCTGGTAAAGGTTGCGGGAGTCCGCTGGATGCGGGTGGCGCGGGATCGGTCACTTTGGCACTCTTTGGGGGAGGCCTATGTCCAGCAGTGGAGGTCTTTCGGCTGATATGATGATGATGATGATGAGGTAGGTAGGCCACTATGTGTGAGAGTTTTTTGTAACTAGTTCATTTAGGTTTAGTCGATAAAAAAATACTACAAGATTTTTATAGGCGTCATAAATAGATGATTGAATTGTATTATACATTGATTAGATAGGTAATGCTTATTTCCGAATGTAATGCATTTAACTAGCTTCCGGCCGCGACTTCGTATATATATATATAAAAGAAGAAGTCCTGACTGACTGACTCATCAACGCACGGCCGAAACTATACTAATGTTAGAGAGTTGATTTTTGCACAGTAGATTACTTTTATAACGTGGGCTAGGGATAAGACGGGATTTTTGGAAATTCCACCCCTATGAGGGTTAAATAGGGGTGCAAAATTTGTTTGGGGGTAACTTTATTTTATGAACTAGAGATTTGAAACTTTGTAGAAAGATTCCTTATTAAGATACTAAAAAAAGTAATTTCACCCCTAAGGTGGTTAAATGGGGGAGCAATGTTTGTATGGGGGAAACATTATTTTTTAACTGGAGACTTGAAACTTTGTAGGAAGATTTCTTATTAAGATACAAAAAAAACCAGTTTTTAGAAAATTCCACCCCTAAGGAGGTGCAATATTTGTATGGGCGAGACATTATTTTTTGAACTAGAGACTTGAAACTATGTAGGAACATTTCTTATTGATACAAAAAAAATTTTTTTTGCGATTTAGAAAATTTAACGCCTACTTAGAAAATTCTACCTCTAACAGTATTAAATTGTCATCCCTTAACGAAGCAAAATAAGTGTTGATTATTTATATATACGTTTCGCTATTCGTCAGCAGGTTGGAGGTATGATTTCTTATTAATTGAAAGAGATACTCTTCATGAACTTGTCTCCATCTATCGATTTCCAGTGCTGAGTTTAAGATTGTTTTAACAGCCTCACGATATTTATCTTTTTTTTTTTAAACTCACTCATCATAACTAAAATCCCCATTTACTAATAACTCCAAATCCATGCGTCGCTCTATATCTTGCAGAGTCATTTTTGCCAAAGATTAAAAGCATCAGGTAACTGACGGAATAAGTATCAAGCAAAGTATCCTGCAAACAATTCCCGTAATCTAATTTAAAAAAGAAATGCGTATCAGTGTCTGCCACTACCACAAAAATAAATTTCACTTTGTCTATTTTAATATCCTTGTCATCATCAAAAATTTACGCGGACGTAGTCGCGGGCGGCCCCTAGTACTATCATATATTTTAAAACAAGCTATAAACTATATTCGTTCAAAATTTCATCCAAATCGGTTAAGCCGTTTAAGCGTGATTGAGTAACAAACATTTAAATATCTAAACATACAAACTTTCGCATTTATAATATTAGTAGGATAGTAGGATTCATAATTGTTACTCGCTCCCCATGAAAGGTTTAGATTATGGACAACCGCCTTAAACTCACAACCGTAACCTTCGCTAAACCAGGCAATTTGTTACTTTACCTCATTACAACAAAGGTCCAAATTTCATTGAAGATGCAGTTCGTTTTCCAAGGTCTGAACAGTGTGTTGGAAATTTCGAAATTGTGAATAATAGCTTTACAGGTTTGGTGTTATTTCAAAACACTCTAATACTCAGTATAATGATGTCATGCTAACTGGAAAAAAACTTGTTTAAACTGGAAATCAAAGTTTTTACAATTTAATTTCTTGGATAAAAAACATAAAAAATTCAAAATCCTCGATTGTTTTTATTCATTCTTAATTCATACAAAGGCTTAAAAGGCAGCCTACCTACATTTTCCGAAGCATAATTTTGAATCAATGGATATAAATGGATATAATGGATGGCCTCATATCCAACCCCAAGGAAGCAAGTTTGGTAATATTTAAGTACATTTAGTCATTTTTTAATTTTTTTAATATAATATGTTAATATTAATGTAAAAAAATAAACGATATCGTTTACTTTTTAAATGTGGCAATACTTTGCTTTGACTTGTCAGTGTCATGTCATATGTCGAAGTTGGGAAGAGAGGTTATGCAGATTTAAATGCCGCATTGAAATAATCGCCGGTGTAATTGTTAATTTGTTATTGGGAAAGAAGTGTGTGATTGAAGCAGGAATTGACTTTAAATGTCGTTTAAATTAATGGGAAAAATGTAAAATTTATACGCTTTGCAGACGACATAGCAGCAGTTGCTGAAAATAGAAAATAACTCCAGGCGCTGCTGAGTTCTATGGATACAACTTTTTCGGAATCTGGGCTCAAAATTAATGCAAGCAAAGCCAAAACTCTAGTGGTATCGAAAAGAACAGTCGTCACGTCAATTTCCTCAAACAATACAGCAATTGAGCAAGTAAAAAAGTTTAAATATCTGAGCAGCATTATTACAGATGATTCTAGATGTACACCTGATATTGTTGCCAGGATAGTCATGGCCAAGCAAACCTTCAATTCAAAAAGACCTTTGCTCACTGCTAAAATATCACGCCCAACTCTGAAGAAACTGGTTACATCTGGAGCGTTGCTCTCTACGGCTGCGAAACGTGGACCATGACTCAACGGGACAGGGAAAGGTTGCAAGCCTTTGAGATGTGGTGTTGGCGGAGATTAGAAAAGATCAGTTGGACGGAGAAAAATACTAATGAAGAGGTTTTACGTATAGTCAGTGAAAAAAGAACTTTATTAAAAGTTATTGAAAACCGAAGAGGAAAAATGATAGGACATCTTCTTCGTCACGAATGTCACGATGACTTCATTAAAGTTATAATAGAGGGAAAGATAGAAGGAAGAAGAAAAAGAGGAAGACCACGAAGAGCTTACATGGAGCAGCTAAAGGAAAACATTGAAGTTGAATCTTATAGAGAGTTGAAGGAAAAAGCAGAGAATAGAACAGAATGGAAATTACTCCACCGACAAGAGCCAAGCTCTTAAATAAATGATGATGACTAAAAATGATGACGTTATAAGTTATAACTCCTCTCCTTTTTTGTTTTTTTTTTCGTGGTACGGCTCAAATTTATTCGTATGGCCTAAAGATCAATCGCTCCTATTTTCATGCTTTTAACACCATTTGCAGCATATTTTTGCGTAGGTATCGCTAGGACTATTAGGTAGGTATTTATCGAAATTTGTTCAAGAAAGCCTTTCCGGAAGAGTGTTACATCTCTTTTTCTCGTGCGCGTAAGGCATCAGCGTGTCTCTGTCTAGGGGGCGTGTTCGACTCAAATCAAGGCATCCCCTTTAGAGCTAAGCTCTTGCCGGTGTAGCTCAAAGTAGGCCGGCCATCCATCTACTTCGATCCCAAGGCAACCTCTTTGACATCTCGATACGACCTAACATAAACTCTTTTTTTCCGAGCTGCTCTAAGCGTATGTTGTCTGTGTGTATAGCATACACATATTACATATATAATATATAAACTATATATATGTAAATACAAATATAGACTACTTAAATCATATACCTTCGTCCTATCGGATCGTAGTCGGGCAAAATAAGAATGGAGAACAAGATACTAAAGATGATTTTTAACCTGATCATAGGGTAAATGATACTTTTGAAAGTTATATACTTAATTTATAAAACCGATGAAGTTTGTAGGGAAACATAAACATGTAACGTCATGATTTCCTATCGTAGTCACAAAAAGACATATATATTAAATCGTCTTATCGTCAATCCATTCTTTGATTTTTATGTATTTAAACATCGTCAAATTAGCAAAAATAATTTAAAGCGTGATGTTTTCCGAGTGTTCACGTGAGTTTTGGTTATTAGCCAATAATTAAAATACACTATGTAAATTGTGACTGAATAAACGAAATGAAAGGAATGATAGTAATGTAAGAATAATTTATTTTACTATTGCCATCTTCTAGAAGTAGTATAAGGAGTCATTCTATAAATTGAAGGATTCTAATGTAGAATGTTAAGTGTTCAAGTGTTTACGCCCTTGACGGAAATAACTTTCCTACCGAGTGGTACATACTGTTGTTGATGTCTTCTATGAGGAACACTGAAATTCCCGATTTGAGGGCAACAATCGCTCTTTTCTGAATTTCTGAATAGTTGGTGTGAAAATTCCATTTATAACCCCCAGACGATTTTCTTGCGTCCAACGATTCCAACGATTTTTCTTGTATTTTACAAGAAAAATCGTTGGACTTTCAAAGGAAAGGAACAAAACAAATGAAAACAATTACTCTTTGTACATGAACCAGGAAGAGGAGGAAAGTGTTGTGAAATATTAAATGACCTCCCCAAGTAATACTATACCATTAACTTGCGTAACACTTATCTATAAGCTGTATGAAGCGACAAGGAAAATTACTCTGCTATTTATTAAAACTGTAAGCTTTCAGTGTCAGTGATAAGCTATAATCGGCCGTCGAACCCGCATCGACAAGGGCCTCGATTCTAGAACCAACAATTCCATACGCATCTCAATATCAGTGACTCACGCAGGATAGGTTATCCATAATTTCATTTGCCATACATCAGTAATGTTTGTCAATAAAAGGTTTTCTCTGGAAGCGTTACATTTTTAAAACAATTTAAATAAGCTTTGTAAAGAGCCCTTTTGGTTTTGTTTTAAAACTATCTCGTAAAGTTTATAGTTTCTAAGAAAAACTACATAGGGCAAATTATGATTATGGCAAACGTTACATTTATGCCAAATAAAATTATAGATTAGTTAACCGACTCATGCGCACACACTCTTGAGTTAGCGTTCGCGTAACACAGTTTTTTTTTCTTATAACTCGACGGTAAACCAGCATACCTACGGTAAATAAACACCCAGGTCAAGATCGGTTACAATTCCAGAGAACTCATTGCACTAGATTGTATTTTTGTAGTTAAATCCGTTGTGTTGACAGCTTTTCACCAGCTAGCGAGCTTCCTTCGGATCATCCTAGCGACAATCTTTGGGAGCTCAAGCGACCTACCAGTACGGCTATCACAGGACGACCCGCGACCGTGTAGGCTCGGACAAGAATGGGTCTACTGTCCCCCGCCTTCTACGGAAGGCGACGAAAAGGGGGTCATCGGGGTCGCAATGTTCTTCGGGGGCATTCGTTTAAGAACCGCAGGGAACGCGACAACATCTCTTTGCCCTAGGATGCCAAATGTGGCGAGGGGGGCTCCAGAGCGTTCAGCATGAGATACTGGAGTCCCGGCAAGAGAGCGCAGATGCAGGGCACCGTGGAGTTTTTAGTGGATAGAAATACCACATACTCGTAACCCAGTCATCCCCCAGAGATTGGCAAGTCATCATCATCATCATATCAGCCGAAAGACGTCCACTGCTGGACATAGGGCTGCCCAAAGACTGCCACAACGACCGGTCTTGTGCCACCCGCATACAGCGCAAGTAGGCACAGAGCAAGTAACTGAGTACAAGACCATTCATATATGATTTCTATGCGTCAACAACGCGTTCCGGAATAGCGCTCAAGTTTACTATCAAGGCGCTCTTCGGTTATCTTAGAGTGTCCATTTTGTCTCTATGCCGCTTTAGATTAAAGTCGATCAGTGTCTAATAAGAATTGGTATTAGTTATCAGTGTTGTAAAATTGGATTAAGGAATCAAAACAAGCGATTACCTAATAAAATGATACCTACTTATTTATGAAAATTATGAACCAGATGCCCGCTTAGACCTCCCGCGTACTAAACGGAACGCAAGCTAAGTAGCACGATAAAATCTAACCTTTGTCCATTATGGTCATTACCGAATCTAAGAGTAGTATTGAGTTATTTATTTAGTCATTTACTTAATTTTTTTTTTTTGTAACTAACTCACATAATTAATGGCTCCAAAAGCTGAAATAAATATTGAATTGAAATTGAATTCCAAGTGTGTACATGTTAAGTTTTTTTTTAATCGAGTGAGTAGTTTAACCCTTAGATACGAAACAAAGCTACAACATATCAGAGCAATAACGTGTAGCTGCAGTGTCGAAGAGGCAACCAGATGGCTCGCAGTAATTGAGCTCCCGAAGTGTTGTGGAATCGCCCTGTGCAACCCGAATTGAGCAAACTTGGACTGAATGGTTGCCTGAATGGTACGCTGTTTATGACCGGCCCTGCGCCACCCGCAACCAGCGGACTCCCACGACCTTTAACAGGTCTTCAGTGTCCGCCTTGTGGGTGGATAAGCAATAAATGTAGTCTAAACTGTTCAATGAACGTTTTTGTAAATGGGTTCTCGAAAGCGGCTTCTGAAGAGATTTTCAAGAAGGAGACATAAGGAGGCAATAGGTAAGTCGTTTCAGGGGAACTCGTATCGAGGTACGTTAATGTAGTATTGTCGGAAGGTCAGATGACCATTGCTTTCGTAAAACTAGTGCCAGTGGAAGATCTTGGAATCAGGTGCCAAAGCGGAACGCTGGCTCGTTACCTAGGATGATGATACGTTTAATAATCATTTTCCCTGGCCCTGGTACGCTTCATCAGAAAATTCAATGTACAACAGTAACTCAGCAAAACGCTCGCACGCCATGTTTGACCGGGCTCATGTTATTTTAATTCCGGTTAAGTGCGAGCTGCAGTCAGTCGGGGGAGGAGATCAAAGACGCCGTCGGATGACCAGGGGGCTATCCTGGTGAGCGTTCGACATTTCTAAAGGACGGGAAAATGTCGAGCGAAACGAGATCTTGGATTCCGTTTTTTCTATCGAGCTTATGTAAACTTCTGTTGTAACGAGTAGGAATTGCAACCAGAATACCACAAACAGGGCTGGGCCTATTTCGCCTTGTGACTTTTTGCAACGTTGCATCGGTAAAATATAATGCTGAGCATGAGTGAGCTGGAATAGGTACATCCCCTTACCTTAAGGGATAAGTTCGCCTTTGTACTACAATTTTTTGTTGGTTCTAGTTTTTCATACATTGTGAGCAATAAAAAAATACAAAAAACTCATTGTATCAATCATGATTAGATTTATAAACGCTAAGGCCTCCACCCACCGAACGCGTGTCGTACGCGGCGCGTGTGCTGCGCGGGCCCGCGCAAGTTGTAAAGCATTGAAACTACACTTCAAACACACATTGAACGCGGTCCGAGCGCGGGCCCGCGGCGCTAAAGTTACAAGTCGGCAGCGCGGCCGCGTGTAGTGCGCGTCGCGTGTGAAGCGCGTGCCCGCGCTGCTGAGTGTGATAGAGATAGTGAGATACATATTAAATGTGCTGGCAGTGAGAGAGATATGACGCGCGGGCCCGCGCTACTGTGTGATAGAGATAGTGAGATACATATTAAATGTGTTGGTAGTGAGAGAGATATAACGCGCGGGCGCGCGCGGCAACAGCGCGGCAGCGGCGCAGCAGCAGCACAGCAGCAGCGCAGCAGCAGCGCGGGCCCGCCGCGTACTACCGCGTTGCTTGACGCTTCCCGTTGCGGTGTGAATATACCGCTTCAACCGCGCCCGACACGCGCCGCGCACGACACTCACCGCGCACGATACGCGTTCAGTGCGTGGAGGCCTTTAATATCAGGGAAATCCGCTTTGTAAATCGCTCTTGTTTTACACAGGTATATAAATAAGCAGATGGTAAGTGGTACTTACCTAACAGACATTTTTTTGCACTCTTAGGTATATGGATAAATACCTATATGACCATTCGCATATACCTATGTCCAGTCATGCAACATTGACTACTTACTTTCTTGGTAAACGAGTAAGATTTGGGATAGTATGTTCGATAGTAATTTTTTGGTTGTTCAAGCTGACTCACGCAATTTCATGAGGAGAGACAGTAAGTACCTCTACAACAACATTATAATTTTGATATAGATTTTTACTTTTCATAAATATACTATTATGATAACAAACAAAAAGTAGAATATCTAGGTTGGAATACTTATCCGATAGGACCTATAAGATACCTACATACTTACTACATCTTTGAACGGCAATCCTGGATACCCTGTGATATATACATATATATATATAAATATTAATAATAGAAACCTTCAAGTACCTTGTATCTCGTCTCGGCGTTGAGAATACCCCCCAGCGAGGCGGGCCGAGACACAGGGAATATTAGATGGCTCAATTCCCCATAATCTCGGCTGCGCGAGGAATTAGCCCGGCCACTGCGCACAGGCAACCGCGACGGGCGAGCCAACGAGGTACGTAGATGTAGATACCTACTAAGTATATGGATCGCGGCGAAGCTTGATTCGTATGACAGCTCTCAGTACAATTTTTCGTTTTAAGGTTATAAATTGTAAGGAGAATCACATCTTTCATAGGGGTCAAGATTCGCCGTGATACGTGTACAGTCTTAAGCAATTCGTGATTTAGAGAGATGTAGTGCCCACCGTAATGTCATCTCGCTCATATATTTGGCGCAGTCCAACTGGGGAAGTGCCTTGCAAAAGATCGCAACCATAATTAAAACTTTCTCTGGTACCTATATGTGGTGTTGTATTGAAAACCAACTTGAAAATTGTCACCTGACAACGACAACTCTCCGTAGGTACATTGCTGATTCCACAAGTAACCTAGCCACCACCTTAACTTATAGAACAAGCAATGTATGGCGAATTGTCAGTGTCAGGTGACAATTGTCAAGTTGGTGAAATAGGGGCCTGGTGGTGAGTAAAGCCGCCATAGCTGTGTTAACAGTAATGGAAAGTACCAAAGGTGCATTTCTCTAGCTGTCAACACAACGAATCCTCAAATCCATAAAGGTTTGGCAACGCGATTGTGATTTCTGGCGTCACATCAAGCGTTAATAGGGTACTGCTTACCATCAGGCAGGCCGCAACGTTTGCTACCTTCGTATTATCAAGAGTCAGTAAGCTCGATTCTCCATACAATCGCAGTTACATACCGTCGAATTCTCGAGGCGTACCTCATGTCATTGTATATGCAAAGTTTCGTCACAATCCAACACGTAGTTTTAAAATGAGAACGAAATTCGCAGACTCTTAAAAATCCTTTTCACATAAGCATGAAGATTTTTCTTGAATGTCTCCCAAGACTGATTAAGTTTACGTACACGTTAAGATACAACTTGGCCCGCTCTCGCTCTTGCCATAGCACCGCCTTAGCTTGATTAAATCCAGGGACATCCCTTTGATGCGTCTGGATGTATGAAAAAGTTACATACTGTAGAATTTTATCATGAGCTGCGCTTTAGCATGTAGGTTGTAGACGTTGAGTGTGCTTACGTAGAGGGAAATAAGATTTTAAATTGTGCACTGTTTGCCGATTGTATACTTTATGAATTTAGCTTGGATGGTATGAAAAGAAGAAAGATGGTAAGGTGGTATGAAAAATGTTTGGTAAAACAACCTACTTAAATGATTGATATCTTTAGCCGGTCGCTTGATTTCGAATTTTAAAAAAGGTAGCCTAAATTGCTTTGGTGGTTTTTTATCAAGGCAGCCCATAATTCGCTTGGCAATCACAGCTGCCCCAATCAGTTTAGGGGTGCGCGAAACTGGCAACGTGGTTGCCACAAGCAAGTGGATAGTTATGTTAACTTATTTTACCCATATTTAGGTGAACGTCCCAATTCAACCTATTCTTGTTGTGAATCAAGATTTAGAGTGTCAATAATTGTGCGAGTGCCAAGCACTGATGGGAGATATTTACCTTACATTTTGTCGTCCACTGCCATAAGCTCCTAAATAATTGGCGCCACCATACCCGGCCCTCAGCTCTCCGCATCCAACCGCTTCCCGCCGCTCTACTACTAAATAAGCGTAGGTAGAGGTCTAGTTCTGAGACGGGTGATCAGCGGGGTAAGCCGCATTAGCGCGTAGCGAATAACAGCTGCGGTTACCTATTCGCTACGCACTAAAGCGGCTCACCCCACCGGTCACCCGACACGAAACTAGACCTCTACCTACGCTTAGTTACAATGCATCGCGATGTCAAGATATATTTGTGGGTGAGCGTTGAGGTTAGCTTAAAACAAGTAAGAGAATAGGGGGCAGGTCGTCGTTCCCACAGGGCGAGCTATTCTCGGTCTTCACTTCAGCAGGTCGGTCACGTAACGCATTGTACCTACGCGCGTCAGGGTAGATCTAAATGTCACTTTTCGTATGGGAAAATGACAGTTGAGTTGTCCTAACGTGCGTTCGATAACTTACGTGATGACCCCTCAGAACTCGTCTGCCCAACAAGGTATACTTAGGTACCTATATGATGGTGTAACGGCCTTGAAACCAAACCTGAGTATCGTAATTGAAAATAGTGAAAATTCTCAAATATCATTTCCCTGAAGGTCATTTAGAACATAGAAGTTTTAGGCACAAACTAAGTTTTACAAAAATATCAGCTACAGAGTTAGGAGACCGCGTAGGTTATGTTTTATTGCCATACCATAACTAAGCAGATATCTGGATGTAAGTGTATGATCACTGAAATCGCTTACAATTTTTCCGAGAAAAATATTCCACCATATTACGAACTCTTGTTAATTTTGCCGTCAAAAGAATTAACTAGAATCGTAAAGTTTGCGTAAACAAGTTTAGGTAAAATCCTGTTCAATTTATTTTCGAGTAGGTACCAGTTTTCCAAGAAGCTCAACATCTAGACTATTCATAGAACAGTAATCTTCAGCTCACGTACTCCGAAAGACTTGAAATTTCCTATTCCTCTCAAAACCAACTGATTTCGAGCAGAGTTCTGTAACGAACAAGGTTGAAATTGGGTTGGCTTCTGAAGTCTTTTTCAGATTAGAGGAAAGTAAACTCAACTAGAAATTATGCATTGATTCGTCTTGATCATCTTGTTTGTTTCTGGAAGGTTCGTTTCTTGGTGCGTTTCATTTGTTTTAGAAAGTTTAGAAAAGAGTCAATTGCAACTTTGAACTTGAATTGGGGGCCTAAAATCAACAATGTTTTACAAGTAGCAACAGTGGGTCTTTGTGGAAGTTAATGAAAATTCAAAGTCAATAAAAATGTGACAGTCGTAGCGAAATTATTACATACTAATGCTGACAGTATTGTGCTGTCATTTGTCAACCTATTAGGTTAGGATCTAAGACGATACTTTTAACTGTGGGGGTGATTGCGGTGCTCAAATCTCATCATTGGTTTGCATACCATTTTGGAGTCCATTATTGCATATTTATAGCCATCGGACATTATTTTAATTCCTGTTATATTAACTACAAAAACTTCGACCGAAGTCAGTTCAGACTGGCTAGAAGTTTCTTAAAATCGCCCACAAATAGGGAAGTAAAATACCACTTTCATGTAAGAGTGTTGGTATTAGAATTCCCAGTACCTAGCAAGGAAGTGTGGTCTTCCATGAACTTCCAGCACCCACTGAAAGTGCTAAGCGGTCACATTTTTGGATGTTTTTGTTGTATGTTTCTGTGACATGGGGACCTCGCACCCGGCCGCTAACAACGCAGTTCAGAGAATCAGACGTGTGCACACATTTGGAGGAATGCAGGCTAGTGCCGAGGTGGCTTTAGTTTAGGCACTTGTCCCACCGCCGGCGAGTAGCGAGTACTGTCATAGTCATTCTTACTCGGTTTTACTCGCGCGAGTAAGAATTACTATGAGAGTACTCGCTACTCGCCGGCGGTGAGACAAGTGCCTTAGAGCCCGACTCCCAAGCTTCCATACCTTACAATACACAATGCTTGATAACGGTGATCGTCCTTTTTGTAGCATTTTTGGTACAACGGCAGCGTAGTGTTGTTAACGGAATTGCTATAAAGAATTTCGATCCTAAATGCTTAATTGGCGTAAATAACGTTAATATTAACCTTAATTAACAATTTTGATTGATATTGTCTATACCATACCAATTCCGTTAATAACACTACGCTGCTCCAAAAATGCTACAAAAGTTACGATCACTATTTACAATTTGACGTACAATATGGATCGAAATACTCATTATGCCTACATGCAATTAGGACAGAACAAATTGAAATGAAACTTATGTTCCAGTACCACTTTTAGCTTAATTATGTGGGTATAAAAGATCGACAAAATGTGATATCGCGGTGATAAAGTTGCTAGCCCGTCGCCCACAACACACTTCAACCCTGCTCCCTTCGTCGACTTTTTCCACACCCACAAAAAGCAACGGGGTAGTGAAATTCTAACCATACATCATCATCCTCCTAGCGCTATTCCCGGAAATGCCCCCAAAGGAGCCCGAGGTCCGCTTTGACACCTAATCCCAAGATTTGGCATAGGCACTAATTTTACGAAAACGACTGCCATCTGACCTTCCAACCCAGAGGGAAAACTAGACCTTATTGGGATTAGACCGGTTTCCTCACGATGTTTTCCTTCACCGAAAAGCTAACGGTAAATATTCCGTACATAAGTTCCGAAAAACTCATTGGTACGAGCCGAGATTCGAACCCACGACCGCCGCTTGACAGCCGCATGCCTGAACCACTAGGCTACCGTAGCTCTCCATACACGGAGTAAAAAATATTTTTTTTTTAAATAACATTTCTATAGCGTTTCATGTCGGTATTTAATTAAACCACATAGCACGCATCACGCAAAAACTCGACATATGGCGCCCCAATAGTGTGGAAAGTTTACAGGCGGGCACAAACAGGGAGATTACACGACGACAAACAAACACGACGGACCTTCATTCGAAATTCTCAAAAACCGTGCCGTTGTCTCGCTTACATAAATATTTGCTCTGGCCAGTTATTGGCGGGTACAGTCGCGCGCTCCGGGGCACGATTTGGTTTTATTACGAAATTGTTTTAGGTTATTGCAAACGAAAGTTCTAGATACCCCGTGTTGAAACTATTTCTAATCCCATCTCAATATCTGCAGGGCTATCACAGGACCGCCTGTGAGCTGTGTCACGGCGAGTCAGACTACATGTCTCTTTCTAATTAGAACGCTTAGAAAGAGACAGGTAGTCTATGTCGCTGTGACATAGCCCGTAGGCCGTCCTGCGACAGCCTTGCTGTGCGAGTGTGCGTCGCACACACCCAGATACACTCAGTAGGTCTAGCAATACTTGCTGCTCAGTCACTGAGCGTCTCTTGTCTCACACGCACCGTGCAAATTGGAAAAAGGAGGGTAGATCTTTCTCGGCTCGAGTCACGGTGCGACGTCAGTTGTGCTAGCTCCCGCAGCTAAAGAAAGCGCATGAATGACTCACATACATACCTCGTAACTACATAGACTAGGAATACATATCGAAGCCCTGCATAGGTGTCAACCTTTCAATGTCTAAGATCGAAGAACGAGATCTAGGTACCACATACCGTTTGCATTGCGTGTTATTTTTGTGCGCTCCTAATTTAGGTCCATGTTAAGATTCTTACAATTACTTAGTAAGGAAGTTAAACTTTAATATTGAACCTAAGCATAGTATATGGAACAAGGGAAGGGTGCCGACGGTAAGAAATGTCCAAGAGTTGACACTGACCCAATAGTTGAGACTGGGTGTCAACTATTGAAATCAAGGTATCGAACATTGGAATGTTTGTTTACCTTTGAAATTAGCCCTAAAATGTGATATTTTACAAAAAAACCGGGACCGGGCTTACCAGTGTATTATTTGTTAGTCAACTTCCGCATGCATTCGATTAAAAAGATTAGGTACGTAATTCTTATTTTTTTTCTGTGCCTTACGACTTGTGCGCTCGTCTGCACCGACCACAAATCTTTTTCGCCCCGCAATAGACTTCACGTCCACCTCTGCGGGTATTTGCAGGTATATTGTAGTTTTACATAACGAACCGATTACGTCTTTACTCTTGGGTTTTTGACTATGTGATACGTGTAGAGAATGTACATAAGTGTCTATACAACCAGCGTCAGTGGATGTGATGGTTTTATTGCTAAATGTCGGTTTTATTCAGCTTAAAATTAAAGATCGTTCCACCAGCCTTCCCTCTATTTCAGATTGGATGTTTAAAAAAACATCAGATGCCAGTCTTACCTATTTAGGTTAAGAAACATATTTGACAGGCATTATGTGGTATTAGATATAATTATAATGCCTGAAAAAGGTTAAAAGTATTACAGTTTGGTCGTTATATTTACGCTTTAATCTCTCATACACATTGACACTTTGGCTGTTGACTTATATCATGATGATGATGGTGATGACTCAGGAGTCACGGGGTAGGCACTGGTTGCACCGCCGCCGAGTAAGCGAGTGTTACTACGGTGCTACTCTCGCTAGCACTCGCATATTTGTCAGAACGTGACGGATGTCTTATCCACAACGATAAGTAATTAAATGGCAACCACACTACGCCCGCGCTTGGTTCCCACGAGGCAACTTGACCAATCGCTTCGCTCGTGGTTCAACTATAGAATCCTTCTACTTACAACTTTGCACCCTTGTATAACAAAAACATAACCAAAAAACTTGTAGAACAAACATCCACTTTGGATCATTTCACAATTTGGAACATGCTTACCGTTATTTTAGTCTGATACCGATACAATATGTATTCTTATTGATAATCTCAATGTAGTATTAATATACTGGCAGCCTCGGAAGAAGCCACGCAAAACATAAAAAATAAATTATAATCATGACAGAACGAACTGTGTAGAGTGCAGATTTTTTCAGCATTCCGATGGAACGTGACTTTATAATAAACTATTTGAAAATATTGCTTTGCTTAAGAGGAATTCAAATAATCTTACCGGCGACGTTAGCATCAATTTATATAACGGCGACCTTAACATATTATTAAAGAATTATGAGCTCTGATATGGCTGAACATACCCAAGTACTTGTAATGCTGGGGCCACACTAACGAGAAATGCCATTATTTATCGCGATAATCATAGTGTGGCCGTACCTTTAACGTCGCGATAATTAATGGCATTTCTCGTTAGTGGGGCCCCAGTATAAAAAGTATCGTTATTACCTTGAACAATAAGCCTCATAAGGCCACTTAGCCTCACTTTATCGGAGGTTCACGATGCAACGAGGTGCTAATCCACTCGCAGTCTCATTACACCATGCTAATCACGCGCAAAGCAAGTGGCTCGGCGAGTAGCGGGCGAGTAGCTCGCAAGTAGATGCTCAAAGCTCTTTGTAGTTTCCTTGTGAGCTTTTGAAGCAATATGCTGACCTCCTAGGACAAAATGGACGTAATTTAAAACGGACGCGATTTTAGCTTTTCGTTTCGTACACTAAAGTACCGTTTAAGATTAAAGCGTATCTTTGTAACAAAGAATGTGATTTTTCAAAGTTACATACTAAACGATACGTGTGCGATATCGAAATAAATAAATATGCCGAGGTGGCACCTTCACGTATTTTTTTGATGTATTTCTTTTATTTGAATGAATTGCATTAAGGCTTTACTTCAGCGCCACTTTATGTATCACAATGTGACATATATGGAACACGTAACGCCATTATGTACCACCCCTACTACCAAACAACATCAAACGACTGTTTACTATGCTTCAAATATATGCTAAACGGCGAGGTAATAAGGTTGAAATTGCACTGGCATGTTTTTTACATGATGCCTTTTACTTGGTAGGTGGTGCATATGATCACGCTGCAGTGACCTCTCGAGGCACAAACAGAGAGCCTTTGATCATGCCGCCACACGTTGACAAGAGGCTACAGGGTTGCCACATTGATGTTTCCCCATTTCTGTTTGAAATAGAATTGGTAATTCGTGACAAAAACAGAGCAGAAATCAGTCGTCATCTCCACCTGAGGCTGCTTATCCGTAGTTAAATTATGCATAGTTTTCAAGACAAATATCTTGAAATATGAGTAAGTAACTATTGAAGCTTAGATATAAGACAAATGAAAATATGTTTTGTTTATTTTTCTTAATTCTCGGTAATTATTTAAAAGTAGATTTTTTACATGCACAGGCCAAGGCAAGGATAATAGGTATGTTATTGCCTGAGCCTGAAAAAACGACGATTCTGTATCCGACTATCAAAGGCATACCTACTTAAAATTAGTAAATTAACATCTCTGCAACAAGATCTCTGGTAAATTAACATTTTCAATTTGAATGCGATCATTTCTGAGGGTAATCAATAAAAATTGCGTTTTTAAGCAGAAATACGGAACGCTAATTTCTAACGTATAAATAACTTATATTTATTTAACTCACTGAGGTCTCTTGACGTTTATCATGGGACGGCTGCGACACACTCTAGATTTTTCTCGCACTACACCTTTTGTTTTAAGTGTTCTAATAAGAGAGAGACGGATAGCGCGAGAAAAATCTAGAGAGCTCGCGCGCCGTCGCGGGATAGCCGTACTGGCTTAAGCGGGTATCAACATCTTCTTGCTGCGCGGGTTTTCCAAACTACCTGCATTTAGTCTTTATTAACCACTTGTACATTAGGGTTGTCACCCGGCCGATACACAATACTAATAATAACGTCCGGTGATATAACGGACTATGTTTTTTGACGCTGGCTTTTACTTAGATCGGATTCCACGAAAGTGAAATCTTAAAACCGTCATCCCTGTTGAAATTACGATGTTTTCTGATTTCAACAGCTTTCTTGTGTGAGAATCGTGAGCGTTTAAATCAAGAGATAGATCAATAGATTAGACATTCGAATAAAAGCTAGTTAAGTATTAAATAACGAGATATTTTCTGTGACAACCCTACTCTGGTAGGCCTTTGATGAGATTGTGTCTGTGTAATGCTGCGGAGGTAACCGTCGTGTAAGGCGTTTTCAAACTTTGTCATCGTGTTTCATTATGCAACTATCATATCCCAGTTTTGCACGATGGCGGCGATGGATGCATTATATATGGGGCAAACAGGGAAATCTAGTCAAGAGGCATGCAAACTAGGAAACTTTGTACCAGATTTTCATTCAAACTGATTCGCTCCTTTTGCGTTTAAATATGTACGAGTACCTCATCATCATCCTCCTAGCGTTATTCCCGGTAATGCCCCTAAAGGGGCCCGGGGTCCGCTTTGACACCTAATCCCAGGATTTGGCATAGGCACTAGTTTTACGAAAGCGACTGCCATCTGACCTTCCAACCCAGAGGGAAAACTAGACCTTATCGGGATTAGACCGGTTTCCTCACGATGTTTTCCTTCACCGAAAAGCTAACGGTAAACATTCCGTACATAAGTTCCGAAAAACTCATCGGTACGAGCCGGGATTCGAACCCACGACCGCCGCTTGACAGCCGCATGCCTGAACCACTAGGCTACCGTAGCTATACGAGTAACTAAGATATAAATATAAGCCGCCAGAGAAATAACAAAATTCAAATAACAGCAGGAACGGTTTTTGACAGAACTACGAGACATCGCACATCCTGTGGAGGTTGACGATATAAAATTTGCACAGCGAACGAAAAAACGTTTTTTCGTTCGATGAATTTGCACCGATTCGCCAATAACAAAATTCAAATAACAGCAGGAACGGTATTCGACAGAACTACGAGACATCGCACATCCTGTGGAGGTTGACGATATAAAATTTGCACAGCGAACGGAAAAACGTTTTTTCGTTCGATGAATTTGCACCGATTCGCCATAAAAATTGTTCAAGGAATCGGTGCAAACTTTGTTTCCCCATCCACATACGACATCCACAACTTGATGTTTGTCTTCCGCTTCAACTACTACGAGTACCTAAAGGTCGACTCATGTAAAAAGAACCCTGGCGGCCATACTTTTTATATGGCCGCCAGGGCTCTTTTTACGTGTGTCGACCTGTACTAGTGTACGCTAGGTCGTATTATATAATTTCCATTGATAAGTACGTCAAAATACGGTGCGCAATCAAATAGCTACATGGAAGTATAGATAACTAGCTTCTGCTCGCGACTCCGTCCTGGAAGCCTGGGACGTGTTTATATCGTAGCTCCATACAAAGTTTCACCACCCCATTTCACCCCTTCAGCAAATTTCATCTAAATCGGTTTAAGCGTGAACAGGTAACAGACAGAGAGACAGACAGACAGACACTTTTGCATTTATAATATTAGTATGGATGGATTCGACTCATCTTTACGCACAGCTTTGTGTGCGGGCGCTTGTAAGTAGGTACCTGCCGCTATATATTCGTGCCCTGCACGGCCATCACAGGGCGGCCCGTGGGCTGCGTCGTGGCTAGAGAGACTATCCGTCTCTTTCTAATTAAAACGCTTAGAAAGACCGAGATAGTCTATGTCGCCGCGACACCGCTGTGATGCCCGTGCTATGAAGACGACTGCCGTGTCACCGTCACACAAATCAAACCTACATAGTTACGAGGGGTGTGTAATGATGGGTATAAAAATAAATAATATAATTTCATTCGCAATAACAATATTTGATATATTTTCAGCGTATATAATCACTCATTGTATATAATAAACATTTGTTATAATCTCAAAATATATATTTTTATTTTGTATAACGATCATCGGATATAACACTTATTTTGTATAATCATTATATGGTATAATGCTCATGTTACATACAAGTTACGAGTATATGTCATAATTATCAAGTAGAATAATATTTTATTATCAAAAGAAAATGTAGCAAACATAACGGTTCGCAAATTGCACTATGTAAGTATATATTAGGTAGTAAAAAGTGTTCGGTTCTGGCACTTCGCCGGCCGCTGCCGCGGCACGCTCGCTTCGCTCGCTCGGCGTTCACACAGTTCAACCCAACACTCCTCCTCGCTTCGCTCGTCGTCGTACCTACACCGACCTGCCTTAGAGTCTACCAAAAAATATTATGCTAATTGTGCATTAGAAGAAAATAGCATTATATCATTTGTTCACTATAGGAAATATGCATTATATTTAAAGTATGTTATATTAAATTTTATTACATCAAATGACTATTACGTAAAATGATAATTATATCGTATGTAAATACATTAAGTGTTGTTATATGACTCGAGAATTACATGAAAAGAGTGTTATTGCGACTAATATTATTTCAATTTTTTATATAGGCATCGTTACGCACCCAGTTACGAGCGCATGTAGGGCTGTTTTTCTTTACGCCTCATCTCACCCACGCCTATCGGATCTTCCAAATACAACGCGACCTACCTACTCGACACCTATTCGAGCACAATATTCGCGCGAACTTGCGTTAATCGCGTAGTCGCGTTGTATTATCCCAGGGACGATCCCTTACGAAACCTCTGATAACGCTTACGCGGGCCATAGAAGGACTGCTTAGAGCAGTCGAGACCAACGGCACATATTAAATGAGACCTCGACTGCTCTAAGCAGTCCGCCTATGGCGGATCTCGACTGCTCTAAGCAGTCCGTGTACGGCGGGTCTTAAGGCCTCCACCCACCGGACGCGTGTGCTGCGCGGCGCGTGTGCTGCGCGGCACACGCGCAGCTGCAGCGCAGCACACGCGCCAGTTGTAAAGCATTGAAACTACACGCGCAGCACACGCGTCCGGTGGGTGGAGGCCTTGAGTCAGTACAAACCACGGCTTCTAAATATATTTGTAGTTGATCAGTGAGGTTAAAACAAGTTGAAGAATAGCGGGACGGTATACGGCGACAAGCAAAGATCTATCTTAAGTAGACAAAGATTTGCAACATATTTGTGCCACTTTTTTCTGGTATACCGTGTATCTCGATTTAAATGGTAATCATTTCCACCTCTTTAACTCCACAGTAACACTTGTCGGATTAATAAGGCAGAAGACAATGCGCCGTAAGCTCGGTGTTTCGGCCGTTTATTAGAATGCACACAATGCCACTACACCGGATCGCTTTCGTTTTATTTTTAATATTAAAGCCCCTGGCGGCGGTTCGATAGCGCAGAGTAGGGTGGGGATAGAGAGGGACTTGCTACGAATGAACTAAGTACGTTACACATTTGTACAAAACTAGCTTCTGCCCGGGACTTCGTCTGCGTGGACCCGGGATAAAACCTATCCTATATATTAATACAGGCTATAAACTATCTTCGAGCAAAATTTCATCCAAATCGGTAGAGCCGTTTAAGCGTGATTGAGTATAATAGCTGAGCATTTATAATATTAGTGGGATAAAATTAAAAATGATTTAAATTTGACACTCCTGTAGCTAAAATAGTTTAAGTAGAATGTGATTCCAATAAATAGGTACAAATCTATAAGGTCAGTGTAGAGCAAACTTAAATTTACTAATTTACACGTACAAGTTTTTTTAATACATACATTTATAGGATAATTCTGGAAAATAATGAATGGTTTGATTATTAAAATAAGTCGATAAACTATGGTTTAAATATTTAAAAAAAATCACAGAGATATTAATAGATTGTATCCAAGTCTGTAAGTATAAGAATAAGACAGCATAGGGTACTTAAGTTGATGCGAATTCTGGCGTAGACAGTGCTACGATGCTTCGTAGGCGTTGCGTAGCAGCAGTCATTGTACAGGAGGCCACACGCTTAGTTACAAATTGTACGCTTGATGAAGATTATTCTCCTTACTCTTAACCCATTTTTATGCCACGTAATGCTACGTCGCTAAGCCTTAATACGTAGCAGCATTATTACGCTTTGTAGCGGAAATCGCTCGAGAGACATGATACATAAAAAAGTTAAGTTCTTCTTTATTTTTCGATAGAACATTCCAACGTTCAGATTATTTTAAGCGCATCATAAATATCAAAAAGAAATTCTATTATGCACTCAAAATGCCAGTAAAGTTTACAGGCAAATCAGGCGGTTCAAGCTCCCAGAATGATCGACATATTCGGCGTCGTCTCTGTATTGTGCTAGTCTGCGCATTGCGTTTCTGCGCAGCCTGGTGGAGAGCCCTTCAAGCTATTATTGAGACCAGTCCTCGTGTCTCCTTCTGGCCCCTGACTCCCTATTCAGCACGGGTAAAGCCATATGACGATTCCTTTGTAACTTGCATTTCACTTATGCTAGAGCGAGTATGGGTGTGTAGGACCACATTGCAAGGATATCGCCTACAAATTGTTAGGTGTTTGTAAAATAGAGGTATTTATGACGTAAGTGTTAAAATTATTATTATTATTTTTTTTTTTCTCTTTCTTGTATCTGCAATCAGTCATTCTGACTATAAGCAGGTTTGATGTAATATTGCTGATGACGTTTGGGGCGAGTCTCCTTTGACACGCTCCTATTGGAAAAGCCGTGTCTCCACGCTGCTGTGTTCGAATATATCGCGTCGTTTCAGTCTTCTGGTGTAATCTGGGACGGTCAGGTTCACTGCGAGTTGGTTTGGGTGGCTTAGTAGGCGATTTTTGTAGTTTTTGATGCTCTGTTCAAACTCCTCCTTTACAGTGTTCATGGACTTCTACATTTGTGATGAACCAGGGTGCATTTGATAAACTTTTCAGTATGCAATTCTGAAGGCGCTGGATGATGTTCACATTTGAGATACTCGCTGAACCCCAGAGTTGTATCCCGTATGTCCAAATAGGTTAGTGTTAAAAATAAAAAAATAACATACACAGCGACACCAGAACGTTTGCATCCATACTAATATTATAAATGTGAAAGTGTATGTGGTTTGTTTGTCCGTCTTTCACGGCAAAACGGAGCGACCAATTGACGTGATTTTTAAAGTGAAGATAGTTGAAAGGATGGAGAGTGACATAGGATCGTTTTTATCCCCGAAATCATCCCCTAAGGGGGTGAAATGGGGGGTAGAAGTTTGTATGGAGCTGCGATATAAACGAGTTCCACGCGGACGGAGTCGCGGGCAGAAGCTAGTAATAAAAATAACAAGATACAAAATAATAAATAACATAATAAATTAAACTGTTGCATGCATTTGAACGTGCCTAAAGCAAATAAATATTTGGCTTTAACTTTAGGTTAGTATGTACGAGTATAGTACTGATTTTTATTAAATTATGAATATTTCTTGCCTGGAGTTCCATGCGATCGAAAAGACCGCAAATAAAAATTTAACTGTCTGTGTAGTTCAATTGCTACCTTACTCCAAGAACTGGCATATGGCATGTTGTGGAAGCAACTGCAATCAGACCTACTTAGACACGAAGCTAGGTTTTTCGATATGTGAAAAACGTCCGCACGTCTCCAGTTGCCCGCTCTCTTAATTGACAACATTTCATTTTTAAGTGGGCCATTATATGATTTAGTTCGATAGAAAATGAAATTTTAAGGTACTCGTGTTTTTTTATTTCTCCCTAAATGTTTATTTTCACTCAAAAATATCAAAATTAAAAGTAGTGAATTCCAATAGGCCGTAAGTAAAAAATGACGTCATTATTATGTCTCTCTATGGCACCTGTCCACATCTTTGACTCAACAGACGTAGGAATGACGTCACTCACGGGTTATACCGCGTTTTACAGGTTTTAGTAATTTTCTCGGAAACGAGTAAGAATAAAATGGGAAAACCACTTTATTACGTTCAGATAAGATAATTACCGAAATGGTTTTCGATTTAGGCATCATTACATATTTTGAAATATCAATTGTGGACTAGTGAGAATTATATTGTATGATCGCATTGCAGGTACCAGAAAAATCTCAATAATCCTCGGTAAACACTAAGCGGAGCGGACACGGAACAGCCACAAATGCCGAAGTAAACCGACCTCCTTGACGCTAAGAAATGCAAGCTGAAAAAGCAACGAAAACCATTCCGGACAATTCTTTTCAGGATAGTATTAAAGTGTCAGCAATTATGCGATGAAGACACTGTAAGTGTGGCAACATTGTACAGTCGGCCACTTTATAGGGCTCGACGTGTCCAGCTGATGGTTATCGGGACGGGGCGGCAATTTGGACGATCGCGTGCGACCTGGCAAGAGGCCGGTTGTACAAGGTAAGGATGGTAGCGAGAACAGTAAGTCATTAATCTCATTATAATTATTGTAATTCATGATGACATTGATCGCCACTCCAACCCAGAGTTGCTGAAGCCTTCGTTTTATATAATCTATACTATCCATACTAATATTATAAATGCGAAAGTGTGTTGGTCTGCCTGTCTGTTACCTCTTCACGCTTAAACCGCAAAAACGATTTCCATGAAATTTGGTATAGAGTTAGTTTGAGTTAAGGGAGTGGAAACGGGGGGTGAAAGTCTGTATGGAAATACGATACAAACAAGTTCCACGGAGTCGGGGGCAGAAGCTAGTGTTGCATCAAAAGGGGAAACATCGAACAATTCGCCGGACGTATAGTATTTGTTGGGGCTTAGCTACCCGACCGATGGACATGGAATGTTGAACGGTAATGAAATATGGTGGTTAGATGTGAAAGTGTCGAATAAAAAACCAATAATCAAAGCGGCGGGTATCATGGCTTTTCCTTGATAGCTTGATGCCGAATTGACGACTCTGTGACATGAAAAAAAAACACCTGATACCGAATAGTACGGCGGAAATTGGCCAATATCGATAAAAGTCGTGGACACGTCTTCTATATACCTAAAACTGGTATGGATGTGTTCCTTGTTGTCTTCAGAGTACGAATCTACCGGTTTTAGTTAAGGGAGAGGGGGACGGACATAGCTGTGACGTCATAAAGATGGCGGCCGACGGTCATCGATTTTTGTTCAAATCTCGGGTTCTATTTTTCTGATCGGTTCATGTGAGGTGTCATTTGAATGCGTATTAAATGTTCTATAATTCATTCTCTGAGATCTGTAACGTAAACTCAACCGTTTGGAAAATAATTAAAAAAATAGATTTTATTACCTTAGACGTTCTGCTTTCTTACCATCATAATTCGAGAAAGAGATACTTTAGCGTGATAAATGTCATTATAAAATTTTTTAAACATTTTATTAGCTTTCCAATAATATGCAATTTGTTGTCGTTAAATAATAAACCTGTCATTTATGGCCAATTCCGTAACGCAAGTCCGCGGGAACCGGCACGATCGGTATGATTGAAATACTATGAGAGTTCAATTTCGGTGTTCCCAAATGAAAGGTACTGTTACAAATGTAAGAACAGCAGCTGTATCATTATTGGCAGAAGGCCGAGGAAGCAGGTTCCGGGAGGACTTTTGACCAAAGAATAGTGGGAGCATTCGAAGTATCAAATAGACAGCGCAGCTTAAGGGTCGCCTGGACTCTCCATACAATTGTAGTTTGGTTCTCTGCGAATAGCACGTTTTTCATAAAAAGCATAACCGACCTAGGTATCATAGGGACTATACTGAAAACCAGCGCTGGGCTGCATGCCTAGCATACGCTGAGATTGGTACCCGTCATCTAACACTTAAAAAAATATTTGTATCTAAGATAAGATATTGTTTTGTGTAATTTTTTCATGTGTTTTTGGTAATTTTATTTTGATCCCATTGTGTATAAAAAGTGTCATGTTTTTCCAATATACCGTTTTAAAATGAGAACCGAACTAAGTTTGTATACATGACTTGAGCCGACCATGCTGGGAATGCTGGGAACTCTTAACTCAGGCTACCTTAATTTGGTCAGTGAGACGTGAGATAAAGTCGAGCATCTCAGGCTCACTGATATGACTATAACGGTGTGTTGCACCAAACCGTCTGCAATCTTAAGTCGAGCATCTCAGGCTCACTGATACGACTATAATGGTGTGTTGCACCAAACCGTCTGCAATCTTAAGTCGAGCACCTCAGGCTCACTGATACGACTATAACGGTGTGTTGCACCAAACCGTCTGCAATCTTAAGTCGAGCATCTCAGGCTCACTGATACGACTATAACGGTGTGTTGCACCAAACTGTCTGCAATCTTAAGCGGCGTCCGTTAAAATCTGAATGTATGGAAAGTTTGACAAGTTTTGATTGATCGATCTGTAATCGTATGATGGTGGAACCCGCCCTAAATCGCCATACCCTATGACTTGGATACACAACACGGATAGTAAGCGGTATCTAATGGCCACGGATAACAAAGGCAATTACAAAGGTTGTGTAAAGTTTAGCGCGCTAATGCTTGCATTGTTTTACCCTTAACTTTAACTACGTATCTCATTTGCGCTTAATTATTACTATTCCATAACTTTTAAGTGGGTTAATTACTTTCAAAGTAGACCAAATGCCTATGTATAGCGCTTTATATTTTTTTACTTTACTAAGTACTTGATGTTGAAACAATCGAAGATCACCTTGCAGGCCTTGACCTTCCATATTTAGGGCCTGTTTCACAATCGCCGGATAAAGTTATCTGCCAGTTAAAATTATTGCTATCCTTTTCTCCCGTCATATAAAAGAAAAGTGACAGCCAACATTTATCTGACGGATGCGTTTTAACTGGAGATTGTGAAACAGGCCCTTAGTATAATATGCCAATATGGACCTCTCGGTTCGTAGCGCCAGACGTGAAACTTTGTTGCCTACTTTTAAGGAACATAACGTCAATATGTCATTGAATGTTATTTGCGATTGATCCATAAAAAATGATTGTTATCCTTATTAATTGGATTATTTACAAGTAAATTATGCAAAGAAAAACAAAGAATACCCCTCCATCACAATTGACTAGATGCGCTACTCGTATATTTATGCAAAGAGTGCATGTAATAAAATGTTTTTTTTTAATCAGTGTCATTTCAATACATCAAAAACACGTTCCGAGAATGAGCACTTGTTCTAAGCATAATTTATATTTATACCAGTAGCTAGATAATAATCGTTCTACTAATTAAGATTATCTTAGAACTTTAAACAACATATGAGCGTAATACCCAAACATGGACAGGTGGGGTAGCGTGGCGTCGCGGGGTTCAGAATTCAAAGTTCCAAGCAAACACGGGTGCAAACACTACACCATCTGGCCAGTTTGCGTACTGTTGTTCGACTACTTCAATGTCGGCGCTGGAGGTTGATTAGGGGCATTAAAAAAACGATTGAGTTAGTTTTTCTAGTTCGGACTGAACTAATAAACTATTATATTATCAGAAGATCTTTGTCAATTGAAGCTACTGATTCTAAGCAGCTAATACTATATAGTTTACGATGAAAGACAAAAGTTCACTTCTTACATTAACTGAATGAAAATGATAGACAGTTTTATTGTCTTTATATTATTCTTATCGGGATTTCCAAAAGTTCTTATAGTTTTATTGTCTTTATATTTCTTTTTATCGGGACTTACAAAAGTTCTTATCGGGATTTACAAAAGAAACGGGTTTGAATTGAAAAGAAAGAAAATAAGAGTTTACGATCCCACATTATTTTCAAAGTATTTTCTTTCGGGTATTTTTTATATACAAATTCAAACATTTATTCGTGACAAACAAAAACAAAAACTCATGAAGTTTTGTCACGGAATGGATCTAGGTCAGCATGTTATAGGCTGGCTATGGAACCTGTAACCTATAGCATCCTCCTCTTGCTCTCTGCTCTCGCTTTGGCACGTAAACTTATTCGCAGAAATCGATAAACACCTACGATAAACATCTTCATGCTAGTGACTATTTTGCAGTAGCGCAGTAACAGTTGGCAGTGCGTGCCTGTCTTAGGGGAGTAATTGACAGCCTCAAGGAGTGCCTGGTGCAAAAACATGGCGAATTTCATTGCTGTCAAACCACTTGCTCGCCGTTTGTGCACGCACTTGGCGAGGGTCGTAACCAATCGATAGATAAAAAACGTAATTTAAAATGGCTATTATATGCCTATGAATATTGATGTGTGCGTGTAATGTCAATGTTTAATTAATAGTAAATAGTGTCAATACAGTGTGTGTATAGATAGAAAATAAATCATTAAATTACACATAAAAAAATGTTTTTACGGAAATACCGAAAAGGTATACTTTTGAAATAAGATCACAGAACTCCTATGGATATACCTCCAAAATAAATATTTTAAGTTTGAATTTACCATCAAATAGAGAGTGGTTCACTAATTTCGGTCTTGACAACAATTCATGATAAATACTTAGCAATTTTGCTATATATTATATAAATAATAATTGTTCTTATTTATTATTCTAAATGAAAATGCATATTATACCTAACATGTGTACCTATACCTCAAGCAAGATGTATGGCTGACGTAGTCCAGTCGCATCCATCACCAAAAATAGTTATCGCCTAGCTGTGACACATTGTATGACGCATAGGTACATATACCTATTTTCGCCAAATAAATTTACTTATGAACGAGTTCTTAGAATTTTTACTTCTTTTTGTATAGATGTTTTAGCGAAAGCTTAGTATCTAATTATATGATTTAAAGGTCTAAATGTTAAGGTTCCCGCATTTTTGTATAACCTTTTTAAAAACGTGCTCCGCCCACCCCATTTGCGTAGTAATGTACTGTTTGAGAATTAATTAAAAAGAAGCGGGTTGTGTCGGAGATACAACCGTTAATTAAGTTTAAGGGGATACTTCTTTGTCGGCTATGGAACCCTAATAATAAAAAAATACCTGGTTGCACTCCGGGAGTGCCGGCAGAAGTGAAAACTGGAATATTTTATATTTTGCAAGAAAAAAAACACCCCCTCCCATAATCCCTAGGTACTTCTAGGAGGATAGGTAGGAGGTCTCAACCTTTATTTGGAAATAAGCAGTTATAGAATAAAAACAATATTTTTTATTTTATACCATATTTATGAAAATGACCGCGATTAATGGTAATCGGTATAATAATAACTGTCCCTGTTCTAAATTGTATCCCCTAGATTTGCGATTGATTTCAATCTAAAGGGAAAATCTACTTACATAAGCTTTTCAATGAATTGTTAACTTCAAAGTGTTTTGATTATTTCAAGGAATCTGATATTATGGTGTACCCGTAAAATGTATATCTGAATTGATTCACTAAAATCTGTATAAGGGCGGGTTGCACCGACTTACGATTACAGACCGATCAACGTTAAATATGGCGCTGACAGCTGTCAGTCCATAGAAACTTGTCAAACGTTCCATACATTCAGATTTTAACGAACACCGCTTACGATTACAGACGGTTTGGTGCAACTCACCCTAAGTGCAGATAAATCGGTATATATGGCAACATTGACTGACGTAGCTCATTTGACTCGCGATACATTGAAAATGGCGGTCATTTCAGCATTATTTTCATGTCCGCCACATAAACTAAATAACATTTTATGATTAACAACTAATGGCAAATAAAGAAGGATTAAAACATGTAACAAACAATTATTTGAAATCAGATTAGGCTTCTCTACAAAAAGTTATTCCGGAAGTCACGTGATACATTTTTAAACTGTATCTACCCCTATACAAGAACGCGAGCAAACGCGAAAAACATTCTCAAATTCACATTCAACATTATGATACCAACTTTTATGTTGATCAACGGTCAATATGCAACTATGCAATATTTTGGTACCAATTTTAAATGACTGTATAGTCAGCGGTAGAAGTAGCTTCGCTTATACAATTTATACGTACGAGTCGTACGAGCAATGTTGTAATAAACCTTCCGTTTCATCGTAGGTTTTTGTTTTAATCCAATTTGTAAGCAGCTTCTTGCAATCGTGATATAGCATGGGATAAATGTCTAGTACTTTGTTAATTTTATTATAAATATGTACAGGTTTGCTGATGAACTGTGACTTAGCCATTTTTTTGAGATTTAGCCACGTTACCTATTTTTCTTTTGTTTTTGTAATTAGGGTTATAAGGTAAGGATTTGTGTAATTTTAAGGTACATTGTAAGATGTATAATTTTCTAACCGAGAGGACGTCACTGATTTGGTACAGTCGTTGGGTCGGAAATGCATTTTTTTTAAAGTACATAACTTTTAGTAGTGCCCGCTGTGCACGTTCTAGGTCAATAAAACGAGTTTTAGCTGCACCACCCCAGACAGGTATGCAATACACTAAGACAGATTGTACCAAGGACGTATATATTTCGTTTTGTATGTTACGTGACTTTGGTTGCTTAGTGACTTTTCCTGGTACAATGTGTCTCAGCGACTTGAATATCCAGAGTAGTTTCCTGAGTCTACTGATGACTTGGTCTATGTGAGAATACCAATTTAGGTGTTCATCTACTGTAACTCCTAGATACTTAGTTTGGGAAACTCTTTCAATATAAGGGCAACTACAATTTGTAGTATTTGTAACTGGAAAATGCACACACGCCGTTATTATAAGGAAATATATGCATGTATAGATAGTTTGGAGCACCTTGCCCGTGTCGCCCACTGTATTATTTGTCTCGTTAATCACTCCGTCTGAAATTTGAGCGATATTAATGAATGATAGTCAACTGTAGGTTATAATACGAAATTACCTACATGAACGTAAGTTACTGTCCCCCTTTGTTCCACTTTGAACTACCTAAAACCTTCAAATTGCCGGTTAAGTAAACACCTCGCGTTAGCATGCCTCAAGTGGTCCCAATGGGGAAGCGTGTAACCGTGGCGTGCCGTACCACTATACCCTAGGGTACCCACTGCCCCACCCTGGGGTACACCCTGTTTATTGCGACCCCAGGCGGCGCCTTTGTCTTCGCCCTAAATTGAATATATTATTAATTTAAATGTTACCAAAAAAGGTTTGTTAATTTTATATTGCGCGTGATTGTGTTGATTTAGACGTCTCTAATGAAAACTTTCGTCAATATTTGCGAGAAATATAAGTTTCGTATCGTTAATTGTTTTTCGTTATTATTTGCAGACATTTTCTTGTGATCTCTGAAGATCGTAGTCCACTTACTCTCACTTTACCTACATAATCGAAGGAAAGATAGTTCAACTCGGTTTTATTTTCTTCTTTCTTTGGAAAAGGAAAAATTAAGGTGCTCTTTTCACTATGATTATCTCTGAGTGCTCTATGAATATTGATTTGCCGAATCTTCGTTATTTAGTTACACGTTCAGGTGAGATTTTCAAGGTAAGAAAAATCTCCATATAAAATAAATCACAGCTCAAGTATATATGAAAACTGTTATAATTTTTAGCTGATAATATTTCATATTCGCAAGCTAGTCCGTGCGTGGATGAAGAATACCGCATCTGGAGCTAATACATATTAACGAGTAAGCGAGACAAAAATTAGAGGGTTGCAGTAACCTATGAAAATCAAGAATACAGACGGACTGACTATTGCATTTATAATATAAGATAGATTTTCAAAAAAGATACGAGTATGTAAAGACTCGCCATGCCCTCTCCATCTAACACTACAGCAGGCGAATCCTAGAAAACCGCCACATGTAATTAAAACTCATAATAAGGGCTTAAATCATAACAATCACAACGCTAAGGGGTGTGGACATATGGCTGACATTACTGGACGGTTTTATTAACTGGCTGCCTGTCAATTTGGTGTATTAGAGCCGCGGGCGAGGGATAAGGGATAGAGCGTGTTCGCAATATTAAGAGTGGATAAAAAAAAAAAATTGTTGGGTTTGGGATTTCATGTTCTTACAGTGCCTAAAACAATAATTTAAAAAAAAGTTTATACAAATTCCGATTTTCAATTTATGATTTCTTATTATATAAATAGTACCTTTATTATTTATTGTATAGTATCAGAAACAATCTAATTTTTATAACTAAAAAAGTGAAGGTCACCTTTTTGTATTATTTTTGGTGCAAAATTTTTAGGTCTATGCGTTAGCAAGAGACTTGAATTATGGATTCATTTAACACTTTCGCAACCGGACTAAAAATGGAAAAAGTCACCAGAAACTGACCGAATTTGCTAGGCGTGTCAGTTCATACTACTGCCCGCCTAGCGGGTCCAGCCGGCATCTGAGCAAACATTGCGTGCCCGCTAGTCGGGTTCTTGGTTGCGAACGTGTTAACCTGTACCGATATATGGTTAAACCATTAAGTTTATATAAATTACCGTAAAACTAACACGTTCGCTTTAAAAACCTAGCCGTTTGTACATTACATTGAAATTAAATATTTCATTCTCCTGACTAGCTACAATGATATAAAAAATAATTAGTATGTTGCGTTACATTAGATAAAACAATAATGGCACGATCTAGCCCAATTCCAGGAAAAGTGCATATAATTTGGGTTCCGATAGCTGAAGCCAGCAAGCAGGGTTTTTGTCTAAATTTACCCTTGTTAAATAAATGCCAGCCTATAAAAACACACCCCGTATACCAATCCGCGGCCGCAGGCGTTTAGCGCTGACAGCCATTGTATCGTGCGCGGGAGTCGATGTTGTGAGCCGCGCATAATTGATGCAGTTGCGCGGAAAATGCCCGGCCAGCTCGTGATTTTATCGCTCCGATTACTTATAATAATGTTTTGATGGTTATGAATGCTTTTAGTAGACGTCGCATGAATGATTTGATGGATATAATTTTGAAAATATTTTAACCCACTTCCAAAACTGAGGTCTTTTGTTGTTTTCGTTTTGTTGTAAGATTCCATTTCTGAACCGTATTTGTTTTTAATTTAACCTTTTGGTGCATTTGCATACGCATCAGCCACGAAAGATTTTCCAGGACTTAAGAGTCCTCAGGACGTTCGACAATAGACAGCTCCCCATACAAACGTATTTTGGCTCTCCTCTCCTCTAATTTTGCATAGAAACTTTCATGTAATTTCAGCATGCCGTTTAAAAATGAGAACCGAACTAAGTTTGTATGGAGAGTAGAGTGTCGTGGGGTTACCAACCGGATACTCTGGCGTCGCGTGAGACCATAGGTTACGGTATCTGTTTACCAGCAGTCAGGCCACCTGTTTGTTATTGACATGAAATAAAAAAACCTGTATAGTGTCGCATACACAATAAAATATAATACCATTAATTAAAGGTATACAAGCAAGAAGAAGAGCTGTCCACGTGTCAAATTCACCGGAACAATATTCACAATATCCAGCGCAACTTTGCCAGGACCGGACCAGCATGAAATTTATCTCAGAATACCCATAGTTACGAACTAAGGATTCTCTGCTACATAATGTAAGCTACGCTGACGGGCGAATATCGCTTTATGAATAGCTATTTAGCTTGAAATCGCGGGCTTAAATAATTCAAGGCGATGTATGCGCAGGTGTGTGCTGCCCTTAAAATATAAAAGGGTGTTTGTTAGCGAATATAATATGGCGGTTAAGGCAGTTTTACCAAGGCGAGTGGGTGCTCTAAATACCGAAGCGACGCGCGTACAATGCGCTCGTTGGAGTTTAATTGTGGTTTCATTTTGATAACTATTTGGGAGGCATGTTTTTTTATACCTAGTACTACTAGTAACTAGTAGTTATATTTTTATTGTGTTGTATGATTGAGTTTCCTTGCTTTCAGGAGGCACGAATCAGCATAGGTAAGGGAACCGTCTGTCTCTACGCTGCACTGTGGGCTAGTAGGTACCTACAGTCAGCGTCATACAGTGTGTAAGTCTAATACGGGCGAATCTCTTAACGGTGGTTAGTATAGGACAAAGTAAAGGTAATTAGATAACATTTACTTAAAGTTGCGACACTATTTTTGTCCATACAAAATAATTCAGCCCGCAATGTAATGCAAACACACTCACATTAAACGCTCGTTGACAGTTGCTAATGAACATTTGATATTTCGGTACCGCAACCATGTTTACAGTACATTACTGTTGAGAATTATTAAAAAATAATAATTATGGGGTCGTAATGACCTGCAACTTAAAAAAAACCTTTTACTTCATGATTACACTAATACTACTAACTATGTCCGATTTAATTTATCGCCCGTATTAGACTTACACACTGTATACATAGTTACTAGCAGCCAAAGTAACGGAATATTTGGGTACACGTCTTATTACTGTAAGAATAAAGTGTTCCGAAATGTGTTTCTACTTTTTTTTTGTTTATATACCTCCATTGCAACGCACTATAATCTACCATCTTTTTCGGTACTTTTTTGTCGACATTAAATGTAATGCTATTTAAAAATGTAATTCTTTGTAATGACTGTTTGTACCAAAATAAAGAAAAAAAAGTGTTAAAGTTGGATAAGATTTAGGCGTCGCGACCGCATTTTTAAACGCTTTAAGGCTTGCATTTTCTCTACACTAAGATTTGTTTTTATTTTACATTTCTCTGCTTTAATGAGCTACATTTTACGAATAAACAATCCAGAAAATACGAAATATGTTCAATAATTTTTCGACGATTTTATATCAAATTCTAAGTCTCCAAATCATCGCCAGAGTCTTTTAGCATAATTAGCACAATAAAATTTATTTTTGAATGAATGACTGGAAATTTGTGATTAATTTTTATGTAAGTACTAGCTTCTGCCCGCGACTCCGTCCGCGTGGAACTCGTTTATTTCGCAGCTCCATACAAACTTCCACCCCCCATTTTAGGGAAGTGGGGGGTTAGAAAGAGACAAAAAGTAGCCTATGTCACTCTCCATCCCTTCAACTGTCTCCATTTAAAAAATCACGTCAAGTCGTCGCTCCGTTTCGCCGTGAAAGACCGACAAACAAACACACACATACGTATGGATTAAAGATTATTCATTTCCTATCATTAAAGTAGCAAAATGTTAAAAATAAAATAAAAACTTAGTACGGAGAAATGCAAACCTTAAAAAGTTAATAAATCGCGACCCCTAAATCTTATCCAAAAGTAAAAATTAAAAACATTTCTATGTTATGTTTACACGTATAAGAACAAAAAAGGAGGGTTCCTCTTTGAATTTTCATTTTTTTTAATTACATCAACAAGGTAATCCACAGAACGCGCCTCTAAAGTCGTAGTAGTAGTAAACACTTTATTGTACAAAACAAGTACCTACATAACAGAGTATGAAAACATTTCTAAGGAAACTTTTCCAGCTTGCCTTTGAGCAACTCAGTAAAATAATGGTGCATGACATTCCGTCTGCGTACTACTCGTATATTATGACTCCATGGCGCCATGCAAACACAACATCGCCAAACCAACTAATTAATCACACATCACAAATATTGCACATCCGACTTTAGGATTCTAAGAAACCGAATCGAAAAACTCTTTAGGCCGATATTTGGCTCAGAACCGGAAAGACGTATGTGCTGCATTAGTCATACGGGATATCGTCTTTTTCGAAGTGGCTATGGTCATTGTGAAACTTGTAGCTTATTCGCGATGTGGCATGAGTGCGCGACGCATGCGCCGAGTTTGTCCGCGACTCGTGGGTTTGCTCGTCAAACATGGTCTGGTTTCTTTACAAGAACCGCTAATTTCATAGTGTGTTGTATGCTCTCTATTTTGATTAAAAAGTTAATGACTCTTGATAATCACTGATTGTGTCAGTTTCAGTTGTCACTGTGCTTGATAAGCACGATGAAATTAAGCTTAGATAGAGCTACGGTACAGAGTGTCTTGTACGAATGTATACTGTGTGTGTTTGTATGTAAATTCTTTATAGTACATGGAACAGAACACAACAGAGAGAACCTGAGAGGGATTTCCTAATAATACATGAAATACACAACGATAAACTTAAATACATAAAAATCGAGAATGTATGAGTACATGCTATTAACATTTTAGAAATATTATACAGAGATAACTACAAATATTATTTACAACATAATCATTCATTCTCCTAGCGTTATTCCAGGTTGTGCCCCTAAAGGAGCCCAGGGTCCGCTTTGACACCTAATCCCAAGATTTGGCATAGGCACTAGTTTTACGAAAGCGACTGCCATCTGACCTTCCAACCCAGAGGGAAAACTAGACCTTATTGGGATTAGACCGGTTTCCTCACGATGTTTTCCTTCACCGAAAAGCTAACGGTAAATATTCCGTACATAAGTTCCGAAAAACTCATTGGTACGAGCCGGGATTCGAACCCACGACCGCCGCTTGACAGCCGCATGCCTGAACCACTAGGCTACCGTAGCCGTACACATATCTCATATATTATTTAATCATCAATCAATCTCGGCAAATTATCCCTATATATTAATTGAATTGAATTTATTTGCAACGCCAAGTAACCTATAGACGGATAGAAAAATAGGAGAATCATAGAAGATGTTTATCACAAGACGACGCGCGAGCTTTCGCGATTTTACTCGCACTATACCTCTCTTTCTATGTGTTCTATTCTGTTCTAATAAGAGAGAGACAGATAGTGCAAGAAAAATCGAGAGAGCTCGCGCGCCGTTTTGTGATAGCCGTGCAGGTGATTTTCTTCGATTTAGTAAAGATTACACTTGAAAACCTTTGGTTTGAATTTCCACCGTGGTGATCAAGTTGTAATGTCAAGTGCAAAATTATGTATCGATAACATCCTCTCATAAATAAGTACCAAAACCTTAATCCGCTGACGTAAGAGTTATGGGACATATTTATGAGTAGGTAAGTTGTATGCACCCATATTTTTACACTTGACTTTACATACTCGTAGGTATCTAACTATCTAATAATATCTAAATTCTCTATAGCTATCGTTGTCGATTCTTTTTATTTCCGAATTCGTGATCACTGCAGCATTGCAACAATTTCAATTAAAAGGGGCCATAAGCTACGTGTTTATGCTCGCAATAAAAACAATCGGGAATAAATAGTGATCATCACACCCTCGCCATTATCGGCATTGTGTCGACGCGGCGGAACCACCAGCGCGGAATGGGAATCAGTGCGGATGACCCTTGGAAATCTCGGCGACCCCGTACCACGAGATGGGAAAGATATGTTTGTGAAGAGTTAAAAAGGTGAGGTACTAGAAATAACAACGTTCTGGAATTAAATCCGCCAAAGTTAGTTGTGCTGAACGAGATATCCCATGTTCTTGCTCGGTGCCTTGTGGGGCGGGACGTAAGTTAATTAATTTAATTGCCTAGAAAAGTGAGCTGCTGTTTTCAAGGCACAATAGGTACTAAATTTAATTGTATTGGTTATAATTGATATGTTAATTATACATACTCGTATTGTGTTCTCTATAGTATACAAGATGATAAAAAACATTAAATTAAATTAAATTAAATTAAACTAAATTAAATTAAAGCTAAGTTAAATATAAAAAAGGCCCTCGAGGCATTGTACCGAGGATGCTGGCGGCATTTCCTCGCTGAATTGCAATGCTGATGCGTTGCGCGTGAAAGCCGCCAGCTCTTCGGTCACCAGTTACGTCAACCCGACGTTTCGCGATTTCTGCAAAATATATTTGCGCACTGGGACCCCACGGACCGAAGGTCTCAACGCCAAATGATACAAAGTTGTACTCTCTGCCGAGGCCTCTATATTTATTTTATTTATGTTTCTTTATATTATTGAATATTTATACAAAACATTACAAAAATGTATGATTATTTTGCAAAGTGCCCCGCCCACGCCACTTTAGTTTAGCGATTCGGAAGACTATGTCGGTTACTTACCTTGGTTTCTCTTAATTTTTAGAATTCTCATTAAAGAAAAGTTTAACTCGAAAATTAAAATCGCAACCATTTGTTTTAACCCGTCTTTGATTTATACTAAAATACAGATACATATATTAAGCGGTAGGATACGGGGTATCTGGGTAAGGGGTGGATTATCTTTCGTTAGCAGGCGACTCGCGTGGGGGTTGGTGCGTGACTGCGGGAATATGTGGGTAGGTGGAAATGTGCCGGATTTCATGGAGTTTGCGGGACTTAGCGACATTTTTCGGGTAAATGTTAACTGGGCTGTTATCTTTTGATTTTTATTATTCTTTAGAGTCGGATAATCAGAAACAGAATCATAAGCTGTGACCATCCCATTTTTTTTGACAAAATATAAAAATCTTTAAGCTTTTAGTGAATTTTGCAATAATGCTGAAGGAATATTGCGCATATATTAGGTGTGGTGAAGAAATATTTATAGGTACCTACATACATGAATTTAAACTCAAAAAAAAAATAGTAAGCCCGCCGGTTTTAAGTATTTTTTTTTAAATAATGCATACATAGAATTACGACTAAACATGAACAAATTTTACCCCAACGAAACAGTCCAATAAATTCACCATTTGATTTCCCATCTGCAATCTTTTCACACCCACTACTTTAGCCTACTAATATAATGTAAGCGCGCTGTGCACTTGCAGCACAATGCGACTAATCGCACAACAAAGAACGGTTTAGACGCAAATAGAAATCGTGTTGTTTTCGGTCGCAGCCCCGCGGTGCAGTTTGACGCGGGGGTTGCGCACTCGCTGATAAACACTGCAATTGTAGCCCCCCGTATTGGAGTTCTAGATTTAAATGACAATAATTTTACTTTCAACCTATTGACAGAGATAAAATATAATTACTTTTGAATAATTACTAATGAAACAAATCATTTTGAATGATTTGAACAAATCATTTTTGATATATGTATCATTTTGAATGATTTGTTTCATTCTCGAACCAATGGAAAGAAGTTTTGTTCAGGATAATTTTGCTTTCCAGTGAAGTGAAAGACTGTCCAGTGATTGACCCTAGACCCTAGTCTCACCTGATGGTAAGCGACGACAGAGCCAAGATGAAGCTCACTGGTTCAGTAATAGCTTATTCACTCTTGTTTCGATAACACCCAGATCACAGTATCGTATTTTTATGAATACTACTAATTCATTTCTTAAGAGAAGAAGGTTCACGATTATATCCCTCGTATCAAGTGTGTATTTTTTGCCGTATTTATGGCAAACATCCAAAGAAGCGGAGAATGCTCTTGACAGAATGCGACGAGCGTTAGGACTATACCAACTATCATTTTCATTATTTTTACTAAACGGGACTTAATCGCGTATAAATAATTTACTTATTTACCTCTCTGATACCCGCTTAAGCCACTTGTCCCGGGACCATGGATGTTACGACACCTCCGAAACGTCAGGAGACCTCAGAGAGGTAAATAAATCAGTTAATTATTCGCCACTTTGGCTCGCAGTAAAAATGATGAGTGAGTTTCGTGAAAGTTATGTTAATATGTGTTTTTCATCTTTAAAAATTACAGTTCATAAGTTTTACGTGCATTCAAAAAATTACGCAATTACCATGCGGGCTGTTCATACTTTACTCGTGCAGTGTACATCCCCTCAACCCTCCCTCACTGAGCTGCGTTCTCCTTTTGATCGGGACGCGATGCGGGGATTATCGTCCAACTGAATAAATTATCGTTGTTTTATTGGGGGTGCTTGTGTTTAGCGCTTTTTAGTGGGGTGATGAATGTGGTTGATTGTCTTTGGAGGCCGCTGTGACGAATGTGACAGTTGGACCAAAAAAAATTGCGTTTACTATATTTGTAATGAAGATAAATTTTAAACATATCCGGGCAACTCTCCGGGGCCCTCGGGGACAGTTGTCGCTGAAACAGACTTGCAAGCAGTTTAATTTTTCCCGCCTCAGAACTTAAACGTGGTTGCAAGTTGCAACGCAATAATACCTAATAGTTACCATTACTAAAAAAGTTTGTTTTTTCTAGTGTATTCATATAATTCTAGTGTATTAATATAATTATGGTATAGAGAGCTACGGTAGCCTAGTGGTTCAGGCATGCGGCTGTCAAGCGGCGGTCGTGGGATCGAATCCCGGCTCGTACGAATGAGTTTTTCAGAACTTATGTACGGAATATTTACCGTTAGCTTTTCGGTAAAGGAAAACATCGTACAGAAACCGGTCTAATGCCAATAAGGTCTAGTAGCCCAAGCACTTTATTTTCATTAGTATGGAAAAAAATGCAAATTTGGAAATAATTTATAACAGCAGCTTTTTTGCGTGTAACTGATATATTATCACTTTAGTAATTACGTAGACTCAAAATCCACCAAAATATTAGTCATCAAAAAAATCGATATTTAACCAATTCCTGAAAAAAGAGGAAAAATATTAATAAATATTTAAATTTTTGTTTTGGTTAATTTACAGGAGCTCTTCAAGAATAATAAATAAATCACACAAAAAACATAATGGATGTGTCATTTATTTTTATATATTTACTTCCCGATGGAAATTTTGGTGGATTCTTGGATAAGGCATCTTAGAATAACATTTGAAAATTAAACAAACAAAAAAAACGCTGTTATAAATTAATGTTTGAAAAAAACGTAATTTTCCTGGGGTATAGTTCTCCTTTAGGTTGGAAGGTCAGATGGCAGTCGCTTTCGTAAAATTAGTGCCCATGCCAAATCTTGGGATTAGTTGTGTAAGCAGACCCCAGGCTCCTTTAGGGGCATAACCGGGAACAACGCTAGGAGGATGACGATGATGAATCTTTAGCACGTAACTGAAGACATATTTATTGACCACATTCAGTGCATCATTTTAAGGAAAATAATTACTTGTCTATTTCAAACCATAAAGCTGCATCCCACTCTCTCGTTAACCCGAGGCTCTCCACGTTGAAGTCTATCAAACCATACTAAGGGGAGGTTTATTTATTTTTTACGGGCCAGCAATTTCAGGGAGCTCCGTAATAAGATGCCCACTGCGCTCTCCTTGGGGAGTCCTATGTAAATAGAGTGCTTATATGCATAAACTTAAACTAGGCCTACCATTATATACATAGTTTTAGTGTTTTAATGCGGACTTTATGTAACGGATGTTTATATCGATTGGCGTTAAACATACATAGTCCGGTTGGGAAACTGTGTTACATTCGAGTGAGCGTTATCATAATAAAATAATAACATATCATCGGTAATTATAAACATTTTTTTACGGTATATATGTTCTAACGCGCGTAAGATAAGATATATCTACTGGCTTCATCAATGCCTGATTTTAGTCGTTTTAGTAGTTTCATATAAATATGTGTAATATATTGTATAGTTTAATAATTTCGTATTAAATTACTGTGATAATTTATTACCATAAGTTGAATTACCGCGATTTAATTCCTGGATTGACATACATACTTTATTATACTCACAATAGATGTCTCTTATGTAGACACTATTGAAATCATATCACATGATGTAGAGTCGGCATTATTAACTCTCTATCAATATTTTCAGTTTCTTCGACCTTATCTCTTAAACAACAAAGCGCTAGAATGTATACATGTTTATGATGCTGACTGTGCAATAGGTATGTACCTATGTATGATGATGAATAAATGGGTAATTATTAGGGGACAACCTTACTAATTAAACTGATTGGCAACTAGTACTCAGAATCGTAATAATGAATTTCGACTCTTTCGTTACAAGTGGACTTGAGTTCTAAATTATTTCTTGCAAAATAATCTCTGCAATAATTAATAAAACCAACATTATTTAACAATCCTGCCCCACATAAATCTAAAAATAAATTCATCGTCGACATAAACATAAATCCTAGATGAAATCCCGCGCGGCGAATCTGTCCACATCAACCAATCCAGATATAAGCCCCTTAATAAAGATTAACATCATAGGGTGAACTTGCCCTTAATAGAAATCAACTCGGAACCAAAGGTCGTATGATCGTTACACTGTACCATCAACAACAGTTAACATATCTTTCGCGATTCCTATTGCACCGGAATAAGGTATATTATTGGACGCTCAAGCGTGTCTTCATTTGCGAAGGGTAAACCTTTTGTTATTAAGGCGGGGTGGTGTAAATTTAACAGTTTAAATGTCTGATTGTTATAGTGGGAGGACAAATGTGACAGCATGTGTTGCGTTTGTGCGACAAGCTTATTTAAGTTTGTATGAGTTTAAATCTTGGTGCTAATAGTCGCCAATTGACGGTTTAGTTCGGACATTATTTGTGGAGATTAATGGGAATGGTTATTACAGAAAAGGCCAATTTAAGTTTTGTTGACGGCCTTGGAATGGAATAGGACATGGGACATGGCGCAACATTTTATTGGGATCTCTATATGCCCATACCTAGCCTTTAAAAGCAGAAATTAAGCTGAAATATCCGTGAGTTATCAAACGCGCGAAAATATTTTAAGAAAGAAAGAAAGAAAGAAGCAAAGGAATACATTTATTTGGTGTGACCAAGTACATATGTTTGTAAAACTTAAATACACTAAAATGGATGCCACTCAGCATATGCCACCAGCAATATACCTATGCTTAAGGCGCTGGTTTTCAGGGCACCCATATTTCAGGGCACCCAGACGACAACTTTAACGGCGACGACGTTGACGACTCAAGTCGAACCGACAGATCGCGACGTGAATCTGTGCTGAATAGGGTATATTCATATATATTGTTTATTTTTTTAAACTATTCTATAAGTAATTATATAACCGGAAAAAAATATAACACGTTCACAATATTAATAAATGAGCTAATAAAAAATATTTTAAACTACTATCATTTTCGGACGATTAAAACGCTGCCATTTTGGCGCGCTCATTTTGTGACGTCACCGTACACTTAGAATAATTTAAAAACGAAGTGTTTGATTCACAGTTTTAATAAAAGGCTGTTACTAAAGCTTGTAAGATCAACTTATTGTAATGGAAGAGCACACAAAAGCTTATTATAAATATTGGATTGCCCCTATGTGTAAAAATAACATTGAAACTGCACCTGACATCATATATTTTCATATGCCCAAAGAAGATAATATAAGGAAAAAACCCGACTGCAAAAATAAATGAAAAGAAAAAAACAAGTTCAGTAGTCGAGAACATTGAATCAGTTTCATGATTAACATTTCGTATGTCAATTTAGACCTTGGAGTTTAAAAATAATGTCCAAATCGCTTGTGACGGATCCGGAACGAGGCATACGAATCGTTATGACACAGATAAAACAAACTATACATTCTTATACGAAACAGCAACTTCAACAGTCGGGACCCATTATTGTCGTCAATATTAGTGCCGTAGCCTAGACTTTTAATGGGTCCCGACTGTTGAAGTTGCTGTTTCGTATAAGAATGTATAGTTTGTTTTATCTGTGTCATAACGATTCGTATGCCTCGTTCCGGATCCGTCACAAGCGATTTGGACATTATTTTTAAACTCCAAGGTCTAAATTGACATACGAAATGTTAATCATGAAACTGATTCAATGTTCTCGACTACTGAACTTGTTTTTTTCTTTTCATTTATTTTTGCAGTCGGGTTTTTTTATTTTCTAAATTTTTTATTTTTATTTAACACTTTTTAGTTAGTATTAAAAGAAGGCAAATTTCGCAATCTTGTCATTTCATTGAGGGAGTTAATATCGTGAGGATTATTCAGTAGCTTGCGGTGGTCTAAACTACTGATAATTAATCCATTTAGCGACCTAACGCGGCTCAAAGCTACATATGCTTAACCTTTTGCAAAAATGCGTGAACTTAAATCAACCACAGCTCGGTCTAAAGTCGTTCCTTGTAGCTTATGAAAATGAAAATGAAATGAAAAATATTTATTTCACTATTAAGCAGTGTACATAATACTAGGTGGGGACTTCCTGTTAAGTATACAATACCTGTGTTAGGAAGCCCCGCTCCTCCATAGCAACAAGTAGTTATTTATTGTGTGTATGTGTGTGTGTGTGTGTGTAGGTGTGTGTGTGTGTGTGTGTGTGTGTGTGTGTGTGTGTGTGTGTGTGTGTGTGTGTGTGTGTGTGTGTGTGTGTGTGTGTGTGTGTGTGTGTGTGTGTGTGTGTGTGTGTGTGTGTGTGTGTGTGTGTGTGTGTGTGTGTGTGTGTGTGTGTGTGTGTGTGTGTGTGTGTGTGTGTGTGTGTGTGTGTGTGTGTGTGTGTGTGTGTGTGTGTGTGTGTGTGTGTGTGTGTGTGTGTGTGTGTGTGAGTGAGTGAGGGGGTGGGTTGTGTGTGGGTGTGCTCGCGCACGAGTGTGTATGGACGTATGCGTATAAGTGTAGGTATGAGTTTCACAAAATTTCACTAGCTTGTTCTTAGCTATATTTATATAAGTTACATACATTAGTTCTTGTTTTGAGTCACGCTGTTTCAACCCTCCTAGTAGTTAGGTGAGTTGAAACAGGTACCAAGGTGAGTTGACACACAATGAGAGACTATGATTATGAGAACAATAAATGCTGATTTATGTGAGTAATCACTTTTAATGAACAAAAATATACATGTTTGATATTGCAGAAAAGTTTCCCTGAGATCAATACTCTGTATACATAAGTAGGTATAATCGTTTTATAAAATAATTTATTTTTTATTGTAATTAGTTAGGCACATTTTAAGTGGGTTATCAATAATAAGTATCTTAGTAGTACCTGATATCCTTATTATTAAATACTAAAATGCCATAATTTACAATAAAAGACATGCGTTATATACAGTATATAATATTATCCATTGTACTGAAGTGACATTTAGACTGTAAAGTCACTATAACTATGTAAACTTGAATACAACTTCTTACAGATCTAATAATCAATTACTTGTGTAACTTACCTGCCTACCTAAAATAGTTTTTTCTTCATTAATTGAGTAAGGTGCTTTCATTGTTTAACATTAAGTAGGTGTTTCGTGCCTTTTTTATTAGCCATGCATAATTTGAGTTTAACACTGCTGAATTCCCAAGATATTTTCGTTATAAGGTAAGGTAACTCCCTCTGTGGCCTATTTGTATACTTATCTGAACACTGATTTCGCCTCTATTCATCTTCATTCCTTCATATAAGTCAGCAGTCAGCAAAAACCTAATACAAATTAATACTAAATCGAGGCAAGTTGCAACAAGGGAGGTGGGTTGAAACAAGGTGTTTCAATTTACCTCTGCCTCGAAATTAACGGTATTGTATATATCATCGTGATTTTTAGCTACATGCCATTAATTTATTTAAAAAATAAAGTGACTGCATAAAACCTAATTAACTACATATGCTTTAAAAATGATCAATGCGTGCCACAAGTAATATAACAGCGTAGAAAAAAACATAAAAAACCTACTTTTCGTGAAATTTTGAGCACTGATGCTGTGGCTCCACAACCATTCGCCTAGTGGCCTCGGCGTGTACTGACGAGTTGGTCAACGGGAAGGCGCGGTTAGAACTACGTTGATGCCAGATTTCTACTGCTTATAGTTTTTGAGATTTTGACGTTGTGTCAACTTACCTCGGTCTCCCCTACCTACCGCGTTTACTTTTTCTTATTTAATTCTTATATAACTTCACGAAGCTTATTTAATTTTTCTTAGGTGCCTATTCTAATCAGATTTAATTAGTCACATATTGGCCCTCCTTTGCGTCGCGCAGAGCAGTATTAATACTGAACAGAATTACTATAACTTTATAACGTTATAGAATATAAATGGTCACTCTAAATGAAAAACTGTAAAAGAAACCTAGAACTGATTTTTAAATACCTATTCAGTGATACCCCACTCGACATATTTCGTTCACTTTTTTTTCTTTTTTTTTTTCAATTTTGGCGTCTGGTTGTCGCCATATTGAATTTTGATTTCTGTCATGTCTTTAGTGACACACGCAAGAGTAAGACGGTTCGATTGACGTAAGAATTATCAAAATCGGTTCACGCGTTTGGTCTCTGGAGTGCCACATAGGAACAAACATACATACATACATACATACATATATAGGCTGATAAACACATTACCCTCCTTTGCGTCGCGCAGTCGGGTAAAAAGAGATGTGAGGCGATGAGGAGATACAATGTATCGTGCTTGAGTAGTTTATATTGTTGTGAAGATCATTTCGAAGTGAGTATTAAATATGTTTAGCTAAAATCTTTTTTATTATGACTCGCGAACACTATAAACAATAACCTAACCTAAAAATTAATTACAAGTCCTTATTCATAAAACTATTCTGATTCCAATTTTTTTTGTTATTAATGTTACAAATATTATGATTTTTGTTGATCAACAGCTGAATACGTGTGTGATGATGATGATCACGAAACGTTTTAGCTGTTTCTTTATTTGCACTGTTGATCGAAGTTGAAAGAATCTGAATGCCCTACACAAATTTCTTTTATTTATAACCCTTGACGAAAACAACCTAGTTTGTTATGTTCATAAAGATGTTCTCAACATATAACACTCCTAATACCTACATATCTTTGATTATATAATATACATATGTACTCGTTTTTTATTCCACTTATTTAAGAAAGACACTACAAGGTACGTACTTAGTCATCATGAATACATCAATTTTAGGCAGATTATCGAGCTGTGTCTTGACAAAACCGTTTCCAGTCATTGTAGCGAGTCTTTTTTTCACAAGGAGTCACTGCTTTCAGTTAATAATTCCCAAAAAACACTGGTTATTTATCATAAACAGCGGCAAAACAGTGCGATTAACTGTAAATAATCATACAAACGACCAGTTAAACAGTAGACACCGAGTGCACGGTGACGTCACGATTCGCTCCGCCAATAGCGTTGCGTTTCGAAAAAAAATTGCGAGGGAATTTGAAAAAGACTACTTTTAAATAATTATATTTGTTAATAGAAACATGATTATTTGTAAAAATAATCATGTGAGTATATTTATTAAGAAATAAAGATTACTCATGATTTTTTTGCCCATTTCTGTAACACATGCATATTCCCTATTATACATGGGAGTAATATACTTATGTATAAGTTATAAGTCACGACCCCTTCTATCATACTTTTAATCTTAACTCACAATAGAAGTGAATAATAGGTGTTAACTATTGGGCATTAAGCTATCAAAAATTGGGACGTTTGTCAAACATGCTGTCTGTCAAAGGAAACAAAAGATACATCGTGGAAATAACCTAAGAAGCTGCTTGTGCTTATTTTAATGGATATTATATTAAGTATGTATTTAGAAGTATACATAGTTTAGTGGGTAATGGTTGGTATATAATTAACTCGATTACGCGAGGCTCGGTCTCTTCCGCCGCCAATTAATTAAAGCATCAAGCACTGCGCGTCGTACACAGGCTGATCCAGTAGTGTATTATCTACGAGTATACCTACTCCGTGTAACTAAAATACGCGGTATCCACGTTAATCACCTGACCCCGATCACCCAGGGGAACCTATTGGCAATTAGTTTATTTTCAACTAGGAAAAAAATATAATGCTCGGTTTCGGTTATGACGCTTCGCCGGACACTGCCGCGTCACATTCGCTTCGCTCGCTCGGCTCGCGCGCTGTAGGGTCGCAGTTCACCTAACAACCTAACGGTTTTTTCTCATGGGGGATCAGGCTAGGGGTTGTAGTGGACAACAGCATAAAACATGACTCTTGTAACATGTTTTTACTTATCTCGGAACCATTGGGCCCCGGGCCTTTGGAAGGCATGCGTGGGGCCGAAGCCAATAGTGCAGTGGCCCTTTTAGACAAAATAATCTAAAGTGAGGGATACATTGTTATTGTTATGACATGACAGAGAGTGGTGATAGTTTATGTAACTGGCATATTATGATGGACATTAAACTGTTAAACGCGAGTGTAGTCTGGCTTAAGCCGTTCTCCAGAACCGTCGGCGCCCTGAGTTCCTGCGCGAAGTCGAGATGAACATGTTAACGTATGTTTTCCTCGCACACCGCTCCGGTAGGTACTTCGTACAGCTCTGGTATACCAGAGCCAGTACGGTTTAAAGGTCACCCCTTTCAAATGTGTACACTTCCATCCAAATGGGCCTCGACATCGCACCCTACAAATAAAGCGCGGCTAGTAATCACATTGTTGAGAGCCTCTCGACTCTCGTGGTTCCACAGCGAGCATATCTGTGATAACGGCCAGTTTTTACTTTAGAAGCGATCAGGCAGATGGCACCTTTATGATCCGTTCACGCCAATAAACCGTGAAGTGTTTTAGAAAATGTTCATCGTCGAGCACCCTGTATAGCTCTGTTACGTGATAGCTACGCGGCTGTATGTACGAGTACGTAGGTAGATATTGTTAGGCAAGTTGGTGCGCATCCAGTATCCTAGTTTCTTAGCAATTTACTAATAGCCGATATTATTCGCTGGCTTGCGGCCGTGTTAACTAAATGTGACTAGGTACTTTTCGAAAATATACTTTAAATCACTTAGCTCGTCCGCCAGACATGCAAAGGCCAGTATTAGCAATGTTATAAACCGTTTATACAGTATGGTAGTCAATGTTTTGTACATACGTACAGCGTTAATCGCTCAAAAGGTAGCCTAAATTGCATTTCTTTTTAAATCATCCCTTGGCAACCACAGTTGACACGATCAGTTGTGGGGAGCGCGAAGTGAGCGCGAAGTTGCACAAGCAAGATAATATCGGCCACATCAAATAGCGCATAAATATCGGACACGACTATATTTATAGAGCCGTATAGACTAAGAATGTGTCAAATATTTTTGACCGGTTTGTTATACCCGATCGATGCTGGTAACTGTAAGTTTATCATCATCATCATATCAGCAGAAAGACGCCCACTGCTGGACATAGGCCTATCCAAAGAGTGCCAAAGTGACCGGTCCTGCGCCACCCGCATCCAGCGGACTCCCCCGCGACCATACGACCGCGACTGCAAGTCACGATCGACGACGAGCGATTGTCAGTTAGGTAGATCTAAATGTAACTTTCACAACGGAAATTGTAGTTGGCTTCTTCTAACGCTCGCCCGAAAACTTGCGCAATTTCAGGCCTACATTATCAGTAGGCTGTCCCAAGTAAAGCCAAGACGCTGCGCGTCGGCGATAGCGGGCCCGTGCCCGCCGCGCGCGGGGCCGGATTAGGCAACTTCGCAAGAACGGTCTTAAAACGAGGACGAATTTTGATCCGGGTAAATAAGGGAACTTTGCATTCGGATGTTTAGGTATTGCGGGGCTACGCCCTTGTACCTACTATGCGGAGAAGGGCTGGTGTTTACGATGAATGCACAATATGAGATTCCTGAGGGTAAAACGGGTAGTAAAATAAATTCGAAAGTCAAAAGTTATATTTTAAAATTATGTCATTAACAATTGAGATACCTACTACCCTCCTGTATAAAATGATATAGTTACTTAATTAAGATTGAAAAGTTATATATACAGAATCCATTAAAATCTTTTATATTCTGCCCGTGACTCCATCGTATCATAGCTCCATACAAAATTTCTACCCCTTAGGGGAGGATTTCCGGGATACAAATTATCCTATGTCATTCCCCGAGACTCAAACTATTCACAACAAACACCAAATTTCATCTAAATCGGTCCAGCTGTTCATTAGATTAGTATTAAGACCGGTGTATATGATAAGCATTACTACCGGAAACGGTATTTTACATGAGAGCCCAAATTCTTGGCCAGCTTCACTCACTCACTTAAATGTTCTATGAAAGTTTTCCGTAGTGACACGAAACGAAAATTACAATACAATTGTATGATATTTTTTTGTGTCACAATGGAACTTTTTTCACTTCTTCAGTTTGAATGGCTAACTACAGGCTATAACTACAAAGAAGAATTTGTATTTACAAGAACTTGGTATTTACCCAATTACCACATAACAGTCCTCCCATGACGGGGTACCTACCTAGTTCATGTTACTTAACGAAAACAGGCTGTTATTTACAACACTTATCGACAATAAGGCGAAACAGTAAGTATACAGTGAGTTAACGATTCTATTCTATTCTATTAGTTAGATTACGGATAGGTTTGTCGAGACTAATGCCGGTTCCCAATAATCAAACCACGGATAGTTTTCCTCACCAGCAGTTACATTTTGACGGATTACCCGTAGAAAATGTGTCAAAATGTAACCGTTGGTAAGGAAAACTATCGGTGGATTGATCATCGGGAACCGGCCTAAGTCTTGTGTCCAGTAAAATACTAGACTCTGCCCGCGACTACGTCCGCGTGGAATTCGTTTATATCGTAGCGTCATACAAACTTTCAACCCCCATTTCACCGTCTCAGGGGATGATTACCGGGATAAGAACTATCAAAAGGTCTTCCTTTTCCGGGATTCAAACTATGTCCATTCCAAATTTTATCTCAATCGGTTCAGCGGTTTAAGCGTGAAGAGGTAACAGACAGACAGACACTATTTTATGGATGTGCAGTCAGCTACGTGGTTAACATTGTACCCTGCATACATGCTTGTATAAGTATACTTTGTTTATACGGAATGAAAAGACAAACTTAAAAAGATTTTAAATATTTTTATATGGAAATGTAGAGACTTTTCTAGTACTTTTTACACAGTCCGAATTATCGCTATTTGAGCTCTACATCTACGCTCATAATTTTCTTTTATATCCAGCTAAACTCCAGGTCCACCTAGACTCGCACTCTCAAACAATAAAAAGACGCTGAAAAAATATTAATTAACATTCGCGTATTTGTCCTGGAATCGCAATTACGAAGCGGGTTGGCGACAGAGATAGCAACACAGTACTGTCATCAACAGTATCTTAACATCATTCATACAACTCTCTTTTATTTCTGTACAGGTAGGGCTGAGCTGCAGGCTACTACCGGGGTCCACAGATCCATGGCCATCAGATATGATGGTTAGCTGCGAATATACTGAATAAGCAGTCCCCGACCACGAAGCGGCAGGGTTATCAGGATGTAGTGGGTAGGCTTGTAGGAGGGGGTACTCTATAAAAAGCTACAATATCCGACGACGATTCTGTGAGTTCTGTGACATGGCGAGTAGTTGCCGCCATTAAATAAGCAATCCTCTAGTGTCAGGCAGCAGTAGCACTAGTACCGACTGGAGAACGAAGATAGGAATCTGGAAGGGCTCTTGTTTGGACATCACGGAGCCGGTGAACCTCGGTTCGTGTACTGCGGTGTGGAAGGCAAGGGGGAAACCACCACACTATGCTTCCTCAAAAAAGGAGTAATGGATTACTCTACCGACAAGAGCCAAGCTCTTAAATAAATGATGATGACCACGTCAGTAGAAAATAAGTTTACGGCTGGCCGGTAAGTGGTCACCGGCGTAGCCTATGGACGCTTGCAACTTCGGGACTGTCACATGCGTATTGCGAGCCTTTAAGAATGTATACACTCTTTTCTTTCTCTTTCCGTGTTAATCTCCACTCCGCTCTCACCTTGACATCGCTTTCGGGTGCCCGATACTCTATCATGCCTTTTAGCACGATGTTCTACCATCATACGTTTATTACAAACTGAAATTTAGTAATAAGCCAAAAATTAAAATATCCTTTCTAGAATTTTAGACTGAGTACCAGATTTTTTATAGTTTAGTACAGAGAGTCTTGTCCACTATTACGTAGTACTATTACTTATTCTGTGCCAATATGTGTTTAAGACGATTTAGCTTTTTGGACCGCTAGATGGCGCTGTCACTAGTATAAACTAGATAACGGTTGTTCGATGCGAATTACTTAGGACAGAGCCGTCTTGTGAGTGCATAGTAACGGTGTAAACAATAAGCAAGGTTCTGAATTCGTTCAATTCTGATTATTGCTAAAGTGTCAACATGCTTTTGATGATCACTTGCAGATGGCGATCATTTGGCCACTTTGAATTATGATTATATGGAAATTCACGAGCTGCCAACCAGCACTATCGATTCTCTAGATCTGGAAGTCTAATTACTGTTTTTAATACTTTTACTATGAGGTCGCGTCCCGGTTGTTTTATTACTGAAATTAACCCGTTTTTAGTGGAGAAACATAAAATAATTTAGGAGGGGCGCCCGCTTTACGTGCTTTACGTGTTCAGATATTTTGAATAAAACGGCTTTTGTTTTTTACGGTTTGTGATCGATTTAACGCTTAATAACAGATATTTTATAATGTATACATCATAAAATATCTGTTATTAAGCGATAATCTTATTACCATTCACGAATGGTAAAATAAGATTATCCTAACCGCCTTAAAGGGGCAGCTCAGTACTTGACTAACTGCACCAGAGAAGTCGGTGAGATTGCCCTAGAAGGAACCTATAGTGGCAACTCAAGGCACGAAGACGACTCTAGTGTATTGTATGGTACTGGTAACTAGTACTATCTACAGTGTGTTCAAACCTGAGTCTCAATTGGGAGATCGGAAGGGACGAACACAGGACTCCGTCACGCGTCCTGAGACCGTAGAGCTCTTCGAATGACAGAGCGCAGATGACAGCCGCACTGAAGGTTTTAGTGGGTAGAAATATACCTATTTTTGATAATGACTGATTGAATCCGAAAGCTATGTGCAAGTCTCCACGCAAAAACGGACATTGAATCTTTTTCAAATCGAACACTGCATGCTATATTGTAAGCAAAACAAAATATCAGATTAGTTTTGCACAAGGGTTTTAATGACTCTGTTATAACATATATGTAGTAGTGTATGTAGCGTAGATTACATTTTATCGAAACGGCCAAACGAGTGTCTCATTTGTATCAACGATTTCACCAGTTCCCAAACAGTGAAAACCATATCGGTGACATTAAGTGTTTCAATCACACGAACAACAATGTCCGAAGCGCGCCCGCCACGCTCCTACGCATATTCCCAATATTGCTGCTGTCACACGAACAGCCACACTAGAGCAATTTGAACCTTATACTTTAAAATATAAAGTTAATTTTAAGGGGTCGGTGGTGGTTGGATTTAATATTGCAACGCGTTGCGCGCACACGCAAGCACGTGCGGTCACGTGCAGTGTGGAGCACCTCCCGCCATCGCTAATTTTGACGGGTGATGACGATTGTTTGCTCATTTCGTTCCTAATTCTGGCGATTTATTCATTGGGGTTGAACGGGAAGGATTATTCCTGCTTTGGCAGAAGGAACTAGAATTGCGTAAGGACAGATTTTCAAGATGGAAATAGGAGTATTGTAACACGGGAGTCCGGCTGTGAACTTTGTAATACGCAGGCAGAACCGCGCCGGTAAGTATTTGAAGGTTATCACACTCTCGTTGCGATCAAATACCTCAATTTAAGGCACCTCCAGTTGAGCACAGAATAATCAATAGTACCGAAGGTTCTCTGTTATCAAATTCCCTGTTTAGGCACGCCAAACATGCCTAAATAATATTAAAAAAAATAGAAAAAAAATATTTTCAGACAACTTTACAGTCCATACCTACTGACTTACAGGCTATGTTATAACAGTACCTACGCTAAACTACATAATAACTACATAAATGAAATTACTAAATGAAATTACACTTAAATACATGCATTTTATTTTGGCACGATCTACCGAACTGCATGCTTGTGAACATGCAGTTCGATATATCGCCCCAAAACAACAGAATCGAACCTCTCACCTATCATTCTCAGGATCCCGTTGGAGCTCCCATGCATATGGTGTACCACGGATGCAATATGTTTGCGCATAATGGCATTAAAATCATCTACGTGCCGTAATTAAAACATGCCAGAAGCACTGCAGTATAGCGGGAGCCTCACCAGGGCCCTGAAAATGTTGTTATACTGGACCCTCAGAGAGTCATAGGATTTCTGCTTGAAATAAACCCACATGCCACTAGTATAAAAACCTAAATGTGGCCATCTCTTTCTATCGCATGCAACGCGCTCTTTCGGGGGCGGAGCCTTAGAGCTAGGGTTGCCGTCAGCTCGACCTGTTAAATTATACGTTATATAATAGTATATTCATTATTAATTATTCCATTGACAAAATTTTAAATTGAGCGTGAAAATGTGTTATTTTGGTTTAATTAAAACAAAATTGATAGGTACCTTTGCAAAAATAAACTTTAATGTTTATCTGAATCCGTCTTCACCATTTTTTTTGCTCCACGATTAATTTGAAAAGTTACGTAAATGAGCATCTTTATAATAAATTTTAAGTTTTAGGTTAAAATCTTTGTAAATAAGTATGCTAACAACACGTGCCGCCTTTCTTAAGTAGGTAGTAATTTACCTAGCTACTTTGGGTACATGAGATATATAGGTATCGAGTAGGTACCTGCAACACCTACACTAATCACACATTTCCTTGCCTCTCAGAATCCTTCTAGAGTGTCCCGAGAACAGCAAGAAAAGAATATTTTCGAAAAGCTTAATCGTCTAAAAAACGATATATTTATATAACCTGCTCATAAAATTCACAAAAATCGGATACGAGATGCGACCTTAAGAGGACAACAGCCGGACAGCGGGAACCTGGACATCGAAACTTACGAAAGAATTTTGGCCCAAGCTGAAACGAAGAACTTTTTTCGCTTGGCTCGCTCAATAATGTATATATTATGTATAATGATAACTTGGGACTATATTCTACTATGAATAGTCAGTCTATGCAATTGCCTTTCACCTACAAAACTAGCTATAGGTAGGTATAGATAGCTCTCCATTTGAAATGAGCACTTCGACTATGACTCCAGTAGACAGAGAATTTTAACAAGTTAGTTCTATTTGATTCGCTTCGCCAGCGGCCCTCTATTTTAATATTTCATTACGTACTAGACACTAGACACTCTGTTTTAATAGCTTTGAGCGCGCTTTTATTGTACTTAGCTGGTTTTCCCACTAGGCAATTTGACTTCGGCTTTTTTTTTGGCAGTGAATTTCGGTTTTTGATTTTACGGCGGGTATAATAATTGTAGGTAAGTGTTGGAAATGGTAATGAGCTGTAGATAATGTTTTACTGTTATACCTAAATCATAATTTCCGTCTACAGAGGCCGGGAAGAAAGGGGTAGCCGGCCGAGTACATATAGACGGCCGAGCGTAGCGAGGTCGGATAGTTATGAGGCTGGTAACCCCTTTTCACGCCGAGGTACAGTCACGACCTTTAATTTGGGACCCATTTCCATTAAATGTTGTTAGAACATTCGTAATGCAATAAGGTCGAAACTTTAGTTTGACACTGTTGAATGTCAAGTTAAGACATGTTATGTCTTATCGAATCGACCCTTGAAATGATAACTTCTTTGCAAAACGCTATCACTACGGTTTTCTAATTACGAACATATGTCGTGTCAGTGTCAGTGAAGAAAACAGATAGAAGACAGGACCAATAACCTCCTTACCCAAGTAACAATTAATTGGAAAACATCGGAAATGATCGTTTGCCCTCGCTCCAGTTGACGTAATTGTACGGTTGCCCCTAGAAACGTAAAGTTGTCGATGGTAAACATTATGACATTGCGAAAGTTTGCTTCACGATATTCAGCCTTAGGTGGGTCCCAAATTAAAGCTCGTGACTGTATTTATAGTGGTTTATTAGTTGACTTTCGCGAACGCTTCATTTAGTTGCAGCGACCTCTAGAGGTATATTTTTGCTTTTCTCAAACATGCGATGAAATAAATAAATAAACTCCAAGAAATCAAACTTTAACTTTCATGGCTGAACGCTGTGATCCTGTGCCACAAATTGTGGAATGGAAATTAAAAAACACAACATCAATATTTCATTGCATGTTTAAGAAAAACATATGAAGCATCTACAAAGTAACTGTGAGTTTACTTATTGTATATTTTGATTATTGTATTCGGTTGTGACTTATTAGATACAACAATTCTCTTTGAATTTAAAATTTGCTTACAGTAAGGTTTGACTGGCTTGACTGGAAATTTATATTTTTCTCAGAGTACCTGTTTGTTTGACTAAGGGCACCGGAAAGTGCTTGAAACATCAAGAATGTTGGGATTTACTTATATATATACTCCATGCATATTGTTTTATTTAACCATATACTCGTATTTAACTATCTGAAAATCCGCATAAGCAGGAATATGTTCTTTCACTACACAAAATCTATTCACTGGGTAGGTCAATGATGTATTTAAAATGTAGACATATACTAAGTCAATTGCACCAACTTGTTTCAATTTCGCGTCGTCTATGGATACGTATGCTGACAGATTTGGCGACCATTTTTATATTACATCATTGGGGTATGTGATGTTCTCTTCTTCTTATTTAAGAGCTAAGCTCTTGTCGGTGTAGCTCAAAGTAGGCCCTCCATCTACTCCGATCCCACGCAACCTCTTTGACGTCTCGATACGACTTAACATCAACTCTCTTTTTGAGTTGCTCTATGTAGTTTATTCTAAGGTCTTCCCCTTCTTTCTATCACAATTATATTGATTATGAAGTTTCATGTCGTATGAGGTGCCCTATCATCTTCCCTCTTCTGTTTTCTAAGTTTGTCACTAACAGCTTGGTTTTCCCCACTCTATTCAGTACTGCTTCATTGGTTACAATGGTTACTCTCTATCTTCAGCTAATTTCCTCCATTCGCCTCCAACATCTTGAACGATTTTAATATCTCCGCATCTTCCTGGGTCAAGGTCAATGTTTTACTTCCGTATAATGCTATGCTCCAAATGTATGGTTTAATAAATTTTATCTTCGCTTCTTTCGATATTTTAGACGTAAAAATATGGTTTTTGCTTGGAAAAGCTAGTTTTCCCATTGCTATTCTAGACTTTATATCTGGTGTGCATCTAGAGTCTGCGGTGATAAGGCTTCCTAATAATTTTTGAATGATTTTACTTTTTCGACTGTTGATCCATTTAAGGAGGTCCGTGAAGGATGGATTTTCTGTTATAGAGATTACAATTTTGGTTGTACTGACATACATTTTAAGCGAAAATTCTTTAAATAAAGTTATGTTAAGGTGCTCCAAAATATATTGAGTAATAACACTGAATGACTCCAGAATAAGTTATCATCATATCAGTTGGCTCTATTGCGCTGAACCAGAGCCAAGATATTTAAAGTGGCAGTGAAGATATTCGCAGCGGACTGTACCCAGTGACAATGCTCAGTAATTGGAAGGGTTCACGATGAAACTGTTACGGGTAGCGGGTTCGCGCCGGCCCGGTATCGCCCGCTCTTTATTTTAAACACAAATATTTGCCCCGAGCGAAACTTTTGCTCAGTCTCCGGGCTTTATTAATATTTTATTATTTTGTCTTGTTACGTTTCGGAAATTCTCAACTTCCTTGTTAACAATTCCCGGTCTAAAGCGATTATATTTTAAATTATTTTAATTAAAACACTGTGTAAACTGTTAAGTACTCGCGATTTTCTGTTGAAATTGTTTCGTAGAATAATTAGAAATGTTCGGTGCTGCTAAGTTTCTGCTCTTATGTGTAACTTGTAGAGGCTAACAAATTTAGAATAGAAATATACGTGTAGGTACTTGAAGTTCATTTAGGTACTTGTAAAAGACGTCTTATTATATACTTTTTCTAAATTTTGTAAGTATGATTGTAATTCGCTAAATAGAAAGTAACAAAAAAAATTAAATTGGGTGATGACAACTCAGTAATTCATTATGCCACCAGATATTACGCAATTCAACATCTAGAAAGGCTTTTCTAGTTAATAGTCCAATATTTAACTGCCTCAAATTCTCTGAAAAAGAAACCCTGGGTTATAAAAATACTATTCTCAGGCATTTCGTTCCTAGCATTTTTGCCGGCAGTAGCCCGGGCTCCGCCTTAGCACCTAAACCCCAAGACTTTGTGCAGGCACTAGTTTTACGATACCACTTACTTCCTGTCTCATAATCATTAGAACCCCGTCATCAGCACTTAAAAGTATTCCCGATAAAAAATATATTTACTACCCTAACTATAATAGCCCTTGGTTTCTATCCGCAATTCGAACACATTTTAGTTCAAATGAAGAACAAGTTGTGAAACTAATCCTGAAAAGCATGCATGATAATCCAAGAACCGTAATTACCGTCTAAACTGTCACGTGCTTTCTATCTGCACGGTTATCACAGGACGGCCCGCGAGCTATGTCACGGCGACATGGACTATCGGTCTCGCAACGAACACTCGCAAGAAACAGATATTTTATATATATTATAGTTAGACACACAAACACTTTTTGTAATCGAATAAAAAATGCAAAAACGATCACGATTTCGCAAATTCCCGCGCAGACAATTTAAATATTCAAAGTTATAAACCTATTACAAGTTGGCAACTCAAACTACTAGGTTATTCTGTGAGGCTTAAAGTTTTTGTGAATTTTACACAAGTTGGTATATTAACATTGCTCGGCGGCCGATGGAAGTTGCTCTCTGGTTAATTAATTAGATTACTCGTACCCCCCGAAACTGTAGATTTGGAAAATAAAATGTTACCAATTTTTTCAGGGCATTGGACGATATCAGAGAACATGATAAACACTGCCTTCGCGAAAAGGTTTTAAAACGTTTATTGGAAGGGCAGGGCTAGAAGATCAGCCCAATTTGAGTTAGCCGAATAGCATCAAAGTGGTACATTCAAAAAGGTACTCGCTCTACCATTCATTGTAGAGGATTCCAAATCCAATGGCAGTATTATAAAGAGTCGGCCACATTAAAATAACCTCGACTACAGATCCACGTTACAAAATATTTCATGACAGGTGCCCAAAGTGGAAATTGTTGTTAGTGCTGATAATTTCATTATAGATTTACCCAGTATTTTTTCGGAAACAGACACTACATTTTTGACAGAAACATGTTCATATGTCATTTTGAGAAACTATGTAGGACTACATTATAACAAAAAAATAAGCTACAAGAGCTCTCCGAGAGAATTAAAAAAGGTGAAAACTCACTAAAAAACGTTATTTGGTGATAATTTGATAACCATGCAACTTTTACTAGGGTCATGTTAGGCTGGTTCGGCGTCTCCTTAGTTGAACTACCTCTGGTGTCATTGTGACCTGTCACTTTTGGGACACCCTGTATAATAGTAATATAATAAATCAGCCTATATACGTCCCACTGCTGGGCACAGGCCTCCTCTCATGGATGAGAGGGAACGGGCAGTAATCCCCACGCTGGCCCAGTGCGGGGGGTTTGAATTTCTTCGTGGATGTATGCAGGTTTCCTCACGATGTTTTTCCTTCACCGAAGCTAACGGTAAATATCAAATGATGTTCCGTACATAAGTTCCGAAAAACTCATTGGTACGAGCCAGGATTCGAACCCACGACCGCCATTTGACAGCCGCATGCCTGAACCGCTAGGGAACCATAGCTTCCTGAATAAAATACATTAATTCGTATGAAATGTTCCTGGTGGTGAGATGTGCAAGCTCGTTGTAGTGGGAAACATTTTTTTTTCAAATAACATGATTTGAAAGTGTTCATACGAGTATGTGGATTAAATTCTTATTTGATATAGGTTTGAATGAATATATTGTACATTTGTATAATCGCTACACTTATATTAGAAAAAACTAAACATTTGCTTTTGATGCATCAAATAAAAACCATATCGCAGACCACAATAGGTTATACAATCACAAACATTTTCAAAACGTGTATTATATGTCTTCAAATTATCAAAATAAGGTCTAATTTCCCTTGAGAGTTGGTCCTGATAATAAGCAACTTAGAATAATTATGTTTGCTATGGAACTGTCAGTTTGCGCGCCATTTTCGAGGGCCCTCGATGTTGCCAGTGGAGAGCGACTGAGTCTGACGGGCTTTGTGACACACGGATTATATTTTACTATAGACACTTTTTTCAGACATACTTCAGGGAGATTGCGGATAGGAATAATAAACTTTCTGTTGTGTGTGAGATATTTTTAATAGTTTCGTCCTATAGATGCTGTGAAAGATTATCTTGACATGATGAATAGTATCTATCTATTAGGCGCCAGTATTTCGGTAAAAAATAAGTAGATATATTATAAAATCCCACTATAATAATTATTTAGTAGTATATAGTTTAGATGTTTGTTACTCAATCACGCTTAAACGGCTCAACCCATTTGGATGAAATTGTATTTATTTATTCATTTTAGGAGAACCAACAGCTATTAAATTTAATAATAACATGAATATAAAGCAAAAGGCCAATTACATGATCTCACAGATAGCGCTAGAATATGAGTATACTTAACAAAGTGTGAACTTTGTTAAGTATATATATTTTATTTTGCACGAAGACAGTTAATAGCCTAGATTAAAATAGAGGATAGTTTTTATCCCGGGTCTACGCAGAGGAAGTCGCGGGTGGAAGCTACTATTGTATAAAATCATGACCAGATTTTTTCATTAAGAACGGTCCTCCCAGTACGGTGATACAGAATAAGATGTACCTACGACGCAAACTGAAATAGTACATTACGTAACTAGGGCGGTGAATTCGTGAATGCCCCAGACCGCAGGTATTTGTGGCCCGAACCGAAGGTGAGGGCCATAAATATGCGCTCTGGGGCTTTACGAATTACCGCCCGTGTTGAGTACAAAATTTTACGTCTTCACCTGGCTACAATGCGAGTTTTCCCGTACGCGCAGCGTGCAGTAAAACTCGCATTATGGCCAGGTGTGACGTAAATTATATTAAACTCTTGGAGAGACCGCTACCGTGACAGAAGTAGGCAGGGTAGGTACTGGGAAGACGTATAGTCAGGTAGAAGAGAGAAGTGGTGGCTCAATAGATCAAAGTGGAAGCGGAAGGAATAATTATAATGAACAACTCTTACCGTTCATACACATTTTACAGTTGATTTAACTGTGTTCGTACAGACATATTAAATCTCACTTTTTTTTCTTTATGATCAGCAGGTCGATCACGTAATTTATGAATGGCCCCTTACCTACATTCATTAAAAAATCTCGTTCTACCTACCTTCCTCTCAAGTTCTCAAAGGTTAACTGGAAGAGATCCTAGGGATATGGTCACCTTTGTACTTTGATCTTATGTTACATGCATTTGCTTAAACTTGTTATTGTGTACAATAGTGCACAATAAAGTGCTTACATACACATATTAGGTACCTACTTCACAATCAACTACATTTTATATAGAATCGAAGTTGAGAACAGAAGGCCCTATAAAGACTTCCATAATGTTGTAATTAGGCTAATAATTCTTTGAATAGGATTTTCCACAGCACACGTTTTAGGCCCTGATAACGCTCTAATCCTCATATAAATCATGGCGTTAAATTTACGACCCCGCCATACATAAATACCTTCGTAAATTATTGCCGTTGCGAAAAATACCGTCCCGACGGGTAAGTAGGTTGAACGTGCCTCTACACGTTTTTAACGTGGCTTGATCTTTCCAATTGTTTTATTGCAAAAGGATTTTATGGGATAGGAAAGCGCCGTCGATCACTTTTTTTTAATTGAACAAGCTAGTGAAGCCAATGTAGTTCTCCGTTTCAGCTTGCGCCAAAATTCGTTTGTACGACTGGCTGTTCTCAGTTTTTTTTTTATTCCGTTTTCTGATTTTTTTTAATAAGTGCGCGAGTTTACCTGCTCACAAAGCCACTTGTTACAAAACGGATGTTTTTATTTTAGAGACAATGTTTTGGAGAAAATATCTAGTCGCGGAATTTCCTTGTAATCATTAGGCAAATAATACATCTAAATGTCTGTCAGAATAGAACAGCTTTTCCAGGACTGGCAACCCACGAAGCGGCTTGACCCAAGCAACATGTAAGTAACCACATCGTAACTTTATAAATCTGCAGGCACTACTCAAACCTGGCTGAATACAAATGAGACACCGGCCAAACTCTACGGTCCGTTTAAGAAAAACAAATTATGGCATAAATTAAAAGCAAAACCACCGTAATAAGTTCCAATTTCAAATTCTCTATTGTTCCTTCAACACGTGGCGGTGTTGTATCACTAAACGTTTTTTCTTCATAACGCGTTACCTATTCTCAAATTCTACCGGCCAGACATGTGTTATTATTATTCCGTATTTCATTCACCTTTCTTTGTTCACACAAAGAGCGTCCGCGGAACTATGGACCAAGTATAATAAGAGACATAATATCCAAAAGCATAAAAGAACCGAGAATGTTGGAAGAAAAATGTTACGCCGCTTCATACAAATGTTATTTCGGATGTAAAACAAACTGACATCGAATGTAAATATCTGCCATTGTGGAGTGTTGTCATCTGTAGAATGACGTTTATAATGGACATTTAATGGCCTTTTTTGATGAATAGTCCAACGAGGACAAATACTTCCGCGCGCTATCGTTATTTGCTTTATTTTAAATAGGTCATATTGTACATTAAGTGTTCGTTTCTTATATCAATGTTCAAATCAAACTCATTAAGACCCGTGTAATTGCTACTTTGTTTTTTGGACCCCATACATTTTTGGATTACCTACTTTTTCTAAGCTATACCAACTTTTAATAATAATATCGTAATTTTTATCTTAATCTTTAATTTTAGCAACTTATTCCATCTTCCGCATATAAAAAGCAACGTACTTATTTCAATATTTGTTACTTCCTTAGCACCTCATATAATAGTTTAAATTATAACTGAGCACAATTTAATAACTGAGCACTTCTTGATGTTTGAAATCTTTCTGTGCATACTTTATTAAGAGTTATATGCCAGATCTATTTATTAAGTCTTATTTATATGTCTCATAATGTCTGTAACTTGTTTTTGTGAGCCTCTAAATAAATAAATAAAATATCATATTTCTCTCTCTCAGTATTGTGCCTACTATTGTAAAAATATAAACAAAAATAATTAATATTAATATTATTCGTTTATTGCTCACCATGGTACATTGTTTTACAAATAAGTAATAGTATATCATGGACCCTGAACAGGGTATTGCAAAATTTCTAAAAACTCTCTAAAAAAAATTAAATTCTCATATGCACAATCTATCTACTAATTACATAGTTGCTACTTTATCCTCCACGAACTCTTGTACAGAGTAGGTAGTATGATTTTAACAAAAGCAGTGTTTGTATTTTGTTTATAAATAAATTGTTGCTCTATGTTCTTGATGAAAATGAATATGAATGCATCTTATGCATGCATTCATATTTCGCCCTTTGAACGCTTGCCTTTTGTATTTCAATTGCTGTCCTATTTTTCTCCGAGTTTTTCGCTAAAGACGCACTTTAAAGCAAATTAATAACAAACCGCAACCCCTCACCAAAATATACTATTTTCCCAGATTTATGGACAGGATTAAGCCTAATTAATTACATAATAACCTTTACCACCTAATGCTATTTTCGTAGAAGTGCCCCTGCGGTGAAGGCATACCCTTTCTATGCGGTTAGCGAAATCCGACTTTGGGTTAGATTATTGAGAAAAGTTATTCGATACCTCCGTAATTAAAATACATTTGTAACCATTTTAATCCACTGTTAGACAAATGACTTGTGATTTGGTATTGTTTGAATTTGAATGAATTATGAATCTATTATATAATATACCTACTATCATCAGAGCTCGGAAAGGGTGAGCGGTTTTGAGAGTTTGAGTAACATGGCCATACCTACTTACCTGCCATTTAATGTTATTTTTCCAATGTGTAATTCAATTACTAATTAAATGATTTTTTTAATGCTGCCTTTCTGCTGAGAGAGTTACGTCGCCGTTAAAACGAACACAAGTCAACTGGAATCTACGGAATGTGATTAAAATTACACACACAGAAACTTATAAATTTCGGGGTGTATCCATATTTATATCTACTTACACGTGAAATTATTGACATAAGTTACCCTTTCCAAGCTCTAACTAACATACCTACTACCACAGGGTTTTTTTTTAAACGTAGGTATGTGCCTACGAAGTATCATTGACAGTGGCTTTTCGGTGAAGAAAAACATCATGCTTTACCCAGTAAGGTCTAGTTTTCCATCTAGGTTGGCAGGTCAGGCCCCTATTTCACCAACTTGACAATTGTCACCTGACACTGACAATTCGCCTTACATTGCTTGTTCTAGAAGTTAAGGTTAGTTTAGCTTCCTTGTGGATCCAGCAATGTAGGTGCAGAGAATTGTCGTCGCGAGGTGACAATTGTCAAGTTTGCGAAATAGGGGCCTGATTGTTTTTCGTAAAACTAGTGTCTATGCCAAATTAGGTGCCATAGCGGACCCCGGGATCCTTCAGGGCACAACTGAGAATAACGCTAGGAGGATAGTGATTATAATATACTAGCAGAAACGATGATGTTTATATGGGATTAAGACTCAAGGGAGAATATTTAAGGGCATCACAATGGTGTCTCCCTAGTCTCTGGTCATATTTGAACTTTGAAAGTCGGAAAAGTTAAGACAATAATAGTATTTTTCAATTTGTGTATTTTAGATATGCCAGTGTTTCTTTAAGTCTCTTTGTCTTTTTGTCCGTTTAGCCACGGTGGCACAAACACGTCGCGCCTTTCATCGACAAATACGTTTTTACAGTCCACAAACAACAAACAGATATATTTTTAACCTAAGTAGAATATTAATAAGTCAGTTTTTAGTATGCGTCGATTTTGTCAACTTTACCCAAATTTCTGAAGACAGATCTCCAGTTTTGTTACGTAATGGGATCTCGGAGCGTGAGTGGAAATCGAGGCCTTTGTCTCACGACCGCTTATGCTAATACACTTCGTCTTTCATAATAATATTAATACACATTTTGTTTAACTGGAAAACCACGCTGACTCAGATTTAGAACAAGGTCAGTAAAATCATCGAAAATTTCTTAAATAAACCTTTTGTGACTCTATCCACTACGCGCTAGTTTATTTAAGAAAAATCGCAATTCAAAGGACTCGGTACAATTTACAATTTCACAGCACAAACAAACCGTCCCATTCATTTTTAAATTTGATTTGAAACAGGCGTATCGCAAACAAGTGTACCAAACAAACTCCTTACAATCTCATCATAGAACGTACTGCTCATTGGCATTTCAACAAAAGAAAACATACCTGTTAACAGGACATGCATCCTACGAAAAACTTCCGCACACCCGACAAAGCTCGCGAATTCGCCACGCCCAAATCAAAATATATTATCGACCTATAAATTGCACAAAAACTGGCAACATCGATTTAAAAAAACAGCATTCGCACAATCAATCAAGCGATAAGCCAATAAACCTCAACGATGCGCTTTTGAATTTGGAATTCGATTTTTGAATTGTGCCATTGTTGCGTATGGCCGGCGGCGGTGCGAGCTGCCTTGTCGAATGGCACAATGAAAGGGCAAACGGAAGTGAACGTCGGTGTCTCCTGATCAATGGAGTTCTGGATCGTTCAGGAACTATAGACGTCCCTGCAAAAACGGCGGTAGCGTCAGCGAAAGATATTTGAAAAACAATGTAAGCAACAGACGCAACAGTTGTCTCTCCCTAAAAACTCAATCGTTTCAACGATTTAGCTACGAGATATTCCGTCGGCGATCGAGGCTCAAAGGGATTAAAAAAATCCAAACTTACCTACTAAATGTGTAAGTACAATACATATGGTTGCATTCACATTGTGTATACTTAATTAACATTTTTCTGCCTACCATATCTGCACGCGAACTGCAGATACACACATGATACTCGTATAAAAATGTCCAGATACGTAGTAGAAAAAATATTGTACAACAATACACCGCCCCCTATTGAACACAAAACCTGGCATTGTAGTCGCCGTCGCTAGTGAAAAAAAACGTCCGGGGTTGCCAGCGCTATAAAATAAAGGTCCATAAAAGGTGAGTAATAATGAAATATGTATTACACGGGTATAATGTTGTTAGCCCCCGTTTAGGAATGAATGAGCGCTTTGATAGTCAGTTTGACTTGTCTCCATTGTGGGATTGCCCGTGAAATCGCTCGAGATGCAAGGGATAGATTTATATCCACAGTGGGACCGGTAATAATTTAGCTAATTACAGGGGATGCCACTATAATAAATCACGCAAAATTGCAGGGAAATTATGATTCCAAGCGTATATTTTAACGTAAAGAAAGCGATACTTTCTCCAAGTTTAAATTTAAGTTTACTGGGAGTTCATAAGCGATTTTGAAAATATTTTTTTTTGCAATGAACAACCTTAAGCTATGGTAATAAAGGTGGATAAATTATTTGAAATAGGTAAATGTAAGGTGGTATTTAGAAAGACGGCACTTTCGTCGGAAGAAGCAAAGCCGGTTCAACTAATTAGTGTTAATCAAATAACGTTCTCTTTGGCGGTATAACTGGCTGGATTTGACTAATAAGAAATCTTGTGAACTTAAAAAAGTGGAATGACGGTTTATATTATATATTTACTGCTAACCAAAGAAAATTGCGGTTAATTTTAATTGCATAAATTAGCAATCTATATATGAAACGGTTTTCTCTCTCTAACAAGCAATATTATAAAACGGTTCTAGTTTCGTAATTCTTTGAGATATCTGAATGGGATTTTCGTTAGGCATGTTTTTTAACCGTCATTCTTTTGAAGTATTGGTTTAGCTAGTTAGGCAATACCTATCCTGAAAATGATCGGTACCCATCAACTTATTTTACATTTAGGATCTGCCTAGCCAATATAATCATTTATGTCGGTCAATAACCACTCGTCCTTCTCGCACCTCCATACATGCTAGTAAGAGAAATAAGGATGTCACAATACAAGGCACAAAATTTTAAATATTGCTCCGACTTCCTCCTATCTTGTGGTGGCTCTGCGTTCATTCATCGAATACAGTCTGTATTGTGACATCCTTATTTCTCTGTATTGAATATTCTACCTTGGATTATAGAGTTGCTTCTTTACTCTTTACTTTGACGCAATTCGGCCAACTTAAATGATCTCCGGTACATGTGGCGAGCCTTAATAGGTTACGTAACAACTTCCAAGTAAGTGAATACATCGGAAAAAAAACGAGGAAGAAGCAAAACATGCGAAAACGTTTTGTCGACTCTGCATTGTAATTGCGTGTGAAGTGAACACACTTGTCATTTAGAAACTGTGAAATCTCCGAGCCGAGTTAAATAGAGTAATAAACACACATTTCATGATAACAGCATGACAGATGGAAAGTTACCTTACTCATTTTGTCAGAGGAATTAAAAATAGCGACTTGCAAAACGCGATATGATAAGCCAGTACCTATTTGTCTTGCTTGCTTACGAAAAACATGTTTATTTAAACGAAACTTTTAATAAAAATAATATAGATGCGTGTCTTAAATACCTACTTACCATCAGGCCGTTTCCCGGAGGGGTAGGGTCTCCCCACACCTATCGACGCGGAGTCGGCTTTCGCCGAGTGGTTTGTACCACATTCCTCATGTTTTGTTCGTAATCCCGTCGATAGACGTCGCCTCGCGTCGGCCGTGCCGATCGACGCCTTTTTCGCTCTTATTGCGTGGACATAGAGTTTTTTGATCGGCTAACGCCGCGTCGATAGGTGTGGGGAGACCCGTAGGCAGACATCACAGCCTTCATTTATTTTCATAGCATTCCTCATACTCGTACATGCCCTTCGGTTACGGCGGCGGTATACCTACGTACTCTACCACCGACTAAAAACCCCCCGATGGTCCTCCTCGACGCATTTCGGACGGCTCCGGGATCTTCTACGGAACGCACCGGTGCCGCCCAAGCGTCATGACTCTGTGGGTCCAACGGATTAGTACCTGCAACCAAAAATTTGACTTTGCTTTTTACTTTGACTTTGAGAAATTCGCAAGTCTAAATCTCTGTAGGTTATGTCTCATAGGTACCTACTAGTAATAGTATAAGTAGTATAATAGTACATATTATATCCTACTCGAGGGACGAGGGTTTTACTGTAAACTAAAAAAACATAGCTCACAAAAAACCGATACCTAGTGAAAGGTACTTAAAACATGAGTATTTGATGACAAGTATAAAGGATAGTCATAAAACAAATCAACAGGAGTTTCCGCTGCAATAAAGCGACATTTATTCCAATCAAATATTAAATATTTACCTAATAAACGTGGGGCCATGTTTGCTGGCAAAATAATTTCTAAGACTCGGCAAATTCATTTAGAATGTTGGCCGAATTGAACATTGATAAATAGAATCAATATACAGACAGACTACAATAATGTAGGCACGGCAAATATGTATCTTTGCATTCATATTATGATGTAAGTTGGTTATTAGCTTATTAGTTCGTTTGTTATGCGTAATGTTTGTTGGTTTGGAATAACTAGGCAATACGGGAGCGCGTTATATTAATCTGATGATACGTGAATCTTACTTAATAAAAGAACAAAATATTCAACCGAGCTTTTCATTCGCCTGTAATTTAAGACAATTACGATTTTTAACCGACTTCACAAAAGGAGCAGCTTCTTCAGTCGTCAGAATCTTTTATTTTTTATGTATGGAAAATTATTTTGGTGTTTTATAGGGCATTCCAGGACACAACCAGGAATAACACTGCGACCGTCTCTCAGGATGCTTAAGTTAGTATTAAGGTGTTATCTTATAAATCACTGAAATTCTCAGAGATTACCTAGCAAGCACGTTTATATTTACACGTAAACAAAACATTTCCAGTGTCCATTATCCATAATTTTCCACGAGCATTTGGTCCGCGAGGCCAACTCGCGCTAACAGTTTCAGCACACATAATTATCGAAAGTCGCACGTCCTCTACACTGTTTGATCACTTATTGGCCAAGAGATTACGGTTTCTAAGTAAAATGTGTATTGAATAATAGCTGTTGACTATAATACTAGCACCTCACTTAGTGTAGGTTTCATTTGTTTTGGTTGTTAGCGGCCGTTCTTTGCCGAAGCCGAGCCGTTGGGAAGCTTATTTAAGAGTTTGGAACACTTAATAATATCCCGTTGAAATAGCAACTAATGAAGTGCCTGCGATTGGGTTTTTTATCTTTAATAATCAACGCATTTGCCCTCGGAAATCAGTTCATGTGGCAAATTGGAAAATAAATGTGGAAATGTTCTCGTGGCTTGGCGGAGTACTAAATTAAAGTCGGTTAAAACTTTGTTTTTAAAGTTAATTATTCCCCAGAAAGTAGGTACCACACACAAGAAGATTCGTTCGTGATGCTGCATTACTTTAAAATAACGAATCATTTAATACCATAGTTTCGTAGACTACTTAATTAAAAATATAAAACCTCTTCAAATATAAAATTGACATCCCTATTCAAGCGTTTGGCTGTAATGTGGTGAATTGAATAGGGTCTGGATCATAGCAGATGGACTGGCATAACACGACTTATTGGAAGTACTTGATAATACGAGTAGAGGTACTAAATCTAATTTCGAATGTTCAATAAACTTGATCCCTTAGGAATTGCAGGCCAAGCACTGTACTGTACTTTTAATATTATCCTGTCCTACATAAGTGTTGTAGAGTCAACTTTATAACTAGGTAATGTGGTCTATTACATTACCTAGTTATAAAGTTGACTCTACAAGACTTATGTAGGACATTTCGAAAGGAATGTTCTTATTTCAATTTAAGGCCAATCGCAATCGCGTATAGCATAGTATGTAGAAATTAAACATACTGTGCTTACCGTATATAATACAATTACATGATAGGACATGCCGCATGCATGAGCTAAGACGACTCAAATGTTATTTGAATCATCATCATTTTGACTCTTACAACACGAACATAGCATAAAAGACCCAACCGTGACTTCACTGGCAGTTTAAATAGTACATTGTGATACAAGTGAGGTATGTTGATAGTTACATTAGAGGCGGAATTGTTCACGCGAACGGCAGGTGAGCGTGATAAGAAAGCCGAGGATGTAATTATCAAAGCTAACGCGTTTCATACAACGTTTTTCAACACATTTTGCGAGGAAAAAATCCTTTTCATAAGATGAAAATTTTATAGGTCTGCCAAGTTATTTTATTTATTTAATGGCAACAGGTTTTTTAGCCATCCAGACTTAAAATCTCTAAACAGCCAATATAAAAAAAAAAAATTCGTTTAAAAATGCCATTTTTATTCATTCATGTAAAATGTTATCAATATTATGTTAATAATATTATTACTAAATCAAACGTTTCTATATCGTATCCAAAAAGAAATGGTCAATTTATTAATAAAAAGGATTTAATTTATTTAGTCGAGTAAGAATCCACATGCCGAAAATTAAAAAAAAATCTGTACATTGTGTACAACCCGGTTAATTTAAGATTGCACTTGCTTAACGTTGCTAGGTGCCAACGTGACTTAGGCGCGGCCTGGCCGCGGCGGACAATAGTAAACTTGTCCGCCGTTGTCAAATTTACTATTGTTCGCCATCGCAGGCATGCCTTAATAGGTATATAACCATAACACACAAGTATCGCAATGTTATAAAACACGCATGTTCAATACCCAGGATTATGAGCCTAAAAGCGACATAATAAGAGGTACGTTACGAACAAATGTGTTGAAATAGTACATTATGTAACTAGGGCGGTGAATTCGTGAATGCCCCAGATCGCAGGTGTTTGTGGCCCGAACCGAAGGCGAGGGCCATAAATATGCGCTCTGGGGCTTTACGAATTACCGCCCGTGTTGAGTACAAAATTTTACGTCTTCACCTGGCTACAATGCGAGTTTTCCCGTACGCGCAGCGTGCAGTAAAACTCGCATTATGGCCAGGTGTGACGTAATAGTTATTTACGATACAAGTGCCGAAAATAGGAAATTCGCAACGAGTGGTGATAAATTAAAACACGACCGAAGGGAGTGTTTTAAATCGACACGAGTTGCGAATTACCTATTCGCACGTGTATCGTACAACGTTTTACTGTACATATGGCTCTTTAAAGTTTTGACGTATGCACGGAAAGTGCTCATTTCCGCACTAGTGCGGGAAAGTAGCACCATGTGTACTGTAAAATATATTTCGAATTTAGAACTTCGCTTTGCCGCGCGCGCGTAAAAGCCCAACCAATTTATTGGAATTACAATTCGAACGACAATAGTCTTTGAGTCGATGTGATAAGAATCTGCACGTAAACAAATTTAAGTTGGTTGTTGAGTGGTTCGGTTCCATTATGTCTTACACATTCGTACCCGGATCGCATCGCACGTGTTAATGAGATGAACGAGAGAGCCGACAACACAAATTATCGGGTCCACTGTAATGCGACCCTCTGATGCCCTGAGGTGCTGTGTTTAGTGCCATGTTTAGTGGTTTTATCTTGGTCGATTACACATTCAGTGCCAACTGCCAACCATTTCGTAACTATCTATACGTAGAAACAAAACACGACAAAAACGCCTACCCATCTAGCGGCCTCCGATCGCTGCAAGTGTTGATGGTCGAAGCTTGAGACTTTTACATATTCAACAGAGTTATATGTAATTGTAAACGCCCGTCAATATATATGTAGATCCACCAAACGTAAGGTCCAGTCCTTAAGTACGAGTAGCCAGTAGAACACCTTTGGCACCTTGTCACTTTCAGCGGTTCATATTCATATTCATATTTTTTATTAATAAAAGTACAACATTTTACAAGTCAATTTGTTACATTTCAGGTTATTAGTAGGCACATGCACAGACTACACAAGTGGTGTGTGGTTACATATATTCTAATACTTAGTTATACTTATATAATATATATTACTTATTTTTTCCTCAACATAAATTCATCTATGGTATAGCATGCTTGGTCAAGTAATAAAGTTTTTATCCTATTAATAAATATTACATCGCTTGCCGAGTTAACTATTTCAGTTGGGAGAGTGTTGTAAATCTTCGCACCAATGACACCGAGTGATTTTCGTGTTTTCGCGAGTCGACGAGACGGAACTATCAGGAGATGTTGCCCGCGTGTATTTCTGCCGTGATTTTGTCCGCGGGTAGTGTATTGGTCCAGATTAGCTCTTACGTATTTGCAGTCCTCCAATATGAAGACGCACGGTAGTTTAACTTTGTATAACATTTTAAACATGATGTTAAAACGACGCAGCACAAAGGTGCCTTGTGAGGCAGACCCGTACGGAACGTTATGAAATTGACCTGGGTACCTAACCTAGCATGATGCTTTTAATTCCTACGAAAGGCAAGCAGGTAGTAAACGAGGCTCCATCTCCAAAAGCGCAAGTCAACTGTTTGAGTTTTCAATTCGCGCCCGCACTGATTCGATACCACGGCTAACGCGTATTTGTTTAGCGATACACATATAATTGTCCTGTCCAAAGCAAGATAATTCACGTCTCGGATGTACTTGAGACGGTACTCTTGTAAGTACAATCGAGGTCGTTTACTTGGGGGCAAATATCGCGCCGAATACATCTGACCGCGTCCTTCGGCGATCCCAATGTCAAATAGACAATGTATATTTATAAACACATTTTGTCGATCTGTGATACTGGAACACATGTTCCTTGTGCGCTGCCTTCCCCTTTCAGGCGTGAATGTATGTACCTATGTAGAACTTTGAACGGGCAAGCGAAGCGAACGAAGTTCTCTGTTTCAGTTTGGGCTAAAAGTCTTTCGCACGTCCGGATGTCCCTCTGTCCCGCTGTCTGCCTGCTGACTGTTCTCCTATACATGCTGCATTTCTCAACCGATTCTCGTTAAATTTTATGAGCCGGTTCGATGATTATTGATATAGATTTTCATGACGCGACCGCTGCAGGAGACCGTCGCATGTACTGACTTCTGGCCGAAGGGTGTAGTGTTTCGACGGTTCCGGGGCAATCGGCCGAATCCTACACCGGAGACGACGATGCAACGGGGCCACGCCGTTTCGTCGCCTAAATAGTATTATTTGTTGTTTTGGTTTCTTGACGCATTGGTTATTACTGTAATTTCACGTAAATGTATTTGTCAATAAAAAAAAATGACTATTCAGTTATTAAAAAAAAACAAATTCGCTTGTTCAGTAGCTCACAGAGCCACTGGTTTCAAATGGTTTGAAAGTCTCGCGCGCTCAAATTCTCCGAGAGGCCCTCGTGGGAGTTAGACGCATGTTATGCCAGAAACTTTAATTGAAATCGGATTGATAATTATCTGACGTGTTGCTCTCAGATGCGCTCTGACGATTGAAACAAAACATCGACCTATAATACTCATCACAAGCTATATGAGTTGCCCCAATGAGGGATGGAAAGGCTCCTCATTATCCTCCTAGCGTTATTCCCGGTAATGCCCCTAAAGGAGCCCGGGGTCCGCTTTGACACCTAATCCCAGGATTTGGCCTAGACACTAGTTTCACGAAAGCGACTGCCATATGACCTTCCTACCCAGAGGGAAAACTAGACCTTATTGGGATTAGACCGGTTTCGTCACGATGTTTTCCTTCACCGAAAAGCTAACGGTAAATATTCCGTACATAAGTTCCGAACAACTCATTGGTACGAGCCGGGATTCGAACCCACGACCGCCGTTTGACAGCCGCAAAATATTCTAATACATATAAAGGTAGTAAGAAAACTTGAAATTAAATTACAAAAATTAATTCGTACAATAGACTGCTAAAATAATTTTACTCCCATTCGGCTTTGCCTCAGGCGGGCGAAAAACCTACACTGTGCCGCTACTTATTTCCAGCTACCTTTCTTCCATTAAAAAACAGTCGCAACCCACGTAACAATGTACACAGATTATCGTTTCAGTGACATTACACAAGTGGCAGTGTCGTAATTGTGCTTTCGGTACAAATATAAATATTATGTTTATATATTGATAGAGTAGAGCGCTCGTCAAACAGTTGGGTGCCAATATTAACTCTAGTTATCAGGCTGTGTGGGTGAACCTGGTTGTCAAGGTCAATGTCAGGGTTACATTTCAGGGCCGTAAGTGGAAACAGTTCTATTTTCAAAATATGGGTGAAATTTCAAATTTGGAAGCCGGAGCGAGTGACGTGGTTTGCTGGCTGGTTAAACAAGCGAGCTTATTCAGTGGTTTTGGATTATTGCGAGAGCTGTAGGTCCCCCGTGGGTTCCCCGTGTGGTGTCGGGTTAGAATTTCACCACCCCCTTTCTTCCCGTGGGTGTCGTAAAAGTCGACTAAGGGAGCAGGGTCACCTGTCACTGCAATATCACATTTTGTCAATCTTTTTTATACCCACATTTATGCTAAAAGTGGCGCTGGAACATAAGTTTCATGTGCTCTGCCTACCGCTTTTAGGGATAAAGGCGTGAATGTATGTCTGTAGGTAAGGGTGGGTTGCACGAAATCGTCTGTAATCGTGAGCGGTGTTCGTTAAAATCTGAACGTATGAAAAGTTTGACAAGTTTCTACGGAATGACAGATGCTGGAGCCATATTTAACGTTGATCGGTCTGTAATCGTAAGCGCTGTTCCTTAAAATCTGAAAGTATGAAAAGTTTGACAAGTTTCTATGGAATGACAGCTGCCGGAGCGGAGTCATATTTAACGTTGATCGGCCTGTAATCGTAAGTTGGTGCAAATCACCCTTAGTCTCACCATCACGCAGGCTTTGCTTATTTGCCATTGTTGACAATGTTACTCGTAGTTACGGAAGGTTCACTGCCTAACAAACCCGAATTTTAACTGTAAGATACCCGAGCCAGAACTACAGACTTCTGGAGCTTTTTTGTTTGATACACAGGCTACGCAAAGCTTACAGCAGAGGCGTAGTCACGTAACGTTTCGAACGCGCGTTAGGACAATCTGAATGTATTTTTTCCATATAAAAAGTGACATTCAGATTCTACCTGACGTGCGTACAATGCGTTACGTGGACGACTAGCTGGACTAGCGACTGATGCCGTGAGACACGAGAAAATCTACCCTCCTCTTTCTAATTAACTGTGCAGTTGAGACAGGGGTCACTGATTAGCGACTTGGCAGCGTGTTGTGCTCACCAGCTCCAATCTGCCCGACATCCGAATATACACGATATATGAAATGAGATTCCTGTTTTAGGTAGTACTTAACCTAACTGAATTATTGTCTGTACAAACGGTTCTAACTAAATACATTGATTTGATATCAAATTTATATTTGCCCGCACGGTCAGTTGTACATGCGCCATCACGGCATCAGAATGCGTTCAACAAATGTGAATTTGATATTAATATAAAACGTTTGATTACACGGATCCCTGAACGGTTAGGTAATCGGAATCTACTCCTTTTATCCGACAGGGATGTTTCAGGAGGTATTTATGTACGTTGGTCTGTGAAAGTATTCTTCAGATTTTAACATATGCACTCAGTGGGTACCGGATCCAGGGGGGAGGGCGGGCTAGGGGGCTCAAGCTTCTCCCTAAAATCATCTAAGTCATCATTTTAGTAGGGTCAAGCCCCCCCCCCCCCCCCCCCGAAGCCCGTCCCAAACCAAAATCCTAATCCTGGATCCCCCTTGTAGGCACTCGCAATTTACAATTTTCACACAACATTAAATACACACATTCAAAATTCACATGAATTACATTCCGACATAATATATTAATTAAAGCTTATTATATGTAAGTTATACCCTTACTGAAAACTAGAGTCTAGCTCCTTTTTAGCACCATAGTACCATACATTGGTATGCCTCTTATAGAACGGTTTTAAGTATGGTCTTAAATCTAATTTGTACATTGTATTTAATTTATAATACAGATGTTATATAAAGTTTTCTATGACTATGTCAATACATATTCGTCTATGAAAGAAGCAATGTCTAACAATGTCATTGCCGTATAAAACGAATTAAATTAATGTTGCTAGGGATGAAAAATAATCTAGCGACAAGCGCTGCCATTAGTCAACATAAAAACAATGTTAATATATCATAAAATAACGATCGACACAAATTGTGTATTTAATTTATCAAGGCAAACTCCTTGGATTACATTGGCGGTGTTACCAAATATTTTCCCTGCAAGCGGGCGTTGTGTGCTCTGTACATATTATGTGTGTTTATGTATTGTACTGTGTGTCGAGCACATATTTAGCTGGGTCCAATAAGAGGCCCCTTGGCCTTACGTTATGTGTTAACCTGACTAGGTTAGGAGGAATCCTAAGTTTGTTGCAGAAAGGTTTGAGTTCTGTTGATATAACTTACCAGTTAATGCACGCATGCATAAGCGATATTGTAGGCACGATTCTGTGTGCAAATCGTTTAGTAGGTACTTACCTACAAACATGTATTTTATGACAATCAGCAATGTTTGCATCTCTTGAGTAGTTTGCTAACAGTTGCGTTAGCGAATGTCGTCGTTCAAAATTTTAAAGCAACGCGCACATAACCTAAAAATAATAACCTGTAACAACACAAATAAAATAACAATTACGCAAACCGAATAATCCCAATACCTTATTAGCATAAAAGTAGTACCGAGACCTTTTACAAAACAGGTCTCCAGAAAACAAACTCTTGCGCATAGGCGCGCGCCGGCGCTGAGCAAACAACATGGCGGCGATAAGCGGCCATCTTGCCAACGGATCGAGGTTACGACGCCACACTGGAAATTCAAAATTATGACTTTATTGCCATGTTTGAGTTTAGTCATGCAGTTATTATTATAAGGGGGCTGTAAGGCGTGGTGAATTTTGTAGCGTTAAGAAAACTGCTTATGTCAATAATACCTATCTTGAACATACGAGTATTATAATGTTATATAAGAGGGTTCTATTCGACTAAGTGTTTTGAATTGGACCTCTTTTTGAATTAGTCGTGCGCTGGCATTCTTACACATTAAGGGTGGGTTGCACCAACTTACGGTTAAAGGACCAATAAACGTAAAGTATGGCTCCGGCAGCTGTCGTCCCATAGAAACTCGTCAAACTTTCCTAGCGACGAAAATCCCATGTAGATATCGCAAAGAATTATGAAGCGAAAGAATTAACAACCGTTGTAATATTGCTTGTTAAAGAGAGAAAATGCAAGCAGTGTGTGACGTCACAATACGCGAGACTGCCGCAGAGTGCGTCGAGCGCGCGGCAGGCCGAACACGACGGGGCGCCGCACGTTGCCGTCTCTTAGTGACGTCACAATCTACAAGCGTCATCGTTTCATTTGAAGTTGCGTTTTCCGAAAAAGAGACCGGACAAACCCCTTCTTAAAACTTTGTACAGTTATAACTTCGTGATTATTTAACCTCTTGCGTTGATTTTTTCTCCATTTGTCTACATTTTTTTATTATTATTATTATTTTATTTAGTGTCTATACCCGGTTGTACGTTGTGTCATATACGTGCTACATTTTCGCAGTAACTTGCTTCATAGAAAATGTTACTCATATTATCATTTCATAGAATGATCAATTTCTAGTGCACTTACTTTGTAGAAGCTGTATTTGTAGATTTTTTATAGTTCAGATAATTAATCTTTCGTAATTCATATCAAAGAGTTTTAGGTCATACAATATCGTTCCTTATAATATTTAGTTAATACCTATAATAGTTTTTTCAAAGCCTGTATATTCATAGAATTTTGTTTGTGATTTTATTACGCTTAATATTTTCGTTTCATACAAGACTCAGTAACTCAATAGGTACTTTCTTTGTCAAAAATTAAACCATAGATGATTGCTGCAAAGAAAATTAACACATTACAATATTTGGATCGCGGATAGGCTAGAAGATGGAAGTGGGAGTTTTAAAACAAGTTTTTCAACTCTTTTATAAAAAACATAACCTCGAAGACGAAAGCGGGAACAAAGCTCCCGCTTCCGTCTTCTAACCTATCCGCGATCCAAGTCGGTTTTGTCACTAAGCCTCGTTCCTTGATCCCTGTGTACTGGCAATTTAAATGAAGTTCATAAGTTCAGAAATAAGAATTTTGAAAAGAAAATACTATAACTAAATATTATATGAAACGGTTCCCATGAAACAACAAATGATATTTGTATCTACGAAACAAGAATACACGAAACATAATTCTACTGTTTGACAAGTTTCTAAAGTTAAAAAGTTTAATAGTAATATACATTGAACTGAATTTCTTTGAAATATGTTTCAACCAAGTGAATAGTCTATGAAACAATAATATTGGAACTGACACTATATGAACCACATAATTTATTAAATAATTTCTAAAATACGAAATTCTATGAAATTTCTGTCTGTGAAATAGAGTGACACCGTCTACATCCCTATTTAAAAACAACGCTTACGATTGCAGACAATTTGATTCATCTCACCCTAAGGGTGGGTTGCACCCTGAGTACAGACACATACCGATCAACGTCAAATATGACGCCGGCAGCTGTCATTCCAAATAAAATCGTCTAACTTTCCATACATACGTTTTAGATGGAAATCAAATTCACATTTGTTGCGCGCATTCTGATTCGTATGGCTTGGCCCACGTAGAACTGACCGGGCAAATCTAAATTTGAAATCAATTCAATGTGTTTAGTTAGAACCGTTTGTAGAGACAATAATTCAGTTAGATTAATTACTTACCTAAAACAGGAATCTAATTTCATACATCGTGTATGTATATTCGGATGTCGGGCAGATTGGAGCTGGTGAGCACATCATGCTGCCAAGTCGCTAATCAGTGACCCCTGTCTCAACTGCACAGTGTAAATTAAAAAGAGGAGGGTAGATTTTCTCGTCTCGCACGGCGTCAGTTGCTAGTCCAGCTGGTTGTCCACGTAACGCAAATGTCACTTTTTATATGGAAAAGTCAGTTAAATTGTCCTAACGCGCGTTTGGAACGTTACGTGATTACCCCTCAGCTGTAAGCTCTGCGTAGCCTGTGTACCAAACACAAAAGCTTCAGAAGTCTGTAGCCCTGGCTCGGGTATTTTCTAGTTAAAATTCGGGTTTGTTAGGCAGTGAACCTTCCGTAAGTACGCCCTTACATACTTCACAGGTAGTAAAACCAAATAAAAACCCACTTCAGTGGGAAGAGAATACCACGTGGTTCCATGTATGAAAGTGCGAAGCGATAAGTCGTCATAACTATGAACGTGCATACCGGCTATATTTATCAGTTAAACTATGATAATGCTACTGTCATTTAACTTGACTTTATGATTGATAAGGTTATTTCAGTATGTGCGGTGTGCTCACATGCGGGGTGAGCTAGGTGTCGAGTGTCCTGAATCTTTGTTGGAATGTTTGCTATGTAAGCCGGTCGTGTTGCTGGGTACAGACAGACAAGGGATATTATTACTGTTTAGTATGAAGACTCATTGACTTAGCCTCCAAAAGGTGGCTCACGCATAGGTCACGCATATTTGTAGCAATTTTATTGGAAATCAACTTTTTATACTGGCGAATAATACGACCTGCCTGACCTCTATTTCACCAACGTAACAATTATCACCTGACACTGACAATTCGCCATACATTGCTTGTTCTAGAAGTTAAGGTGGTTGCTAGGTTACTTGTTGATCCCGCAAGGTGAACATACTGGTCGTTGTCAGGCTAAGTTGTCAGGTGATAATGGGGTTGGCCGGGCGAAGGTATTTGCAGATGGCGCCAGCATAGGTTGAACCTGTCAGTCCTACCAAAACGGAAAAATTCTTGTTTTTTTTTAGGAATTTCCTTGTTTTGGATCAAGCCGTTTAAGCCAAATCCCATTGAAAAAGGCTATATTGGGGGAAACCTATTATGGCGCCATCTAGTCGAACAGTTGCCAACTCCATTGTCGAGTTGGTAGAATAGGAGCCTGATGGTGGTAAGCAGCCACTGTCTGTACCATATGGACGCGTGCGGCTACAGAAAAATTACAAGCGCGTTGTCGACTCTTTGTCGTTTTAAGGATTCGTTATCTTAACAGCTAGAGACATACGTAGGTTTACTTTCAAAACAACACATCTTCGGACACTCCATTCCCACAATGTGTAGTGGTGTTAAATTATGCCATACCGTATGCTTGTTTCTCACCATCTTAGTATAACCGATACGATAAGGGTTAAGGGCTTGGTTTATCTTAATCCATATAAATTAGAGTACTGCTGTGCCGCTTGATCACCCGTTTACAAAGTCCACATTAACAGAATAGAGAGGACTCAAAAGAAATTTACGTCACACTTGGCCATAATGCGAGTTTTACTGCACGCTGCGCGTACGGGAAAACTCGCATTGTGGCCAGGTGAAGACGTAAAATTTTGTACTCAACACGGGCGGTAATTCATAAAGCCCCAGAGCGCACAAACACCTGCGATCTGGGGCTTTCACGAATTCACCGCCCTAGTTACGTAATGTACTATTCTAAAGCACTTGTCGATCCTATTCAGACAAAATGAACATTTTAAACTAGAAAATTTAAATAACAGAAGAACTTTGCTTAGCATGTCTTTCTTGTATAAGACCATGAATAACCTAATTGATTCGCCTCAAATTGTTGATAAATTCATTTTAAGCGTCCCAACTAGAATACCTGGCATGCCTCGTGCCTTTCACTTCACGTTCTATTTTGTGAAACCAACTTTGGCAAGCACTCGCCTGTACCTCGCCTGTCGCATGCTTATAATGATCTCGTTACAGAACAGGAAAATATCGATATTTTTTGTGATTCTCATAACAGTTTTAAATGCAAATTCAGGGATCTGTTGTTGAACCTTGAACCACAGTCTAACTGATTCTCTATGATCTATGTGATCGAGTTTTAATTTTTTAAGCCTAGATAGTTTAGTGCATTAATGCAAAAATTGTAACGCATGATGTGGTTGCCTATTATTAGGGTTACAATTAGACAATAAGTACTATGATGTTTCCACACAAAATGTAACATTGTGAACTCCGTTGGCAATCCTTAAATAAATAAATAATAATAGAGAACAGAAATCATAATATCATAAATAAGTATTTAAACAATACTTATTTATGATATTATGATTTATGAAATTGTCATATAATGAGATGTATCCGATGGTAAGTTTTTTTTGATTGATTCCTGCACTACCAGTTTACAACTCTTCTTGAAAATTTCCTGCTACCCAAAGGTTGTCTGGAAGAGATCGCTCTAAAGCGATAAGATCGCCTGTTGTTACCTTTATTTAACATTTGTACTGTTGTAACATGTTTTTCTTATGTTGTGGTGCAATAAAGAATATATTATTATTATAGAGGTAAAGGTGTAGATTATTATATATATAAACTGGCACTGGAACGTAAGTTACATATGCTCTGCTTATCCCTTTTAGGAGTTGTAGTTTGTGTGTAAAAACTTAGCATTTTTGCTGAAACTGTGAGTCTACCCTTACACACATGCGCCAACTAGGTGCCGTCTGTCTGTTGGTTCAGCAAATTTGTTCTGTCTCACTTCGCGATGGGGATTAGTCTGTTTTTCTACAAGATAACGGTATCTCATGTATGTTGCGAAATCACACGCTTGAGTCACGAGTGGAATCATTATACGGGGTAATTATGAATTGAAAAGTAATATTGTTTGTGAATCTTATTTTCAGGCATCATCTCAGAATGTTAGAATGATAAACGTCATCATACTCCTAGCGTTATTTCCGGTTGAGCTCTAAAGGCGCTTGAAGTCCGCTTTGACACCAAATCTCAAGATTTGGTAAAGGGAGTTTTACGAAAGTGACTGGCATGGCATCTGACCTTCCAATCAAGAGGGAAAACTAGACCTTATTGGAATTAGACCGGATTCCTGACGATGTTTAACTTCACCGAAAAACTAAAGGTAAATACCTATTCCATAGGTATCTTTCATAGGTGCCTAACCGGGATTCGAACCCACGACCGCCGCTTGACGGGCATGCCTGTGTGCCACTTAGAGCATCACGAAGATAACTTAGCATCGAGAGATAGCGATAGTTATAGCATAAGAATGATAAAGTCTAACACAGAATCAATAATAGTACGTAAGTAATATCAGACAACCGTTTACCTGTACGTCAGTACAGGATCCTCTTCATGAAAACCGATATTTGACAGCCAGAAAACTCAAATCATGTCATCTCTATCTATCACATAAGTAACATCCGCTCTTCCGTCGATTTAAGGTGTGCGAGTGATACGAAAAAGCCAGGCAGAAAGAGGCCTTCAACCCCGTAGTTTTGAGATCATGAAAGCGCAGATGGCGGTTGCAGTTGAAGTCAGTAATATATAGCTTAAATTTTCGATATTATTATTATTATTAGATATCACTGATCCCTGCGGCCCTCGACCCGGCTGTAGACCTAAGAAGCGAAGGCTGGATATCTAAAGGCTCATATGAGCGAAAATGGGCTAACATGGGCCCAACGTGCAAAGAGGAAAGGCTGGTAAGGGCCGGGATAACGCTAAGTAGAAGAACATTATTAAATGGCGCCGATAAGATCGTCCTTATTCAAAATACCTTAGAATTATTTAAACAAGGAAGGCGACATGAAATCACAGCTATATATAGATAAACTTACACAAAGACTTTAGCACGCCGAGAATTCACGTCAGCTAATATTTAATTGTCTTATCTGCATAGTTAGAGATATGTGATTCTACGTGGCAAACCGTTGTCTATTTACAGGGTGTCACAAAAATTGTTATTATAGAAAATCCTTATGAATGTAAAACGGTGTTAACTTCCTTTTATCAAGAAATATAGTATAGAAGCGATATTTTGAAGTTGTAGATCTTCCTATATTTCAACAAGATCCTGGTCCATTCTAACTTGTATTATTATTTATTTTGTGCCTAAAGGGATCCTAGTGTATCGCAGCAGTGCAAAAAAAATCAGAACCTCAAAAGACTGCCACGCTACCGTCAATTTTAAACCCATTTGATTTACAACTAGTGCTCAATTTCAGAGGTAGGTAAGCGTTCACGGCGCTAAACACAAAAATATTGTATATTTCTATGGGGTTTTGTAGTTTGGAGCGCCTCCTCCAATTACTACCACGCATAGACGCCAAATTATAGACGCGCTCCTGTTATTCTTAAATATTTTTTATAAATAATATTCTATTACACTCAATACTTAATTTCAGAGCGCAAAAATAATCTTATATTATTATTACTTATCTAATGATATTACGTAGGTACTTACCTACATATATTTTTTTTTAAACCTTGGAAAGTTGCGGGCTTGGCTACTCTAGCGGCTCTCAAATATGTATTTGGATATAAAAGCGTACTTTACTCAATTAAAAAAAAACTATCAATTTTATTGTATTTTGTGTCAACTTATTTTCGGGGCAACCTGTATTATATACAAATTGACGCATATACTATAACTAGTAGGTAGGTATCTCATGTGCTTAGAAATTATTTAACCTTTTCACCACCATTGACTTGATATGAAGTCCGCACATTTCGTGCCCCACACGCAAACATACTTATCTAGTCAGTTTCTTCAGTCAAATAGATTTTTTCGATTTTTTCAGTCAAATGTATAGTCAAAGAGATTTTTTTTAGATACTGACGTGCGTTGGCATGAGTTTTGATATCGCATTTTACGTCTGTGGCAATTGGCGTGTGGGGTAAAATCATGTTGATTTTATTCACGTCAAAGTTATTCAAATAATTTCGCCGTGAATAATTCTTATGTGAGAAAATTGAATGAAGTTAACTTATTCTTATTCAAATAAATCTAATCATAATTTTTTATTTTAACTAATATACCATGAATATTAATGTAGTTCGGTCGGACACTCGGGGTTAAACACGACGCATTTGGTTATTTTGGTATCGCTATATAGAGGCACTAAGTAGACTCTTAAATGTAGTGTAATTTATACCTATTGTATATGTCTGTGGATAGTGGAACTCCTCAATGGCTACTTGTATAGCCCACGACTCTCGAGTTTGGGCTCATTTGGTTTGTATTGACGAGTTCTATACATTACACTTGGTGACGATGGTCTGATGATGGAGTCAGGAGGTGGATAGTGGAACTCCTCAATGGCTTCTTGTATAGCCCTCGAGTTTAGGCTCATTTGGTTTGTATTGACGAGTTCTATACATTATACTTGGTGACGATGGTCTGATGATGGAGTCAGGAGGTGGATAGTGGAACTCCTCAATGGCTACTTGTATAGCCCTCGAGTTTGGGCTACAAAATTGTACCGACGATACCACAAAATTAACTTTATTTGAATAACGTTTTATTTAAATAAAATGTTAGTTAGAATAACCCCATTTGTGGAATAATTATTCCGTATTTTATTCCTTATTTAAAATAAAAGTAGCATGATTTATTCACCTTCATGTTATTATAAATAACGGGCGCAAGAATTATTCTTATTCAAATCGATTTGAATAAGAATAAAAATTCTGTTTTTATTCTTATTCTTATTCAAATAAAAATTTGCCCAACTCTGTGTGGGGCAAAACTTTTTGCTTGTATCGTGGCGGGGAATAGGTTAAATATGTAGCCTATTAAGGGAGATGTCAAATTTTATACACAAATCGACCTAGTTCCGAGTCAAGAAAATATCGAATATTTTTGTATCTAGGGGAAAGATTAATATGGACACTATTTCAACTAACGTGTGGCATTGAAATCACTTTCCTACCGTGTTTGGAGTTGACAATTTTGATATATATGTCGAAGTTTATATGAACTAACAGCTATTACAATCCCAAACTCAAGGCGGTTGAAGAATAATAATGGCCTCTGCACACTATGTTTTATGACGGACATAGAGCATTTGTCCCATTCTGACAAATATGCGAGTGCAAGAAGGACAAATGCTTTATGTCCGACATAAAACTTAGTGTGCTAGGGGGTCTGGGCTCAAGGCTTAGAATAAAAGATACGTACCTATTGTTGTCATATAGCTATGATATAGTAAGTTGTGGTGACCTTTCGGGTCCGATTCGCACGAAGGGTTCCGTACCATTATCTATAAAAACGGCAATAAAATCACGTTTGTTCTATGGGAGCCCCCTTAAATATTTATTTTATTCTGTTTTTTAGTAAGTAGGTATTTATTGTTATAGCGGCTACAGAAACACGAATCATCTGTGAAAATTTCAACTGTAATGTACAACTAACTACCACGGTTCATGAGATACAGCCTGGTGACATACGGACGGACAGCGACAGCGGAGCCTTCCCAATAGGGTCTTTTTACCATTTGGGTAGGGAACCCTAAAAAAGCATCCATAGGAAGAGATGCGTATTGGAAGAGAAGGCTATTATTGTATTGGTGCATTTTTCCTTGCACACCGGTCCGATATCTCTCACAAATCTGGTCCCTATTTCACCGACTTGACAATTGTCACCTGACAACGACAATTCTTCTTCTCCGTACATCGCTGATTCCACAAGTAACCTAGCAACCACCTTAACTTCTAGAACAAGCAATGTATGGCGAATTGTTAGTGTCAGGTGACAATTGACAAGTTGGTGAAATAGGGGCCTGGTTTCACGGGTGTGGTGGGGGATACTCACGAGTAGAAAGTTATAGCTCACGGGGGCAGTCTGGGTTATGTGGTATGTGGTACCCACCAAAAACTCCACGTCAGCCGCCATCTGCGCTAAGTCATTCGAAAGACTCGAGGCCCCCGCCAGAAAAAATCACTGGCGACCCCCTAGAACCCCCTTAAGGCGGTGCATTGGAAATTATCGCGTGCTTTAAAACGCCGTTCTGACTAGATTCAGAAACAATAAGGTCTGATTTTCAGATGTATGATTCTTGAATATATGATTGTTAATCTGATTTTATCGACACATGATTGCTTAAAATTTCCTCTATAGAAAAAAAACCAAAATTGGGGTTCAATTTTCCGTTTTTTACTCAATCGATACATTATTTTACGACACAATCAATTTAATACTACCTATAGTATTTTATCTCATCTAAATTCTCACGTGATGAAATTTTAATAAAAGTTCACTATGTTAGGTATTTATCGAAATTTGTCCAAAAAAGCCATTCCCGAAGAGTGTTACATCTCTTTTTCTCGTGCGCGGAAGGCATATGCGTGTCTCTGTCTAGGGGGCGTGTTCGACTCGACTCAACGCATCCCCTTAAGCCGCCTTTTACGACTGCCAGCGGAGACCGTAGACTTATTCTTGCCTGAGTCTGCACGGTTGTAATACACACTTACAGGTATAATTCATGAAAGACCTGGACACGAATGATTTAGTATGTTTGAATAATTTATATTAATTGATACAGTAAATCATAATTAATGCCATCTCATAACAATGGCTTTAAATTAAACGAGTGAGTGTGCACAGTTGCTCTTGTTTTTGGTACGTATTAATGAATTGCGAATAATTTATATTATTTCAACGGAATATGAAATGCTCGCATATTTTGTTAAACTTTAAATTGTAGTACCTACTTATTGTCGCTACGCTACAATGTAGTCATTGGTGTTAATAAAAATAGACATAAACAAATTTAAAAAAAAACTTCTTCCTTTTTACAAGTTTTCATTTAACTTGCATACTTTTTTTTTATTACCTATATTATTTATGTACGCATTTGACCACTATACCACCTGATGGTAAGTGATGATGAGGTCGAGGATGTTACGCATACCTAGACCTATACTGTTTAAATGTAATAAATGTGTAACAAAATGTGTGTCTGTAAAAATTCTGGACAATCTTACACAAACCGAACTACTTAGCCCAATAGTAAGCTCAATAAGGCTTGTTTTATGGAAACCAGACGACGATATATTTAATAAATATAAATACTTGAATATATAAAAAACATCCAAGACTCAGAAACGAATTTTCATGATCATTGCACAAATATTAGCCCTTACCGGGATTCAAACCCTGGACCTTGAGCTTCGCAGGCAGTGTCACTACCCACTAGACTGACCCGTTGTCACCATTTTGTCTTTGACGCAATCAATTTTTCGGCTATTTGCCTGTGATAGAGCTGAAATGTAGGTAAGTAAAAACCGTTCTCAAATCGATTCTTCAATTTGGGAGCTACGATGCCACAGATGCACAGATACACATTTCAAACTTATAAGACCCCTAATGGAACCCGCTTAGCTGGCGCCCACGCCGTAGTCGCTTTCCGCTACATATGGGGAAACCACGGGATCGGCTACGAACCTATCTCGTAGCAATTCTTGGCAGTGAAAGAAGGAATCAATTCAACCTTTCGATTTGTTTAAAATATCAGACAATATTCCGTCGAAAGATCATTATTGATCAACGTGCAAACCGTTTGACCGGGTAACACAGTAGACAGGACGCAAAGACAAACACTGCAGCGACAATATGTAGATCGTCTAATCGCGCAGAGAGATTTCAAATATTAGTATTTGGCAAAGAATTGGAGCCCGGCGCTGTTTGTGCCCGAACCCCAATCAGCTGTTAACTTAACGACCTGCTTTGGATGGATTCTTTGTTCTATTCATTACACCTTGTATGCTTTTTTTAGCCAATGACTTTCACGGAGCATTCGGCTAGTTTACAGAAGAAGAAAAACTGATTGAACTGTTCACTGCCAGTGCTTGTAGCGCTAAGCCGTAGTCTGTGTAGTAGCTTAACGCATTCCCTGCCAGGATTCCAGTGGTTTTCCCGCTAAGTAGCGAAAAGCGTCTACGGCGTAAGCGTGCGCTAGGCGGGTTTCTGGCTGTGAAAATGTTTATGTCTAGCGGAAAGCGCCCGTAGCGTAGCGCTCTGGTGCATGCGCCGCGATTGGTTTTAAAAACAGTTTATTTAAAAATTTTGGTGAATATCAATATTTTCTAACACTTGTATCGTTTCCAGGGTTGTTAATCTTTACGCGGTCATGCGCCGCACCCACCCGTCACCCCTAACGAAAATAGACCTTTACCTACGCTTATTAGTTACTGCGAATCGTAGCGTCAAAATGTATTTGTGAGTGAACGTTAAGGTGAGCTTAAAACAAGGTACAGAATAGCGCGGTTGAAGCTATGAATTAAGAGTGATTTAGGGAACTTGGTTTTCTCGTTCTATGTGACAGTTTGCAGTACTTACCTACCATGCAGGACCGTGTGTATACAGCTTCATTGGGTCGTGGAGTTGTCAGCAACGCTAGCGCGATTTAGGTTAAGAAAAATATAAGGAAAGTACGCACAAGGTTTTTTTTTAAAGAACATAATAGACTAGATTAACTTTGTCATACAAACGACACCGCTTCGTAACAGAACAGCCGATCCGTTGAGTTCCAAACTAGGCTGAGCCTGTATTTAGGAATTCATGAAGCTATCAGTTACGAGTAGACAAGTTATCTACAATACCTACTCTTAGCTACGTGACAGAAGCTTTTTACAAACAATTACTTATAATAGTTAGATAGGTAATAGATGAAAAGTTAGATATTTGTTACAAATGTGGAGCCACGCTTTCCATACAAATTCCAAATCGTAACTTTTTTTTGCAACTGCTTAGTTAAATTCCTCAACTGGATTGTTTAAATTTCCGCGATCGCTTCTTAATTACCATTCAGGACAGCTGGTAATTGGTGTTAATTAGAGATTATTAATGGACCCTAATCTAATAATCGAACACTCAACTTTGCCGGCCGCCGCTCAATAAAGGAAAGAAAAAAGTTTACTGGAAAAGTTTGAATTTTATTTTATTAAGGATTGAAAAAAGTTACAAATCTACCAGTAAGAAATAAAGCGTGTGATGCTAATAGCGTCAGCCGGTGATTCTAGAGTTCGCATATTTATTTGTAAGTTGGACGACATTTATGTATTTGAAAACTTGGTTCAATATACAACACCTGGCAAAGCGCCTGTTTCTAATAAGTTTCTGTCATGAATATTATACAAGCTTTTATTGCGGACTTATTTTGCCCCTTTACTACTTTTACCCACTATTTCATTCGTTTTGGAACGACGCCTCAGTACGTTTCCCAATTAATCCGTTTGGCGGCAAGTTAAAAATCGTTTAAACGCTACCTGAGCACCAATTGAATTATTAATGCAGCCTCCACAAACGGCGCGGGTACATATTTACCCGCGCGTAAATAGATGCGCACACAACCAACACGCGTTTTCAGTTCTGTATATAGATAATTTCCACATGCGACTGCTTCACGCAGCCAATCAAGGAATCCAAAAGAGACATTATCACGCCAATACAAGAGAGTCAATAAAAATATTAAATGAAAGACGGAAGGCACCTTTATGCCTTCTTGGTGATGCGGGCATGACAACACACGACACCTTTAGTATAGTATTGGTGCCAAACACATACATTTTTCATAAATTTCCTTTAACGGAACTATTATGTGCACTGTGATTTTTTAACTAATAAATAGCGGGCGACGGGGACATGCCAGTTAGGGCATAATCGTAAATAATTAAGTTGGATCTCTAGCTCGCTCGCGCATACTACTGCAAGCGAGTGACGGTGATTCATTTATAGATCCGTTCAGCAATTGAAACATTTTCAATCTACACCAGTATGGCTAATACCATCTATAAATCATCGATAAAAAAAGTTTTTTTTTTTTAGCATCATAACTACATGTGACTACAAATAAAGAGCTGCTTTTGTCCGCCATGTATGGATATAGGTGCTCCATCTGGAACCTCGCAATATACTACTCCGCGTTCTTGTACACAGTTCGTACGTAAAAGGCCGTAGTTTTCCCGGTTGCGCGCGCCCGCTGCCTCTGTGTGCATGCGTGTATACCCCTTTGTCTGTGTGCACACATCCCTTTCCCAAAGCCAAAGCGGACTAAGTCAAGAACGGGATATTGTAATTTCAATCCTACCGCAGGTGTATTAAGTCTAAAATGGATTAGCGTAGGTGCATGCCCGTTCGTATCCAAAATGCGTTTATACGTGTATTGGAATTGTGATGATGTGTGATCAAAGGACGTATGCGCCGTGAGTTTTCTAATGTATATAAGTCCTTTAGATATAGGGCAGTGTTAAGGACGTATGTGTGCGGAATGGCCTTTTGGGTGGGGCGGTGGAGGCAAGGGAACGGTGGAGTCGTATTTGCCGACTTGTGCAATTAACAGCTCTTTATGAATATTCAAGAGTTTTTATACCAATTGGCGATCTTCGCGTGTCTTCAGGATGAGGAATTTGTTTAGCTTTTAGTCGAATAAAACATGTTTAACTTGGTCGACAACATCGTCAGTTTAGTCGAGAGGTGAAATTTTGGTATTGTTAGAAATCATCAGATCTACCTTTAAGGATCTACTTTAGGTAGGTATCAACCTATCTCAATTGCACAATTTATGATCGGCGTGTTTTTGGATCACTGAGAGATTTAAGATTAGTATAACTTTGTCATAATCACATCGCCCGGTTAATTAACCAGTTTAATGTGTAGGTACATACTATCAGTATGACTGGGTTATATGTTAGCTCTTATATCTCGAAAAATATTAGATCCCCGACCCACTGTAAAACGTGCCCGCAATACAATTTATAGATATTACAAATAACGATATAAATAAACGTAATAACAACCTTTTCTAAAAATACCTAAGCATTCTAAAGAACAATTTTGCTTAAAGTGTTTTTGTTTCATTTTTCAGTGTTGGTAAAGCTCATATATTTTTTTACGTCACACCTGGCCATAATGCGAGTTTTAGTGCACGCTGCGCGTACAGGAAAACTCGCATTGTGGCCAGGTGAAGACGTAAAATTTTGTACTCAACACGGGCGGTAATTCGTAAAGCCCCAGAGCGCATATTTATGGCCCTCACCTTCGGTTCGGACCACAAACACCTGCGATCTGGGGCATTAACGAATTCACCGCCCTAGTTACGTAATGTACTAGGTATTAGGATTCATAGTAAAAGAAGCAAATGAAGGATGTTTATTTTCGGTAACTCCAGCCTATGCGTAATTTTGTAATTAATTTGGTTATTCAATCTGTTTTGTCAATATTTCATTACTATATACTGTGTGTCAACGTTAATATTTTGCCTATTGCGGTTACCTAATGTAGTTATAATTCAATGGTATTCTAACAAAAAAATCCTACACTACTCCTTGTAGAAATCGTTTAAAAATCTTATGGTTTCCCGATAAAACTGATACAACTCAATTAGAAATCATGGTGTACAAACCGTTGAAAATTCTGAAACAACATCTTCAGTTTTACAAGACTCTCTACAGCGGGAAACTGTGCGAGCGAGACGACATTGCGTTTAAAGAGACAGCGAATCGGGGGTGAGTTCTGTACAGGAATCTTCAGAAAGGCCTATGAAGCGCACGGAGGGCCGTTCTAAAACGAATGGTAGTCATTCGCTGTAAGGATGTTTTTTGTTTATTTGTTGTGTTATGTGAGTATTGTGCGTGTTGTATTAAGGCAGAAGAGTGCGGACAACAAATATTGATTCGGTGCGAGGGTGTCTGCGGGGGCGGTGCGGGGCGGGGGCATATAATTTGGACTAATTCCTACTCTGTTGACACAAGCTTGTCTGGCTAGCCAGTGGCCAGGGCGGATCAACTTTAAAAAGTAACCGGGAAGAAAATGGAACTGAAAACGATCTTTGCGTTTCTATTTCAGTTGGTTTATATAGAGAAAAGAGTTTAGTTTTTGGATATATCAATTTTGTTCAAAATGAATAGGAGAAGAAGTATAAAGAAAACATGTTTCTTTATGTCACTTATGAAAGTGGTAGAGCCAGTCAAATCTTTGTAAATAATAAAACAAGACCGTTGATGAAAAATGGCGAGCATAGCCGATGATTTGTTGCGTATTTAGTTATATTTAGCCGATTTTTCCAGGGCGGGTCGCATCGACCACACTTTACTGATCGGTAATTAATAATGGCGTCTCATATCATCATCGAGAACTGTCAAGCTTTTGAAACAAACCGATTTTAAAGGACCATTTTCGATTACCAACGTTATCAAACCACGCAGCCTAAGTACCTATTGCACATCTGCAAAATCCCGTCGGCACGTGCCGACTTCCATCGATTCCCCAAGATCATCACCAATGGCACTTCATTAGTTCCTATTTCAACGGAATCTTATCAGAACCTGTGACGTACTTTTGCACTTTTAAGTACATAATTGAGGAATTCGATAAGTCATCTGTGGTCTTCATCATCAATTCCTCGCCACCAAATTTATGATTCCGGATGTAAATACACGAGTTATAACAGAAAATACCAAAATCACTACACGCGTGCCTTATAAAATTGAGGAGTCCCCTCAATTCCTCATGGATCCCATCATCTAACTGAATTTTGAAAAAAATGGGACCCACCTGGAAGTATATATACATACGAACAAAAAAAAAAATTTTCGAATCGGTTCATCAATGACGGAGTTCTGAGGTAACACACATTGAAAAAAAAAAAAAAAAAATACAACCGAATTGAGAACCTCCTCCTTTTTTTTGAAGTCGGTTAAAAAGAAGAGCGTCCCCTCCCCGCGACATACAAACACAGAATATTACTAAAAAGCATTTCATAGCTCTTGGCTAAATATAATACCTGATTTATCTCTTATCTCGACAGGGACAAGTAGACGAATCAAGGCGTTACCACCTAGTCATCCTCCTAGCGGTATTCCCGGTTGCGCCCTAAAGGAGCCCGGGGTCTGGTTTGACACCTAATCCCAAGATTTAACATAGGCACTTTTACGAAAGCGACTGCCATCTGACCTTCCAACCCACAGGGAAAACTAGACCTTATCGGGATTAGACCGGCTTCCTCACGATGTTTTCCTTCACCGAAAAGTTAACGGTAAATATTCCGTACGTAAGTTCCGTAAAATTCATTGGTATACGAGCCGGGATTCGACCACACGACCGCCGCTTGACAGCCCAATGCATTAGCCCACCGTAGCTTCGCAGAGGAACAGAAAAAAAAACCTCAAAAAAAAACAAATAAGTACGGTCTACCCAACTAAAGTCTATGCTTAAAGTTAACGTGTGCAAATTCACGGCTTCACCATTTAGCATATTTTTAACCAAACAACAGGAAACGGCTTCATTATACCTACATTATAATATGTTTGCGCACCACACCTCTGATGGGAATAGAAAACAAACCATCAGTAGCACTTAGTGTATGCTCGAACATTCACATGCATAATTCATTAAAGTACAACGTTAATTTCATTTGTAAACGTTTTTGCTAAAGCCGTGTCCGAAAGAACCTGCGTTGTGCCTCAAAATCGAAAGGTTTATCTTGCTAAGTAGCTTTTTACGGCAAGCCATTGCTTGCTTTTACGTTTCAAAATATAAGTGACTCTCTCGGGGCTAGATTTAGACACAATCAGACTTAAGTCGCTATACATTATATAGGTACCTAACTACACTACCTACTGTGAGCTGTAGACCTGGCGAGCCTGGATGAGAACAGCAGGAAAGCGGGAGATCAGGACACACAAACGAGTTTCGGCCTAAACTGAAACATAGAACTTCGTTCGCTTCGCTCCCTCGTTCGATAAATATATTAGGAGAGAATCGTACACTACTTAGTCCACCAAGATATAACTTGCATTTTGGGCACTCAACGAAGACGTAGTGGTTTGGTGGTATGCAACTTTTCGCAGGCCACCAAACCATTACTATTCGATAGTATATAAAAAAACAGTTTATTCCTTTTTTGTATGTTTGTATTTTAGTTATATATTTCCTTTTAATCTTTTGTTTATTGATTTCATTGATTGTATATGTATATGTTACTCTCCGTCGTCTCACCGAATGGACCCTGCGGAAGACCAGCGCTGGCTGCAAAGCTAGCAACATGCTGAGCTTTTTATTGTATTTATTTTATTATCTGTGTTGTTTTTGTCACGTTAAATGTTTTGATTACATTTTGATTTGACGTATATGTCTATGACCTAATAGGTAATACTTACTCGTAAATACGTAAAAATCATTTGAGACAGAGAAACCTTTATAGGAATTACAATAAACTTACAAAAACGTACAAAACGGTTGTATTGAATAACTTTTGACTGAGGCAATCCCAAACCAAGAACTAACAGAAAAATATCAGTTACTTATTCCACGCATTAATTCTCAATTTTTTTTTTGCCTTTCAACTTAGTATTTTTTAGGTTGTTAGTTTCTTTTTTGATGTGTTTTTAAATTCTAGCCATTCTCGATCAACTCACAGTAATCACTAGTCAGTCCCAAGGGAAAAGTCTTCAGTTTGTGCCATTCTTAATCATCACCCCAAAGTCACCCATACAAAAACTAAATTAGTACCTAATAACCCAGGCACCTAACAACATTCCCACAAAGCGTTTACACCAACAAGCCTTATCTCGTTGTACAAACTGCTCGTATCTCAGAATATTCCATACACGAGAGTTCCTAGAAGATAGCGGGTGAACGGGCCTTTGTCAAGGGTAAAAAATACTGAGACGTTTTCACGCTTAAAGATACCAACGAGGAGATATCTACCTACTTTTTTAATTTATTTTTATACGCAGTTAAACATTTGGGGAAAATCTCGCACAAATCGCCCTAGTCCCAAACTAAGCACAGCTTATTATGTGTACCAGAACCAGACGCGACGATATAAGTACAGACGATAGAAAACATCCATGACGCAGGAACATATATTCGTGCTCATCCCACAAATAAATGCCCTATGCCGGATTCGAACCAAAGACCTCCGGCTTCGTAGGCAGACCTAACCTAATTTGGTTAGTTGGTTTCATGCTATTGATTTAATTTTTCTGCATAATCTGATCTGTGCACCACCATGTACCTATAATAACTATTAACACGAGAGAGAACATTTCTAACCCCCGACGCAAAGAGAGGGGTGTTGTAAGCGTAACGTGTCTGTGTATCTGTCAGTGTCTGTTACCGATTTGAATGCGGTTTTTTGTGTCATAGATAATTTTATACCGAGTGTTCTTAGCTATGTTTCATGAAAATCTGTTCAGCCGTTTTTGAGATATTGTACTTGATGAAAATGTCGGGGGTTTTTCAACTTTTCTAATTTGTAGTTAGAGGGAAGCGCACAGCGGAATGGAAGACCGCAACAATAATAACATTACTACTGGCTAGATTGTATACCTACCTGTATGTAATGTTGTGTTGGTGGTGTGTAAGATCGCCAGAGACCCCGAGGAAGTGTTGTGTTGACAGTGAGGCCCGCGTTCTTCTCTAAAAACACAACGAATTCACAAATCAATAAAGGGTCGGCAACGCGCTTGTAAGTCTTCAGGAAATGCAAGCATCCTTAGGCTACGGCATCTGCTTACAACGTACCATCGCAGTGTAAAAAATTGGTTTGTTCGTTTCAGGCCATGAATATCTATTAATTTCTATTTTATACATTATCCGATAGAGTAAGTACCAAGAGTACCATTATACATTACAATTATAGCTATGACTTATTTATTACAACCTTTCTATTGTTAACTTGCAATTTACTCGTATGTAGGTACCTACTATGTAATCTGTGTTTGTTCGGCTGGAATCTTGCAACTCAATTTTGAAGCAGATAGATATCTTCAACCGATAAATGAAGCCGAGTGTCTATTAATAATAGACATGCACGTTGTGTACTAAGGTCCGTTTATTACTGACTCTAGGATAGTCCTAACATCTAGGTACATAACATTACATGCTATACTTATATCTAATAGTTACCACACCTCACTGAAATGAAATTTTGATGGGTAAAGGTATAGTTTGGATGACAATTCAATAGTATGGTACGATCGAGCTGATCAAATGATGGAAACAGAAGGTGACCATGGGAATTCAGAACTTAACCAACGTAACCCTGTTGAGTTTGAGTTTTGGGCAGAAAAGTACAGTCAGCAATAAAGGCTTGTACCAAAAGTGATCTTTTTGACAGGACATTATTTTGCTATTCCTAATAATATTCCTAAGAATGAGTTACTGGTTCTATTAATTTTAGAATCTGGTTATGTTGCCTTACTGATAACCGGACTTTTATTTAGAATGGTATCATGATAAGAAGCTTAAAGTGATGTTGTTCAAATACAAATTACCTTCCTGAATGTCGTGTCTTATTAAGATCTAAAAGTTATCCGAGGATCGAGAGACGCGCCTACTCCACTGACAACCGCGTGCCCCCATTTCACCATTTGACAATTGTCATCCGACTATGACAATTCACTGTAAAACCCGTGAGCATTTAGAATATGCGGGTCTATACGACTATATATCTCTCGTTTACCCTTCACTTTCTTAAGCCAAAATAAACGATGTCACTCGAACCCGAATACTGTTCTAGGAGCTCAGGGACTGTAAGACACCTACTTATCCAAGTAAATATTTCATTCGCAACTTATTCAGTGAACGCCCGCCATACCTCTGACAATGCTAGTGACTGATGGGTATTGCGGATGCAGTAGAAGCCGAGTATCTTTTCATTATGTTGTTAGTTGATTCTTTTATTCCAGGGTTGAAGTGTGTTGTGGGCGATGGACTAGCAACCTATCACTGCAATATCACATTTAGTCGATCTTTTATACCCACATTTATGCTAAAAGTGGCGCTGGAACATACGTTTCATGTGCTCTGCCTACCCCTTTTGGGAATAGAGGCGTGAATGTATGTATGTATGTATGTGATTCTTTTATACACACTCTAGTCTTATAATCACAATTTCAGTATACTCAAGTTGATGGTTTTATATGAACGAATATTAGTTCAGTAGGTAACGTGGTAACGTCATAATATTTGACAAAACAAGTTTTGACTTTCTGGCAGCTAGGCAAAATATCAGATGAGGTGCGATGTAAAAATATAGGTATTTAAAAGTATGAGCGAGATGCATGAATGTGATTGAGGCGAGTGAAAGACATTGCTCGTGACATTGGAACGAAAATGCGGGCAGGATTTCTTCGCTGAATTTAAAAGAATGGTCGAGCGACGAAACTGCCAGCTTTTCGATCTACCCTAGAGTCTGTGAACCTCTCCTAGATCAGTAAAGTCAGTTATAAACAGTTTCTGTGTAGTAAATTGAACAAACGGGGCAGTGGCTGGCAGCTTTCTCGCTCACACTGCTGTGTGAGCACACACACACACACACACAACAGTATCACATAACAGGATACAGTATAGCACGGAAATACTGCCAGCACCTGCAAAACCATCCTTCGGGGAGACTTATAATATTGGAGTAGAAATATTAGTTTTACATCATTTTAGTTTTGATTTTGAAATACATCAACATTTTAAGCTCCAACCCTCCAACCAGACTATATAACAATAAAAAAGAACAATAACAATTTGCCGGCAATACAGCATCACCTAATAAACGTCAAATGATTCAACCGCCGTACAAAATCAGGGATGTTTAGCCCCAAGGGCAGCCTTTACCCTCCGAGGGATGATCCACGATCTTACTTGATATTAGCACCCGAGGCTATGCAACCCTATAAATAAAAAATACTTATTACAATCTGTGGGGCGTCTGCTGGTATTTATAAACATGTAGTGATTTTTTAGGGATCTGAGCCTTAATTAAGTAGGCGGCATTGGCAAGGACAGGTTAGGTTAGGTTAGGCTGATGACTGTCTATCCTATCAGGCTATCATTTTAGACAAGGTTACAATCGACAAGCGCTAACGCCAATAGAAAACAAATAAAATGTATGGGAATGACAGCTGTTAACGAAAAGTGTTTCGTCTTCTATTTTATTATTTTCTATTGGCGTTAGCGCTTGACGATGGTAACCTTGTCCACCGCCCCGGATGTTGGTAATTATTATAAATCCTTATTAACGTAGCATTTCGCATCCTACATCGGATATTCACATATCAATTCAATCATTCGCGTAGATATTCGAGATATTAGCAAAAATCTGAAAACACGCCGGACTCGGACACGACAAGGTATAACTGTACCAATTTACAAAACTACACGAATTATTTCCCCTGATTTTATTAATTTGCTTAAACTATCTGACATTTGTTCCGAAACCTGCATTCATCTGACAAGAAATTCAAAGATTTACGTGAAGTCCCCAATCTACACTGGGCCAGCGTGGGGACTGCTGACTGTTCCCTCTCATCTATGAGAGGAGGCCTGTGCCCAGCAGTGGGACGTATATACTCGTAGGCTTATTTATTATATATTCTTATTATTAATATTCCAAAACTAATCAAAAATAATAAACATGGCATAGGCCATATTTAGCTGATTATATGTTCACTCCTTAAATTATTCCTCTCGCCCTCCCCTGAGTAGTAACTTGCGCAAAGTACACCCAAGTTGAGAAGTATCTAAGTACCAGCTTAGCGAATCTACAATTTATGCACCACAAGCAAATATAGTATATTTTGGAATTGCCTCGAACTACCGTACCTTCAACTAAGATGTACAAGCATATGTATAAGTTCTACGTACTGCTACCTTAGATTCTTGATTCTATAGGTTATCGAAGAATTTCTAAATGAAACAAGACATGATAAAAGTTGTCAGATGCAATATAAGTGCATTTAGATGCGATAAGTAAGTATATGTCTGTTATGGGACTTATGGACCATTTAAATTCGTGTTAAATCTTTAAAAATGTATAGTCAGTTTATGACGGGTCATATAAGACGGTGTCTGTTTGGGACACCTAATAGAAATCAGCCAAAACGACGTGATTGTCACTACGACTTATTAACCCGTTAATGAATCCCATCGATATGATAGCCATACCAGGTTATATCAGTGTTGAATGATATATTGACCAAATTAGGTTTATTCCACAAAAATATTGTTCGACGAGTCAACTGAAACAATTAAATAAGCTTGGTATCTAATGTGAATGAGTAAGTTTGGTGTCTAATGTGAATAAGTGTGAAATGAATCTATTTAAAATCTAAACCTGCTGAAACGAAACGCAGCCCACCGACTCAGCGTTCGTTGATGTCGACGACTACCTATATAAAAATGTATGCGTAAGTAACTATAAGTATCAAGGTTTTTAGCGATATCAAACTAGACCCGAAACTTACTTAGACAAGAAGTACCAACATAACATAAAAGTTCATCGACTGTGGACAAATCGTTCCAAGAGTAATTAGGCTTCGGTTCCACCTCACCTAGGTCCCTAACTCAAACAAGTTAATTCGGCTGTATAGCCCAGTCGTAAATAATCGAGCAAACAACATAAAACACGAAATGATTACAACGCATAGGGGCCATTTTTGTTTTTGAAAAGTATTTTGTCAAGTTAAGTAGGTACTACTACTGATATTCTAACTACTTAATAGGTTAATATGATCGGTAAATGAATTAATTGAAATTATAGTTCGTAGATTTCTGAATAAATATGAGATACTTATACTTATTGTTGTTAATTATTAATGACTGATACAAAGTAGATAATACTCGAGCGGAGCTGTGAATTTATAAGCACATCATTAAACACAACTACTTGAATTTTAGGCAAATACGTTTTAACTTACAAAATACCTGGTAGGGTACCTACTTAATTAAATTTTTGGTACAATCTTTTTTTTGTCGGATTTCATATTCACTCGTTGTTTTTACTGGACGGACTTAATTATATTTTATCGATGTTTCGTACCAGCAGACCAAATTAATTTTTCGAAATACAATGTACTATATTTAATATTACCTCAAATTGTGACCAGAGGTTGGTGTTAAGGCTAAGAACCGATATTGCAATTTTTTTTACGTCACACCTGGCCATAATGCAAGTTTTACTGCACGCTGCGCGTACGGGAAAACTCGCATTGTGGCCAGGTGAAGACGTAAAATTTTGTACGCAACACGGGCGGTAATTCGTAAAGCCCCAGCGCGCATATTTATGGCCCGAACACAAACACCTGCGATCTGGGGCATTCACGAATTCACCGCCCTAGTTACGTAATGTACTATTCTTAAACACCATCTTTATTTTTTTTCCATATAAAATAATTCAGCACGCAATGGATCACTACTTTGTCTTAATGACGTGACGTCACAGTAAATTGTCACATGTCACCCGATTCTTCCATGTGTCATCATGTCACAGTGTACGCAACACATTGCCGCTCGATAAATTATCAAAAATTCATTACGCTTTGGTAGTTAAGGCTAACTTAAATTTTTCTTGCAATATCGGTAACACGTTCCTCTGGTTACAATTTGAGGTAATATTAAATATACACACTGTATAAGTACCTATTCTTAGATGACTTAGTTAAAGCCAAGACAGTAGAATTAACCAGCAATGTCATTAGGTATATCTACACAGGTAGGGTACACAATGGGTTACCTACACACTACACACTAGTGGAGTCGTGTCCGTACAACCCGACTCATATCGGCTACCCTATTTGAAGACCTTATTTTGATAATTTCACTTGCTAACTTAGTAATTCTTCGTAGTCGTAGAGTGCTACGACTACGAAGTAAAATTACTAAGCCCAAATGGTCCAGTTTTCTTACGGATAAGGTTTATAAAAAGCTAGCACTTAGGTACCTACTTACAAAAGTGCACATCTGAAAGCAATGAACTTATAAAATACTGGATCGATTTTGATAGTATGACTTCATTCAGAGGAGCAATATTTGTTTCATTGTGCGTAATTAAGGTACCAGTGTAGGTAATTGTAAAATAGCCTAGCAGGCTTCTTTAGTCCAATAAAAATAACTCGTACAGTGATCGCTGCGATTTTCGAAATAACGGTAACATCCACATTTTTAGGGTTCCCTAGTCAAGCAAAACAATTCACAAGGATAAAATCTCTTTCTCGTTAAACCCTTAGTGTAGGGTATTTTTGGGTTGACCAAAAATATTATGGGTTATTTAAAACGATTTTCAAAATGAATTATTCGTTTGTTCGAGTCAGGTGAAAACCCCCCCCCTGGCGGCTAAATGGCTGCTACTGGGAATGTGGAAGAAATACTATCACGGCTACTTAGCATAACAGGCATAACAAGTTTCCGAGTAAGAGTCGACCAACTTAAAAGGTACCTACTTAGAAAGGCCAACTTTCGTACAAATTTGGTCCACGCAACCATTTACCTAGTTGGCGCGCGCGTGTCAATGTACCTGGGCAACTACGGAACCCTACTCTGCGCGTGGCCCGACACGCACTTGGCCGATTTTTAAATGTTCGGCAACTTATCAACCAGCATTAACTAGAGGGGCGAGCATAGAGTAAAGAGGCAGATGCGTTCAGGGCGTGTTATTTGCTTAGGATGCGTTCGCTGCAATACCGAGGGGAATTGACGGAATAATTGAATGCCAAGATTTGATTCTTGCTGTTTACGGATTATCGGAAATGTTTTTTTATTTCTATGTTCTTCCGTGGTTCAATTGTTTGATATCGGGCAACACGCCCTGTAGATTGTGTAGCTATAGGTACGAGGCTGAGTTCCAATCTTACTAGTGTAAAAAAATCACGATCGCCATTATCTTATGTAAGTATATTCCACTGTTGCACACAGACCTCATTTTATAAAAAAAAGTAGAAATACGATCCTAGGTTCAAATCCCGGTAAAGGAAAAAAATGTGTGATGAGCATGAAATACGTATTGGATTGTATGTTTTCAATGTATATTAGTACTAGCTTCTGCCCGCGACTCCGTCCGAGTGGAACTCGTTTATATCGCAGTTCCATACAAACTTTTACCCACCCATTTCACCCCCTTAGGGGATGATTTCGGGGATAAAAACTATCCTATGTCACTCTCCATCCCTTCAGCTATCTCCAATTAAAAAAATCACGTCAATTCGTCGCTCCGTTTAGCAGTGAAAGACGGACAAACAAACAAACACATACACTTTCCCATTTGTAATATTAGTATGGATTTGTATCAATTTGTATTTGGCGAGCCTTAGTGAATGTTAGTAATGAGACTAATGAGCCACAACTATGCCAATAGTACGAATGACCTTTTAAGCGATTAGGTTTTTCCCCCAATAATTCAAACAATAGAATGAATCGGGAAAACCCGCGTCTCCCCACTTTACTGTGTAAAGAGAAATCCGAGTGCCTTGAAATAAATATTAAATACGGATATTGAGTAACAACGTATGTGATAAAATAAACTACCCGTAACGACATCTATATTCAAGTGTTGGAACTAAACACCATTCAAATTTTGGTCGTGGCATGTTGTCTCTTCACGCCATATTATAGAGATCATAATTTTATTGTAAAAATACTAAGGGCCATAGTACCGTAGCCTTAACATTGCATGTACGTGACTTTATAGTAGATTATACACTAAGGGGATAAAGCACTGTTTTATGTCACGGGAGCGAATTGAATCCCGAACGTAACGAAGGACTCATAATTTAACTCCTGAGCGTAGCGAGGGAGTTATAAGTTAATTCCTGAGCGAAGCGAGGGAATTAAGACTGAGTCCTGAGTGCAGTGAGGGGTTCAACCGCCCAAGACTAAAACAGTCTTATCCCCGAGGTGTATACTCTACTTTTCACACCTTATGCGAGACAAAAAAACAGGCTCAGTAGATAAATATTATTTTTGAAATTAAATCTTCTATAGGCACCTACAAGAACTCGATTTGTTCGTCACGCGTGAACAAATGAAGGCGCGCGACGTTCCAAATTCTAAAGCACAAGCCGTGGTCCTAGATTCGAAATTCGAATTTCGAACACCGCGCTCCTCCGGACCGGAGTTCACACGGAGGCAAACTTCATTTATTTTGTCAAATCAAGTAGGCCATGGCCTAGGACAAATTGTGTTTAGCAAAATTAAACTTTATGCATATAGTAATAAGAATTATGAAAAGTGAAATCATATTATTAACCAGCGGGTTATAATGAAATTCAGTACAACATTATAACCCGGCTAATACCAAGGGATTTAATGTCTTGCTTTCGGTAGGGTTTACATGACCTATAATTCGGCATTGTCGAGCATGTGGTTTGAAAATTATTATAAGCAGTTATTCCTAGAGTACCTACAGTCGAGTTCATAATTATAGGTAGGTATGTATATTCCCAACTGTGCAAAAATATCTGAGCAACCTTATGTCCTTAACAATAAAGCCGTGTTCACGTAGGTATTTACTCGTATCATAATCATGATCACTTTCTCCATGCACATATTATTTTCGAACTTGGCTACGTTCCTATAACCATTTGAAAAATAAAAATCACTGTGTGTCGACATGTAACAAAGAGTAATAATGTCGTAACGCTCAGCAAAACAACACACCATTATTTAATGTGTCATTATAGCCCAAAGCTCATGCATGACCGAAAAAAGTTGAGCACACATTTGTTGGTCTGTCCGTTCTATTTGCGGGAGCAATTTTGCGAAATGCCACAATTTATTTAAAAATTACCCTTGTTTGTGTGGGTAAATATTGACGTGTTTGGTTTATGATAATGGTACTGGCAGGTATACGTACGAGCTCGGCTAGCGACAGTATTATTTAACAGTATTTAATATTTGCTGTCACAATGTAAAGTTTACTATAAGTATAATATTTGTAAAGTGATGCTCCTCTTTTGAAAGTTTGTATGTACAGCGTATATATGGTTTTTAATGAAGGCAAATTTGTAGAACGACTAGGAATACGTTCGAATTGTTTATGTTTGCAAATAATTGCACAGTGGGTTGACCAGCTAATTGCTTACGATTATCATGACAAATCATCCCAGTTAATATTATTAAGTACATCAGTAATTAAATATAATAATCTATATAGGAAGTGTATACATATTTCGTTATATTTATTCCAGAAGTGTGGGTAGATATTAGAGAATGAGTAGAAGATATATATTTGTCAAAGATGAGTTAGGTAGGTCTCTTCAAATATACGCCGATGGGTCGTGATTACCTTTGTATATAATGTGAAAGGGAATGAAATTTCTATAGAAAATCCGGGTAGTTACTTACATAAAGATTAAGCAATACAGTTTATAAAAAAATATGAATTGGTTAATTAGGTGACTGTAATATAGATACTTTCTATTAAGCTACCTATGTATTTCTGTAAACGCCACACCTGCACTTGAGTATACAAGTTGTTAAAACATTGTTCGTGTAGGTATATACGCTGTACCATCTAGCGTCTATTAAAGTAGGTTGCCCGGTATTCAAGAATTGTGTCGCAATGCACAATGTCACGAAATAACCTTTTTCTCAAACATGCTCTGAAATGTATGCGTTAATATCACGAAATGAAGACAAGAAGTTTCTTGTTTATGGCTCCCTACATTACTTCTTGGCCTCAGGCCAAGAAGTAATGTATGAAAACCCTAACTAAAAACATTATTGTCCGCTACTCTAACTTTTTAAATTTGCTTACTAATATTAAACTGACAAAGGAAAAATTACATACTGCCAACCACCACTAGACTCTGTAAGCAGACTTGCGACTTAAAAAAAAATCTACGGTACTATGGTACTATACTTATGTGCGATTAAACATTGTGCTTGAACGGCTTGTTGAAATGTCACATTTAAAAATAAAAAAGGCGGCAAATTACACAATTGTTTTCTGAACTTTCGTTCCGATTGTAATTTCAACAAACTAGTATTTAATTGATCACCTTGTAGGTATTTATTTTAATTTTAATATTTCCTCAAATCGTTTGAGAAAAGCACTATACAATCCTCGGCCGGAACAGGGATTGCTGGACTCGTTGTATCCGGCCTCGTCTACGACTCGGCCGTCTACCCCAATGCTCGTCCAGCAATCCCTTACTTCACGGCCTCTGCAGTAATGTACTATTAATGAAGGCTCTTAATTTATGTATTTAATGCCTTTGTCAACCAAGCAAAGGAAGCGAGCGGACGACCTTCTCAATCAATTTATAATAAGTGTTGACTTGTTACGCGCCAAACAAACTCTCCGATCGAACTAAAAGTCTAACAGCAAACAATATCATCATAGTATTTGTCCTGAAACAACAAATTTGTAGCTAGCTTTAAATGCAAGCTTAACAGGCCAGCACACACTCAACGTGTGTACAAAGACAATATGTAGGAGACTACTAAGATCTTAAGCAACGCGATAAAATGAATCTCCGTTGCGACTGATACCTACGGCCTAAATCAAACAGTCAGCGCCATTTTGTTTCGACTTAGACCGAAGCAAAGTCAACTCAAACACAATAACGTTAGATTTAAACTGGAATAACCGCTGTTGGCAGTAGAAACATCGGAAATTAAGGGAGGACCAGACACGAGTCTGTTTGCCGTTGAACGTGGTCCCAGGACGAAGTTACAAATATTTGACGTGTCAATTTTGTGAATGTTGACCGAGAATTGTGGTTAATATTCCTGACCCGGACAACCTGGCTGGCGGTAATTAAACGACTCAAATATTCTAGCTGTTAATTTATTAAGTCGCAAGTTAGGATGGGGATATTAGCTATACAAATTAATGGCGGGCTTTAACATTGGAAGATACACCAATCCATTTACGTAAGTAGCTCGCGCCTGCTACGCTCGGTTCTCGATAGGGTGGACGGTACGGGAAAGGAATAGTAGGCCAGACTCTTGCATTGTATACACTTGACAATAAGACAGTGAGCAATACGTTGATACCCAAGCAAATATTTATTTTACTAAGTATAACAAAGACATTAATCGTGTAGATATTAATTAAGTACTTCAGAAAACTGCTATAAAATGGCTCAAGACACGGTGGGCTGGCGCCAGCTCATATTAGAGGCCAAGACCAAGTCCAACTTCAAGACGGGTCAGTGGAGTACATAATAAGTAAATCTACTTAAACAGTGTCACAAAAGGGACTTTATAATACAGCAATTTCTACACCTTAATTACGCGCTCCAAGATACGGTTTTGAAACCGAATGGTATTCTATGTAACTGAATGTGCCCTTATCTAGGATGGAAGCAAGCAGCCCGAACATTATTTGCTGCCGCAAGAGGTCATGGATTTACTAATAGTGAGTCTTGGGTTTAGCTCAGTTGATCTCATACACAAAATAAACCAGTATTAGTATAATTAAAACCTTAATGACTAGGCTTACATAGGCACATTAAGAAGCTCGATGAAATTGGTGAAGTAGCCTACCAAAGGTATCATTCAAATCCTAATAATTCAAAATATACATTTCTTAATTAACAAGGTGTAGGTAATTAATGTTTGCAATAAAATCAAAAGCCGGTAGGTAGTAGATAAGTACTTGTACCTAAAATATTCTTTAACAGTTTATCATATCTTACCACACAAACCCGAATCTATTTCAGACAATAACATTGTCCTAACTTGTTACGGCATATTGCCCTACGCCGCGCTATTTATTTTCAAGTGGCAACACCGTGAAAACAAAAAACACTACACTTTGGCAATTGTTTTCATTGACAACAATGCCGTGTTAACAGTAAGTGGGAGCACTCACTTTTCGCGACTCAGGCATCTGAGTAGGGGCCCTCAGTATTTTCATTGTATGCTTTTAATTTTGAGTGCGCGAACTAGCTCGCTCTCCAGGGAGGAATGTTTGCGAGGGTAATATTTGCTTCCGCTGTATAATTCAGCTGGCCGCCATATTTGCCAAAGAGCAATCATTTTAATATCGTCAGGCATCACATTAGGGTCGGATACGTTCTTCCGTGGGTGGATTACTTTTTGCAATTTTAATTATAGCTTTTCTTCATTCTCGTGGAGTTTTGATATAATATGCAGAGTTCGGTTATGGACTAAATTGAATTGAACGCCTTCTTTAACATTTGTCAACGCCGTGGCGGTGTTGTTAGGCTTAAACTGTGTTGTGTTATGGGGTACTTAGGCAACTATATCGCAACAAAGACTCGGATACAAATATTTGTGGACTCCTAACGTCTCCTGAGTCACTTCTTAAGAACTGTGATTTTATTTTATCCACCAAACGTAGGGTGACTTATTTCATATTTTTAAAGGTCATTTTCTAAGCATGCTAGAAATCCATATTGTAACTCTATAATTTGTCTCTTGGCTAACGGGACAGAATAACAAAAAGAATTAGTTGATTGATCCATTTAACATATTCTTATACTCAGCTACCTATAGATCGTTAATTCCACGAGTAATTAAACTACCTAATACGCTACGAAAAAACCACAACCTATAGGCACCTTTTTAGGGTTCCGTAGTCGACTATGTAACGGCGTAATATTTTAATTTATTGGCATCGTGTAGCACTGCCTCTAAACATCAACACAGCATCTAAAAAGAAGTCTTAAACAGCTTTAATTGTGTTGTAATGAACCTGTGGTCTGTGTTGTCAGCTTAGGGAAAAATCCTATTTTTAAATATAAAATTGAGTTTTTAATGCAACTTGGTAGCAATCAAGATCTAGATAGGTATATAGAATTTTGTTAGTGAACTTACAAATTCCAAGTTTGAAAATGGGGCTAATTCTGAATTAAAGGAAATTACAAAGAATTAGCAATCCCAAATTTAATTTTCATATAAATTAATAGTAGCAGGTTTCAATTAGGTGAGATAAAAAATTAAAAGACAGTATTCAGGATTGGATAATTTATTCCACTGCAATACCAGAGATAAGGCCTGAGGGCAAGTGGGTTTCCCAAGATGTTCACGGGGCCATTTTTGAATTCGCGGCTGACACAGCAGCATCAGGTTTCTGAAGAAATCTTATTTCTGACCCATTGGTGGTCACCATTTTGGGAGCTGATTCCGTACCGGTGTCCTGAAAGGGAGAAGAACCGTGAGTATTAATTGTGATGGATTGAGTGTAATTCCGCGTGGCGCGAAACACGAGGAATTAGGTAGTAATCTGTTCTCTGGTCTTTTCAGGAGAGGAATTCAGCGAGGAGGGAGTTTCGCGATAGGAGGAACTATGAAAGTTATATAGTTCACTATTGGTAAGATAAACTTACCCATTTTGTGAAGGTTTCATGTCGGCGTGTAGTAGGTACCCACCGTTCACTAATTAATCCAATTTAATTATTTTCAGTGAACGGGAAATTGAGAAAGAAGGAGAAGGATTAAGAAAGTGTTTGTTTGTTGGAAATGCTTCTTGTTTAGCAGCTTCGGCATCGGGTCCCTCTAGCGAGACGGAGGAAGCTACCCAGTTTCAAGGTCCGCCTGCTGTCCGGTCGCCTTCCACAGCAGTAAATTCAGGTGTGTTCGCTCCAGTTCGAAACAGGCGTACCTAAAATAAAGATATAATTGTGTAAATAATTATAGTTAGAAATTTTATCCCTGGTGCCAATCCATTGCCATATTAGTATTTAAGAAGTACAGTGTAATAAAGGTGTAACTTACTCATGGTAGAGATTCCAGTCCTTTGGACCTAGTGTTACACGACCCAGCTCTATCCTTAGCAATCGAAATAGGTCAGGATTCATAGATTGAAAGGTTGACTGGTCTCGCCATGACATGCAAATTGGTGTAAGATATATACAGCTTCCGTTACAGTTACGGTGCCTTCCTGTGAAATAAAGAGTATAATAGTATTTGGCAATTGTTTCTTTCATATCCAAAGCTTTCCCAGGGTTTTAGCTTCATTACTGACCTTATTAGTTTGTTCTTATTTTTTCTTGACAATTTTCTGCGACAGTGTTTTGAAGGGGCACATAGCCGGGAGAAAGCACTTGTTACAACTAGGAACCCTTATAGTTTCGCCATGTCTGTCCGTCCGTCCGCGGATAATCTCAGTAACCATTAGCACTAGAAAGCTGAAATTTGGTACTAATATGTATATCAATCACGCCGACAAAGTGGAAAAAAAAAGTTTTATTAAGGTGCTTCCCCTATGCGTAAAGTGGGGAGTGTTTTTTTTTTTCATTTCAACCCTAACGTGTGATATATTGTTGGATAGGTATTTAAAAATGAATAGGGGTTTATTGAAATCATTTTTTGATAAAGTTAATATTTTCGGAGATAATCGCTCCAGAAGTAAAAAAAAATGTGTCCCCACCCTCTAACTTTTGAACCATAAGTATTAAAAATTAGAAAGAAAAACAAAAAATGCAGAACTTTATAAAAACTTTCTAGGAAAATTATTTTGAACTTGATAGATTGAATAGTTTTTGAAAAAAAGTTAAGTTTGTAATTTAACCGTATAGGCATGTGTTTATTATACTTGTAATTTCTACAAAATCACAATGAAATGACGTGCTTTCAAATAAAGTAAAAACGGTGAAAATCGGTTCACGCAATAAAGAATTACTTATCCCATAAAAATCATCTTCCATACTTTAAGCTCGCGCGCAATAGTTTACTTAATTTGCCGATAGATGTCGCTGTACGCGGAGCGCTCATATCATACATGGCGGTCTTAAGATTTTTCCTGATTTAATGGGGTCGGAGCAGGTGCGAATTGTCTTAGTTGTCTTTGGTCGTTCGTTGTCTAATAATAAAATTGTTCGCTTAGTATTGCTTGTAGGGTTTTAGGGTTCTGTACTTAATATGTCAACTCAATGTAACAAATAGCCCATTTTTTTAACGCTTAAGTGGGGACACTTACTGTGACGGACGGAAAACTACGGAACCCTACACTGAGCGTGGCCCGACACGCTCTTGGTCGGTTTTTCTAACCTTAAATGGAAAACAGGGTATAGAAGTTCTGTTTCATTGTGTGATTGCCATCCTGTCATATTAACCCGTACATAACAAATCATTTAACAATTTTAACATATAAAAACCATGGGGTTTCCCAATAAGGATGGATCGTTGGTGAAATGGAATAAAACAGACTGTGTGACAATTTTAACGAATTTTTATTTTACATCTGTCCTTATTGGAAACCCTTTGGATACTTTCGGGTAAGTACTCAATATATTTTTTATCTTTCTCATGCTCTAAGAGTTCGTCTTTATGCTGTGCGTAGGCGACATAAAGTCGCATTTTATGTTCTAGTGCCTAAAGTAAAATCTTCGTCGAAGACCAAGGTAATTGGCCGAACAGCTGCACGAGGAAGTTTAACTTCATAGAATAAACTTTTGTTTTATTTTATTATGTTTCGTTAGTATTCTAAGACCAAGGCAAGGATACCAACAGCCAAAGTACACAACGTCTTGCGTAACATGCTGCGTCTTATGCACTTTTTATACAATCTACTATTTCGCGACAGATTTCGTGAAGGCAAGATCACGAAAGCATACTGACAGACAGGAAGCCAAACCTCCGCTAAGGGTACACACTAATTCCCCTTACTGGGCCAGAACAAGTCAAGCTGACATATTTACTCAATACCATACAAGGACAACGAATGATATTTCCCTTTCTGTTACACTTATCGTGATTTGTATGCTACCATCTCGGTTGGACGTGATATTATTATTACCATACCTTATCCGAAGTGTTATAGGTCTATGGTTTCCTACTGTTTTTAACGCCATCTGCCTACCTTTGCTAAAACCACAAAACTAATTAGAACTAAAAACCATGTGAAACTATTTTTGAAAACTGGCTATCAAATGCACCTTGGTTCTGCAGCGGATATTAGCCTCATTTCTGATGCGATCACGCAGAGAAACTTCCAGCATAGCCCTCTCCATTGTCCTTTGAGTGACTTTGAGCCTTCTTATGAGGCCCATAGTAAGCTACCACGTATCGGTGCCATACTTACGTCATCACTGGCAACAAACACTGGTCAGACTCTTGTCATGAGACATTGCGGAATCGATCCCCAGTGCTAAGGCTTCGCGACTAAGATAGCGCTTATGCAGCTGTTTGACAAGAGCGTGTCCGAAATTACGCCAGCTCGATATCGCGTGGACACTAGCTAACCGAGCAGAGCACATGTTAAAGGAAAAAATAGTATCCATAAAATGGCAGTTTCAATACATGGTACATGATATACTGCTAAACTGGTCCTACTTTACCACAGTGCGAGATAAGGCAGGAGCCGGCTCAACGGTAGGCCTAGGTATTGAGAGATCATGTTGGAATGCGTGCTATTTTAGTTCCCATCTTCACCTATTGACCGCCTGCTGAAGAAGTCGCTCGCCGTGCCACGGACGCCACCGACGTCAAATGACGACCGTCCAAAAACTAATAAAAACCACTTATAAAACTCTTTTATAATGTTTGGTCTTCTTCTCTCTCTTCTCGTATCTTTGTTTAATGGCTCAGGCGTCAGGGGCACGAATGCCACGATTTTCCGATGACGTGCATGGCCGTCTTTGGAGGTGAAAAGATTAATAAGAATAAGTCAAAATCGAATGAAATGTTTAGTCAACTTCGAAAACCTGAACGTTTATGGTTGAGATTATTTCATGTGGCCGAGTTTCTATAAAACTGTCGTTGGAATGGGAATCTTCTAGCTTAGACCGTTAAGGTGCAACATCACTGACGAATTCCATACAATTTTCGTTCGGACTAGACGTCTAATCTACCGATATCAGGAACTTGAAATTGTAATATTTAGATAATACATGACCCTCTTCTCCCGCAGTTTGACAGTTTGTCAGTACAAACCAGTAATATTCAAAATATAGCCATTTGAAATTCATAAAATTTTACTCCGAGCCTTGTATGTGTGCGTGAGTTAGACACTGTCCGTGTAAATGACATGGCCGCGTCACATGACAGCACGTGGCCCAAAACCTTCACTAGATGTCTTTGATATCAAATCAAAATTAGTTAGACAGCGGGGTCAATAGTAGTAATTATATTCACCAGACGGCGACACCATCGTACAATCCCGTTTTTTCTGGTGAAAGAGACGGCATTCATTTTATATTGCTACGCTACTCATTTTGGTAATGACGTAAGAGCTATGTCATTTGTTTATTGATAGAACGAATTTCTAAGAACAATGTATGAAGTTCAATGGTTTGCCTTTATTCGTGATTATTTATTGAGATTGCCATGAACAATAACCTAAAGTCCACGCAACGATAATTATGCATACATTTTGCGTCTTATTAGAAAGGAGTAAGATACAATATGGAAAAGTAATCTGTGCCACCGGCCGTATACATATGTATATAGGATTTGATCAAATGAATTTGCAACTTGGATTGATTAGTTTCGATTGAGTGAATGTTAATTAATGTAGCATTAAATATAACAGACAAATAAATGTTTTCTTTCTTTCTTTCTTTCAATTGTGCATTCGGAGTGAACTTGTTAAATTTAAAACGTTCGCTTTAGTCGACTACACAGTTGACAGTAAAATAACTAACTACTGCAACCTATATATGAATCGACTGTTCAAGTGTTCAACTACCGGAGATTAGATTACCGGATATGTCAATTAACTAATGCCTGTTCCCAATAATCAGTCCACGGATAGTTTTCCTTACAAGCATTTTGACAGATTATTAAAATGTGTCAAATGTCGGTAAGGAAAACTATCAGTGGATTGATAATTGGTAACCGGCCTAAGTCACAAGTAGTCTTCTTTATAAAATGTTGTGAAGGGTAGAATTATATACTCGTAGGCATTCTTCGGTGCAGGGACTGATGTCGGTTACGACCGGTGGCTAGGCAGATACGAGACCGGTATTCCATTAATTGGGTACGGCACTGTTATATTGTAAGGTTTAGCCGCGCAGCGACAACACAACGGTGCCCCCGCGACCAGCAGTTAGAAATATTGGTTACCGGTATTTATTGCCTAGTGATACCTTATAATACCGGTTCCAAACAGGTATTACTCCAAAACAGTTTTTTTTGTTCTTATGCGGGTCGAATTCGCACCTTTACATCTTTTATGAAATCGTTTACGGTACCGGAAAAATTAACCGTAACCGTAGTTTTATGGTAGTAAAATATAAAGGTGCAGCTAACTATCGAAATGGCCCGGAGAAAACTGATGTACGTATTTAATTATTTTTTTTAACGTTCATATAGGGAATACAAACCGCCATCTTGGAATCCCGAAATACCGGAATCCCGGACCGATTTTTCCACTAGTCTAATACCGGAACTGAAAAAGACCAATATCGAATTACTTTTTAAACCTACTAATATTATAAATGCAAAATTTTGGATGTTTCTATATATAGATGTTTGAATGTTTGTAACTCGATCACGGCTGAACCGATTTAGATGAAATTTTGCACGAAGATAGTTTAACCGATTCAACTGGAATAGAGCTGAATTTGTTTTGTTTCGGGCAATTTTTAAAACAAACGAATGCCAACTCTATTTCCGACACAACACAATTCCAATGCCATTTTGTATTGTATGCTGGGCCTTAAGAGAAGCCGAGATTAAAATAAAGGATAGTTTTTATCCCGGGTCCATGGAGGCGGAAACTGGTTTTTAATAAAAAATATAATAACTTCATGCAATTGTAAAAAAAGGAACGCATAATCAAGTTAAGTATTTACATTTATTTGAATAATTTTATTTGTAATGTCTGTGCTCCATTCTTTTTCTACCGAAGAATAATCACTTTTACGCTCTAATGATGATAGTGGTAGGAGCATAATTTGAAATGTTCGAAGGTAAAATAGGCTTCCGCTAAAACGGACAACTTTTATGAATGAACGTAGAACACCGTGCTCGTAAATAGGGAATTTAGGTAATAATAAATACCTCGTCTTTTTTACTGGTGAGTTTGTTATTTTTTTCACAAAAACGTAGTTTTTCGGGTTGTTAACCCATTATAAAAACGTTAGTTGACATAAAACTTTCTTAAACTTTTGGTTTTTTAAATAAATGTAAAAAAGAAATGTTATTCATTTACTCTTACTACAACAGGTTCAGGGAGGGAAGGTGTATTTGGGTTTCACATGCCGTATCACATACGCGCTGATTCTATTGTATAGACAGTTTCCAAATACACCATCGCTCCCTGAACCGATAAAAGCAATGTTCGCAAACAGCTCAATACTTTTTTTAAGTAAGAAGGTTGGTTTTGCTTTTGGAGATGAGTTTTTTTATTTTACTGTCGAGGCATAAGAGACGTGTTCAGATATTTGTGAGCACTCAAATATATCTGATGCCGACTGTACTTTTTGACGAACAAACTAAAAAAGCTGCAAAACTTCCAATAATGTAAATTCAAGTAATGCAGACGAAGTAGACGAACCAAAATTTGCGAATACGTAAAATAACAAATTATTATCCTATCTTATCCTATTATACTATTAAACGAGGAATACACACGATGATTCTTAATTCGTGATCAAGACAAGTTACATATTACAAGCGGCAGTCTCTTTCTATCAAAAGGTATTGAAAAGAGACTTCCGCTTGTAATTCGTTACTTGTAGCTTCGTGAAACGAGCCCCAGGAGTCAATTTTTCTAATTCTGTAATTGATACCAAACACGATTAACTCGAAGTTACCTAATAAATATAAATAAATAAATAAATATAAGTTGACAATCTTACACAAATCGACCTAGTCCCATAGTAAGCTCAGTAAGGCTTGTGTTATGGGTACTAGACGACGATATATATAATAGATATAAATACTTAAATACATAGAAAATATCCATGACTCAGAAACAAATATTCATGCTCATCACATAAATGTTTGCCCTTACCGGGATTCGAACCCAGGACCTCTTGCTTCGTAGGCAGGGTCACTACCAACTACAACGTTCTTTCTTTTTCTGAATAAACCTGAACAAGGAATCACTTTATAATTCAAAATCATCGTCACCCTAACGGTATTTTGCAAAAATTTGACGTATGTGTGTTTGACGTATCTACTTAACTTCAAGAAATGTAGGGTGACCAAACATTCAGTGGATATTAGTGTTTACATTATCATTTAATTGAAGTAACTAAACAGTGATTTAATTGCATGAGACCTCATCCATTGAAATCCGTTTTGGCTGTTTATCAATATTTTTCGACTCCTGATCACGGATTAAGAATCATCGTGTATATACATTTTCGATAGGTATTAATATTGAAGTCCCGAAATTCCGGTATTGTGGTCCAATATCACATTTCAGTACCGGTATTAAGAATCATCCGATATTTAATGCCTTATACATATGTAAATATATCTTTTTCGTTTTTGAGGATTATAATAATGACTTAATGAAAATTGGCATGGTCACCGTCACATGTCTGTCTTGTTTGACGTTTTAATTGCCGGGAGCATCCACCTGTCATAATGGCGCTAGTGGGTCGGTTGGCGCGGTTATAAATGTTGCGTTTAAAAGTTTATTATTTGTCTTTACGGTTTGTTTTGTTTTATATTACTATTATTATAACTATTTTGTACGAGTGTAAAATATGTGTTACGCCGTGGAATCACCGGATGGTTCCATCGGAAGACCAGCGCTGGCCACCAGGCCAGCACAACGCTGAGATGGAACCATTTCGTGGCAATTTGTCTACCATTCTGTTTTTTTGATTTATGTACATGTATGTGCTGTTGCCATGAATAAATATGATTCTATTCTATTCTATTCTATTCTAATGGATCAGCCTATATTACGTTCGACTGCTGGGCACAGACCTCCTCTCATGGACGAGAAGAAAAGCTTAAGAAAAAAAAACGGTATCATAAGTATACCGGTTTGGAAAAGGCATTATAAAAGTGTAAGTAAATACAGTAAAAAAACCGGTAACGATATGTATATCTACACGGTTCCGGTTCCGGTACCGTTATGTTGGCGGCGCGGCTAACTTTTACAATATAACGCTATCGTAATGGAATACCGGTCCCATACCGGTATACCGTAACCGAAATGAGTACATGCTCGTGAATCTGCCTTTAAAAAATATATTTTCGGACAATTATTAAAAACTGAATCGATAACATATATCCATTATACTTAATTGAACGAGCGAGTGAGGCGAACGAAGTTTTTCATTTAAGCTTGGGCAAATATTCTTTCGTATGTCCGGCTGTCCAGACTTCTCCTCTACATGTTCTCAACCGGTTCTCGTGAAATCTTGTGAGCTCGAAACTACCAGAGACGCGGAAATTTGCTCTTAGGAGTCACCAGACCGATTTTAGAACAAATATAAACTGCATTTAATAAATTAACGGTCAAATCTCTCTAAAAACCAGAGTAACTTTTTTGCATATAAAATTTACTAAGCCTAAGTATATCGCCATGAACTCCCAGGGCCCTATTTAATAAACATTACAATCCTACAATTTTGTATAAAGGTGACATAGGTATTTGTAAAGATTTACTAAGAAAATCTTTACAAATATGTCACTTTTATACAAAATTGTAGGATTCTAATGTTTATTAAATAGGGCCCTGAAAGTTCATTCATCCATCACCACAGAAATATTTTTCGAAATCGAATCGTTCCGGTAGCCTAGCGGTTCAGGCATGCGACTGTCAAACGACGGCGACGGTCGTGGGTTCGACAGATAAGTTTCATCTCATATTTACCTAAACAAGATATTCAATAATTTTGTAAGGAAATGTCCACCTCTGAACATTAGTACCTACTGATGAATCTTTCATATAACTGTGAAAGCATCAAGCACACGATACATAAACGCGTGTTCAAACCAAAAAAGTAGAATTCTAATTTTGAATTTTGACAATCATCGAAAACAGTACCATATTGTCAAATGGTATATTTCTCTCTTTCCGACGCGCTCTCGGACGGGACTCGAGAGACTGGCCACTAACAGTTTTGATATACCTAAGAAGGAACACAACCAACAAACTCGCCCGTTATTCACAAAGCTCACCATATTCGTCCGGTGACGCAAAGTTATTACCAATTTTGAGGTCTAATTATTTTAGTCGGAGTTTACGGGCGAATACAAAACATTTTGTGAATAATATTTAGCCTTTCTAATAATTAGTCCTGCAAGTCAATATGGATATAACAGATCAAAGTAATATACTAAGTATCTTACTTTACGTACCTTATTCCGTATAATATTAGATTTTCTAGGGAACATATCTTCGTTTATGATCCTTTTAAAATACTGTACTAGTGTTACTTATTTCGATTATTTAATGTGTCTCAAATTAAACAATTACGTTGTTGTCAATCAAAATGGTTTTCATTCAAATAACATGAAGATTTATGCACGATTCGTCTAATGTCAATGGAATTGGGTTTAATAGATAAAGGTTGGGCTTTGATTTGTCAATTGTAAACCTATGGATAGTCATGACTTTCCAATTAAATGAAAGGCGTAACATCTTTGTAAAGGATATGCCTATCCAAAATAGTATATATGTAGTAGGTATGTAACATGTAAGAATATGTCCGCCAAAAATATAGGGGATATTTGTGGATAATCTAGATACAAACATACATACATACATACATACATATAGGTAATCACGCCTCTTTCCCAGAGGGGTAGGCAGAGATCACAGATCTCCATTTGCTACGATCCTGGCAAACCACTTTCGCTTCACTCACTTTCATAATATTTCTCATACATGCTCGTCGGTTTAGGGTACTTTTGACCTGGCCTTTTGTTAAGATTTCTCCAATTTGATCGGAGAGATACAAACATGCTTATCAAAAAAAATAAAACATATTGAAAAAAAATTTTTACACGTTACAAGTCAATCTAATTAGTTGAGACGGTCATATTCGTTAGAAAATCCAAAAAGAAAAACAAAAAAGAAGTACTTTCGTCGAGATTTGAACCCTTTAGAGGCGTTACAGACAGATTTAAGCAAAGGAGAGATTTACTGCGCTACCGTATGACATTAGGTGACGAGTGAAAAAGTCAGGTGGGTTCATATTGCATTCTAGAGTGCCAGCCACAAGAACATTTAGTTTCACTATTTCCTAATAGAGGCGCTACTATATATTTAGTTTTGCGCCCTCTAGTTTGATTTATGAAAAAGGTTTGACAATGACTGACTTTGAAGTGACATTTAGTTACGTTAGTCTGCGTAAATTCACGAAAAAGCACTTTTATGCATATTTTCGGACTACATTTTAAAAAGAAGCACTGATTAGTGCAGATTGATTGCGATTCATACGTAGCACGCTCTTCGGCTTCCGCAGTTTGAAACACATGTTGGTACTGGTCACGGTTTTGCGTAAAATGATGAGCAACCATCGAAATTATATATCGCGACATCTGTTAGCAACAGCTCGACAGGAACCAGTGATGTTTAACCTTAAGTTACGTTTTTAATGGATTACTTTGGGGCTATTCATAAATTACGTCATTTCAAAATAGGGAGGGGGGGGGGGGTCTAATATAATTTCAAGGAATAACAGGATGATGATAGGGGGTCAAAAATTGGCAAAAAAACGATGACGTAGTTTATGGACAAGCCCTTTCATGCAATGGCAACCCCATTCCGCAAAGGTATTTGCAGATGGCGCGCATAGGTTGAACCTGTCAGTCCTACCAAAACTGTCAAATTCTTGTCTTTTTCGGAATTTCCTTGTTTACAATCAAGCCGTTTAAGCCAAATCCCATAGAAAAAGGCTAGTGATAGGGACAGATCTATGATGGCGCCATCTAGTCAAACATTTGCCAGTTGTCAACCCCATTCGGCCAAGTCAAATAAGATCAACTCAAGTGTACATAGGAGAAAGGGTTGTAAAGTATGTATAAGTAATTTGATTATTAAATATTTATTTAGTAAAAAATATACAATTATTGGTCCCGTCTGGGATAATAATTCTACATACAAGATTCCCCGGCACATTTGATAGTGGTCCCAAAAGTGTAAAATGGCAGGAAGTAACTTTATATTAGATTCCAAACACTATCAAAGGGTCAAATGCGAGTTTTACACTAAACGGGAATTAAATCGTAAACAGTAGCATACTAGGATTGTCAATGGGAGCGATGTTTTGTAATTAATAAATAACTGTCAAGTTGTCGGTACGAATTTGTATTTCCATTGAAATTCCGAATATCAACCAGGGTTGTGCGAGATAGCGAAACGGTGTGGGAGGGAAAACACAATAAGAGGAAGAGATGCGAGAGTGAAGCGAGCAATGCTATTTATTGGTCGGTATTCTCCTTGCACACCGCTTCGCTACCGCGCACAGCTCATGTGTGTATTCCCACCTTTAGATTCGATCTTTGCGAAAAACAAATGTTAACCCGTTGAAGGACACAAAGACAAAGCATGTAGGCGTTCGTCAAATGTATGGCTAACCAACGTTTAATCGAAATACAGTCTGTAAATGTGTTAAATTAAATAAAACAGTGTTAAAACTGACGATTGGTCCACGTTTTTATAGCCTAGTGTTAAAACAAAGTAGTATGGCCGGCATTTTAAATAAAAGCAGAGTAAACTATAAAGATTGCCAGTTGACAATTTCATTAGATGACAAGCGAGTGTCAGCTACATATAAAACATGTGGAAACAAAACCCCACTCATTCAACGCCATCTAGGGAAACTGTTGACTTTAGCGATCTTTAATTGCGGTCTCTCTAATCATAATCAACTTACATTAAAATATCAACATTCGAGACATTAAGAATAAGATCAATACAGATCAAATGTCAACTTAATTAAATATGTCACTAAACATAAAATCTCGTATCACACATAAATATAACCACGCTCACAACTTATATTATGATTTCACTTAAAACCAACTTAATTTAATATTTGTCTTTTAGGTACATAATTCTATCCTCTTAACGTACGATGGAAGATAAACCGACATTTGAGATTTGTCATTTATCAAACAGACAAAGTGCTTATTGTCAACTGAAAACCGTATTTCGTCATAGATACATTTCTAAGTCGATAGGACAACCAAGTAAAAATGTACGCGAAATTATCATAAGACTGGTATATTTCGAGTATTTAGTGTCACTGAATATTTGGATATATTGAAACATTACTTCCTTCACTATTTCGATGTCCAGTAAAAACGAATAACGTTTTAGGGGAGTTTAAAAAAAATGGCAGATTAAGGTTAACTAAAGTGATGCTTAAGTCACATCTAACCTGTCGGTTTTGTTACTAAAATGTATGCAATTGACATTGAATGTCGGTTTGGTTACTATTCGTAACGATCCGTTTAAGGACCATAAAATAATTAATATCCCCTTTACTGTGCTTTCATACGAAAAACAAAATGACACTAAAATACGTCAAAAATTGCGGGCATCGTATGACATTATGTAACTGGTTTGAAAATAATAGCAGTTAAAATAAGCATGTTTTAATTTAAAATATACCCAAATCTTTATAAGAACTTAATAAGAACTTAAAGATATACTCAATTTGTTAAAGATGCGTTGACATGTAAAAATAACGTTATGACGATATTTGTACTCGGGAATGGCAAATATTAAATATGGCCACTCTAAAATAAATCTCTTGATTATTGTTAAAACTAAATACTTAATCTTGATAATAGACAACACTGTACGAGTCAGAATGGCCAATGTTTGTTTAATGTCCATGCAAAAACTTCGAACTGTGTGTACTTCGAAAAGCCTAGCAGATAAAGCCTAGAATCCGGTAAACGTCCTTATGAACACTGGCCATTCTGACTCTTATGTACAATACTTAAACTAGGGGTTTTTTGAGTGCATTCGGTTACCTATACACGTATATATTTCTTACCTATTCAAGTAGAGAGAGCTTGTGTAAGTAACTACAGAGATTCTAAGTGTGAGTTGCATCAACAACATTTTATGCACAGGTCAACATTACATGTGGGCAGCTGCTGATCTCAAGGAGAACTGTCAAACTTCCCTTAAAAAAATATGTTAAAAACAAAGAACGTAATATAGGATTACCAGCCTATTTCAATCGATTTACGTTTCCTTAGAAAATATTGCTTCACTCACATAGTAGTAACTTTGCAACCGAACACACCTAAACAATAAACTATGGCTGGCTCCATGATTTCATTGATGTGCACTTATTCAACCACCAAGTCAAATTCCTCAATGTCTTCGCACATGGAGTTGAAACATGCAGCCCAAGCATCCACCTCCGCTTTCTGTAATTAGAAAAATACAGTGTTCAAATAAGAACTATATGGGAATTATTCCCATAAGACACTTATGTTGGGGCCACACTAGCGGGAAACGTCAATGCCCAACATCGCGATAATTGTTGCCTTAATTATTAACGCGATAAAGGGCGTGGCTGCACTTCAACTTCTCGCGTTAATCTCTTTGATGTACCGCAACTTGAGCTATCGCCTGTCAAACAGCAATATCAATGCCGTTGTCGAATAATCGCGTGAAGTCGTGGCTACACTAACGTTAAACGCCATTATTGACGGCATTTCCCGTTAGTGTGGCCCGGGCATTACAGCGTGATAAATCTCCTCAACAAAAATGTAAACAAAAAACGTGTCGGACCACGCTAACAGGAAGGGTTCCGTGCCTATGAAAAGCTCGTATTGTTACGGAAACCTTACGGCACTTAGGTCCTTTTCTATAGGGAATGCAGTTTTTCAACAATATCTCGAAAACCTTTGATCCGACCTTTTAAAAAAAACTGTGAAAGAATTTAATAAGCAGTTATGTCCATGTTCTTTTTCCATCACACCGTTTGAAAATTAGAAGGGTAGGGACATGTTTGTGACTTTCGAGCGGATTATCTTCGACTATATTCACTTACTCAAAAAAATGTTGAGAAACCTTATATTGATTTTGAAAGGCCTATCGATTGATGTGCCACACGTGGACTTACAAGGTTTTCTATTTTGACTTGCAGTGACGTGGTCATTTCATAACAGAACCATGTAGCGGCTAACAAAATACACCTATCCTCCAAATTTAATATAAATACACTTTATAGTTTTCGAGTAAAATACCTGTGACATACGGACAGACAGATATGACGAAACTATAAGGGTTCCGTTCCAAGCACTAAAGTAATTTAGTAAAGTAATTAGTAAAATAATTTATTTTTTGCACTTTCAGACAGTTGATGGTCATTATAAAACTTAACACTGATTATGATCTAATCTGGTGTTTCGATGCTTCATATACCGACACCTTTGATTGGTAGTATCAATTGCTTTATCTTGGGGCTGAAAAAGCCTGTGGTGTCGGATTAGAGTAGCACCACCCCCTTTCTTCCTGAGGGTGTTGTAAGAGTGGTATTAAGGGAACAGGCTTGAAGTGTGTTCTGCTAGCTCAACATAGCAATACTCCAAGAAAAATACGGTTTAAAAAACACTTATTAAAATATAAATTTTATAATAGCGTTTTTTTTGGAGATTTCATTTTTAAATATTATTCTAAGATGGACAAAATTTCTACCCGGAAGTAATAATTTAGATTTAAATGAAGCATGTATTAATAATATTCATTAATATTTTTTCTGACTTTTCAAAAGCTAGCTAATTCATAATTTTTTTGATGTCTGAAATTTTGTCCGATTCCGCTGGGTAACTATTTAATTGATAATATATCCATTACACATGAAAAATAAGCTAGCATAAATTATATCCAAAATTTACATTTTTTCCATCTATCACTGCAATATCACATTTTGTTGATCTTTTATACATTTTTTTGTTTCATGTGCTCTGCCTACCTTTTAGGGACTAATGTATGTATGTGAATAGCCTCGAACCTACCTCTTTCTTTGACAAAATTTGTTTCTTGGTTTTCTTCCTCTTAGCCACCTTCCTGGTCTTGACCTCTGGCAGGTGGAAGCTCAGGTCCTCCATATCGTCGTCATCATCGTCACTGGACTGGTTTCTGACTGCTGCATCTTCAGCACTGTCGGATGAGTTTTGGAACGTAACCTTTTTCGCTTTGCCGTAGCTCTTGCGGGTTGGCTGGAAATAGGAAAATATTTTTTCATAAGTAAATATTGCTGTGGATCAAGAAAACGAGGTACACCTAACCAAAGATAGGATGATGATGCAGAGAGCAGCCTTAGACCAACATCATTGGAGCTCACTGGAGACCTTTGCGAAATTGCAAACTGAAGGCACAAATGCATCATAAATATTATTAAAAATAACATACTTCTGTTCATATTAGCTATATTGTGTATTATAAAATAGCTACTTGAACAATCTCAATCGATGGGTATCATAGCCCATTATATCTTCACTTGGTAATGGATACATTGGATCATAATTTTTGATACCTACTGTTGCCACAAATTGTGTGTAGGTACTATAAAGGATTCACATACATACATGTGAGTCCTTTATAGTACACATCAAATGTGACAAATACAAAGTACGAACTTACCCCTATAGAGGATCTCTTCCAGTTAAATTTTAATAATCAATGGATGAATAAGGACCAAATACTTGGCCAACTTAACTCACTCAATTAAATTTTCTATAAAAGTTTTCTGTTCTGACATGAAAATTAATTGTATGGCTTACTACCGACTAACCAGGCTAACAACCGGCCTAGAATTTGGTCTGAACCTGGATCATTGTTTATTGATAAATGTTGCATGCTCAGCCAATTAATTCAACATTAATTAAAACATCACGTTATTGATATGTACCTTGCATTCTAGAATAATTTTGTACTTATCTAGAATATATCTAGAATAATTGAAAAATAGAAAAAAACTATGAACCTTCAGATGACGAACTAATGCAATATCTTCAAACAAATGCACAGACTGACTGTCATCATCCATTTCATCCGCAATCCCTGCAATACTCGTGACCTGAGCATCTCCCTGCTTATCCAATAACACAGGAGCATCAGCCGCAGACTTAATTTGATCATAAATCTTCTCCACAGCATCAGAACTCGGTGCTAACTTAGCTTTTATAGCAGCTGGTAAATCAGCCCGCATTGGTCCTGTATGCTTGTTCAGCTCTTTGAGCACAGCTCCTGAACGTGACCGCAAGCTCCGCAGTCTATTACTCGCAGCCTTTACAGGAGATACATTTTCCTGATTTTCACTGTCATCAAACCCAAATAGAGTGTTTTCTTTGTCTTTACGAGGCATTTTAGCTGGAGTAGGGTTATTGTCTTCATTATTTTTACGCTTTTGAGGTTTGTTGCTTTCACTGCTTTCATTGTCTGCACTGTTATTAGAAGCTCCAGATGTTTCTTTTCTTGGTGTGGCAGTACTTCTTGTTGTCACATTAGACATATCAAATAAGGAGTTAGCCTTTGTGGGAGTGGCAGAGGAGCCCTTTTTCTTTTTACTAGCACTCCTTTCAACAACTTCTTTGATAAATGAAATTATGCTTGTTTGCTTCAACTTAGGAGGCTCAGTTTCTTCTATTTCTGGGAGAGCATCATTTGTTTGAGCAACCATGTTTGTGTAAACATGTTTTTTCTTGCTGTCATCAAAATTGTTTACAAATGAGCACTCTAAAGCTGGAGTCATGTCTGGTTTGACATAAGTATCGGCCTGCCATTTTATTGGCAGATTCTCGAATTCCACACGCCATGGCGTTGCCATAGGATTCTTAGATGCATTCATACTGCTGTTGGCCACAGGCTGCTCATCAAAGAAGCTAAGATCATTATGTAAATTGAGAGGGTCATCAGGCCTTGTTGAACAAATTTCTGGTTCAGATTCAATTCTGTGAGGAGAATTCACAGGTGAATAGTTGATTTCAGGATGGTCCATGGAAGCATCAAAGTCGGCAGCAATGTCTTCAACCCGATAAGAAAGATTTTTAGTTGAATGATTGCTTCTTATGGAAGCATTTTGGGCTGGATCAGGGTGTATTTCTGCAACTGTGCTGATCACTATTGAAGATGGGTTGGGTAGAGAGGCTGGGACTTTGTTACTTGCAGGCTGTACAAGATTATTTGTTTTTGAGGTTTTATCCTCTGGTTTATGTTTAGTGACAACATTTTTCAAGTCTGCCAAAGCCCTTGCTATATTTTTCTCATAATTATTGTTATAGACTCTAGTTCTTGGCTTTGTGGGCTTTTTAACAGTAGCCTTCTTCTTTTTTTTCTTTTGTGGCCGGGGTTCTTCAGTTGGGTCAAATGTGAATTCATAAACATCTTGATTGTCACTGCTTTTCGATTTTTTGTCTTCAAGGACTCTGAATGAAGAATTTGCTTTTAGAACTTTTCTGCCTTCAGAATTTGTGGTTTTGTTTTCTGGGCTCTTTAATTTGGGACTCAGTGTATCCTCTTTGTATTCTACTGGTTTTCTCAAGCGTCTTACTCTTTCTTGTCTCCTTGTATTGTTGTTGCCCATGTTCTTCACAACTTCACTTAGTTTTTTTTGTACAAGTTTTTTCTGAGATACTTTCTGTGGTGTGATCTTGTTGGGTATATGATTTTGTAATAGAACTCTCTTCTGAATAACTTTTTGTGGTGTAAATTTCTGCACAGCAACTTTGCTGGGTGAATTTTTTTGTGGTGTTACTTTTGGTACAGTATTTTTCCCTGGTGATACTTTATGAGGTGATACCTTTTTGATTTTTTGTGATGGTACCCCATTTTCAGATGATGCTTGGGTGGCCAATATCTGTTTACTACCCAATGTCTTTATAACATCTTTGAGCTTATCTTGTGCTTTAGACACCAATGGCGTGCTGGTGTGACAATGAGTAGGAGCAAATTTGGTAGGGCTTACCCAGTTCTCATTAAATTTGGAAGGTACACGACTCACCCTCTTCGGTCGATTAGCAAGCATACTACTATCAAGCCCCGTAGTAGGTGTTTTGAATGGTGATTCTACTTTAGCAGTATCCTTGACTGGAGTTTTGTGAGGTGATTTGTTTGATGTGGCGTTTTCTTTACCGTTAGATAAGTTGTTTAACACAACGTTTTCAACATATCTGGGAGGTAAACGCCGGTTTCGGCGCGGTCTGTCATCGTCACAGACTACAGGAACGATTTTTTGTGAAGGCTTATTCGACTTCTTGGTAACCTCTTTGATTGGCTCCGGACTCGTATTTTCATCTGAAGCAGAGTTTGTTTTATCTGCTAAAGGTTTTCGCACTGCTTTTGAACCTTTTCCTACGTTTTTAGATTTAGTTTTGGCCAGGATGTCTACATTTTCTTTGGGCGCTTTTGGCGCTCTGACTGCGCGAGTCCTTGCAGGCATTTTGCTAAATTTAACACATTTTGCCGCCGCACACTTAACACCAACTATTATAACGTCCGATTATTTCACCGATGACACCAAATTATGATATTTTAATTCAATAAATAGTAATTTTAATGATATCAAACACAGTCGTAAACAATTATTTCACGGTTTTCGCTCGTTTTTCTAACTTTTGACAGCACATTACCACAGAGTAAGTATAGTTTAGCATGAAGTTGCCAGTAACCTATGATCCAGCTTTCAGTGAACGTAACGCGAACGTAACAGCGAACGAAGCACGCAACTAGAAATAAATAATATCATTATATCATTATCCCCCGCAACTCTGTTCCCTCACAATCTGTATATATTGTTATTACGTCAGTGCTTGTCATAATAGCAGTTCACTTGTTATTTATTAATGAAATATGTTTAACGCGGATATTATTTCAATATTAGGTTTTTCCCATATTGTGGGTACACAGCAAACCTAAGCAGCAAACGGACGACCAATGAACGCGAAGCATTTATGTGACAGCTATTTGCTGGAGTGAGATACATAGCCGTTCGTTGAATTGGTTACGTTTTTAGGTGCGTACACACGCACCTAAAAACGTAACTTAAAAAATTGGAGTACTTGATTGGCAGCCTTTAGTTTTGTTTGTTATTCTGGTAGTGAAGCAAAAAAAAAACTATATAACAGCAGATGGCGCTGTTGCAAGAGTTTCGTATTGTTGCTTTTGGAGAATTAGTATTGGCAACACAGGTTTCAAAAATGACGTCGGTTTGAGCTCAAATCAAATCAGGCCGACCGTTGTATCTTTACTTTGAAAATTGTAAATGTTCTTGTGTGTTATGGTGTGTCTAATTTGTGTTGAATTGTTCCTCAAGCAACTAATATTAGTCTAGAGTAGGGTGAGTAGTTGTATGTGTACGATTGTGGAGAAAATTCATATCAAATTCGTTCATTCTCCCGATATTTTTTCTGTTCGGTGTAACGATAGCACATCTAGCATTCCTCACAACTAGGTATTTGTGTTGTAGCGAATTTATGTAATTAATGTTATACAACCTGCCCACAGGTATCTAACGTCACTGGTTGGCATAAAAAACTTAACTGGCATATGCTGTCCAGTCATAAACATTGACATACCAACAAAGGATCCAAGATCCATGACCGCATTTGCGGTATAGCTGGATTTATTCGAGGATCTGAGTCGAAGTCAACATGGTTGACGGGGAAAATAGCAAAGGGACGATAGACACGGTGCAGGTGGCCCTTCGTATCAGGCCTTTGATGCAGCAGGAGACAGATCGAGGCTGCGAAGAATGTATAGAAGCGGTGCCCGGCGGAAACCAAGTTCAAATCAAAGACTTGGCTTTTACTTATAACTTTGTATTTCCACAACACATAAACCAGCAAGAGTTCTATGATACCGCAGTAAAAGGACTTATCGGGAGGTTGTTTCAAGGTAAAAAAACCATTTCTTTTTGCTATTAACAGTGGTACCTCCGATTAAAGAATTGTTTTACAGGTCTATATAAAGTGTTTGTAAATATGTGTGTCAAAGTTACATTCAGCAACAACATTTGAAGTGACCCTGCCTACAAAGCAGGAGGTTCTGGGTTTGAATCCCAGTAAAGGCATTTATTTGTGTTATGAGCATGAATATATGTTTCTGAGTCATGGATCTTTTCTATGTATTTAAGTATTTATCTATAGAAGTTTGTTTATCATTGTTTAGTACCCATAGTACAATTGCAGCTAGGTTGATTTGTGTAAGATTGTCCCCTAAAATTTATTTAATTTTTTTATCTGTTGTCATGGTCACAAATTGTAATTTTTTTAAAAATCTAAATATATAATTCAGTAGGTCAAGTGTTTCAAAAAATTGTTACCATTCAGTTGGCAAAGGTTTCATGTTTGTTTCCATAGCCTGCACTGCTTAATTGGCAGGACTGTAGAATTGTCACTAGTTAATGAAAAGATTGACAATCAGACAAAAGTAGGATTATTACGCAAGCTGCCTGCACAGTTCCACCCCTTTTATAGAGAATCCAGGTGGGGCCATGGGATAATAGGATCTCTACAAACTTTAACACCCCATTTCAATCCCTTACGGGGTGATTTCCGGGATAAAAACTATCCTTTGTCCTTCGGGACACAAACTATCACTACCAAATTTCATATAATAGGTTCAGCGGTGTAAGTATGGCGAGGTAACAGACAGACAGACACACTTTTGCATGCATAATATTATTAGTATGGATGGAGCAGGAGGATACACCTGAATGTTCATTCTATAGACAGTTGAAAAAACCGTTGAAATTGGATGTATAGTTCCATAGATTAGCCCGTACATGGCCTACATACTACACAGACTTTTCTTTATTAAAATATTACTACAGATTTATATCCTTTTTTTTCACAGCTAAGCCTTACACTAATAAAGTGTCCCTTGTATGCTTGGAGGCCTAAGCCCCCCTGCCTACCAAATACTACTATATACTAGATGCATATCAAATATGGCATACATAGCATTGCCCAGAAGTCCTCCTAGGAAGGCATCTTATGGTTTATTTACTTTAGTATCAAATCACTAGCTGCGCTGCCCTGACTGTCCGAGTGGAACTCGTTTATTGTAGCTCCAATCTATGAACGGGACTCATACTAGAAATGTCATCTGAATCAGTCATTGGTTTATAGTGGTCACAGTAAGAGAGACACACTTTCGCATTTATAATATTAGAAGGTATTGTCCAGGCTTCCTAGTAAATTAATTCTTTTCCAATTTTAGTATTCAATTTATTTTATTTTTCAGGTTACAATGTCACTATATTGGCATACGGCCAGACAGGTTCAGGGAAGACTTACACAATGGGCACAAATTACTCAGGGTCCCATGGAGACTACACTACACTAGGTAATATAATCTAGGTTGTACAGTCGGCATCAAAACTACGCGATCGAAGTCGTCAAAAGTTGTTATTCCCCATTTCTTTAGACTTTTGACGTCTCCGTTTGCATAGCTACTTTTGACACCCATGTGAGCTTCTTGCCCATGGATGTCATAGGCTTGAAGTGTGTTGTGGGTGATGATAAGCTAGCAACTTATCTCTGCATTTCCCATCTTTATACATGCAAGAAAAAGCTACGACCAAAGTTACAAAAATATGTATACACGACTTTCTGCCTTAATATTAGGGTCATGTATATTTTTGTCACACATAGCACGTTGAACGTTGTGGCACATAGCACGTAGAACCGATGGCCGTAGGGGCGGAAAGGTTCCCGAGTGGCGACCACGTACCGGAAGGCGCAGCGTGGGTAGGCCCCCGACAAGGTGGACTGATGACCTGATCGGTCGTTTTGGCACTCTTTGGGGGAGCCCTATGTCCAGCAGTAGACTTCTTTCGGCTGATATGATGATGATGATGATGATGATGATGATATTTTAGTAAATTTGGGCGTATCGATGTCTTCGTAGTTGAATGTAGTACAATTGCTAGAAGCACTGGAAATTAAAATTTCGTGTGCTCTCTCTACCTGCCTCTTGGAATATACATGTATATGAGCAGAGTTTTGTGGGGTGGGGTGTTCCACCCCAGTGCAACCCAGTTAGCTCCTCCTAGTGTGCCTAAATATTTTGCATTTAAACAGCTGACTTTTTGGTGGTAATCCAACTTTACCCCCCACATGGGCATGTCACACCCCTAATGTAGCAAGCATTGCCCTGAAGTTGTAGGCTATGGCCTTTGGGTGGGCAGTACCCTTGTTTGCCCCTGAAATTTGTATTAAAAACACTTAAACTTACTTTCCAGGTGTAATCCCACAAGCTGTGGCTGACATTTTCGATTTCATAGAAGCCCATGAGGACAAGTTCATCTTCAAAGTGAATGTGTCCTTCATGGAGCTGTACCAGGAGCAGTGCTTTGACCTTCTGTCGGGGAAAGAGCGGGCACACTCCATCATTGAGATACGGGAGGACATCAACAAGGGCGTAATTCTACCAGGTCAGTTTGAGATTCATCATCTGCCTAGGGGCTGTCCATATAATATTACGTCATTTAAAAATGTGGGGGGTCGGGCCATTGGACGACGATAGTCAAAACGATGACGGAATTTATGTAACTGTGTTCTAAAGAAGCCTGGGGTCTAAGATTTGGCATAGGCACTAGTTTTACGGAAGCGACTGCCATCTGACCTTCCTACCATATTATAAAAATGTTTGACATACGTAATTATTACAATATTAAATGAATACCTATTTGACATGTTATTTTAGCTTATTTAAATCTAATATTTGCATGCTTGCTTGCATGCTGAATAAGAGGACTTTTACACTATAACCTTAAACCATGTATGTAAGTGTATTATTTGTAAACAATTTATTTTAATTTTAACATGAATTGAATCCAGAGGAAATTTTAGGCCTTATTGGGATTAGACCAGTTTCCTCACGATGTTTTCCTTCGCCGAAAAGCTAACGGTAAATATTCTGTACATAAGTTCCGAAAAAACTCATTGGTACGAGCCGGAATTTGAACCCACGACCGCCGCTTGACAGCTGCATGCCAGAACCACTATTTTACCATAGTTTGATTACCAATGAAAGGTCGGACGGTTGTCGCTTTCGTAAAGCTAATGCCTTCGCGAAATCTTGAGATTAAGTGCTTCTTCAGGGTACAACCAGGGAAACGAAGGTGGATCATGATAATGAAAGAGGGGAAATTAACATAAACCTCATTTACAATCATAAGAAGCAACTGTCAAAATATGGTATTTTGACTTAATAAAAAGTAGTTTTAAGTTCTCAAATTCTTATTACATAGTCATTTACGTGTCATGCCCATTCCCAGACTAGTCTCCTTTCTGGTTGGCAAGGTCTGAAAGCAGTTGTTCCGCAAAAACAAACCTACGCCAATTCTTAGATTGGTAGGCGAGTGACCCCGTCGGGGCAAGTACAACTAACGCCGCGAAGCGAGACAGTGAAATGTAGCTACCTCTTTCTTTTAATCCGTGTGATATGGGAAGTCGCGCGACGCGACTTGATAACCACCCGTTTTGTGCACTGGCTCCTTTACGTTGCACAAATACCAGGACAACACCAAAATTAGTGGGTTTTGGTAAATAATAAATAAATGCTTAATTATTTTTTTCAGGGATAACGGAGCTGGCTGTAACGTCAACCATGGAGACCATGATGGTGCTGGAGCAAGGATCCTCCGGGCGCGTGACAGGCTCAACAGCCATGAACCAAGCCTCTAGCCGCAGCCACGCAGTTTTCACCATCATCATCTCTAAGGAGAGCCGGACTGACAAGTGAGTTCGTAAACCATAATCTATGAAACCGCAAATACGTAACCAGTTACGATCGAAGAATGTATTCTTTGTACGAAACTAGTTGCGATCGAAGAATTCTTCCTTGTTGGAAACCTGTTACGATCGCCAAACACTAGGTAGGTTAGGTTCAATTGGGTAGCTTCAGATGCCCGAAGGGCAGTCACCAGTAGTTTGACATTGCAAAATGTAACCGTTTTAGGAGAAAGATAAAAACATCTTCGTATGTCACTAGTTTCGTAGCAAGATAAATAATCCTTCACACGTAACTGGTTACGTAGCGTTGGTTTCGTAGGCGGACGAAGGGCATTCACAATCATACATGATGCTGCAGCCCCATTTCCAGAGCAAAGCTGCAGGTGCTTCAGTGGAATTTACAGAACTTCGACAAAGGATCACTGTAAGCAGTTTTAAAGAGAGGTAAGGCACAGCGTAATGTCATCACGCTTGAATCTGGAACAGCCCGACTGGGGGAGTACCTCCGCCTTACAGAAGACCACAGCCATAATAGCACTGCTGCCTATACCGTCGGTATTGTTGTGTTCCTGATGGTGAGTAAGGTTCCCAGAGCTCCATCTTTAAAGGCCGGCAACGCACTCACAACACCTCTGGTGTTGCAGGTGTCCATGGGCGGCGGTAATCGCTTACCATCAAGTGATCCGTCTGCTCGTTTGCCTCCTATAACATAAAAAAAGCACTGCCAGATTACGGGAAGTTTCTGTGACTTTGTCTAAACTTCGTGTATATCCTTATCACACTGCCCATACCATTTCTCCGTGTGTTTTTTACCGCTATGCGACATGCATATTGTGGACATTGATGCGAACCCTGGAAACGCGGTAACTTTTGTTGTCCCCAGTGGTATCAAATGGGAATGTTTTTTTCCCAGTTGTCCCCACCAAAAGGCGGGAATAGATGGGAATAGCCTATTTTTCTGACAATTTTTGTCGGTTCCAGTTGTCAGAATTACCCGACACATAGATTTCTTTAACATTTGCAATGAAATTGTTTTTCCTGGTTCTATTTTTTGTGGGGGTGCGGGGGACCGGTCATTCTGGCACTCTTTGGGTGAGGCCTATGTATGATGATGATGATGATTTGTTTTTGTAACCAATTTCTATGACTTCCTTGAATGCTTTATTTGTGCTTTCAGGAACCTAGCAACCACATCAAAGTTCCACTTAGTAGATCTCGCGGGTTCAGAGCGCATTAAGAAGACGAAGGCTAGCGGCGAGCGTTTAAAAGAGGGCGTGAAGATTAACCAGGGTCTTTTGGCCCTTGGCAACGTGATATCGGCGCTGGGAGACGGTACCAACAGGAGTTACATTAGCTACAGGGATAGCAAGCTGACGAGGTTACTGCAGGGTAAGTTAAGCTAGAGACTAAAAATCATGCTATGATTTCAGATTCTCAGTAAACAACCCGAATCACTGGAAAAATGATAGTGTTTCTGACAGCAAGACTGGAAAATAAAATGGAATCTATAATGATTATTAGAACAGAAAAAAAGCCAAAACTCACATAGAAAATATAGAGTGTGGCACGGTTATGCAAATACAAATAGTTTATTAGCAGTAATATTTTGTGCCATAACACACATCGTGTTATCATTAATTCATCATCTTATGACTACCATAGTACTTGCACATCATCATCACCATCTTATCTCGGTTGATTTCGATCATGGCGATTGGAGAAAATCTAACTAGTGAGAAAGCCGTTCGTAAAATCTAGTTTGCTGACCTTATTTGTGAAATCGTTGCTAGACAGTAGCAACGAGGGATTTTCACGTTGCAATATGGCAGCGTTATGGCGTCCTCGCCACTCGTCTATGAGGTTTCATGACCTGAAAACCTCGCTGATATTGAAATAACGTTCAACAGACAGTCTCGGCGGCAACTCTTTAACGCTAATGGTGGCGTGCGTGAGCCCGGCGGACTACAATCTGGACGAGACCGTGTCCACGCTGCGCTACGCGGACCGCGCGCGCCGCATTCGCAACAAGCCCATCATCAACCAGGACGCTAAAGCAGCAGAGATTATCAGGTAACTACTACAATTCATTTGTTCGTTTGAGTTTCTTCCCAGCACCCTCCTGTGTTGTGTGGCTCCTGAGTGGCAACTCTTTAACGCTTATGGTTGCGTGCGTGAGCCCGGCGGACTACAATCTGGACGAGACCGTGTCCACACTGGGCTATGCGGAACGTGAAGACCAGCCCAGGACGCTAAAGCGGCGGAGATCGTCAGGTAACTATGTATGTACCTCGCGTTATACGAATCTCCCGTGTCTTCTGTCATCGACTAAGGTTTTCTTCAAATGTATTGGGATTTTAATTATATTTATTATTTTACAGAGACCATTATCTTTTTAAAAACAGCTATAAAGTCATTGTGCAGAACCCATTAGGTTAGTTAAAAGTTTACTGATCCTGGAAAAAATGCTTAATCTACGAAACGTACACATAATTTGACTTTTGTGTTTTGAATCTTTGAGGAATTGCAGTTTATTCTGGGCAAAACCCTGCTATGGACAGAGTAAAGGTAACGAAGGTAAGGTGAGAAAACGGAGATGTTTAGGTAAAAGCTTTGTACTCCATCTGGGTTGCTTGTGAAGGAAAGGAGAGTGTAGCTGCCTACATGAACTTCTCCGGCGGGCCTTCGGCCATCAAGCTCTCGGAAAAGTAATCCCGTAGTGATAACTCGACTTGTCTAAATTTGAATTTCTTGCAGGCTAAACAATTTAGTTAACGAGCTGAGACTTCAACTTCTCGGCCGAGCGCCCACCGACAGCGAACAAAACAACGAGAAACTTCTAGAAGATATCGAGCGCGAGAAAGCAAAATACGCGGAACTACTCAAAAAACACAAGCAAATCACAGAACACCTTGGCAACATGCTCATAGAAAATACAAATCTCTGCGAAAAGGCGCTCCTCGCCGAAGCGGCCAAAGACAAGATAGAACAGAAACTAAACGAGCTCACAGAACAATGCAACCAGACCATAGACAACTTAAACGCTTCTGAAGACGAAGGCAATAAGACGACGGTGTTAGATTATATTAAGCAGATTAAGACTCGGTTGGAGGACTTGCAGTCGGTGAACTCTAAGACGAATGAAGAGTTGATAGATTATGAGATAAAGCTGTCCTTTACGAAAGACGACGGTGAGGAGGGAGAGGATGTGGTGCTCAGTGAGGACCAGGCGGTACTTGAGGAGGAAAAGAGGGCTATGGGACAGGTGCGTATCGTTTGTGTACAGAGATTATGTTCCGCAAAGCGGATTGATCATACTTCTGGGCTTAAGCCGATAACTCAGGACCGGATGGCTTGAGCATTCCCGAAATAGGGTGCTATTCCACTTGTCCAAGATCATGTCCAATGTGCATTGCGTCTCACTCACTCTTTATGCGTAATGTGAGACGCAAACACATTGGACAAAGATCTTGGACAAGTGGAATACCACCCTTACACACAAATGTGCATTGGGTGAGCAACATTCAGCTCAATGAGCAATGGGAAAGTATCTGCCACTGTAGTTAAATATAGCACTGGAATGATTCTAAAACTACCTTTTTGACCCCCGACGTAAAAAGAGGGGTGTTATAAGTTTAACGTGTCTGACTGTGTAACTGTGTATCTGTCTGTGGTAGCGTAGCTCCCTAACGGATGGACCGATTTGAATGCGGTTTTTTTTGTGTCATATGTAATTTTATCCCCAGTGTTCTTAGCCGTGTTTCATGATAATCTGTTCAGCCGTTTATGAGATATTGGAGTTTGAAATTAAAAGTCAGGGGTTTTTCGACTTTTCTAAGTTGTGTTATTGATTTCTACCTTTCTATATCTTAAGTACACATGTAATGTACACATCTAAGATGTACTATTGTTACAGGTGGCATTGAACCAAGAGTTGCAAGAGTTGAATCGAGCCATGGCCATCAAGGCGTCTGTAGTTCAAGCGATTCTGGCCAATAACAAGGAAATGCTGGACGGCCACAACAATCTCAGGGAGAACGAGGAACGGATAGCGCATTTAGAAAAGGAGAAGGAAGAACTTGTGCAGCAGTTGAGGCATAATAAAGTAAGGGTTATAATTGGGTTCTGTACCTCAAAAGGAAAAAAGCCGGCCAAGTGAGAGTACAAAAATTTACGGCTTCGTACCAAATTTCAAGATTCTGAGTTCACGGGAAGTACCCTGTAGGTTTTGATTCCCTTGCGAGTTTCGAAAATTTGCGGTAATTTGCAGCATAAACGGCTGTATCTTTTGATTGCGTTGGCTTAGAAGTTTGATTTTTTTCCAGCTCCAAGGGACAGTATTTGGTATAAATTTTAGCTTGATACCTCCACGCGTTCCTGAGAAAAAGTGTCTTGACAGACGGACGGACAACAAAGTGATCCTATAAGTGTTCCGTTTTTTTGAGGTACGGAACCCTAGAAACGGAACGCTTATAGGATCACTTTGTTGTCTGTCAAGGCCCTTTATCTCGAACGCGTGGAGGTATCAAGTTGAAATGAAAACCATACACTCAAGTCAACAGTCCCTTGAAGCTGTAAAAAATCAAGCTTCCAAGTTAACGTAAAAAAAGGATACGGCTGTTTATCCCGAAAAAAACATTTCGACACTCAAGGGAATCGAAATTCATAGAGTGCTTTCCGTTGACCTAGAACTTTGAAATTTTGCAAGTAATATCGTCTTGTACTTGTAGTACAGGGAAAAAATCTGTCACTATACATTTGTAATTTTGAACGGAACCCTCGGTGGGCGAGTCCGACTCGCACTTGTCCGGTTTTTAGAAAAGTTATGACACGGCGGAATGTTAAATTTATAGCTGACACGAATAGGTGAGTCACCCGTTTCACGAATGTACAATTTTTCAAAACTGCGATACTGGCTCTACAAGTTTATATTAGCATTATTTTTTGAAATTTACGTGCCCTCTTTACAGCAGATATTTGCATTAAGTACTTTTGTATCACATGAAGATTGTATCATCTAAATCACGTTGGATTATATAACGTTACTTTTATTTCTCTCTCAGAGTAAGGACCCGTCTCACGAAGAGCGCCGAACCAAAGTTCAGACATTGGAAGCGGAAATTAGTGAGCTCAAGAAGAAATGTCAGCATCAAGCCTCCGTAATCAAGAATAAGGAGAAGAACGAGTCAAAGATAGCTTCTCTTAACGCAGAGTTGAAGTCGATGAAGGCTACTAAGGTAAGAATAAATTTATACTGGGCCTTTGTTACCCGCTCTACGATACAGGCCCCGTATCATGGTCGGCCGTATCACGCAATAAGTGGCAAGTTAGAGCGTCCGTCTCGTTCTATCGAACGGTGACAGCCAGTGACGGACGCTCTATCCTGTCACTTATCGAGTGATAAGGCCGACCATGATACGGGGTTAAGCTCACTATAAAACTGTTGCACGACATACTAGGTCAATTGTGCTAACTGCGACTTACCCTAAAATCTTGTAGTGGCATATTATGCCAGACTGCATTGGCGGTATAAACCTAGAACGATGGAAAGGATTCCATTTAAGGATCATGAGCTTAGCGCGGGATTCAAGCCATAGTGCCGAAAATTAAGCAATTGGTTGACATCTGACCCCGTATCATGGTCGGTTTTATCACGCGATAAGTGACAAGATAGAGCGTCCGTCACTGGCTGACGCCGTTCGATTGAACGAGACGGACGCTCTATCTCGTCACTTATCACGTGATAAGGCCGACTATGATACGGGGCCTGGAAGTGGAGATAATCTGCAATACTAATACTAATTTGAAGAAGTTGTGGCTTTCCAATGACTTGTGAATTGGTTGAATATAGTATTTATTTATTTATTGTATATTTGCGATATATATGTAACATATGTTAGTGTGTATTATATTTTATATTGTATATTTATATATGTATTGGCATGTTTTTATTTGTCTAGAATTAATACTAATTAGGATTTGCTTTATTTTCTCTGTTTTTGTACACGGTATAAGTTTGCCTATCTCGTTCTACCTACCTTCCTCTCAATTGCTCAAAGGTTAGCTGGAAGAGATCCCTTATAGGGATAAGTTCGCCTTTGTACTTTGATCTATTGTGTGACATGTATATTCCTTAACCTGTTATTGTGTACAATAAAGTGCTTACATACATACATACATAATACTCACGCCAACCGACCCCATATATATACAAGAAACAATACACGATGTAAAAGTATTGGCGAACACATTTTTCATCAGCTACATTGGGAAACATAAATGTCATCCTATATTCTAAGAGTATCGGGGGACGGCCGCGACTTACTCCCGATTTTCCTCGCACTATACTTCTTGTTCTAAGTGTTCTAATAAGAGAGAGATGGATAGTGCGAGAATCGAGATAGCTCGCGCGCCGTCGCGTAATAGCGGTGCTGGTTGATTAATTGAAACATTTCCCAGGTGAAAATAATCCGTCAAATGCGCGAAGAGAGCGAGAAGTTCCGGAAATGGAAGGCCGACAATGAGCGCGCCATGCTGCGGCTTCGCAACGAAGACCGGAAGCGCGCCAACGCCATGGCAAAGATGGAGTCGCTTCATGCCAAGCAGCAGAACGTGCTTAAGCGGAAGATGGAGGAAGCTGTCGCCGTCAATAAGAGGCTGAAGGTATACCTTCGAGTTAGCTATTTATACGTGCACTGCTCGCTTCCGGTACGCGGCGCCACTCGAGAACCTTTCCGCCCCGACGGCCATCGGTTCTACGTGCTATGTGCCCCGCCCACTGCCACTTAAGTTTAGCGGTTCGGAGGGCTATATCGGTTAGCTTGGTTCTGCATCGGATAGCCTCATTTCTGATGCGATCACGGAGAGAAACTCCCAACATAGCCCTCTCCATAGCCTCTTATCTCGCATAACAAGCTTTTATCTTATAGCGAAATTTCAAAACATGAATTTAGGGTAAAGGTGTAATTCCGTGCCGATTGCAGCGACGCGCGATTCATCGCGCGCGGCTGATGCCACTGTTTTACTGAATTACACCTTTACTGTTCATGACGCAAAATTCAACGGACCGAAAAATGCGTCATTAGGCATGGCGTGATTCAAGCAATATCGATTATATTCTGTTACGTGTGTCGAAGACTTCAAAAACCATCTGTCTACATTCGTCGTTGACGATTCTCCTGGAAAAAACATGTTCCTAAAATTAACCCATTGTTCCTGTTTCAGGAAGCTCTAGATAGGCAAAAGCAGACTCAGATGAAGCGCAGCGCTAAAGGCAACGTGAAGGCTGGAGCCGTGCAGCAATACATTGAACAGGAACTAGAAGTCCATCTGAGCATTGTGGAGGCTGAGAAGTCGCTTGACGAACTCATGGAGTACAGGTATTTTATGGGATACTAGCTTCTGCCCGAGACTCCGTCCGCGTGGAACTCGTTTATATCGCAGCTCCACACAAACTTTAGGGGATGATTTTAAACCCCCTTAGGGGATGATTTCGGAGATGAAAACTATCCTATGTCCTTCACCGGGACTCAAACTATCTCTATACCAAATTTCACCTAATTCGTTTCAGCGGTTTAAGCGTGAAGAGGTAACAGACAGACAGACACACTTTCGCATTTATAATATTAGTATGGATTCTAAAAGCTCTGGACACAATCAGGATAATGTGGAGGCTGACGCTATAAAGTAATACACATATATAATCGCCTGAGGAACCTAATAGTAGTATTTACAAGCTTTTATTTAACTTGCACTGTTTGTACAGTCTATTCATTCTTAAGAGTCCTATGTATACATAATGTAATCAAACATGACGTCAAATATGATCACAGAAAATGACTATATAGTGACTGGAAATGACGATAAAATATACATAAAGTGTGATTCATAGACAATCTAGACATCATTACGTCAGATATTTTTCATTACATTCTTTCATCACTTCGATTATTGAAGAAAATCTTATTATAAAGTATATTTTTCAGTGGTTAATTGGTTGATTTTGAATAAGTTGTGAGTTTCAAGCATACAACATTTTAAGTGATGATTATTGTGTAAGGCCAGAGAAAAGTGTGATAATGTCTTCGAGAAGTGATGTTTACATGATAAAGTTGCAAACAACTTGCCGGCACGCGATTGGCTCGGCTATTTCAAATAGGACCTTGTTGTTCAAATCGACTCAATATTTATTATTGTACACAATAACAGGTTAAAGAATATACATGTGACACAATAGATCAAAGTACAAAGGCGAAGTTATCCTTATATTTATATACAGGGCGTGGATAACGGAGCAGATAGAGAACCTGCGCAAGGGTCCTGACAGTGAGGAGAACCAACAGAAGCTAGCCGAATTCGAGGACAACTTGGCTCTCCGCAAAGCGCAGATATCCGATTTGCAGCAGAAGATACTTACCGCCGATCAAGGTTAGAATTGCTTACCACAAATATAAGTTATAACGATCTGTCCCGAAAGCATTTTTTGAAAACATTTTAACCAATCATAAGGTAACGCGTTTGTGCGGGTAAAATTTTCAACGCCCATTGGCTGAAATTTTGCGCTCGACGCCGGCTGCTACGGCGCCCGCCATTTTGTCTGGAGCCATGAGCGGGAAAGCACGAGTTCACTTGTCATTGCAGATATACCTTACTTATAGTGCGACAAGGTCTTTATTGAAATGGTCATACGTTCGATTTCATTCGGTATTTGTCAGCACTCGTCGGCGTGGACGAAGATTGCCGATTCCAAACAGGAGCTTGATTGTCAGTGTGTGCTAATGCACACACTGACAATCAAGCGGACCAACCAAACGGATGGATCGATTTGAATGCGGTTTTTTTGTGTCATAGATAATATTATCCCGAGTGTTCTTAGCCATGTTCCATGAACATCTGTTCAGCCGTTTTTGGACTTTGAAATAAAAATGTCGGGAGTTTTTCAACTTTTCTAAGTTGTATTCTGTGTGTATACCATGATGTTTCATAATCAGTTAATATTTCATTTCATCCTCCCAGAGAATAAATCCCGTACCGTATGGGACAACATCCAATCGATGCTCGAAGCCAAGGTCGCCCTCAAATGCCTCTTCGACCTCCTAGTGGAATCGAAGAAGGAACTCCAAAATCAGAGCGAGAAGGGCTATCAGGCGCGGTACGAGGAGGTGAAAGAGGCGCATGACAGGCTGGTAATGGACTTTGAGAACTGCAAGGCTGAATTGGAGCTGAAACTTTCTAATCATAAGCTGCAAAGTGAGCAGAAGGTGAGAAAAACGTTGGCTTTGTTAGTCTTTTAAAAGGGAAGTATTATAGCTAGCAGCTCGCGACTGACAATAGGTACTTTTATTTATTAAATTTCCATTTCAGGAGGAAACGTTTTCCACTAACTAAATCTAAACCAATCACTTTGATTTTGATGTCGATCGCTTCAGCATAATAATATATCTAGGTTTATAGGTGCCTATAAACTATAATTTATTGCAAATTTTGTAAAAAGGAAAACCTATAATCATAGTCCTTTATTGTGTCAAATAACGTACTAAAAATCATTGAGATTGTAAAATATTTATAAGTGTCACTCTTCTTCACCTGTCAGTGCATATTGTACCTTACGTATAGTGCAACAAGGTCTTTATTGAAATGGTCATACGTTCGATTTCATTCGGTACTTGTCAGCACTCGTGTATATGTAACTTATATGTGTGGTACTACTGTACGCTATTTATATTAGTGCTATTACACACGTGTCAATTTCCATTTGTATTCCAGCTGGCAGCACTAGTGGCCTTGCAGCGCGGCGTAGTTGGCAACAAGAGCCAAGCCTGCCAGCACCTGCAGAACGTCATCCAGTACCAGCAGGAGAAATTGGATCAGGTCGAGGCCGAAAATGTATGTAGTGTGCTCAGAATATACTATCCTTATTGGTACTAAACGTTTTATTGTAAACTGTTGGGTAGAACTTGAAAACTGGAAGAACTAGAGAAAGGGTGAATATAGCGAAATTTGGCATAATAAACAGGGAAATTCTCTGAGGTAAGTTTTAGGGGGAACACTCTAGAACTACACATCGATTTCAAAAATGATTTCACTAGTGTATATTATGGATGTTCAAACCCTGTATCATGGTCGGCCTTATTACACGATAAGTGATAGGATAGAGCATCCGTCACTAACTGACACGGTTTGATAGAACGCGACGACGCTCCTATCTTGTCACTTATCGCGTGATAAGGCCGACCATGATACGGGGTCAGGGTGGAGATAGGCTATATTTAGTCCCGTGGCTCCGAGTTACCTGTAATAGGTACGCGGGAAGAGCGGTGCGGTCAGCTAGTAGGTATAATGATATAGCTTCAGGGTCGTATCAAACTGCTTGCCCTTTTTATCAATGCCGTTGTTAGTCATGGCTTGTTTTTCAGAAAATATGTAACCTGACTTCTGATACTTCATGAAACCATGGTTTCTGAATTTACTCGTACATGTAGAAAGACATACTCGTAAGAGAAATAAATACGACTTTACTGATCTTAAGCTAAGAAGAAGGCAACTCAAAATGTGGCTAGGTTGAAGCAGGCCAGTCAGATTATAATAGGGTGCTAATATTCGTTGACACTGATTTTCGAACATCAACAGCGTATAATGAAATGACTGCTTAGTAGCGGTATTTCTTTGACGTCAATAGGGATGACGACTAAGATTTTTTTATGATGTCATTCGAACCAGTTTTTGGAGAGGAACAAATGTTTGTATCGGAGTAACTACAATTAAAGAACATAAATACCCAAAAAAATGAGACAAAGATTTACCTCGCTGGCGGTAGCGAAAAACGCTCCATACGAATAGACAGCTAATTGTGACGTCACAATATTGTTAGTACTAAGTATCGTAGTATGGAAAATCAGGTAAATTGTTGTTTCGGTCGCGTTTAAGTACATAGTTGTCGTACAATTTTGTTTCTATAAAAGCGCAAGGATTCTATTGGTAACTTTAAATTTACTCTTGGACAGTAAAAAAAAATGTATATTTTTTCTTAACTTTCAAGGTTCATATCTTTTTACGATTTTAATCATATTTTATAATGTATACTTTATTACGATAATTCGATGGTTTACTATACATTTAGCATCACTACGTTATCAATTTGAACATGAGTCGTCATGCCTATTCTAGGTCCCTACAAATAATAACGCATGGCATTGTAGCAATATAGCGTTTTATCTGTTCATTGCGCGGTACAAACGCGCAACGCACTGTGGTTAGTTAGGATCACATGCAATGAATTAGAAAAACCGCTGCTGCCGCCGCGCAATGTCGTGGCCGAGCGGTTACCCAATCACAAGTTGATAAACATAAGTATTCTGCTGTTACATCTGAGATAGTGTGCAAGATCAACCGATAACGTTAGTTTATAAAACCCAGGTCAAAATCTTATACGCCTTGACTTTGAATCGGTTCAAATAACGTTTCCTGTCTGACTTTTGTTTTTGTTTTGTTTAGAATTCAGTATCCACTATTTGTTAAATGACAATCCGTAATCGGAGATACATTATCATTTATTCATCACAGATATTTCCACTATCTGTATTTTACATTTTGAATATTATTTAATTTTTGTTTCTTATTATTTATTATTGACGATCGTGATAAAGATTCTTATAATCTTGACATGGTATGCGAATCTATATTGTAATTTTTATCTCGAAATAAATAAATCAAATCAAGACTTATCAACACAAGCTTGTGACCTACCTCAGGGTAAGTGGACTAACTGCCTACGAAGCAGTCACATCATCATCATCATCACATAAGCCGAAATATGTCCACTGCTGGACATAGGCGTCCCCCAAAGAGTGCCATAATGACCGGTGCGCCACCGGCGTCCAGCGGACTCCCGAGACATATACCAGGCATATGCATGCAGTCACATGCACACTCATAAGCATGTGATATAATTATAATCATGTTTAAAAATCCGATATAGTGTTATATTATGTTATCGCAGGTCTATGTTTACTTAGTTCCTCAATAAAATTCCAGAAAAAACTCTCAGACGAATTGGAGCAGATCCGCACCGCGTCGACGAACGGCAACGCCAAGAAACCGAAGAAGGGTAAGACGGAGAAGGGGGAGAAGAAGACGGAATACGTGGAGCTCACCGAAGACGAAGAGGAATACGGGGAGAACGATGACGAGGATCCGGACTGGCGGGCCACGCCGCTACAGAAGCGTGTGCGAGCACAGGTGAGACGATCGCTGCTGAGAGACTAGTATAAGTTTTTTTCGACGACCTCTGTAGCCTAGTTGGTAGTGACCCTGCCGGAGGTCCCGACTTCGAATCCCGGCAAGGGCATTTATTTGTGTGATGAATAATTGTTCCTGCGTCATGGATGTTTTCTATGTATTTAAGTATTTATTTATCTATTTAAGTATGTATATCGTCGTCTAGTACCCATAGTACAAGCTTTGTTTAGTTTGGGACTAGATCGATTTGTGTAAGATTGTCCCCAAAAACTTATTTACTTTATTTTATTTATTTTACCGAAACAAAACGTTACGACCGCGTTCGCGTTTAGCTGTCAAATCCCATTCAAATTGAGGGTAAAACGCAAACGTTTCGGTGAAACTTATACTAGAGCCTCTGGTTCAGGGAAGGCACTTAAGCCCGTGAGCAATTATTTTTATTTTTTATACAACGACGGTGGCAAACAAGCGTACGGCGACTTAAAAATGCAACGTTGTAAGGTATCTTACAACGTTGCCTTTTTAACCGACTTCAAAAAAAAGGAGGAGGTTCTCAATTCGGTTGTATTTTTTTTTTTTTTTTTTCAATGTTTGTTACCTCAGAACTCCGTCATTGATGAACCGATTCGGAAAATTTTTTTTTTGTTCGTATGTATATACTTCCAGGTGGGTCCCATTTTTTCAAAATTCAGTTAGATGATGGGATCCATGAGGAATTGAGGGGACTTCTCAATTTTATAAGGCACGCGTGTAGTGATTTTGGTATTTTCTGTTATAACTCGTGTATTTACATCCGGAATCATAAATTTGGTGGCGAGGAATTGATGATGAAGACCACAGATGACTTATCGAATTCCTCAATTATGTACTTAAAAGTGCAAAAGTACGTCATAGGTTCTGATAAGATTCCGTTGAAATAGGAACTAATGAAGTGCCATTGGTGATGATCTTGGGGAATCGATGGAAGTCCTCAAATATTATCGGCCCACATACAGCGATTCGGTTTTTTTCTATAGTAATCAACGCATTTGCTATCGGAAATCAGTTCATGTGGTAAATTGTAAAAAATAGGAAATGCAGTGCTCGTGGCTTGGCGGAGTACTAAATTGAAGTCGGTTAAAACTTTGTTTTTAAAGTAAATTATTAACGCTTAGATTGCTAAAAAAAACAGCGGAGGTCCTTAGTTCAAGTATTGGTGACACTGATTAGTCCAAACATTTCTTGGTCAGGAAAAAATACAACAAGACGGACTACGAGTTTGTTCTGCCGGATGGACGTTGCAAATTAAAGGGTTAAAGCTCGCCTCAATAGATTCGAGATGCATTACATCGTGTTTGATCCCTAATGTAACCCCCCAGGTGCAGCGCTCCCGTCTCACCATGAACTTCACCCAAGAGAACGCCGCCGAAACCGCGCGCTTGCGCGAGACCAGCGCGCGCGCAGTGAAGCGGGACAGCGGCGGCACCACGCACTGCACGTGCCGCGGCAGCTGCTCCACCAAGATGTGCGGCTGCGTCAAGGCGGGCAGCGGCTGCGGCGCCGGCTGCCGCTGCCAGCCCGCGCTCTGCAGGAACAAGCCCGTCTCCACCGACGCCTCCGACAGCGAGGAGAAGGAGAACACGGTATGTGTATGTGCGGCTGCGTCAAGGCGGGCAGCGGCTGCGGCGCCGGCTGCCGCTGCCAGCCCGCGCTCTGCAGGAACAAGCCCGTCTCCACCGACGCCTCCGACAGCGAGGAGAAGGAGAACACGGTATGTGTATGTGCGGCTGCGTCAAGGCGGGCAGCGGCTGCGGCGCCGGCTGCCGCTGCCAGCCCGCGCTCTGCAGGAACAAGCCCGTCTCCACCGACGCCTCCGACAGCGAGGAGAAGGAGAACACGGTATGTGTATGTGCGGCTGCGTGAAGGCGGGGAGCGGCTGCGGCGCCGGCTGCCGCTGCCAGCCCGCGCTCTGCAGGAACAAGCCCGTCTCCACCGACGCCTCCGACAGCGAGGAGAAGGAGAACACGGTATGTGTATGTGCGGCTGCGTCAAGGCGGGCAGCGGCTGCGGCGCCGGCTGCCGCTGCCAGCCCGCGCTCTGCAGGAACAAGCCCGTCTCCACCGACGCCTCCGACAGCGAGGAGAAGGAGAACACGGTATGTGTATGTGCGGCTGCGTCAAGGCGGGCAGCGGCTGCGGCGCCGGCTGCCGCTGCCAGCCCGCGCTCTGCAGGAACAAGCCCGTCTCCACCGACGCCTCCGACAGCGAGGAGAAGGAGAACACGGTATGTGTATGTGCGGCTGCGTGAAGGCGGGGAGCGGCTGCGGCGCCGGCTGCCGCTGCCAGCCCGCGCTCTGCAGGAACAAGCCCGTCTCCACCGACGCCTCCGACAGCGAGGAGAAGGAGAACACGGTATGTGTATGTGCGGCTGCGTGAAGGCGGGCAGCGGCTGCGGCGCCGGCTGCCGCTGCCAGCCCGCGCTCTGCAGGAACAAGCCCGTCTCCACCGTCGCCTCCGACAGCGAGGAGAAGGAGAACACGGTATGTGTATGTGCGGCTGCGTGAAGGCGGGGAGCGGCTGCGGCGCCGGCTGCCGCTGCCAGCCCGCGCTCTGCAGGAACAAGCCCGTCTCCACCGACGCCTCCGACAGCGAGGAGAAGGAGAACACGGTATGTGTATGTGCGGCTGCGTGAAGGCGGGCAGCGGCTGCGGCGCCGGCTGCCGCTGCCAGCCCGCGCTCTGCAGGAACAAGCCCGTCTCCACCGACGCCTCCGACAGCGAGGAGAAGGAGAACACGGTATGTGTATGTGCGGCTGCGTGAAGGCGGGGAGCGGCTGCGGCGCCGGCTGCCGCTGCCAGCCCGCGCTCTGCAGGAACAAGCCCGTCTCCACCGACGCCTCCGACAGCGAGGAGAAGGAGAACACGGTATGTGTATGTGCGGCTGCGTGAAGGCGGGGAGCGGCTGCGGCGCCGGCTGCCGCTGCCAGCCCGCGCTCTGCAGGAACAAGCCCGTCTCCACCGACGCCTCCGACAGCGAGGAGAAGGAGAACACGGTATGTGTATGTGCGGCTGCGTGAAGGCGGGGAGCGGCTGCGGCGCCGGCTGCCGCTGCCAGCCCGCGCTCTGCAGGAACAAGCCCGTCTCCACCGACGCCTCCGACAGCGAGGAGAAGGAGAACACGGTATGTGTATGTGCGGCTGCGTGAAGGCGGGCAGCGGCTGCGGCGCCGGCTGCCGCTGCCAGCCCGCGCTCTGCAGGAACAAGCCCGTCTCCACCGACGCCTCCGACAGCGAGGAGAAGGAGAACACGGTATGTGTATGTGCGGCTGCGTGAAGGCGGGCAGCGGCTGCGGCGCCGGCTGCCGCTGCCAGCCCGCGCTCTGCAGGAACAAGCCCGTCTCCACCGACGCCTCCGACAGCGAGGAGAAGGAGAACACGGTATGTGTATGTGCGGCTGCGTCAAGGCGGGCAGCGGCTGCGGCGCCGGCTGCCGCTGCCAGCCCGCGCTCTGCAGGAACAAGCCCGTCTCCACCGACGCCTCCGACAGCGAGGAGAAGGAGAACACGGTATGTGTATGTGCGGCTGCGTGAAGGCGGGGAGCGGCTGCGGCGCCGGCTGCCGCTGCCAGCCCGCGCTCTGCAGGAACAAGCCCGTCTCCACCGACGCCTCCGACAGCGAGGAGAAGGAGAACACGGTATGTGTATGTGCGGCTGCGTGAAGGCGGGCAGCGGCTGCGGCGCCGGCTGCCGCTGCCAGCCCGCGCTCTGCAGGAACAAGCCCGTCTCCACCGTCGCCTCCGACAGCGAGGAGAAGGAGAACACGGTATGTGTATGTGCGGCTGCGTGAAGGCGGGGAGCGGCTGCGGCGCCGGCTGCCGCTGCCAGCCCGCGCTCTGCAGGAACAAGCCCGTCTCCACCGACGCCTCCGACAGCGAGGAGAAGGAGAACACGGTATGTGTATGTGCGGCTGCGTGAAGGCGGGCAGCGGCTGCGGCGCCGGCTGCCGCTGCCAGCCCGCGCTCTGCAGGAACAAGCCCGTCTCCACCGACGCCTCCGACAGCGAGGAGAAGGAGAACACGGTATGTGTATGTGCGGCTGCGTGAAGGCGGGGAGCGGCTGCGGCGCCGGCTGCCGCTGCCAGCCCGCGCTCTGCAGGAACAAGCCCGTCTCCACCGACGCCTCCGACAGCGAGGAGAAGGAGAACACGGTATGTGTATGTGCGGCTGCGTGAAGGCGGGGAGCGGCTGCGGCGCCGGCTGCCGCTGCCAGCCCGCGCTCTGCAGGAACAAGCCCGTCTCCACCGACGCCTCCGACAGCGAGGAGAAGGAGAACACGGTATGTGTATGTGCGGCTGCGTGAAGGCGGGGAGCGGCTGCGGCGCCGGCTGCCGCTGCCAGCCCGCGCTCTGCAGGAACAAGCCCGTCTCCACCGACGCCTCCGACAGCGAGGAGAAGGAGAACACGGTATGTGTATGTGCGGCTGCGTGAAGGCGGGCAGCGGCTGCGGCGCCGGCTGCCGCTGCCAGCCCGCGCTCTGCAGGAACAAGCCCGTCTCCACCGACGCCTCCGACAGCGAGGAGAAGGAGAACACGGTATGTGTATGTGCGGCTGCGTGAAGGCGGGGAGCGGCTGCGGCGCCGGCTGCCGCTGCCAGCCCGCGCTCTGCAGGAACAAGCCCGTCTCCACCGACGCCTCCGACAGCGAGGAGAAGGAGAACACGGTATGTGTATGTGCGGCTGCGTGAAGGCGGGCAGCGGCTGCGGCGCCGGCTGCCGCTGCCAGCCCGCGCTCTGCAGGAACAAGCCCGTCTCCACCGACGCCTCCGACAGCGAGGAGAAGGAGAACACGGTATGTGTATGTGCGGCTGCGTGAAGGCGGGGAGCGGCTGCGGCGCCGGCTGCCGCTGCCAGCCCGCGCTCTGCAGGAACAAGCCCGTCTCCACCGACGCCTCCGACAGCGAGGAGAAGGAGAACACGGTATGTGTATGTGCGGCTGCGTGAAGGCGGGCAGCGGCTGCGGCGCCGGCTGCCGCTGCCAGCCCGCGCTCTGCAGGAACAAGCCCGTCTCCACCGACGCCTCCGACAGCGAGGAGAAGGAGAACACGGTATGTGTATGTGCGGCTGCGTGAAGGCGGGGAGCGGCTGCGGCGCCGGCTGCCGCTGCCAGCCCGCGCTCTGCAGGAACAAGCCCGTCTCCACCGACGCCTCCGACAGCGAGGAGAAGGAGAACACGGTATGTGTATGTGCGGCTGCGTGAAGGCGGGGAGCGGCTGCGGCGCCGGCTGCCGCTGCCAGCCCGCGCTCTGCAGGAACAAGCCCGTCTCCACCGACGCCTCCGACAGCGAGGAGAAGGAGAACACGGTATGTGTATGTGCGGCTGCGTGAAGGCGGGCAGCGGCTGCGGCGCCGGCTGCCGCTGCCAGCCCGCGCTCTGCAGGAACAAGCCCGTCTCCACCGACGCCTCCGACAGCGAGGAGAAGGAGAACACGGTATGTGTATGTGCGGCTGCGTGAAGGCGGGCAGCGGCTGCGGCGCCGGCTGCCGCTGCCAGCCCGCGCTCTGCAGGAACAAGCCCGTCTCCACCGACGCCTCCGACAGCGAGGAGAAGGAGAACACGGTATGTGTATGTGCGGCTGCGTGAAGGCGGGGAGCGGCTGCGGCGCCGGCTGCCGCTGCCAGCCCGCGCTCTGCAGGAACAAGCCCGTCTCCACCGACGCCTCCGACAGCGAGGAGAAGGAGAACACGGTATGTGTATGTGCGGCTGCGTGAAGGCGGGGAGCGGCTGCGGCGCCGGCTGCCGCTGCCAGCCCGCGCTCTGCAGGAACAAGCCCGTCTCCACCGACGCCTCCGACAGCGAGGAGAAGGAGAACACGGTATGTGTATGTGCGGCTGCGTGAAGGCGGGCAGCGGCTGCGGCGCCGGCTGCCGCTGCCAGCCCGCGCTCTGCAGGAACAAGCCCGTCTCCACCGACGCCTCCGACAGCGAGGAGAAGGAGAACACGGTATGTGTATGTGCGGCTGCGTGAAGGCGGGCAGCGGCTGCGGCGCCGGCTGCCGCTGCCAGCCCGCGCTCTGCAGGAACAAGCCCGTCTCCACCGACGCCTCCGACAGCGAGGAGAAGGAGAACACGGTATGTGTATGTGCGGCTGCGTGAAGGCGGGGAGCGGCTGCGGCGCCGGCTGCCGCTGCCAGCCCGCGCTCTGCAGGAACAAGCCCGTCTCCACCGACGCCTCCGACAGCGAGGAGAAGGAGAACACGGTATGTCTATGTGCGGCTGCGTGAAGGCGGGGAGCGGCTGCGGCGCCGGCTGCCGCTGCCAGCCCGCGCTCTGCAGGAACAAGCCCGTCTCCACCGACGCCTCCGACAGCGAGGAGAAGGAGAACACGGTATGTGTATGTGCGGCTGCGTGAAGGCGGGCAGCGGCTGCGGCGCCGGCTGCCGCTGCCAGCCCGCGCTCTGCAGGAACAAGCCCGTCTCCACCGACGCCTCCGACAGCGAGGAGAAGGAGAACACGGTATGTGTATGTGCGGCTGCGTGAAGGCGGGGAGCGGCTGCGGCGCCGGCTGCCGCTGCCAGCCCGCGCTCTGCAGGAAAAAGCCCGTCTCCACCGACGCCTCCGACAGCGAGGAGAAGGAGAACACGGTATGTGTATGTGCGGCTGCGTGAAGGCGGGCAGCGGCTGCGGCGCCGGCTGCCGCTGCCAGCCCGCGCTCTGCAGGAACAAGCCCGTCTCCACCGACGCCTCCGACAGCGAGGAGAAGGAGAACACGGTATGTGTATGTGCGGCTGCGTGAAGGCGGGGAGCGGCTGCGGCGCCGGCTGCCGCTGCCAGCCCGCGCTCTGCAGGAACAAGCCCGTCTCCACCGTCGCCTCCGACAGCGAGGAGAAGGAGAACACGGTATGTGTATGTGCGGCTGCGTGAAGGCGGGGAGCGGCTGCGGCGCCGGCTGCCGCTGCCAGCCCGCGCTCTGCAGGAACAAGCCCGTCTCCACCGACGCCTCCGACAGCGAGGAGAAGGAGAACACGGTATGTGTATGTGCGGCTGCGTGAAGGCGGGCAGCGGCTGCGGCGCCGGCTGCCGCTGCCAGCCCGCGCTCTGCAGGAACAAGCCCGTCTCCACCGACGCCTCCGACAGCGAGGAGAAGGAGAACACGGTATGTGTATGTGCGGCTGCGTGAAGGCGGGGAGCGGCTGCGGCGCCGGCTGCCGCTGCCAGCCCGCGCTCTGCAGGAACAAGCCCGTCTCCACCGACGCCTCCGACAGCGAGGAGAAGGAGAACACGGTATGTCTATGTGCGGCTGCGTGAAGGCGGGCAGCGGCTGCGGCGCCGGCTGCCGCTGCCAGCCCGCGCTCTGCAGGAACAAGCCCGTCTCCACCGACGCCTCCGACAGCGAGGAGAAGGAGAACACGGTATGTGTATGTGCGGCTGCGTGAAGGCGGGCAGCGGCTGCGGCGCCGGCTGCCGCTGCCAGCCCGCGCTCTGCAGGAACAAGCCCGTCTCCACCGACGCCTCCGACAGCGAGGAGAAGGAGAACACGGTATGTGTATGTGCGGCTGCGTGAAGGCGGGGAGCGGCTGCGGCGCCGGCTGCCGCTGCCAGCCCGCGCTCTGCAGGAACAAGCCCGTCTCCACCGACGCCTCCGACAGCGAGGAGAAGGAGAACACGGTATGTGTATGTGCGGCTGCGTGAAGGCGGGGAGCGGCTGCGGCGCCGGCTGCCGCTGCCAGCCCGCGCTCTGCAGGAACAAGCCCGTCTCCACCGACGCCTCCGACAGCGAGGAGAAGGAGAACACGGTATGTGTATGTGCGGCTGCGTGAAGGCGGGGAGCGGCTGCGGCGCCGGCTGCCGCTGCCAGCCCGCGCTCTGCAGGAACAAGCCCGTCTCCACCGACGCCTCCGACAGCGAGGAGAAGGAGAACACGGTATGTGTATGTGCGGCTGCGTGAAGGCGGGGAGCGGCTGCGGCGCCGGCTGCCGCTGCCAGCCCGCGCTCTGCAGGAACAAGCCCGTCTCCACCGACGCCTCCGACAGCGAGGAGAAGGAGAACACGGTATGTGTATGTGCGGCTGCGTCAAGGCGGGCAGCGGCTGCGGCGCCGGCTGCCGCTGCCAGCCCGCGCTCTGCAGGAACAAGCCCGTCTCCACCGACGCCTCCGACAGCGAGGAGAAGGAGAACACGGTATGTCTATGTGCGGCTGCGTGAAGGCGGGCAGCGGCTGCGGCGCCGGCTGCCGCTGCCAGCCCGCGCTCTGCAGGAACAAGCCCGTCTCCACCGACGCCTCCGACAGCGAGGAGAAGGAGAACACGGTATGTCTATGTGCGGCTGCGTGAAGGCGGGCAGCGGCTGCGGCGCCGGCTGCCGCTGCCAGCCCGCGCTCTGCAGGAACAAGCCCGTCTCCACCGACGCCTCCGACAGCGAGGAGAAGGAGAACACGGTATGTCTATGTGCGGCTGCGTGAAGGCGGGCAGCGGCTGCGGCGCCGGCTGCCGCTGCCAGCCCGCGCTCTGCAGGAACAAGCCCGTCTCCACCGACGCCTCCGACAGCGAGGAGAAGGAGAACACGGTATGTCTATGTGCGGCTGCGTGAAGGCGGGCAGCGGCTGCGGCGCCGGCTGCCGCTGCCAGCCCGCGCTCTGCAGGAACAAGCCCGTCTCCACCGACGCCTCCGACAGCGAGGAGAAGGAGAACACGGTATGTGTATGTGCGGCTGCGTGAAGGCGGGGAGCGGCTGCGGCGCCGGCTGCCGCTGCCAGCCCGCGCTCTGCAGGAACAAGCCCGTCTCCACCGACGCCTCCGACAGCGAGGAGAAGGAGAACACGGTATGTGTATGTGCGGCTGCGTGAAGGCGGGGAGCGGCTGCGGCGCCGGCTGCCGCTGCCAGCCCGCGCTCTGCAGGAACAAGCCCGTCTCCACCGACGCCTCCGACAGCGAGGAGAAGGAGAACACGGTATGTGTATGTGCGGCTGCGTGAAGGCGGGGAGCGGCTGCGGCGCCGGCTGCCGCTGCCAGCCCGCGCTCTGCAGGAACAAGCCCGTCTCCACCGACGCCTCCGACAGCGAGGAGAAGGAGAACACGGTATGTGTATGTGCGGCTGCGTGAAGGCGGGGAGCGGCTGCGGCGCCGGCTGCCGCTGCCAGCCCGCGCTCTGCAGGAACAAGCCCGTCTCCACCGACGCCTCCGACAGCGAGGAGAAGGAGAACACGGTATGTGTATGTGCGGCTGCGTGAAGGCGGGGAGCGGCTGCGGCGCCGGCTGCCGCTGCCAGCCCGCGCTCTGCAGGAACAAGCCCGTCTCCACCGACGCCTCCGACAGCGAGGAGAAGGAGAACACGGTATGTGTATGTGCGGCTGCGTGAAGGCGGGGAGCGGCTGCGGCGCCGGCTGCCGCTGCCAGCCCGCGCTCTGCAGGAACAAGCCCGTCTCCACCGACGCCTCCGACAGCGAGGAGAAGGAGAACACGGTATGTGTATGTGCGGCTGCGTGAAGGCGGGGAGCGGCTGCGGCGCCGGCTGCCGCTGCCAGCCCGCGCTCTGCAGGAACAAGCCCGTCTCCACCGACGCCTCCGACAGCGAGGAGAAGGAGAACACGGTATGTGTATGTGCGGCTGCGTGAAGGCGGGGAGCGGCTGCGGCGCCGGCTGCCGCTGCCAGCCCGCGCTCTGCAGGAACAAGCCCGTCTCCACCGACGCCTCCGACAGCGAGGAGAAGGAGAACACGGTATGTTCATGACTGAGGTCAGCTACGATAGTGGACCTTATTGTGAAAGCCATTACGTCTTTGTTGACCTGCCGATGCAGCTGTTCGACCAAGATGTGTGGAACAGCTGTGGTGACGGTTGCCGGTGCAAGCCCGCGCTCTGCAAGAACAAGGCGCCTTTGACCAATGCGTCCGATAGTGAGGAGAAGGAGAATGTTATGTTAATGCCTTTCACAGTTAGGTCCGCCATTAACTGCCGTAATGAACCTTATCATGAGAGTCATTAAGCGTTGAGCAAGTCGGGCAAAAGCTGCGGGTTTGGCGCGCGAGTCAAAGCTGTGCAAAAGCAAGAAGTATTTGTGGACGAACACGACTAGTGTGGCTCCCCCAGAAGCACTATGGGCGGTGCTCGGCACTTCACTGCGACCTCCGCGCACAATTAAATGAGCGCTTCAATTTATTAAATCCGGCCGTAGACCGAAACTCAATGCGCGCCATATATTAAATACAATGCGGCCAAAGTGCTCACAATTATCTGAACACAGATAATGCCTCGACAATGTTGTTTGCTACATAAATCTTTTCTTTTTGCAGTTAATAATGCAAAAGATCCGCCTCTTATTCATAAAATGAAGTATCGTTTTAAGTGACGGGGGGTCAATTAAAACGATTTTCTTTTAGCAGTTTTTCTTACGAAAATATAATACACATGAAGAACGTTATTTCACTAACTGTCGTTTGTTTTTTTTCTTACAGCCAACCAGCGTGCTGGACACAACGCCGCCCTCATACTTCGGCACCAAGTAAGTATCATAAGCTCATCCAAACCAAATACCCTTCCCTTCCCACTCCATCCTAAACTTTATATAGTTTACACCCATGCAGCTCAAGTCACGAGTTAACCCTGCCGCAGCTGACGCCAAAGAAGGAGGCCCGACCGCTATCCAACAGAAGTCTCGGAAGCCCGCACACGCAGAAATGGATGTTCGCGTTACTTGTATATAACACTTGCGTAGCCCCAATGTCGTCTTACTGCGCGAACGACATCCTCCATTACGGGATGGATGTGGCCAAATATAATGTGCTAGCGAATATAGTGAAACTACTGATGTGGGAGGTTACATGACAATTATGAGTTTTGGGGACTATGCTCTTACTGATAAAATTGCATAAACAACTTATTGACAGTTATTCTGTGTATTCGACAATGAAAGTACTTTTGCTTACAGAGCTTAAACTGTCCCAAATGGCCTGTATACAGTTTTGTGTTTACCAGTTATTTATATTTTTTACAAGCATGTAGTTTTTTATACGTATATCAGTCATTGGGGTATCAAATATATAGACACAAGTCATTAGAAATACCTAGGTTTAAAGTACTATTGTCGAGTGCACAGGACACCAATTCATAAGCATATTTTCTACTTTTTAAAGGAGAAACGAGAAGTATTCGTTTTACAAAAACTTATCTGGAATTTGGCACATATTTAAAAAGAAGGATAGCGCCAAAAGTTTACCCAACTCAGTAAGTGCATAGTTCTGCAAAGCGTATTTGTAGAGTAACTAGACCATGAAATTATAAAGTTAGAATTTAGGATATACCAAAATAGAGCTTGTAGAGTAGTTTTTATAAGTAGGTAGTAATTGCTATGCAGAACTATGGATCATGAGTTCATGTAGAGTTCAATGACTTATATGAAATGCTGATCATGTGTTTGTTCTTTCAGAAGTCACCCTAATTTAACATTCGTGAAGAAGAGGCAGAGGAGTTATTTCTTCTCTAACGACGAAAAGGTGAGAAAGTAGTTTGAAACTTCGATAGCGCAGCGCACGGGTTCAGGGGAGTTCGAACGAGGCCTGCGGGTGCCGGGCCTTGCTGCGCCCCGTTATCGTGATACCATATCGTCGACTGGGTTAACAGTCCGCAGTAAGCTCGATTCTTCATACACACGTAGTTACGCTCTCATTTCAAAAATACGTGTTGGATTGTAATGAAACTTTGCATATACTATGGCATGAGGTATATATATGTCTGTAATTAGTTTATGTAGCTTCAGATACCGTAGGTAGTAAAAAAATATAGCGAATTTAAGTTTTTCATATTAAACTTGTTTTTGCTGTATTTTGTTTGTTTTATAAACTGGAACCATATAAACTTATTACAGACATAGATAAACCTCATTGTATATGCAAAGTTTCGTCGGAATCCAACACGTAGTTTTAAAATGAGAGCGTAACTACGTTTGTATGGGAAGGTAAAATCGGCCGAGCTTACTGGGGACTCTTACGGTCTACCTATACTTTCAGAGCTCGTCCTTAGAAGTAGACTAAAGTATAAAAGTAATTTAAAGCTTAATAAAGTAATTTAAAGCTATGTTAGTTTTCGAAGAAAATTAGGAAAACAACTGTGCCACGTAATAACTCCCTGTTAACCGGAGCCCGGGCTACTTTAGGGCATAACTAGGAATAACGCTAGGCGAATGATGAATTCATGAATACCGACTTTTGTCGATATTTCGCGTTCTCATAGATATAACAGAGCATAAACGTAAAAGGTGTAGAATCAATCAACTTAATACTATCTAATTATTTACTTGTAAAATTTTCTTTTCCAGACTGACTGAATCCCACGGATGCCGCATAGTTTATTATGTATCCATGATGTGCTTAAAATGTATTCCTTTATAAATTTACCTGTACGTTCAGCCGACTAATGACAATGTTAAATTTAATGAAAATTAGGCGGTTGTAAACGAAATAAATTCATATTTATTGAGTAGTTTGTTTCATTTTAGTGTGCATGGTAGATTGGTTTAATGGTAATTGCATGCTCTGTAGTGAATGCGCCGATCAACAAAAGTAACTAGTTTTTTTAATATGTTTTTTAAACCACAGTTTCTTGGGCTCCGCCTACCCCATTTGGGTACGAGTCGTGAATCTATGTATGTAACCACAGTTATAAATGTGATGCGAGCTTTTCTAATTTGGCTGTCGGGTTCGGACGAAATCGTTTCTTTGGCATGGAGTTTTCAGCTAGCAAGAGGGAACCCTATTTTAAATGCACACGGACTGAAACACGCCCACCGACAGTGAAAGAAAAAGAAAATTAATGTCCAAATATAACAAAAGGTGACGCGAATGCAGCCGGGTTTACCACATAAATGTAAGTACATTAATTACTGCCGAACCCAGGGACAGGGATTGCCAGCCGAGCGTAGCGATAATCCATCGTGGGAATAAAATCAGAGATCCGACCGGGACAAGATAAATTAAAACAGGCTGCTTATTTAAACACGATAATTGATCATTGTGAAGGAAACGTACACTCAAACAAAAATAATACTAATCGCAAGTAAACTTACAAAAAGTCAATCGTCCATTTTGTTGGAATTGATGAAATAAAGGCCCTTTGGCATACAGTCACGATTTAAAATCATTGAAAAAATTATTTTACAAAGACACAATGGGGTTGGCCGGGCAAAGGTATTTGCAGATGGCGCCAGCATAGGTTTTACCTGTCAGTCCTACCAAAACTGTCAAATTCTTGTTTTTTTTTCGGAATTTCATTGTTTAGAATCAAGCCGTTTAAGCCAAATCCCATAGAAAAAGGCTAGTGATTAGGTAAAACCTATGATGGCGCCATCTAGTCAAACTTTGACAATTGCCAACCCCATTACCACATTTTAATTTTTAGATCTTTAAACAATTCAGTTGTAAACCTCGCTTTATAAATTAACTGACGCACGGGCGTAATAAAGGCTTATGGCTGCGTATTATGAAGCGCTTCACGAGCAAGTGTGATGAAAATGAAATAAAAAAATGGCAAAAGGCCAACTGAATTTAGAAAAAATGGGACCCACCTGGAAGCATATACATACAAACAAAAAAAAATATTCGAATCGGCTCATCTCATCAATGACGGAGTTCTGAGGTAACAAACATTGAAAAAAAAGAAAAAAAATACAACCGAATTGAGAACCTCCTTTTTTTGAAGTCGGTTAAAAGTAGCAAAAGGCCAACGACACGAGGTGTTCCCAGGCGGTCACCCATCCAAGTACTGACCTCGCCCGACGTTGCTTAACTTCGGTGATCGGACGAGAACCGGTGTATTCAACGTGGTATGGACGTTGGCGAGCGAAGGAACAAAATTTGGGCTCCAGTGATTTTAATGAAGTCTGTTTCGCTGGCTATTGTTAGTTATATTATGCTGTGCTCTATAAATCAAGGTTTTTGTGAAAATGAACCATTATTTTAACAAAGTAAGAAAACTAAGTTATTTTATCATATACAAAAACACATTATTTACGAAAAAATGCAGTAGGAAAATGGGGGTTCGAAAAAAAAAATTAAAGACGAAGAATTTACCATAATAAATACAAAACCGATAAGTACCTTAATTCAGTATAATTTACTTTAAAAACAAAGTTTTAACCGACTTCAATTTAGTACTCTGCCAACCCGAGAACATTTCCACGTTTTTTTTTTACAATCTACCACATGAACTGATTTCCGATAGCAAATGCGTTGATTACTATAGAAAAAACCGAATCGCTGTATGTGGGCCGATAATATTTGAGGACTTCCATCGATTCCCCAAGATCATCACCAACGGCACTTCATTAGTTCCTATTTCAACGGAATCTTATCAGAACCTGTGACGTACTTTTGCAGTTTTAAGTACATAATTGAGGAATTCGATAAATCATCTGTGGTCTTCATCATCAATTCCTGGCCACCAAATTTATGATTCCGGATGTAAATACACGAGTTATAACAGAAAATACCATAATCACTACACTCGTGCCTAATAAAATAGAGGAGTTCCATCAATTCCTCATGGATCCCATCATCTAACTGAATTTAGAAAAAATGGGACCCACCTGGAAGCATATACATACAAACAAAAAAAATATTTGAATCTGCTCATCAATGACGGAGTTCTGAGGTAATAACAAACATTGAAAAAAAAGAAAAAAAATACAACCGAATTGAGAACCTCCTTTTTTTGAAGTCTGTTAAAAGTAGCAAAGGGCCAACGACACGAGGTGTTCCCAGGCGGTCACCCATCCAAGTACTGACCTCGCCCGACGTTGCTTAACTTCGGTGATCGGACGAGAACCGGTGTATTCAACGTGGTATGGACGTTGGCGATTTATCGAAGAAAGTTAGGGATTAAGTGATTTTATAACGCAGTGACGTCATACAGTACACAGGACTTCAGGGTAAACTAATGTATAAATTAATCATTATTTTAACATTTTTAACAAAGTAAGAAAACTACGTTATTTTATCATATACAAAAACACATTATTTACGAAAAAATGCAGTAGGAAAATGGTGGTTCGAAAAAAGAAAAAATCTGAAGACATGAAAGAAAAAAAAGAATTATCTCAAAAATCATCGGCAACGTTAACTTTATTGGTAAAAATCAGGACGTGAAGTGCATAGTTTATGGTAAGTCAAAATTTAAAAAATAAAAAACCTTACCGCAATAAATACAAAACAGATAAAGTACCTTAACTCACAAGTAGCAAAAGGCCAACGACACGAGGTGTTCCCAGGCGGTCACCCATCCAAGTACTGACCTCGCCCGACGTTGCTTAACTTCGGTGATCGGACGAGAACCGGTGTATTCAACGTGGTATGGACGTTGGCGAGTGATGGAACAAAATTTGGGCTCCAGTGATTTTAATGAAGTCTGTCTCGCTGGCTATTGTTAGTTCTATTATGCTGTGCTCTGTAAATCAAGGTTTTTGTGAAAATGAACCATTATTTTAACGAGTAAGAAAACTACGTTATTTTATCATACACAAAAACACATATTATTTACGAAAAAATGCAGTAGGAAAATGGTGGTTCGAAAAAAAAAATTAAAGACGAAGAATTTACCATAATAAATACAAAACCGATAAGTACCTTAATTCAGTATAATTTACTTTAAAAACAAAGTTTTAACCGACTTCAATTTAGTACTCTGCCAACCCGAGAACATTTCCACGTTTTTTTTACAATCTACCACATGAACTGATTTCCGATAGCAAATGCGTTGATTACTATAGAAAAAACCGAATCGCTGTATGTGGGCCGATAATATTTGAGGACTTCCATCGATTCCCCAAGATCATCACCAACGGCACTTCATTAGTTCCTATTTCAACGGAATCTTATCAGAACCTGTGACGTACTTTTGCAGTTTTAAGTACATAATTGAGGAATTCGATAAATCATCTGTGGTCTTCATCATCAATTCCTGGCCACCAAATTTATGATTCCGGATGTAAATACACGAGTTATAACAGAAAATACCAAAATCACTACACTCGTGCCTAATAAAATAGAGGAGTTCCCTCAATTCCTCATGGATCCCATCATCTAACTGAATTTAGAAAAAATGGGACCCACCTGGAAGCATATACATACAAACAAGAAAAATATTCGAATCTGCTCATCAATGACGGAGTTCTGAGGTAATAACAAACATTGAAAAAAAAGAAAAAAAAGTACAACCGAATTGAGAACCTCCTTTTTTTGAAGTCTGTTAAAAGTAGCAAAAGGCCAACGACACGAGGTGTTCCCAGGCGGTCACCCATCCAAGTACTGACCTCGCCCGACGTTGCTTAACTTCGGTGATCGGACGAGAACCGGTGTATTCAACGTGGTATGGACGTTGGCGATCTTTGCAACAAAGTTTGGGATTATGTGATTTTATAACTCAGTGACGTATACACACGTTCATACAATATACAGGACTTCAGGGTAAAGTAATGTATAAAGGGTGGTATTCCACTCGTCCAATGTTTATTTGCGTCTCATATTTTGCTTAAAGAGAGAGTGAGACGCAATAGCGAACGTGAATAGTGTGTTTACTCCGAAATATTAATATTTTTAACTGGATTTTTCCATGTTACTTTACTGTTGTACTCCGATATAATCCTTTGCCTAAAAGTAACCAAGAGTTCTACCAGAACACAAATCAATAACAGATTTTTTAAACAGCTGTGTGTTTATCCTAATATCATCTTATGCTTATAGCGGTATTTTTTAATATTTGCTTTTAATACATGTTTTTCTACCGACGAAAATGGTCTGGTAGAGCTTTGGCGCCTTTAACAAAATATCACAAGTCACAACTCCTAAGGTAAAATTGGTATAATTGTAGGGTTTATTCTTTCTAAAATTTTATGCCATCTAGTGGTCCTTACTAGAACTAACATAAGACACAAGGATGGTACACATGAGGAAACTGTCTATCTAGTTCATGTTCAATTTCACAGATGACGCTTACAGGTAAATATATATTTGTCGGGTCTGATTTCCCTTGAAACTTCACACCCATATACCTACTTACTTTTACTGCAATAATAAAGACGTCAGTAGGGGTTATAAACAGTCTCAAGTCTAAACGGCATGGTTTGAGTACAATTTCGCTTATTATTACTACTGCAACGCCCCGCCCGTATCCTTTAAAATGGTACAGCAAAGGATTCAAATACTGATGTAAAATAATCGGGTAACCGCCTGTCTTCCGTCTCGGTACACTTCATGTCGTTGAGGTTTAGCTTTGTGTACTCAATTCGTAGCCCAAGCATTTTATTTTCATTAGTATGGAAAAAAATGCAAATTTGGAAATAATTCATAACAGCAGCTTTTTTGCGTGTAACTGATATATTATCACTTTAGTAATTACGTAGACTCAAAATCCACCAAAATATTAGTCATCAAAAAAATCGATATTTAACCAATTCCTGAAAAAAGAGGAAAAATATTGATAGATATTTTAATTTTTGTTTTGGTTAATTTGCAGGAGCTCTTCAAGAATAATAAATAAATCACACAAAAAACATAAGGGATGTGACATTTATTTTTATATATTTACTTCCCGATGGAAATTTTGGTGGATTCTTGGATAAGGCATCTTAGAATAACATTTTAAAATTAAACAAACAAAAAATATGCTGTTATAAATTAATGTTTGAAAAAAACGTAATTTTCTTGGGGTATAGGTTCTACTTAATTAGGAATCCATGTATTTAGATCTTTTGTGTCCGCTTAAGCCATCATTTTTAAACAAAGAACCACCGGAATTTATTTGATACTAGCTTCCGCCCGCGACTTCGTCTGCGTGGACAAGGGATAAAAACTATCCTATATTTTAATCCATGCTATAAACTATCTTCGTGCAAAATTTCATCCAAATCGGTTGAGCCGTTGAAGCGTGATTGAGTAACAAACATCCAAACATCTGAACATCTAAACATCCAAACATCCAAACTTTCGCATTTATAATATTAGTAGGATTAGTAGGATAAAATAACAAAGCATTAGAAAGAACTGCTTCTTATTAATGTCTGATGTCACTGATGTTAAATCAATGGATCTTAAATTTTGTTTATCTATTCGCCAACGTCCATACCACGTTGAATACACCGGTTCTCGTCCGGTCACCGAAGTTAAGCAACGTCGGGCGAGGTCAGTACTTGGATGGGTGACCGCCTGGGAACACCTCGTGTCGTTGGCCTTTTGCCATTTTTTTATGAACTAGGATACACTTTTTATTGGTTTATTTTTTTTGTACTAGAATCGGTTAATTTGGTTTCATTTTTAACCGACTTCAAAAAAAGGAGGAGGTTCTCAATTCGGCTGTATTTTTTTTTCAATGTTTACCTCAGAACATCTTATGCTTATAGCGGTATTTTTTAATATTTGCTTTTAATACATATTTTTCTACCGACGAAAATGGTCTGGTAGAACTTTGGCACCTTTAACAAACTATCATAAAGTCACAACTCCTAAGGTAAAATTGGTATATATTATAGGGTTTATTCTTTCTTAAATTTTATGCCATCTAGTGGTCTTTACTAGAACTAACATAAGACACAAGGATGGTACACATGAGGAAACTGTCTATCTAGTTTATGTTCAATTCCACAGATGGCGCTTACAGCTAAATATATATTTGTCGGGTCTGATTTCCCTTGAAACTTCACAACCATATACCTACTTACTTTTAATGCAATAATAAAGTCGTCAGTAGGGGTTATAAACAGTCTCAAGTCTAAACGGCATGGTTTGAGTACAATTTCGCTTATTATTACTACTGCAACGCCCCGCCCGTATCCCAGCAAAGGATTCAAATACTGATGTAAAATAATCGGGTAACCGCCTGTCTTCCGTCTCGGTATTTATTTATTTATTTATTTATTTATTGATACATGGAAAACCAACATCGCAACATATTTCTAGATACCATAATAAAACCATATAGCCAATTACAGGTTTTCACTTATAGAAATAAACTAACAAAGAAATCTGAAGCCAAACTTAAACTTAGCATACATTACGCACAGTAACCAATCGCGCACTACCTAATACGCGGAATATACAAGAATCAGGTAGTTAATGAATTAGGCTACGGTATACTTCATGTCGTTGAGGTTTAGCTTTGTGTACTCAATTAGGTACTACTTGGATACCTAATTGAGTTACTTGGATAAGGCATCTTAGAATAACATTTTAAAATTAAACAAACAAAAAATATGCTGTTATAAATTAATGTTTGAAAAAAACGTAATTTTCTTGGGGTATAGGTTCTACTTAATTAGGAATCCATGTATTTAGATCTTTTGTGTCCGCTTAACCCATCATTTTTAAACAAAGAACCACCGGACTTTATTTAATATAAAATAACAAAGCATTCGAAAGAACTGCTTCTTATTAATGTCTGATGTCACTGCCGTTAAATCAGTAGATCTTAAATTTTGTAGATCTGCTCGCCAACGTCCATACCACGATGAATACACCGGTTCTCGTCCGATCACCGAAGTTAAGCAACGTCGGGCGAGGTCAGTACTTGGATGGGTGACCGCCTGGGAACACCTCGTGTCGTTGGCCTTTTGCCACTTTTTATTGGTGTTTTTTTTTATACTAGAATCGGTTTATTTGGTTTCATTTTTAACCGACTTCAAGAAAAGGAGGAGGTTCTCAATTCGGCCGTATTTTTTTTTCAATGTTTACCTCAGAACTCGTATGTATAAACTTCCAGGTGGGTCCCATTTTTTTCAAAATTCAGTTACGAGTAGATGATGGGATCCATGAGGAATAGGGTAGGTATGTTCATGTATTTTTTTTATTTTTTTAACTATTCTATAAATAAATAAATAAATCTCCGGGATGACCTCGACGTATTTCGCAACGATTGGCAGGAGATTGCTCGGAATCGGGACGATTGGAAATCGAGAGGGGAGGCCTTTGCCCAGCAGTGGGACACATTCTATAAATAATTATAAAACCGGAAAAAAATATAACACGTTCACAATATTATTGAATGAGCTAATAAAACATAATTAAAACTACTATCATTTTCGGACGATTAAAACGCCGCCATTTAGGCGCGCACATTTTGTGACGTCACCGTGCACTTAGAATAAATTAACAATCTTGTAAGATCAACTTATTGTAACGGAAGAGCACACAAAAGCTTATTATAAATATTGTATTGACCCTATGTGTAAAAATAACATTGAAACTGCACCTGACATGATATATTTTCATATGCCCAAAGAAGCAAATATAAGGAAAAAAAGAGGTGTGAGGCGATGAGGAGATATAAAAGAAAGAGCAGTTTATATTGTTGTGAAGATAATTTCGAAATGAGTATTAAATATGTTTGTACCTAAAAACTTTTTTATTAGGACTCGCGAACAATATAAACAATAACCTAACCTAAAAATTAAATCATTCATTCAGTTCATTTTCACAAAAACCTTAAATTTACAGAGCACAGCATAATAGAACTAACAAAAGCCAGCGAGCGAGACATCATTTTGGCACGGGGAGGACCTTAATGTAATAATGTATCTGACATCACAGCTGGATAAAATCACTTAAGCCCAAATTTTATTTTTCCGCTTGCCAACGTCCATACCACGTTGAATGCACCGGTTCTCGTCCGATCACCGAAGTTAAGCAACGTCGGGCGAGGTCAGTACTTGGATGGGTGACCGCCTGGGAACACCGTGCCGTTGGACTTTTGTTCTTTTTTTAAAAATAATAAGTTTTATCGAGTACACTACATAAATGCGAAAAACGAAATTCCGTAAGCCGAAATCACGAATTTCGAAATACCTACCGATCTTCATAATTCCGAATTATTCCGATTCTTTACAAAGCCGATTTTTACAAATCCGAAATTCAAAAGGTCCAACGGTTACATTAATTCCGTATTTCAATACCCCGAATAATAAAGAAGTCCGACTGAATACTAATCCGAAATATCAAACATACGGATTCCGATTATTAAAATACCGATTTTTCACAAATCCGAATATCATTACCTACACCAACCAATAATAAACCCGACTAAACAAAAGTTCGAAACATCAGAATTACGAATTGCTGTTACCTATGTCATTTGCGACATTTGTGTTCATAGATTGTTGTTGCAATGATAATTATATTTTAAGTAGTTATTCATTTGATTGAATTACAAAGCATACCTTACGAACCTACCTTATAGGTATCTAGTGAGCATAATGCTCGTAAAATTATTTCAACCTAACCTCAACCGAACCTAACCGCTAGCGTTTCGACGTCACCCCGCTTCGCTGGGTGCCTATTTCCGCTCTAAGGGACACAAGTTGACCATAACCTAACCTACCAATAAAACGAGTGTTACAGTTCATGTTCAAGACCTACACAATCGATATCTAATAGAAATAGTGCAAGTTTATTTTTTTCAAAACAACCGGGTTCGATTCCCGACTGAGTACGGTTTTTTTAAATGTATGAATGCAGTTTATCTTCTTATTAAAATCGATTACATGGTTTCTAAGAACAGATCTTCGTATGTCTTATGGTTTCTGACTTTCCCATACTGACCGATTAAAATGAGACATCCTGTAACTGTATATATGTCTCGTGAATAAATAAAAAATAATAGAAAATATCTCTAACTAAGGAGATAACTTTTGGGTTATTATTAACCGTACAACGTTCATCTTATGTGACTGTCACACACTGAAATTCAAAGGTGTGTGTGAAATCCCCAACCCGCACTGCGCCAGCGTGGGGACTACTGCCCGTTTCCTCCCCTCCATGAGAGGAGGCTTATGCCCAGCATTGGGACGTATACATAAGTATAGGCAATTTTGAAGTGAAAACTTCTTTAGCGGCGCTGAGCACTTTTTGGGATGGGCAAAAATTGTTAAACTCGCGACAGATTTTGTGAGATCTCAGGAGGTCACGTGACCGTAGAATTGGGGGATATTCGGGACGAGGCTTGGGGGCGGGGGGAAAACGGGGGTTTGACTACATACATACATACATTCACGCCTTTATTCCCAAAAGGCGTAGGCAGAGCACATGAAACGTATGTTCCAGCGCCACTTTTAGCATAAATGTGGGTATAAAAGATCGACTAAATGTGATATTGCAGTGATAGGTTGCTAGCCCGCCGCCCACAACACACTTCAACCCTGGTCCCTTAGTCGACTTTTACGACTCCCACGGGAAGAGTTCTAATCTGTACTTTATTGTTAACAGTATAAGGTCGTAACACATTTTCCGTAAATGCAAATTCCATTTTGTTTTACCAAACTTTTATATTTTGCTGTTAGCCGATTCGACTTCATTCAAAACCGAACACTATTCGTAAGAGTATAAAGCCGTTAAACACTTTTTGCAATTGCATATTCTGCAAATATATTGGTACTTTTGTCCACGCGTCCTTTACCGTTTTGCTATTGAGAAAATTCGAATAGTTCGAATTTGGACGTTATCCCTAAAGAGATAAAGCTTTGAAAAATATTTGACAATGGCAAAAACAAATTGGTATTTTATTTCATCGTCTCCTTCATCAATTTTGCTGAGTTGAGTTGAACTATAGCGCACTACTAATAAGGTTGCTATTAGATATATTGGCACGCAGGGGGAAGGAGGGGGGAGGAAGGGATTTTTTTTTCAAAATTAAAACTTTCACTTCTGCCGGCCCTCCCGGAGTGCAACCCGGTCTTTTTTTATTTATACTAGTTTGTTCTAGTTAATTTGAGTTTATTTCTAAAACGCCTCTTGCGCCTGCTGAACCCCTTGTAAAGTTGTTTGCCATAGAAACGTGGTTAAAATTCCTGAACAGATTATAATCCTCATGTTTATAAGCAATCATTCAGTTTTCATCTCAAAAATGTCACATGATTGTTTCCGAGGCGTTGATTACGCATTTCGGTGCAGCATTATCGCGATTACTGAATATTTTTCAAACAACACATACTTAAGGGGGTGAATTGGAAATTATCGCGTACTTTGAAACGCCGTTATGACTAGATTAAGAAACAATTAGGCCTGATTTTCAGATACATGATTCTTGACTATATGGTTGTTTTTCTGATTTAATCGATACAATGATTGCGTAAAATTTCCTCGATAGAAAAAAATCCAAAGTTGGGTCTTTATTTTCCTTTTTTTGCTGAGCCTACTCAAACAATACATTAATTTACGACATAATCAAGTTAATACTATAGTATTTTATCTTATCCAAAATCCCACTCAATGAAATATAAATTAAACTTCACTAAGTAGGTATAGGTCCAAAAAAGCCATTCCCGAAGGTTGCATCTCTTTTTCTCGTTCGCGGAAGGCATAAGCGTGTCTCTGTCAAGGTTGCTTCGTCTACTCGAATCAAGGCATCCCCTTAAATGGCATGACTGGTATTCGCAACGCTCACCGACAACTTGCCTTTATGTACCACACTAGCCGCCCACGCGGCTTCGCCCGCAAATTGCAAATAACGCAGACAAACCCGCCTGATAAAACATAGCTTGCGTTCATCCGGAAAGTCCATTCTATTCAGGTGAAAAAACTTTTTAAATCGGATGAGTAGTTCCGGAGATTATATACCCATTACATACTAACATACAGAGCTACAAATATTAACAAATAGTATTTTATGCAATCGTTACATAATGTAGGTAAGCTTTTCAGTCGAGTACAACGTTTAATTAAGGTACGAGACTTAAAAAGCTTGTTAAGTATACAACGTGTTAATAAAACAACGCAAATCCCATTTTTTTCATATTCTACTCTCGATTCTGAACAAACTGTTTTCAGGTTTTGAGTTATTTTATTAACACGTGTAACCATTTTACTTCATACTATACTTTTTCTACGAGTCAACAGAACTGATTAAACAATGCTGAAACGAAGCGCAGCCAACGGCTTTTTATTTTTTGTCGTTGATGTCTTTTCTTTACTCCCATTGGTCAAATTCAGTTTAGTTCAGTAAGGGCGACACGTGATTGGTCGAATTTATTTTAGTTGTCTAAACAGCTGTAAAATGTTGAATTGGGAGCTCCATAGTAAAAAGTATGTGATTTTTGGTCGAAGTCTTAACTCCAACATTAAAGTCGACAAGTATAAAAACGTAGATTTCGACACTCTCAAGGCAATCAAAACTTATAGGTACTTTCCGTTGACCTAGAACTATTAAAGGCAAGTAATATCGTCATGCACGTGTACAGGGAAAAATCTGAAAACTAACATTTGAAATTAGGTACGGAACCCTTGGTTGGCGAGTCCGACTCGCACTTGTCCGTTTTTTCCTTAAGTAGTAAACTTTAATAGGATGATTGCAAAACAAAACTAACCTTCCATAATGACTTACATTTGGTTATATCCAAAGAAAACCCGAAAAGTTCCACTGTTTCGTAGAAAAATGCATCAGGTATACTTAGTGGAACATTATAGGGCAAAAGTTAGTTGGTCAAGTGACAGGATTCCTCTCATCTCAACGCAGCGCATTCAAGCTCAGGGCTGTTATTCGCTACGCGCTAATGCGGCTCACCCCGCCGGTTACCCGTCACGAAACTAGACCTCTACATACGCTTAGTTACGACGCATCGCGGTTTCAAGATATATTTGCGGTTGAGCGTTGAGGTGAGTTTAAAACAAGTTACAGAATAGGGGGGCTGCTGACCTTCACGCGTTATCGCCTTGATAGACCAGTATGTATTTTATAAGTTTAACCCTGCATCATCAACAGGGGTATAAACACTAAATAAAATAATAAATAATGCTATATAATTTAGAAAAATAATTAAAAATGTAGTCAAATGGAGAAAGAAACCACTCAATAGGTTAAATTACCTATTACAAAGTTTGACCAAACGTTTAAGAGGGGGTATGTTCTGTTCTGTTCTGTACCTTTTCCGCAAAAGGCACCTACATATTATGAAACTATTGTCATTTCCTCTATGACGCTCGAGGGGGTCCATATTGGCTGCCATAAAATTCGTTGTATTTATTTTTATACTAACGTATTGTAGTCATAATCATCGCTAGTCCTAAATTTTTTGGTGCTAACTTTTTTGTTCCTTAATTTCTGTAACTACGTATGATCGGAAGTCATAATGATCAGTTGTCCTAAAACGTGTCTTCATAATTTCATTAATACTAAGAACTGGCTTGAAGTCATAACTTTATTTAACCATAACAGTTTTCTTAATAACGGACATACGTCATAATTTTGTTAATTCTATATAATAACTAAGAACATAAGTACTTCAACTTCTTATTTTGTTTTTCCTAATGAGTTGGTAAATGCTTTAACTAAGTTGGTAAGTAAAATAAATAATATGATTATTGTCATTATGACTCCGAATGATTATGACTTACGAACGTTAGGAATAAGAATTATCAGGACTAACGATTATTATTGCGTAAATTTTATAAAGACCATTTTCGGACTTCCAATAATAGGATTTAAATAATTTACTTTAAAAACAAAGTTTTAACCGACTTCAATTTAGTACTCCGCCAAGCCACGAGAACATTTCCACATTTTTTTATAATTTACCACTTGAACTGATTTCCGTTAGCAAATGCGTTGATTACTATAGAAAAAAACCGATTCGCTGTATATGGGCCTATAATATTTGAGGACTTCCGTCGATTCCCCAAGATCATCACCAATGGCACTTCATTAGTTCCTATTTCAACGAAATCTTATCAGAACCTGTGACGTGCTTTTGCACTTTTTAGTACATAATTGATAAGTCATCTGTGGTCTTCATCATCAATTCCTCGCGACCAAATTTATGATATCCGGATGATTTACGAGTATAATAGAAAATACCAAAATTACTACACGCGTGCCTAACAAAATTGAGGAGTTCCCTCAATTCCTCATGGATCCCATCATCTAACTGAATTTTGAAAAAAATGGGACCCACCTGGAACCATATACATACAAACAAAAAATTTTTTTTCGAATCGGCTCATCAATGACGAAGTTCTGAGGCAACAAACATTGAAAAAAAAATACAATGGAATTGAGAACCTCCTCCTTTTTTTGGAAGTCGGTTAAAAATTAGGTCCAAAACCAAAGCGCCCCCCCGTTCGAGGATCTTGACGTCACGGTCGCCTAGCGTTTTCTCTCTCTAACAAGCAATATTAACGGTTGTAGCGTCGTAATTTTTTGAGGTTACATATTTTTTTGCCTTCTTTCTTTTGAAGTAGTAATACATTTTCAGTCTACACCTCCATTGTCGGAACCTCCACTCGAGGCACAATTAAACTTGTAAGAGTATTGAATTCCGTAGTGTAGGTACCTATTGTGTGTGGGCGTGTACAATTACAAGCATTAAGCTTCCGAATATGCTTACAAAATGTATAAACGGATTCCTAATAATTTGATATTGGATCATGATATTCATGATCATGACCATTCTTTCATTCGAACCCGTTTTGGAGAGGAACAAATGTTTGTATGAAAGCAAATACAATTACAATTAAAGAACATAAAACCCAAAAAAAAATATCATTGGGCAACTATCCAATTGAAGTCGTTAGTCCAAATCGAATTTAATTCTTTTTTTTCAATTCAACATTTAGGTACGGCGGCGACGGTCGGCTGTCAAACGGCGGTCGTGGGTTCGAATCCCGGCTCGTACTTTCGGTTTTTCGGAACTTATGTACGGAATATGATTTCATATTTACCGTTAGCTTTTCGGTGAAGGAAAAACATCGTGAGGAAACCTGCATACATCTGCGAAGAAATTCAAAGGTGTATGTGAAGTTCCCAATCCGCACTGGGCCAGCGTGGGGACTACTGCCCATTCCCTCTCATACATGAGAGGAGGCCTGTGCCCAGCAGTGGGACGTATATAGGCTGATGATGTGTGATGTGTGTGATGTGATTTAGGTACGTACCTACGTAAGTACCTACTGTGTTCTCAGAACTACCTACCCTAGGTAGAGAGCGTGAAGTTAAATTTCCAGTGCCACTTTTATATAATTCAATCTTTCGCGTACTATTGGGAATACAGTGTAGCTACAATACAAAGCCGTCGCTATGTTATTGTGAAAGAACCAATTCCACAGGCCAGGTGAAATTAAATCTTATGCTAATGTCATAAAGACTTTGTCCCAACATCATTTCTCACTGTATCTGTACTGTACATCTCTTTATTTACCTTCCGTTCATTTCGATGGTCCTTTGAACGGGATACTTCGACCCACGCAACAAAAAATAAAGGAAAATTTCCCAACGTCCAACCAGGACATATTACAAATTCAAGGTGTAAGAATTCCGAGATGTGCATTCTATGTCACGCGTACATTTTTTGCGTCCCTTTAAAAGTCCACCTTGACCGATTGCGGGCATCCGCCGCGCGTCATCGGACGCTATGTGAGTCAAACGAAAGCCCAAACAATACTACCATGGGTTCTCGGTAAAGTTTTTTTACAAGATTTTATTTAACTTGCAAGACCATGGTGTTCAATCAATGCGTCCAATCAGTCATGACGTACGGAGCTGACACGTGGAACCTGACGGTGAAGCCAGCCCACCGTATTCTACACGTCACTCAGAGAGCTATGGAAAGGTATATGCTCGGGATCTCGCTGAGGGACAAAGTCCAGAACGAGATTGTCCGGCACTCCGGCAGAAAACCTAAGTGACTGACATAGTTCTGCCCCCCTATTCTATAGCCGCGTATCCCCTAGAGACAGCCTCGGGCCGAGCGGATGCCTCGCTCCGAGGCTGCGCAATTGAAGACGCTGCCTCAACCTGAGGCGCCCCCGCGACACGAGGCAAATTCGGCACCGCGAGCTGAGCCATATTTTGTCGGTCTTTTCGCCGTGCTCAAAGGGGCCTCAGTCTGAGGCGTGCATTTGATGGATACGGGCGTGTTGCCTCGCGTGTTGCTTTAAACTGGCTCGGAAATCGCGGATTACTATGAGGCGTATAGGCGTATTGCCTCAGCTTGATCCTCAACGTGCCTCAGGCCTATGCCTCAGGCTGAGCAGCCTCGACTTGAGGCGGCTGCTCGGCCTGAGGCTGCTCAAATGGATACGCGGCTTATAACTTGTTTAAAGCTCACCTCAAAAACGCTTACCCACAAATATCTTGACACAGCGATGCGTAGTAACTAAGCGTAGCTAAAGGTCTAGCTTCGTGACGGGTGACCGGCGGGGTGAGGTGCATGAGCCCGTAGCGAATAACAGCCCAGAAGTGTACCAAACTGAAGTGGCAGTGGGCATAGCTTCGATTCGAAGTTCGGGTATCTCCGTCTCTATCGCCCTTACATTACTCAAGAGACAGGGATGCATGTAAACGAACTTCGATATTCGTGGTAGCGCTGCAGGTCACATCTGTCCCAGAACCGATGGTCGATGGAGTAAGCGGGTACTCGAATGGAGGCCACGGCGGGCAAACGTAGTGTGGGACGCCCTCCGGAGGAACAGACACACAGATGACTTGAGGAGGCTGGTAGTGACTGGATGGCGAAAACGGGAGAGCGGGTCTTGTGGCGTACCTTGGAGGAGGCCTACGTCCAGCAGTGGACTGCAATAGGTTCATGTATGTATGTATTTCACTTGCAATGTATATTGCAAGTGAAATATTGGCTATGTATGTTTGTTTGGGTGGAATCTGTAACTCAATTTTGGAGCATAAATTTTGGGGTTGAGTATAGTTGGGATGACAATTCAACGTGGTAGAGCTGATCTGATGATAACCCCGTTTAGTTTGAACTCGTTAGAATCGTCTCAACGAGTACTTGACGACGGTAAACAGAAAAGTAGGTACACTTGGTAATTAAAGCTTGTACCAAAAATGCTTTTACTGACAGAAACTTATAATCACGGTTGACGCTTTTTATTGGCATCTCTACTTTGAGACAAATGTCAAATTTTTACGTAAACGCTATTCTAAAGTACCTCTCACTAATCTTAACGTACCTAATAACTTGTAGATTGTAAAGCCGTTCCCGCTGATCTAGAATCATGAAATCTGGCCAGAAACAGATTCTTACATAACAATTAAAATAGTTGTTGTTATAGTTGAAATTTGTAACATGTAAACATAAACCTCACAATATGCCGCCCAGGTATCAAATTGAAATTCATATAATATACTAATAGTACGTGCGAGTATCTCCCTCTCTGTCGCTGAAATAAGCAAGTGCGACAGAGGGAGATACACAAACAAATGTCGTTTTAGTTACGCGGTAGAGCCTGCCAGAGCACGCGTTCTCGAGAAAAAGGGTATTGACAGACAAACGGAGGGCGATCCTATAACGGTAATTGTTTTCCTTTAGGGGTACGGAATCCTAAAAAGGTACTTCAAGAATAATAGAGGCTAAGGGGCATCATAAAACAATTAGAGGATATCGTCTTTGTAGTGGCACGGTTACTTTAGTTTTTATGAATACGCTTGGATTTTAACAGAATCAAGATATTAGGGAAATTGTGTTACATTGTGTTATTTGTGTTACTGTGCAGCAGATGAAGTTAGGTAGGACATCCTGATGTAGGTACCTATATTTAAATTTGAACGCTATGGTATTTTATTAAACTCAATAAAATAGACTCAAGGCGTTAGGGCTCTTGGGTCGGGAATTGGGTCGTCACATGTGATATTATGATATACTTCGTTCATCTGACAGCTCATTTAAAAGCATGAAAAGTTGAAATGGATAAAAAATTACAAATAAATATAGAAAAAAATCCACTATACATGAAAAAAAACCTATCATAAAATACATTAAGCTTACCTACACCGTTTAGACTAGAAATAAACTGGTTTTGCAGCAGCCAGCACATAATTAGCATAGCTTATCGAAAAATACATCTCGCGAGGTTTATCGGTATTGGAGGTAAACTTTATACCTTTGTACACTGTACAGCTCGCACAGTTAGTCTTAAATAAGAAGGCTTTTCACCTCACCCTCAATGGCCTCAATCGAGTACCCGTAGTATCGGCACACCTGCGTTTCGCCACGAGTCGAAGAAAGGCTCGCTTTCGATGTTTACGGGGAGAAATCTCTGCGTGGAGACCGGTCGCGCCAGTCTTGCAGCCCGCTCCGGCAGCGCACCACGCGTCACGCAAGTACACCAACATTCGGACCAACATTCTTCTCCGAACCTCCCCCCCCTATTCCCGGTAGTGCAGTGTTTTGTTTTTAAGTGAAGTTCCAGAGTGCCAGGATTTTTGAAGTGTGTTTTTGCTCGGGTACGTTCCAAGTTTACCGTGTTTTGTTTTTAGGGACGCCGTGTTAGATGCTTTGCCTCTCACTGGCTGGCGTTAGTAGAGCTGGTAATTGACTTGTGTTAACTAAGGCTCGGATGAACCGTAGAGGCTGTGTTGGGCCGTTAGTTTGAAAACGGTTTTGGTAAAAAACTTCGGACGATACAGACCGCGCTGTAATAGAGTTCAACGCTTCTCTTTGCTCAATACTTCAACACCAACGTCTCAAATAGGTAGGCATTTGTTTTATATTTGCTTGACTCTACACTAGCTATAATTTTTGTGTTTCCTTTAATGATAGATATTAACTGTTTTGTGTTATTGTTACAAATCATTAAAATAATTCTACCTTAAACAACTTTACCTTTAAGGGGGTCGATGTTATAACTATTATGTTACCTACGTATTTTATGTCTGCAAAGCATTTTAAGAACCAACAAAAATCGGACCTTTATCCGCCGATCTCCCACTGTGGGGCAGTACTACGAATACAGTACTGAACTATGACTTCATTTAAGAATGAGAAAGGATAAAAATATGAAGAAAACTTAATTCCATTTACCATGTTCGGAAATGCACCTCATGTTGATAGGTAAATATATCAAGGGTTTTTTCTTTCCTAATTAGGGATAATTCCTACAAGTTAGGTAGGTAACCTACAATGATAAGACCGTCTTTTGTTATCCTCAGTGGTAAAGTATTAACAGTAGTTCTTAGTAACTAATACTAAGGATAATTATTGTTTTTAATGTCATTAGTTTGTAACCGCTGCTAAAAGTACAAATAAGTAAGTGAATAATGATAAATAACATCTTAGTGTACTTTTATATCGGTATTGTTTTTTCACCTAGTAGTTAATGTTCACTGCAAATCATTTCTACGTATTTTTATCATACGCTGCCCACTAATAAATAGATGTGTCAACTGATTTCATAAAAACGCCGGTCAGTACGGTAGGTACAGTCAGCACTATATATTTAGAGCAGCCAAAGTAGCCAAAAATTTCGGTACACGAATTTATTACTGTAAGAGTAAGGATGTGTCATGATATATTTGGCTGCCAGTAACTAAACGATGCTGACTGTACCTATGGAGTTTGTAAGGAAATAGCACTTCACTATCACTACATAGTATAAAACAAAGTCGCTTCCCGCTGTCTGTCCCTATGTATGCTTACATCTTTAAAACTACGCAACGAATTTTGATGCGGTTTTTTTAAATTGATAGTGTGATTCAAGAGGAAGGTTTATATGTATAATATAGTACCCGTGCGAAGCCGGGCGGGTCGCTAGTGTAGGTATAAACTTAGAAATCCTTACCTACTCTAAGGGAAATAAGAACAAATGACATCACTATTTACTATGTTCAAACGCGTCGCACTTACTCATCAAAATCAGTTTATTTATTTATTGTGCTTTTTTCTTTTGATTTGATTTGTTCTAGTTTTGATTTACCTATGTAATTGTATGTTATTTAAATTATAATAGATCATGGTCTGAAAATAAAGAATTTAGTATTATTATTTAAAAAATCTTATATGTATTTGCAAATGTGATCTTTATGCTTTTGTGAATTTTGTTGATTGGTAAAATGTATTAATTATTTAAATCTACTGCTGTCAAGTACCTTATGTATGCAGCGAGTTAATTACTGATCAAATGCGTCCCTACAGCTAAAGCTTTTGGTAGATCCTGCATACCTAAACAATTGCGAAACGTAATTGCTACATTCATTCTACCTACATACATTTAGCCACATTTGATTCAAACATTTCATGAATCAATGAGCAAATGGGATGTGTGAACGCTCTTTCTATTTAGCACTTTACCTCGTGGCTTGGCAAGTCAAAGACAATTTTACACCAACTCGACTTTCTCAATTTATAAGTCTTCGTTACCTTGACGATATGTTTGGTTAAGATTACTTAATGTGGCCGGTTTTTTTTATAAAACGGTCATTGTAATTGGAATCTTCCACTTTTCACGGTAGAGTTGCTTTTCGAATGAACTTCTTTGGTGTAATTCGGCCAACTCAAATTACATCAAATATAGGTAAGTATACGATCAGTTGAGAATGCTGAAATCTGGATCCTAACCCTATAAGATACAGCCATAAAAGCAGGGTCGACGGTTGTGAATGTGAAAGTCGAATAATCGTCGAAACACTCTTGATGGGGCAGCAGGAATAGGTATTTCAACGGATGATTTACTTTAATAAAAAGTTGCCTCGATTTATCCAGAAGCCCTTCATCAGATCCTGAGCTCATGACCAAGGGACCACTTGGGAAGGATACCCTTTCAGATATCAAAAGAATTTTTAAAATTGGTCGCGGCGTCTTACAGTAATCGGGGAAAATACATAAAAACAAAAGATTCCGACGATTTGCATACACATACCTCCTTCTTTTATGAAGTCGGTTTAAAAGAAGAGCGGTATATCACGAATATAATGATGTCAGCCTAACACACACAGCCTCACAGGGAGTAGAAATGCACGATAATATCGGCTCAAAAAGCTAATGCAGTGGTATTTTTAGGCACTCAAGCAAGATCAAGGCATTGCAATAAATGAAATACATTAATTTTATTCTACAAATAGGCCGTTATATTTTACAATTCAAAATTCTACCAGCGTTCCCGAAAAAGAAGACCTCTGTTAAGAAGAAACGCCGAAACAAACTCACCAGTCAGTAATTTTTTGCCACAAAAAGCTAATTACAATGTTAGAACTTAACCTACTTAAAATAAGTAAAACTGAATATTGTTGTTCTACAAGAAAACGAGTCTGAAACTGTGTTACATAATACAAGACACAGATAGAAAAAAAACGAAAATATTGGAAATGCGACTATTAACTAAATCCATGGGTATACTTTCTTGTAGGAACTGTGTCATCTGGCTCCCTATTAGGCGCGATACAATTACTATTAAGTAAATTATTAATGATTGAGCTATTTTGGGCTCCTCTGGTTTGGGCCATGCATTTCTGTCAGTTAGATAGTCCTTAATAGTATATAATGGACGGTCAGAGTTTGAGCCATGTAGTTTCTGTAAAAGACCTCGGAGTGAAGTTTGATCGCGAGCTGACATTCCGCGAGCATATTACCAGCCTTGCCAAAGAGTCGTACCGGAGGTTAATAGGCTTCGTGTTGAGAAACGTTAGAGACTTCAACAATTCCGGCGTCATCAAGCTCCTCTATACGGCCCTAGTACGAAGTAAACTAGGGTCTAGTGCCTGTGTTTGGAGTCAAGTGAGGCCAAGTACAAGCTTATGTTGGAAAAGGTCCAAAAAGCGTTTCTCCGCTTCCTCTATAAAAAACTGTACGGATACTATCCATACATGTACCCGACAAAGTTTTTGCTTGGCGTCTTGGGCTTCAACTCCCTAGAAGTACGAAGAAGCAACGAGAGGATGGTTACTGCGTGTAAAGTGCTCCGTAATAAAATCAATAGCACCGAACTTCACAATACTCTTAACTGCGTTGTCGTGCCCTTAAATAAGTCATGCCGGCGTGCATACTTAAAACTGTCGGACGGCACTGGATCGCGCGCGACCGTGGCGCGGCGCCACTCCGCTGTGCGACATGATCAGCTCGCTCAACGGGCTCCTGTCCTGTACACTGATCCGAAAGTGGATCTCTTTGTAGACAGCCTGCCCATGCTCGCGTCCAGGTGCCTGTCTTATTGTGAGAATGCATGATTAATGAGATGATGAATGATTACTGTGTAGGTACATAACTCATCATAGGTTTAAGAATTCTTGTACATGTATGTAATATATTTAAGTAACACAAGTGTAATTGGTATTAACCGTTCTTGTGAAATAAATAAATAAAAATAAATAAATTAACCCTGTAATAAGCCAATATTGTATTTGACTATACCTACCTAGTCAATATAGAACGCAGGACAAACAAAACCCATCATAACACTTTTTCTACTTGATCACAGTCGCGATTGCAATAAGTATGAGGGTCTTGCTTATCACGCGTGCTTGTTCACCCACTTCGTACATAAAAGTCCTACTGTGTCAAACGCCTGACGAATTCTTTGTATGACTCACGCGAGTTTTCTCTATGTTGCAATCTTGTATCATATTATCAATATACACATTACCTCAAGCGCCCACGTCCCATTGTTTTCACACCAAGCCTATCTCATCATTCTCATTGATTCAGTATTTGTACACAGCCTACGAAGTTTCGGTCTTCTTCAGCCTTATTCGACAAAAGCTTAAATCGTGAATGCACAATATTGCTATTACTACCACGTTCTTACCAGGGAGGTAAGTCACACAACCGAATGAGTCGGTAATCAAGAGCATGGTTACGTGGAGTCCCCATACGTTACAGCAAGTTTGAAAAATGTAAATGATACCTACCTACTTACTAGATGTTTACAAAAGTAACCACTGCTTTTGCTTCTGCTTCTGACCACCTGCAGAGTTCCCTTCGCACACCCCCAAACCCGGCTTTTTCGCTCTTGGGTGTTGTTCGTTTGTGATAAGTTTGAGTAGATCACATAAGAAAACATTTGTCCATGTCACTAAGGCTTCAGTTAGACACAATAATTTGGTGGTTTCTAAACTATCCGTGACGCAAAAGTAAAAGCCTCGTGATGCCGCGACAAATCAGTTCCGTTACTCATACGTTAAGTTATTCCGTCACTTTCTGTCGCAGTCGCGCACTTTTCTCTTTCATTAATTGCCGAGAGACTATTTTGAGGAAAGACGCTACCTAAACATGAAGTACTACTTACCTTTTTATCACACTGATAGTTGGTCCTGTGGTATTTTTCCCATTTTTTTAATTATTTTCCCATTTTAAAATATTGTTGCATTCAATTTTGTTTCGGTAAGTGGTTAATGTAACAGCAATAGTGTCGACGGAAGAGAAAAAACACCAAGGCAAGGTGTATGTGAAGTCCCCAATCCGCACTGGGCCAGCGTGGGGACTACTGCCCATTCCCTCTCATACATGAGAGGAGGCCGGGGCCAAGCAGTCGGACGTATATAGGCTGATGATGTGTGTGTGTAAAAGTATATAGAAATTTTCCAGCGCGTATAAGTCAATTCAATAGAAATAGATGTTGTTATTGATATTTGAAGAAAAATCTGTCATCCATGAGAAAAAAAAATTGTTTGTACTGCTTCGTATCGCTCATAGTCATAGCAAAATATATAAACATCTCAATTACACATTGTTTATTTTTCCACCGCTAGATAATAATTCCTTCCACTAGTTAGTAGTCCTAATAGTGGTTGTGTTTTCAATTATTTTCTCAGATATATAATATACCTACGCGATATAATCCGTTTAAATCGTTTTCAAAACGAAAACGATATTACTTTGCTCAGAGCCGAACACGAAATATCTAACAGTTAACCTACTGCTAAACAAAACATCTAATTCTTACTAGTTCCATGAATTACGAACTCACCTCAAATAAATTAGGTATGAATTCAATAGTATCCAATAGTAGGTAAATCCGTTCGCAAAAAAACTGCCAGATTCGTGCCGACTGCCAATAATCAACCCACTTCTCCAGCCTGCGAGACAATGGAAATTAATCTTTACTTCTTAGAAGATAGAGTTGGATATGTTTTTGCGGCGGATTCTCGGGATCGTTGTTTCACAAGTTGACTATATCGGGTTCGTGAGAAATAAAATGTCTAGCTAAGACTGGTACCGCTAACAGGGTCGTGTTGCTCAACGTGTTGAGATGATTTTCTCGCTTCATCTACCTACACGATACGTACGAGTACAGTCAGCGTCATATACATAGTTAGTAGCAGCCAGAGTAGTCAAATATTTCGTAACACACCCTTACATACTTACAGTAATAAATTCGTGTATCGAAATATTTGGCTACCTTGACCGCTACTAACTATATGAGCCAGACTGTACAGCAAGCAACACGGAAACGTACAATATCTATACTCGTCTCTATCTTAAAGAGAGTAAGATATTATGTTGATACTGTTGGTGGACTGGTACTTTGACTACTGATTGATGTACATCAATGCAGTTGCCATATTTGAAATGCATATCCACTTAATTCATCTTTAACAAATCATATTCATCTGTACGGGCTCAAAAGCGATAGTATTAAACAAACGATCGAAGGTCATAACCAACACGTACTTAATTTGATATGTTTTTTGCGGATTAAAACATTAAGGCTAATAAGAATAAGAATAAGAATTTTTTATTCACTTAAAAAACCCTTGTTTCACAAAAATCTTCTTCTGCCAAACTGCATGACAGTTTGTTGGCAGAGGGACTCCCTTACAAACAATAGATGGGTAGGCAGCTATTGAGTAGAATATTTTAATTTTATAATTTTGTTTTCTAATGTAGTAATTTCCAGTTTAGATTTTGTTTTTTCTAAGAAAAACTCCTTCAGTTAAATTCGTTTTTATTGAACTGCTCTAAAGCCACCATCAGCAATACCCCCTCATGAACCGGCAACATACGGCATTCCACGAATAATTCCTCATAATTACTTTTTTTACAGCGTGTTTTAGTTTTTTTGTCCACTAATTAGCTTCATAAAGCGTAGGTATCTGTAGTAATTTAACTTTGTCTTGATAACTTTTAAATGTCCTGCCATAGCATGCCAGTCCATAAGAAAGAGAATCTGCCAGCGCGTAGTATAACGTAAACATCGTGGTCCTATCTAGTATAGATTTTAAGTGGCTAAGGAAACCTTCTGTCTACTCCCACTAGGGGCCACTTTTGAGACGCATTTTGGTTTGTGTAAATTATACAACTCATCAATACGCTCTAAATACTTGGCATCGCATAAGCATATGCGTAGGTAACCCTGCTTATGCAACCGATTAGCATGCGGCGCTCGCGCCGTCAACCTCCGGGACAGCACATGCAAATTCCAACATGGCGCTGTCAGGGTCTAGCGCCATTTCACGACGTTAGTAGAGTACCTAATACTCGTACTGAATAGAGAATACTAATGAAATGACTGTCGTCTAGCACTGTAATCCGGGATCTATAGGTTTTTTAGGGTTTATTTTTCGATCCGCACTCTGTTGGTGGCATGTTTGACGCTATGCACGACAGTAATCACCATCATATCAGCCAAAAGACGTCCACTGCTGGACATGGTCTCCCCCAAAGAGTGTCGCTATGACCGGTCCTGCGCCACCCGTATCTTTAACCTATGGCCGTTGGGGCGGAAAGGTTTGCGAGTGGCGACCACATACAGGCACATGATGCCCTGATTAACTGGTAAAGATCGGCGGAACGACACTAATGCTAATGTTTGAGGTCTCTGGTCCGAAATAAGCAAAGGGAATCCGTAAATTCCTTGATATTTTCATAATATCTGACCTCGTATCATAGTCGGCCTTATCACGCGATAAGTGACAAGATAAGAGCGTCGTCTCGTTCCATCGAACGGTGTCAGCCAGTGACGGACGCTCTATCCTATCACTTATCGTGTGATAAGGCCGACCATGATACGGGGTCTGAACTAAAAATGACCTCATCTTTCGAGCTCATTAGGGAGTCCCACCTCACCTTCGGCTTCGGGCTTCTAATATACCTACTTACTCTCTTTTGTAAAACATCTCTTTCTGAGTGATCTCGGTGCACAAATATACTATGTACTTATTCCTTTACGTGGAAATAATCAACACTTTAATGAATAACACATACTTACAACTTCATAAAAGTCGCTACCACATTCCACTTTCCTCAAATTAAGCTTTAATGGGCTCATAACATCAACAAGGACTTTAATTACATAATTATTTGTTAAGAAACATTTCAACAACGGTAATTATCGATAATTATGGTATTGGAACATTACGGGAGCTTCAGGGCATTGGTCCTTCTTTTTCTGACATGGTATGATAGAGACGAAACATCTAAATAGGTTGCGAATAATTAAGTATATTGCTAGCACATACATAAAACTTTGTATTCCTGGTATCCAATTTCATTAATACAATCTGAAAAGAACGTAAAACTATGGCAATAAAGTGCCCATTTGAAAACGAAGCAGAATTGAGATATTATGATAGAAAGAAAACCGTCGATAAGTAGTCTGCATCTGAGTTAACAAGACGCAGGTAAATATGCGACCGCATTCACAACGCTCTAGTTTCGTAGATTTCTCCGAATATACCGTAAAACATATGCACATGTGCGTGCAGTTACTGGTACCTATAGTTTTAACTATATACTAACATTATAGAGAGGTAAAATCTGAAAGTGTGGCCTTGTATCATTGTATTTAGGGAGTAATCTCCGGAACCAATACTAGATTTCATTAATTATTTGACCGTGTATAGAATGTGAATCACTTTATAGACATAAGCTACCTATGTTTTATCCCCCGGGGTTTCCTGCGCTTTTTCAATATGCAGGCGTAGCCGCGCGGACAGATAGTCTTTTATACAGTCAAGTGTAAAAATATGGGTGCATACAACTTAATCATGAATATGTCTCATCGCTCTTAAATGTGAACGGATTAAGATTTCGGTACATATTTATGAGAGGATTAAATCGATACATATTTTAGCACTTGACAGTATAGGTAGGTAAATAAGAATGCTAGCAGTGTACCTACTTAACACATTTGGCGTTTCATTTTTGTTTTCATAAACATGCCAGCTACGTTTCTGAGAACCATATCATAAATCGTCTACAGACGTAAAACTTACCTGCTTCCCCGAAAGTAAAGGACTTGGGTAGAAAATACCCATTACTTTGATACAGATCAAAACAAATTCGGGAAGGATCTATGACTTTTAACCTAAATTAACCTCTTAGAAAAGTGCCCGAAAATTTCATTTTAAAGTTAAATATCTCAAAACCGGCTGAACCGATTTTGTTGAAACGTAGCTGAGAACCATCTCAATTACGTCAGCTTTCGGGAAAAAAACCGCAGTTAAATCGGTCCATTCGCTTAGGAGCTACTATGCTTCAAACAGACCCACAGACACGTTAAACTTATAACACCCCTCTTTTTGCGTCAGGGGTTAAAAATGGGCTCTGGGGGCCTACTCCAGATTCCAAATGTGAGGTGTCATCCCTATATCCCCACTTTGGTGTACATGCCTTCAAAATCATAATGTCAGAGACAAAACAAACGCGATACAATTACCTATCCTTTGGATATCACCTTTTGTCAAGACGAATGGACTTGCGGCTCAATAGTTAAAATGCCTATTGCACTCTTTGGGGGAGGCCTATGTCCAGCAGTAGACGTCTATGGGCTGATTTCTGATATGATGATGATATACCTACCTGTGGACTTATCCCTTTACAATAATAATTTTTGTACCCATCTAGTTACTTAAATATGTTAAGATAAACTCGTTAGTTAAATAGTCTCTTTGTTGTGTAATGGATAGTGGATCAAAAGAAAATACGGTAAGCTCAGTACGTTTTGAGGCTTCAACCGAAATAACGTCGCGTATGAAGCCTTAATGTTCAGCGCTGTTATTCTGTAAGCGATCATACGTCTTACTTCACCAGTCACGCCTAACGAAACTATACCTCTGATTACGCCTAGTTACTACGCATCGCGGTGTCCAGATATATTTGTGGATGATCGGTGAGGTGAGGTTAAAACAAGTAACAGAATAGTGGGGCAGGTGCCTACTTAATTATTATGTTCGCTTAAAACTCACGGTCAAGGCCTTGATCATTAAATGACTTGTATGGGAGCATCAAAACCATCAGTTTTTCGTTTGCAAGACGGCGTTGTCTTTATATTTAATTATGTAAAATGGTTAGCGTTATCACATACTGTGTATTGATATTGTTGTGACATCTTGAGATTGTGACGTATTTAGTCAATTCATTTTTGGGACAGACTTTTTGTCGGCTCTTATCTTTGAAAAGTTATTAAGGCTATTTAGATTTAAGCTAATGTAGAGTTGCTACGAGCATCGTTCGGTCTGATAAAGATGAGCACTGCATGACTAAATTCATCATCATTTTTAGGGTTCCGTATTCGACTAGGAACCCTTATAGTTTCGCTTTGTCTGTCCGTCCGTCCGCGGATAATCTCAGTAACCGTTAGCACTAGAAAGCTGAAATTCGGTACTACTGCCGACAATCAATCACGCCGACAAATTGGTAAAAAAAGTGTATTTTTTTTAAATTAGGTTACCTCCTCTATACGTAACGTGGGGACTGTTTTTTTTTTCATTTCAACCCTAACGTGTGATATATGTGTGATGTTGTTTGATAGGCATTTAAAAATGAATAGGGGTTTGCTGCAATCATTTTTTGATAATGTTAATATTTTCGAAGATAATCGCTCCAGAAGTTAAAAAAAAGTCCCCCCCTCTAACTTTTGAACCATAAGTTTTAAAAAATTTAAAAAAAACTCGAAAGAAGAACTTTATAAAAACTTTCTACGAAAATTATTTTGAACTTGATAGGTTGAATAGTTTTTGAAAAAAATTACAAAATAATTTCTGAATTAAGTTTGTAATTTAACCGTATAAGCAGGTGTTTATTGTACCTGTAATTTCTACAAAATCACAATGAAATGACGTGCTTTCAAATACAGTAAAAACGGTGAAAATCGGTTCACGCAATGAAGAATTATCCCATAAAAATCATCTTCCATAATTTAAGCTCGCGCGCAATAGTTTACTTAATTTGCCGATAGATGTCGCTGTACGCGGAACGCTCACATTGTACATGGCGCTGTTAAGGCGCCGTAGGTTCAGCGAAGTTAAGCGAACAGTGTTTTTGAAACAATATAATGCGTCTGTTTATTACAATATGGTTTAAAAAAATACGAATAGTAATCTTGAGGCTTTTCTGCAGGGAAATCAGTGTTTAGAAACATGATTAAGCATTTTTCGCTCGATAGAAAAAAATCACGAACATAGGTCTAAAAGGGTCTAAAATACACTTAAAATATGTGTTACAAATTACGAACAAAAGCTAAAAATATTAAAATGGCTTCTAAAAATCGGCAATATCATGTTTGAGGGAAATCAGTGTTTACTTTTTTATTTATTTAAACGGCCAATAAATTAAAATTAAAAAACATGATTTCCGCGCTTCCAAGCACACCCTTTCATCCCGCTCACGCTTATGCTCAGTGAGAGGGAGAGAAGACCTTGAACCTACGGCGCCTTAAGATTTTTCCTGACTTAATGGGGTCGGAGCAGGTGCGCCCATACATTAGGTTGAAAATGTATCGTGCTCGAATTGTCTTAGTTGTCTTTGGTCGTTCGTTGCCTAATAATAAAAAAATTGTCCGCTAAGTATTGCTTGTAAGGTTTTAGGAATAGCCCATTTTTTTAACGCTTGCTTAAGTGGGGACACTTACTGTGATGGACGGAAAACTACGGAACCCTACACTGAGCGTGGCCCGACACGCTCTTGGCCGGTTTTTTAACTGCAAAAATAGCTTTTACGATTGAGTTGTATCATTGCGACACGTGAAAGTGTTCTTGTTTGTAATGTTTTCAACTCATTATTATTATTATTTCTTGTAGCGGCTTCCGGACCGTGAGAGCCCTTATATCACTGCGACCATTGCTGATCTATTGTGATCGCCACATACTACAATTCTTGGTCAAGTCCTGCTTTCAACTCATAGTCTCTTGTCAGTGTTAGTTATACTCGTAGTAGCAGTAGTATATAACGGCTCGGAAACTTGGAGCGACGGCGACAGCGGTACGCCATACGTTAGTGAGAGACCAGAGCTTGGCCTCTCGCTCCCACGTTGCGCAGCCGCAAGAAATCGTGGCCAAGCCCTTATAGTTGTCTGGTTTGTTACAATGATATGATATTTAAGGGGGTGAATTGGTAATTATCGCGTGCTTTGAAACCCCGTTCTGAATAGACTAAGAAACAATAAGGTCTGATTTTCAGTTAAGTACATGATTCTGGACTATATGATTGGTTAACTGATTTAATCGATACATGATTGCTTAAAATTTCCTCGATAGAAAAAAAAACAGTGGGGTCTTTATTTTCCTTTTTTTACTCAGCCTACTAAAACAATACATTATTTCACGACGGAATCAAGTTAGTACTATAGCATTTTATCTCATATGAAATCTCAATATAAATAAAACTTCACTGGTTAGGTATTAATCGAAATTGTTTCAAAAAAGCCATTCCCGAAGAGCGTTGCATCTCTTTTTCTCGTACGCGGAAGGCATAGGCACAGGCACAGGCGTGTCTTTGTAAAGGGGGCGTGATCGACTTGAATCAAGGCATCCCCTTAACACTGCTATACCAAAGAATAGAAACGAAGTCATAGCACGCTCTCTTTGCACATGTTAAACGTGACCATAGATAACAACAGCGCCACTGCTTAACGTCAAAGTACCACTTCTAAGATGTTACCGATAGCGACGGCATACAGACACTGTTTTCGGAACAGTGATTACGCAGTGTGGTGAGTGCGAGGGGAGCACAAAGGATGCCGTAGAGTCGATCTTATCAGTGGTCCCCTGATAATGTGCCTGGCCAGACAGCTGGCCTGAATTATTCATCACTAGCTTCTGCCCGCGAATGCGCCCGCATGGAACTCTTTTCTAATATCGTAGCTCCATACAAACTTTCACCCCCTTAGGGTAGACAGGCAGACAAACTGACAGACAGACAGAGACACATTCGTATCAAAAACCTAACATACTATGATGACACTCTAGCCATGGTAGCCAATAAACTATGTATACTAAGAGATAGGGTTTGCTTTGTTTCAAAATAGAACCAAACAAAACAAATGCAACTCTGTTCCAAGTTAGAATTGAATTAAGTATTATGAGCGACGTCCGCTCTCGGCGGCGTCGGCTGGGCGAGTGAGCGCGCGCGCTACCGGCCGCGGCAATGCTCGCCCCTCACAGTCACCTAAGAATGACCTAGTGCCGAGACACAAGTCGGCGACGGACGAGCTCCGCCCCTATGTGCTCGGACAGTGCGTCGACCACGCTCCGTGACACAAGTCGGCGACGGACGAGCTCCGCCCCTATGTGTACGGACAGCGCGTACTACCACTCGGCGCCCGAATGGTGTGTTTGGGCTTCGCCCGTGTCCTCAGACACTTTGGGTAATCGATGTTACCAAAATAAAAGAAGGAATAACGAGAAATAGACTTTTTATTTACTTTTCCCTAACTGCCCTATCACTGCCCTAAGTGACTTGATTTCAAGTCCCTAACTTCCTATTACTTTGTAGTTTTTCTTCTTCTTGTTGTGACTTCCAGGAGGCTCCGTTTGACACTGATTTGCTCCGGGCCGTACCTGCTATTTATACCTGCTAGTGGGTGAGCAAGACGTGCTGAGTGAGACAATAAAGGTTACGCCCACTTTGACTTGACTAATTTACATTGCAAGATGTTATTGGGATGTTATACATTTAAATGGGTGGAAGACTAAGCTGATTTACAAAGTTCTAATATGGCTTGAGATCTTATAAGTACAGTAGGGTTCGTAAATATTTTCTTATCTGAATAATCGTACATGGAAATCGGGCAAACCGTAATTCGGCCCCTTTCTTAACACTTATTCATCATTTGCGCTGAACCTACTGAGTTTACTTATTTGTAAGTTTAAACATTTAATAGAACTTTTAATAAGCTTTCTAACAATATATAAATCATTCTGATACGATGAGCCGTTGTAAAGGTATAAATGTAAACATATTAAATACAAAGTGAAAATGCGCCGTACTAAGTTCTAATTCAGGCTCGGTGGCCGCGGCTCTCGTTACGGTCATGTTGGCGCGATACACCCCTCCCCTCCATGGCGGCCAGTCCGTGCTGCGCTCGCGCATAGGCAACATCTCCTCTCTCTTTCTAATACAATTTGTACTGGGATTTTACTTTAATGTTTACAATATCAAATGAATGCTATGAGAGGGTGTTTTATGTAAATAATTACTATGGGGATTCTAACTACTGGGTTCTTTATTTACTCTAAACAATCTAAGTCTTTATAAATAATCACATATTTCTCTTACGTATAATCTTCGTATGACGCGATGCGTAGCTCTGCCGTCGCGTGTTGATGTTGTCGTCCATAAGTATATTCTATTGGTTGGAAAAATAGCCTTTAGGCCTTTGGGCGGCCGGGCCGGCTCATCATATCAGCCAAAAGACGTCCACTGCTGGACATATCTGCCTGCCTGCCTGCTGTCCCGCCCACTGCCCCTTAAGTTAAGCGATTCGGAGGGCTATATCGGTTACCTTGGTTCTGCTGCGGATACCCTCATTTCTGATGCTATCGCACAGAGAAACGGCGGGGTAAAGAATAATTATTCAGAACATTTTTTTGGCAGGCGGACGCCCTAACATTCCTTCAATTGAACAAGTCACTTGTACTTGGCTACCGTTATTGCCGATCGTTCAAATAGACAATGTACTCGTAAACAGCCGGAAACAAACAATACTAACATGACAGCAAACGAACAGCCGCTAACAAAACACTTTTGACTCTTACTCCCATCCCAGCCAGTCAGTCAGCATTTAGTATGGATTTGCGAGCAAAAAATGTTTAGCCCGGGAGAGGAAGGATCTAGCAAGTTTTAAAGAGCATGACTTTTGAGTGCAATATCCTATGTGCTCATCCAATATTAGGGTGTTTTGGGACAACGGTATCGTTAAAAAATCTCATCAGCATACAGTTTCAGCGATTTTATTTTGATGTTGTCTTTGAGAAATTGGTAACATAGATTCTAAAATCCATACATAGGTAATACTAATATTATAAATGCTAAAATAAGTCTGCCTGTCTGTCACCTTATGGCGCTTAAACCACTGAACCGATAGAGATGAAATTTGATTAGAGTTAGAATTCCGGGGAAGGACAGGATAGATTATAGTCCAAAAATTTCATCCCTTCAGTGTATGAAATTTTGTAGGCACCTACAGTATAAACAAGTTCCGCGCAGACGAAGTCGCGGGCGGATATACTTACATAAATTAACAACAGTGAAAACACTAACGTATTGTTTTTCTGATACACTTAAAATGCATGGAAGAACTTGCTTACTGTTCATCATCACATTGCAGCCATTCTAAAACAGACTTTAATGCCCAGAAATACGTTGTCACCGATTATCGTCAGGTTATTTATGATGTGATTAATTTTATTCATACTCCAAGTCCGCTAATAGCATCTTTATTATGCTTAGTAACTCGTTTTCAATAACTCGCCTCAACCACAGTCTCAACTCAACGGAGCTTGAGTCAAGGTTGCAAAAAGAAAAACTATATTGTTTATAATACAATCTGTTACATATTTATGGCCGTATTAATAAACAGCAGTCAACAAACCTATTTCAGCTAGAATACCGCTAAAATTAGTTTGTCTTTATCTGTCACTTTGACATTAGCTTTATCACACACAAGGAGCGAATCGATGTTCAACAATGAAATTCAGCAATGGGTATATCCCCTAAGTCTTAGTGTAATAGAATCGTGTCGTTAATTTAACTATTACCTATACTGAATTGTATAATTAACGTTATGTCACAAAAGTAACAATAAATCGATTACAGTCAGAAATAACACGGAAATCATAAAATGAATCATATTAATCTCAAAGCATTTGTACATATTGCACAAAAATGTTAATGATTTAGGTACCGTCGAAAGCAACCGCCGAAATAAACGAAGGTACATTTGTATAAGTTAAGGGACTCTTTTATATCGATTGTTAGGCTATCCCCACGATAGTCACTAGGGCTCACAATGCGTTCCCATAGTCACTAGGCGCAAACAATAACCTCAAACAACGACATACAAATCGTGAGTAGATTCCACAATTTCATTACCCAATTGTACAGCTGTTTTAGTTTTTACTCGTATTGTTTTAACTAATAGGTAGATACATTACATACACACTGTATAGCGATTATGGAGCCCGAAACTTCGCACGCGTATCCATGCTTGTCAGTGTGCCTGTTTGTCTGTCTGTTGCCTCGTCACGCTGAACCGATTGAGATGAAATTTGGTATGGAGATAGTTTGAATCCTCGGGAAGGACAAAGATTATTATCCCAAAAAGCATCTCCTGAGGGGGTGAAAAGGGGGATGAAAGTTTGTATGGAGCTAGTATAATAAACCAGCACCACGCGGACGGAGTCGCGGGCAGAAGCTAGTATTTAATTGTTTTATAATGTTACGCTGATGTAAAATCTATAATACCCGAAAGCTGCATCTAAATCCACGTTATCTAAGTTAATCACCTGACCTCGATCACCCAGGGGAATTAGCAGCAATTATTTTATATTCAACTAGGAAAAAATGACAATGTTCGGTTATGGCGCTTCGCGAGCGTGACGCAGTAGTGTCCACTACTGCGTCACGCTCGCTTCGCTGGCTCGGCTCGCGCGCTGTAGGGTCGCAGTTCATCTAACAACCTAACCGTTTTTTCCCCTGGGGGATCTGGGACTAATAACGTGGACAACAGCTCCAAACCAGGCATCGATCGTTAGTACCTATAAAGTTTGCGTGAAAAAGTAACAAACTAAGGTAATCTTAATTATTCCCAATGTTTACTTAAAGATAAAATAAGACTGAATAAGGCGTCCCCTATGCAACATGTGGCTGAAAGGCAGACGAATGTCGCCGCCGCGCCGTATAGCAAATTAGCGAGTCAACGTTTTGTTGAATTTTATTTAAGAAACTTAAAGAAAGAAACCTACAGTAAAATCAGTTGCAAAAATATTTTTCAACACAATTGCTCGTAACGTACCTCTTATTGTGTCGCTTTTAGGCTCATAATCCTGGATATTAAAAACGCGTGTTTTATAACTTTACAACACTTGTGTGTTATGGTTATATCCCGATTAAGTCACGTTGGCACCTTGCAGCAAGATATATGCATGAACACGGTGCATTCTTAAATTAACCAGGTTGTACAGAATGTACAGCTTTTTTTTTAATTTTCGGCAAATGGATTAGAATAGAATAGAATAGAAAAGCATTTATTCAGGTAACAACACATCACAAGTAATAAAACACATTAACAAATACATCAAGAAGTAGTTCAGGATGTGGACCTGAAATGGCCTCCACTCAGCAATGCAGTTGGCACGGCTAGCGTGATCAACGGCGCTGGTTTTCTGTGGAGCCAGCGGGGTGTGCGGGACAGCGTACTGTGAGACTTGTGTCAGATTATACAAATACGATATTAATATGAAATATTATGATAATATAGATATATATATATATTAAAGTATAATATATAATATACGTATATTAAAGTACGTATATTATACATATAATTTTATTAATTCGTTGATAACAAATTGCGGCTAATAGTTTTTAGGAATGGGAGCTAATACTAGGGTTTTGGATATCCCACCTTTAGGCAGCAATACGTTGTTGAGCCATTAAGTGATTTTTCAGTTTAGACTTGAACCCACTAATAGTAATGCTCTCCTTGATAGGTGGTGGGATATTATTCCAGCATTTCGTGGCAGCATAACGAAAGCTGCCACGAAATGCAGCAGTATCGTGCCTTGGGCAAACCAGTCGTGGAATACGCCTGGCTCGCCACCGGTAGAATATCAGTTTACTATGCAAATACGCGGGTTGATTAGTGTGGAGAATACCAAATAATAGCGTGGCAAAGTGAAGTGTACGTCGACCACTCATATTTAAAAGTCTATTTGTATTAAGATAAGGGGTAATATGGGATCGTGGCGGTATCGGGAAGCAAAAGCGTGTGCATGCATTTTGTAAGCGTTGTATAACTTTCTTAGTTCGCGAAAGTAAGCATATTCTTACTCGACTAAACAAATTAAATCCTTTTTGTTAATTAATTGACTATTTCTTTTTGTATATGATATGGAAACGTTTAATTTAGTAAAACTATTCACTTTTCATAACATTCTACATGAATTAAATACAGATAACATATTAAAATGAAAATATAATTTTATTTTGTATTGGCTGTTTAGAGATTTCTGTGCCCACACTGCGCAAACTTCACGAAAAAAAAACTGTTGGGTGCCAATATAGGTTATATTTTGTCCGAACGGACGAATTTAAAAAAAAAAAAGGTTATATTTTGATAGGTTATTTTTTTCACAAATATTTGTAAAATTTGTTTATACGTGTTTGGTTATTATCAAAAATGTTGACTCGTGGTGACTAGAAAAGTGATAAATAAAATGGACGCCTCTGGAAATTCTTGGCGATGTGCAATTGTGAGTAAAAACCTGTTGTCATCGTAATGATTTGCTTAATGTAAAGTAAATAATTTGGCAGGCCTATAACATTTTCATCTTATGAAAATGATTTTTTCCTCGCAAAATGTGTTGAAAAACGTCGTATGATACGCGTGAGCTTTGATAATTACATCCTCGGCTTCCTTATCACGCTCACCTGCGGTTCGCGTGAACAATTTCGCCTCTGATGTAATTATCAACCTACCTCACTTGTATCACAATGTACTATTACTTTGTAAGTGTGTATTAAGACATGTTACACATGTACCAACAAATAGTATATACATTATTTGGAGACCCTGTAAGAAGTTACAGGGTCTCCAAATAATTTGGTAAGAAGAACTTGTTAGTCGGGATAACCTCCGAAAGTACTCATCCGATTAAAAATAACAGTACCTATATAGGTCTTCGGTATGGACATAAGCTATATAAGTATTATCCCGTGGCTCCGCCTGGGTTCTTAGTAATTCGCTTGTCGAGCCGCGCGGGCATATAACATAAAAAAAGCCTATACCTCCCCATACAGGAGCATCCAAAGGTTCAAATATCACATTCACATGAAGACGAGCTTGTAGCCGACCCCGCTGACCCCTGGTTAGCTCAGTCTCAAGGCCGGTCGCTTGCGCAAGTAGGTGGGAACCCTACGTACTCAAGCGTGCATAATAGCGTTAGAATGATGCTTAATTTCATTGTACTAACAGGTTATAAATATACACGGTTCATGGTCAATATAAGTTTAACTTTATTGAGCTTGGTTTTTATTGTGTCTCTTTCTGGTTAACGCACAACTCGCACAAACAACTTTTAACCCACTTCCGTGTTCCGATTGATTTGAATTTTGCCTAATTAGTAAGGTTGTGAGTACCTCTAATGATGGTATCGCATTATTACAGTAACGGGGTTACATCTATCGGTATATATCCTATCATTTGACAAAGAAAAATGATTATTTGTGAAACTCATTTAAGTATATATAGAAAACGTTACATTATGCTGAATTTGGCGTCCTATACTTGTAGTACTCGTACTCATTGCGAGGGAAGCCGAGTCACCTCCTACCAGCATACTAAGTTCTCGGCAGTGACCAAAATTAAACTTTGCACCAAAAATGTTCAACATTATCGTAGGGCGGTAATACTTACAAAACGGAGGGGATCCTGCGATTGGGTAGGCTAACCATGTGTAGGTTTATTTAATTTGCGTATTCCTTCTATGGTTAAAAGATGAATAAGAAAGGTAAATATTTATAATCAGTTGATTGTTTATGAGCGTTTATTATCGGTAATTAAAGAGCTATCTGTGTTAAGTAATTATACATATGTATAGTATCTTGTGTGTGCCATCTTGGCAATTATAATGCATTGATTGATAGTTAATTTACAGACGCGTCATTGACCTCTTTGTAATAAATAACCGTTAACATTTTCGACACTAACTTTAATTGCTATAAAATTGTTATACCCGCTGTAAATCGCTGGCATTTCGAAGTAATTTGACGCAACTCCAGGTATTTCAACAAAACCTGCCGGAATCGCAGTAGGCCGTTACCTACTCCCAGAAACCCAAGTCTTACCGACCATAAAAACCTAACTTCACCGGCATACAGGTTTTCTTAATGTTGGCACGAGGGTTTTTGCGGTTTACTTCCGCCTCTCCAATCCAAATTAGGCTTCTAAATATGGAATAGTAAGGGTTATAATCCCGTGTGTTGGCTTGTTGGGTAGATGTAGACACAATGCGATGATTTCGCAAGTCTGTTGTCTGTTGCGCTCCGTTTGGGCTCCTCAATGGCCGGCTAGTGATAGGGATCTGACGATTTTGACACTTGGCGAAATAACGCGGCATACACGAACCGGTGTAAGTACTGAACGCCAGAAATCGAAACAACACTTTGTAACAGAGACTTTTTGAGAGTAATAAACAGTATTATTTTCATCGCTTCTTACGTTTATGCACGCCGATCGTTATACTGAAATGGTAGAGCGTCTAGAATTTTAACTGGTTTCATCAGAAGCCACGTAGAACTTAAGAAATGAAACATACTTTTTTTAAACTAAAAACACGTAGGTGAAGCTGGGAGAGTTGGTGAAGGAAACTCTTGAAAGATCTTCAGGACATTCTACACAGGACAGGAAGTCTTAGCTTTCAGAGAGAAGAGAGCATAGGGTTTTTAAATATGTTACCATATACTGTGTAAGGCTGAACTTTCATGAAATTGATACCCATTCACTATGAGTAGGTAACTCAAATATCCCAGTGTTCATTCATTTATTCAGTAATTCTTTATCAACGTCTCATTCACATAAACATATGTACTGTAACATGTCATTCTCTTTATTAGTCATATCATAGCATAGTCAAGATAAATAATTCGTACTCCTTAGCTAAAAAAAATATAAGTGCTACATAATCTAGGAAAGCAATTAACTTCAATTAAGGTAAACGTCCGAGTGCTCGACACTGTACTGGCATGCATAAGATTTTAAATCATTCGAATATAAGCCATATAGAGTGCCTATGCCACATAGATACTAGTACTGCGTCGAGCACTTGGACGTTTACCTTATTTAAATGTAAGCAAATAATAGTCTCTGGTTCTGTTTATTTTTGCATTTAAGGTGATTCGGTGCCGGGAACAACGGTAACAAGAGAAGCTATTTCGCCGTCCAGTGTCACTCACCCGTCCACGGAGCGTGCCACTATTACTAGTTGTTCATATTTACGTTTTTGCGTCATCGGTGTTGAACGTAGAGTTTTTACAAAATTTACCTTATTCCATATAAGTAACATTCGATTTTAACGGGCAAATTGGCTACGTTTCTTCGATTTTTTAAAGATATCAATGGGATAGGTACATTGTACTAGTTTTATTTATTTCGATCATTAACTGCAACTAAACATAGCATTGTGACCATCGTTCCTTAGCGTACACTAAAAGTTTGTCTGCAAAGTGTGTAGATTATTTCTGAGTGGACGTATCGGCTGTGGATAAATACGTACTACCTATATGGGTACGCTATGGAACGATGGTCACATCTTATTTAATTGATCGATTTTCAGCCACGCTAAAAGTAGTTACTAGATAAACTAGTGCACCGCTGAAAAAAGTGAAATAATTCATACTTACAATGGCAGGAATAGCAAGGCTTTTACATCAGTAGAAGGTTAAATATATTTTATGCTGCTTTATTCAATCGTATGGCGATCTGTAGAACCGAGTATCCATGTGATATTTTTATAGGACCGCCTATTTCATTTCGAAAGTGTTGTCGCTCATTTAGCACCACCCATAATCCAGGGGACACGTGCAGGGTTGTGGTAGGTAAATCCTGGGGACGGACGCGAGCAACAGATTGTCTCCCTTACTTAGCTTAGGATAAAATAACACATGTTTTATCATCTCCAACTCAAGTAATTGTATATTACAACTGTCAGAAGCTTCTTATGGCGCGATAAACGGCGAGATAAAGCAGCCGTCACTTTCATTCAACCAAGCGCAAGCGGTATCAGAAAGAGCTGACTCTTGTCTATGTCACGAATAAACTCGACCATTATAGACAGTGAACTTGACATATGCTTTATCTACAGTCATAATCATAATCGTGTTTTCCTGTCTATAATTTGCATCCACAATATTTACAGACACATACATAAATACCTACAAACATTCATCAGGCTCGTGTTCCCAGAAGGGGTAGACGCAGAGCACATTACATGGACTTATCTGTTTTTTAAATTGGATGTTAATATGCATAGCTTTAAATATTACACTACATATTACCATATTCATAAAACTTAAACTGCCTCTACTAAATAAAACGTGCTTTGTCCCTTTCTGAACAACGCAAATGTCAAAGTGGCAGATAAAGATAAACGAATTTTAACGCCAGTTTATAACGTTTATGAAGACGTCTCGTATAATGGCGAAACATCCATGAAACAAGCATAGCCAGCTCAAGCCAAAACCAGCCAGTAACAAGTAAATTCAAATTGATTACGTCTCACAAAGTCGCACAATGGGTTATGAATAGTTACGAAACAGTGACCGATTGAGGTGAGAAAAACTAGTGTGGGAAAGTTTTAGCCTTTTTGAGTAAAGCGTGTGTACAGTTAGGTCTTATGCCGTATTGTGTACAAGATCGTATGGATATTTTTACTAAGATTACTATCTGCTAAAGATAGGGTAATGTGTAAAAAATGTAAACTCAGAATGTTAAAACTACAAATAGGTAGTTCAGATTTTATATGAATTATGTTAAATTATTCAATTTTAATTAAATAAGAGGGAATAGATATTTTGCGATTAATCTCTTTTGTTTTCATGGCGAAATGATACGAGTATCGTAATGCAAAGAAAAAGAAAGTTTTATCATTTATATTTTATGTGTGTTTATATTCAACATCGATAAACATCCACAATTTCGAAAGCGAAAGTACCTAAATGTTTCATAGTATAATAAGTTAATTACATACGATGTCATTAGTCCCAAGAAAGTAAAAGTCGGGTTAAAATGTTTTTTAAACCGAGGAAGTAAAATAAACATTTGGTAACAACTTAACGTAACTTTTTCCATTATCAAAGAATATTCAGTACAGCATAGAATAAATGAATACATATTACTGACGTAATTGAACATAATCGTTATTCTTAGATTTTTTTTGTCAAACAAGTTAGGTAGCTACTACCACTTCAACTTCAGTGTCAAGTTCCTCTGATCATTATCACCATTAAATAAACTGATGTAAAAAAAGTAACAAAAAAAAGACCGGGTTGCCGGCAAAGTGAAAACTTGCGAATTGCTGAGAAAAAAAATTGAATAATTTTAATTTTTAAAAAACTCGACAACCCACATTCAATCACACAATAACCACTGTTATTCCTTCCACGTAAGATATCATTTTCCAATTGGCATAAGGCCTTTTTTGCCAAAGGGCAATGGAAAGGGCCATCTTGGGAGTTTCTCTGCGTGATCGCATCAGAAATGAGCCTATCCGCAGCAGAACCAAGGTAACCGATATAGCCCTCCGAATCGCTAAACTTAAGTGGCAGTGGGCAGGGCACATAGCAAGTGAAGAAGAACCTATGGCCGTTGGGGCGGAAAGGATCTCGAGTGGCGACCACGTACCGGAAGGCGCGGCGTAGGCCGTAGGCCCCCCCCCACAAGGTGGACTGATGACCTGGTAAAGGTTGCAGGAGTCCACTGGATGCGGGTGGCGCAGGACCGGTCACTTTGACACTCTTTGGGGGAGGCCTATGTCCAGCAGTGGACGTCTTTCGGCTGATATGATGATAAGGCCTTTTGTATCTAGTACAAAGGCCAGTGCCATTCATTGCGGGGCGCGCACGCGCTCATATCCGTCCGGAGAAACGCGTAGGTACTATACTCTGTTCTTCATTCGAGTAATAAGTGGTTGATGGATTCAACTACAGTGACATGATATTAAGCTACCATGCCGCATTTACTTTCGAAGCTAAGTCCCAACTCCACCTGCCACACAAATAAAAAAGATAATTTATTCAATCATAAGAACTGATATTTTTATTGCAGGTTATCAAATGTTTGATAGTAGGTCCTCAAAAATTTACTAAGTAGCAGCATCTTGCGACAATGGAAAATAAATTCACTCACAAATGCATGTTACACGCGTGGTTAGTTACGAAGATCTTACAATACACACAATCCCTGAGACTCCTTCGTTGCACCTTTCTCCACATCAATAAAGAGCAAAATCAAAAGCAGCTTATTAATAGTAGAAGATCTACCACTCCAAGTGCAAACCTTTAAACCAGGGCAGATTACCGGTAATCATCCAAGATTACTCGTTTTCTCTGGATTAACCGCCAGTTCCCATCGCGTTCCATCAACAATGTAGAAATTCGTGTAGAACAAATGTTTTGTTACATGTGGCCAATTAATGTGCAAGTAAAAAGCTTATAATGAATTTGAGAGTTTCTTCTGACGTGCGTGTTAAAAAACGTTTGATTGTGTAATGTGTAGAGCGTTCGTTAACACTACGTTAGTGTTAAGTCGTTGTAGATAGGTAGGTACACCTATCTATTGAAAAAAGACTATCAAAAACATATCCCTTCATTTTAGATTCTGCCATAAACGTGCAAAATGATCTAACCTCGTCAGATTTTCTGACGTAGAATATAAGCACTGCACAAATGCAAACGTCTCTTCGATTTTCTTTATAGCTATGGGCCTTATGTAACTGAATACCGAAAACTTCTCAAAACATAACTACAACTTAGAAAAGTTGAAAAACCCCCAACATTTTCATTTCAAAGTCCAATATCTCAAAAACGGCTGAATTGATTTTCATAAAACATAGCTAAGAACACTCGGGATAAAATTATCTACGACACAAAAACCCGCATTCAAATTGGTCCATCCGTTAGGGAGTTACGATACCACAGACAGATACACAGATGCACGGATACACAAATACAGAGATACACAGACAGACAAGTTAAACTTATAACACTCCTCTTTTTGCGGCGGGGTTTAAAAAGGTTATCATTTGACGCAATATGTTACCTCAAACATGGCAAATTGGCGAAATCGGGATCATAAATTGAAATATATTTTTTCAACACAATTGACAACATTTCATATTTTCACGTAGGCCATTTTATGATTTTGTTCGCTAGAAAATGTTTTTTTAAGCGACACGTGTTTTTTTATTTCTCCCTTAATTGTAATTTTCATTCAAAACTATCTAATTGAAAAGTAGAGTATTCCAGAAGGTTGTAAGTAAATTATGACGTCAATACTACGACTCTGTATGGCAGTTTGGACACCTTGCATATGGCAGCCATAATACTGACGTCACACACGGTGAAAACCACTTTTATACGTTTTCGCGATTTTCTTAAAAGCGAGCAGGAAAAAAACACAGAAAACTACTTTATTACGTTCAGATAACATAATTACCGAAATGCTTTTCGATTTAGGCGTCATTACATATTTTGAAATATTGTCAATTGCTCGTAACATACCTCTTATTGTGTCGCTTTTAGGTTCATAATCCTGGATATTAAACACACGTGTTTTATAACATTACAACACTTGTGTGTTATGGTTATATTCCGATTAAGTCACGTTGGCACCTTGCAACAAGATGTACGGTCTATGCATGAACACGGTGAATTCTTAAACTAACCGGGTTGTACAGAATGTACAGCTTTTTTAAATTCTCGGCAAATGGATTCTTACTCGACTATACAAATTGAATTCTTTTTATTAATAAATTTACTATTTCTTTTTGGGTATGATATAGAAACGTTAATTTAAAAAAAAAAACTTCATTTCAGAACATTAAAATTCCATACAAATGTATTTAAATTATAATTAATTTAGTAAAGCTATTCACTTTTGATAACATTTTACATGAATTAATACAAAGAACATTTAAAACGAAAATATTTATTTGATATTGTATTGGCTGTTTAGAGATTTCATCCAAGTCTGGCTTAGCACATGCGCGCGCACTGCGCAAACTCGAAAAAAAAAACTGTATGTATGTATGTATTGTTAATGCGTGTTTGGTTATTATCAAAAATGTTGGCTCGTGGTGACTAGAAAAGTGATAAATAGAATGGACGCCACTGGAACTTCTTGGCGATGTGCAATTGTGAGTAAAAACCTGGTGTCATCATTAAGTAAAGAAAATAACTTGGCAGGCCTATAAAATTTTCATTGTATGAAAAGGAATTTTTCCTCCCAAAATGTGTTGAAAAACGTCGTATGAAACGCGTGAGCTTTGATAATTACATCCTCGGATTTCTTATCACGCTCACCTGCGGTTATTCGCGTGAACAATTTCGCCTCTGATGTAATTATCAACATACCTCACTTGTATCACTATGTACTACCTATAAGTACTTTAATATAATTCATGTCTCATTATTCAGGTCTTTATTTAACTCGATATTGTATCTTTAATCTTCTTATGCACTACATATGTTCCTCAATGGAAACCTTAATACCAAAGCAGCCACGTTTTGCTACTTAACCAGAACCTATTCAAAATTTTCTGCCACACAAGTTTAGCCATAAAGAACTAGTTAATAGCCCTACATTAAATACGACATTGCATGAGACAATAGCGGTCGCATGTCGCATACATCTGGCATGGGAAGTATGAAGAAATCGACCTGGTTAGGAGCTGTTGCGATATCACGGTACTGCCGGTATTTTTTTTTTATTTTTTTTTATTTAGTCAACAAACAGTCAGATAGGTATCTCTCGAATATAGAAAAATATTAAGAAAGTGATAGACCTGGAGTACCATAACTTAAATTATGTATAAAACTTATTTTACGTCACACCTGGCCATAATGCGAGTTTTACTGTACGCTGCGCATACGGGAGAACTCACATTGTGGCCAGGTGAAGACGTAAAATTTTGTACGCAACACGGGCGGTAATTCGTAAAGCCCCAGAGCGCATATTTATGGCCCTCACCTTTGGTTCGGGCCACAAACACCTGCAATCTGGGGCATTCACGAATTCACCGCCCTAGTTACGTAATGTACTATTAGAGCCGTAGTGTAATAGCGAACAACAGTAAAATGAGTGCATTTCTAGCATTAACACCAGATGGAATGTGGTTCAAATCTTCAAACCTGACCCCGTATCATGGTCGGCCGTATCGAGCGATTAGTGACAAGATAGGAGCGTCGTCTCGTTCTTTCAAACGGTGTCAGCCAGTGACGGACGCTCTATCTTGTCATTTATCGTGTGAGAAAGCCGACCATGCTACGGGGTCTTCACATTTTTTTCCCGACTATGTTTGCATATTTACGTGTGTTCCGCCGTAGCGTTTAAGATACTGAACCTATTTTACCTAAACCTCCCAAAAGCGGTAGGCAGAGCACATGGAACTTATGTTCCAGTGCCACACTTTTTGCATAAAACCGATTTAGAAATTAGAAATTTTGCGCTGGGTGACATAGGCTTTACCTTTTGTATGAAAAAAAATGGTTTTTTTTACCGTAGTCGGGTTACGGTTTGTTCGTTTGTACGGGTCTCAATTGCCAATACTGCTGTCTCTAAGTTTATATATCTCTTGTAAAATTATAGCATTTGGCCATTGCCAATTTTATAAAGCTATAAGTAAGTAACACTTTTAAAGTCTATACTAGCAACACTGAGGTGGTTTGATCAGTGACGGGCTTTGAACTTTTTACAGTGGTGGTATCCCTACAGAGCTAGTTTTCAGACAATATTTGAGGTTAAAATAATTTTTTTTTAAAAGCTATGCTATATGGACCTACAGTCAGGAGAATTAATGTACGTACTTACAAGGATACAGGACATTGTATTTATTTGTGCATGTATGTAGGTACGCCTTACATATGTACGTCTGTTAATACCCCTGACTGTACATATTTTACTGAATGTAGACAAGATGTAATAAACGTTCTAGTTTTGTAAAAATATTCATATTGACGTAATTAGTCATTAAAACCGAAACTAACACCGTTATACCTTTTAGCTTTTAGTTATAGACTCGATACATAAAATTATGATAAATAAGTGGCATATGAAACATTAAAATACCTGGGTACCTTTTGAAATCTTCGAGCGGCATTTCATTGAAAGGCATTGTGGCTGAATGGCAGCTCTCTTTGCCTTAATCACCGGATTTATGAGTGTTGCCAGGTCTTCCACCAACAATGTGTAAGCTTTAACAATCTTTTTGTTTAACTCAAGATGAATCTTTTGTACCGTCTGGGAATTCCTTCTGAGAGTTATGGGGAAACCCGGTAGGTAATTATAATTAACTAAAACAAAGAAACCATTAAGTGTCTGTTTTTTTAAGCGATGTCGGTAGATCCACAGCAGCGGCGTGTGATAAGGAATATTATTTTTAAAATGCTTCAGTTCTTTAATAAATTCTAGAATATGGTTTAGTTTATCTTGGAATCCGGTGTTGGTTTGGTATAGCTAGGCGTATACACCATCCATTTTATGACTTTATATAAAGTATATAGACACTTAACTAGCTGTCCGCATATTCCATATAACTCAAGCAGAGCCACGGGATAAAATAGAGCATATGTCCTTCCTGAAGGTCCGTTTTATATTCTGGCGAGTTTTTTTTATTGGTTGAGTAGTTCCGCAGATTACCCCCTACATACAAACATAAACCTCGCCGACATTTCCTCTTTATAAAATTAGTGTAGAAGTATAGATAAAAGCAGAAAGTAACATTTCGATGTACCTACACGTCTTGCGATGTCGCCTTAACAATTAAAAGCAACAAACAATATCAATTATTAATCGCACACTTGGTTACTTATTTGTATAAGAGCTCCAATAGCCCACAGACACTACGTATCAATTGGAATTCCCGACCTTGTGCGAAAGTGACAACTAACTAATTTCAATACAATTCGCCAGCGCCAACGAACAATGCTTGCATTACGTAACCGAGAGCTCAGACTAGCACAATAATATACTTATTACACATTGTGTAGCGACAATTCTTCATTTTTTGTTGGTGTTCCGGTGTTGCCAAATGTCCAGGCACCGTTAATTTCCTGCTAGCTATTCAGAACAATCACAACCTGTTTCATCTCGCATCACTGTTCATATCTAGTATATCTTGACGCAGGATTCGTAATAACAATGCTTAATTTGGGGGTCTGACTTACACGTTTTCTTGAGGTGAGGTGAAGCGTTGTGTATAACGGTCCTGCTCCGTATTGCGTCATTTAGAAGAAAAGTTTATTGTATATGTAAGTTAATTCCATTTCTAAGTCATACTTCAAGTATGTGTATTACATAGTGTGTGTAGGGTAGGTAAATTAATAGGAACCAACTAGCAGAATTAGAAATTCATTTTATTTTGTTTTATACAAAGCAGTTAATTAGTAGCACTGTTACTAATGTTACTATACTATCGTGTTACTGGTTAGCCGTTCAAAACTGATTAAATTAATATATTGATTAACTTGATAATAGTAAGAGTTACGTAGATATTAGGGAATGCAATAACCGGTCAAATTCCATAACCGGTTTCGGTTACGGTTATGACCGACAAATAACCGGTTTCGGTTATAACCGGTTATTTTTCATTACTGAATAAAACGGGTAAATTTCACTAACTAACGGTATAAACTAGGTATTGGGCATAGCAAATGAAACAAAAGCTTAATTTTGACTTGGTTTATCAATTTTAAAGAGATTTATGAATATTATTAAAAATTTAACAATCAACATTAGTAAAGTAACCATATAATATAATATAATATTAACAGTTCAAATCTATATGTTTCATATCACATATTGGTGTATGCACTTTGGCTTTCTGGCCCGATGAAGAACGCAAGAAGTGGTTCCAAACCTCACTTTTACTGGTAAATTTTCTGAATTCTTCCATTCTTGAGGACCACCTGAAGCACTGTCAAGCAAAATAAGTTTAAATAAATAACTGCACTTAAATTTTTGTACATTCAACAATAGAAAAACATATCATTTTACATTGCTCTAACTTATGGTCATATATTTATTTATTCGAGCCCAGGGGCTAAAAACTAGTAAAAACATTAGAAATACTATTAATACAATGTAAAATAGTTTTTGTGTTTGGTTAGCATTACATTATAAGAAGAATTTAAGCATAGACACATGATTATCATAAGTATCATGACATGATGTAAAATAGTAAGTTTTGTTAAATAGGTACCCAGATAGATTAAATTAAAAATGACTAAAAATAGTTAATAAAACACTTTCTTACCTTAGAACATTTGTAACGGCAAATTATAGTTCAATATTCACTCAACCAACACCAACAGTTCAACCACAGATTATATAATAGTTCTACGAACAGATACTCAAGTCTGAATTTAAATGTCAATACCTACTGCTTTAAATGCCTATGAAATTTATCAATGGAGCGACCTTGAACGCGCGGGTCACTGCCCGCACGCGCCGGCCGTTCGAAGCTAGGGTTGACACCGCTTAGAAATTATTTTATAATGAATAGTTGAGTGAAGTCATAAGTCCCTATAACAACGACGATGTTTATGCCCTTTCTTAGGCTGCCGTGCGAATCTTACTAAGTAAACTACTATACTAAGTATTTGCTGTTAGACAGAGACAAAATTAAACAGTAATAGCGCGCGTAAGCAGCGTCCGGCCGTGAGCGCGTGTGCCAACCAACTGGCTGAATGAACCGACCTCGGTTTCCAAAGTGTAGTGAGTCCCACGGTGCAGTTAGGTAGCACTGGTTCAACACCTATACTATAATAATAACTTTTAAAAAATTCACTACGAATGCGTTAACATGTGCTATTTCCCGATAAACAGATTGGTGACTGACGTTCTAACTTAGCCGCTCAGGTAGATCCATTAGCTTAAACCACCCTTCCTTATCAGTGCGAAAGAGACATAAGATTCTTAAACAATAAGACGGTAATAAACAAAGAAAGAGAAAGCGGCGCTGGGTCGGTTGCCGGGTGACGACCATCGTGGTATTTTCGGGATTAGCAGCTAGTATTAGCACTATTTATTATGTCTGTTGTTAACCGGTAGACCCGCATATATTTAGTTTTGACTTGAAATATATTTGAAGTTATTTAATAATCATTGCGTATATGTTTATTACAGTTAACAAATTCAGGATTTATATGTCAATTGGTATTTCTTGTAGCAAATTATAGGCAAAAATGTCATACGGAAATAACCGATAATAACCGAAACCGGTTATTTTAAACTTTTAATAACCGATTATGAAAATTGGCCAAATAACCGGTTATAACCGATTATTTCGGTTACGGTTATAACCGGTTTGCATTCCCTAGTAGATATAGTCCTCCTCATCGATATCGGTAACAGTAGGTACACAAACTATGGACTAACAAATTAAGATTATGAGCTCTGATATGACTGGCTAGGCCAAACTTGCTCTTAAATACTCTATTGCAAGGGTGACGATAGAGTTGGCAGGTTGTAACTTTCTGAAAGTGAAGAGTTAAGTAACAATGACAAGTGTTTTAGGAGTATTAACATTATTTGCCCTTAAGGGTCTCCCCACACCTATCGACGCGGAATCGGCGTTAGCCACTCAAAAAACTCTTTATGTCTACGCAATACGAGCGAAAAAGACGTCGATCGGCTCGGCCGACGCGAAGCGACGTCCATCGACGGGATAGCGAACAAAACACGAGGAGTGTGGTACAAAACACTCGGCGAAAGCCGATTAAAGGTGTCAAACCTTGGAAAGTGTACCCATGGGATATTTATCCAAATGGATAATTTTCCTGTGCTCATGTATTCATAGCTAGTCCATTAGTTTTATAGGTTTAAATTTAAGTATGTCATAATCATAATAAACCATTGACACTAGCGGTCGGATATTGCTCAATACCAGAAACCACAATGTCCCCTTTACGACCACGAAACTCAACAGTGTCGTTTTACTTTAAGTTTTAGATCAAATGACCTGCAACACAATTAGAATACGCCAAAGAACCGTACGAGTTCGTAACATAGACAAATTCTGCTATTATCGATAACTACTATACTACACAGGGTGTGACTTTCATAAGAACAGGGCTGAAAGTTTGAGCCGTAGTTAACGTAAATTGGTATCTCTAGAAAATTTTCTGGCGCCCCCATTGGTACAGTCGAGTTCAAAGATCTGCATACACTTTTGCACCTTATTCCATTGTAATAAGGCGAAAAATGTATACATCTCTTTGACGTCGACTGTACCACTTTCAACAAATGCAATAGCAAGACATCAAAATGCAGTGTCTCGCTTCCACCAGAGAACGAAAGAAAGAAATATATTCATTTGTTTGAGGCACCAATTGCTGCAACATACTATCGACAAAATTGAATCCTGACCCACCATGGAACCTTGTTATAATTAACTGACATATTAACGTCACATGATCGTACGTATGTTCCTTAAATGTAACAAGGTTCTATAGGTGGGTCATGATTCAGTTGGGTCGATAGTACAGTCAGGTGCAGAGAAACATGCCCCCGCGCTGTTCACCAAATTTCTATTCAGGGGGGCATTTTTCTCTGCAGGTGACTGTACATTAGTAGTGGTCGAGTATTTTGTATAATCCGCGTGTTACCTGCGCAGTATTCGATTTTAGGGTATCATTTCAGGGTATAATTTGAGGTGAGGTGTTAGCGGGGCGGTGAGCATGGGCTCGCGCAATTGTGAACTTGCGCTAATGGCGCCATGTTGGTTCTAATTTCGTGCTACCGGCTATAAAAATCTAGAGGATTTTTCCTAAACCTGCAATCTCATTAACAGTCTAATCTCTTGTAATTAAAACTGGTTTACAAAACAATAAATGTTTCTTACTGACCAATTTCATTGTTCATTGTATTCATTAACAGTTTGTAACCACAATGCCATGCCGTTGATATTATTGATTCCAAGGTATTGTTTATTAGATATGTTTAGATGAATGGTCGTCTTGACAAACACTACAATCTCTCTGATGTCTTTGAATGACGTTCACTTTTATCGGAATCATCGATTAGGGGTCTTAATATGAGACGATGGTCAGTTTTTAAATTGAGACGACGGTGCTGAAATCATTGATCTGACCCCGTATAATACATCATCACATCATCAGCCTATATATATACGTCCCACTGCTGGGCACAGGCCTCCTCTCATGTATGAGAGGGAACGGGCAGTAGTCCCCACGCTGGCCCAGTGCGGATTGGGGACTTCACATACACCTTTGAATTTCTTCGCAGTTGTATGCAGGTTTCCTCACGATGTTTTTCCTTCACCGAAAAGCTAACGGTAAATATGAAATCATATTCCGTACATAAGTTCCGAAAAACTCATTGGTACGAGCCGGGATTCGAACCCACGACCGCCGTTTGACAGCCGCATGCCTGAACCACTGGGCTAGCGTAGTGATAGGCGTGTTGATCTGACCCCGTATCATGGTCGGCCTTATTACACGATAAGTGACCGGATAGAGCGTCCGTCACTGGCTGAAATCGTTCGATAGAACGAGACGACGCTCTTATCTTGTCACTTATCGCAAGTAAGGCCGACCATGATACGGGGTCAGATCAACACGCCTATCACTGAACGACCCGCGCGTGTGGGCGGCGGGATAGACTATCCGTCTGTTTCTTAATAGAACGCTTAAAAAGAGATTAATAATAGTCAATGTCACGGCGACACAGCTGCGGGGGCCGTCCTGTGATGGCCGTACAGCACGGCTATCACGCAACGGCTCGCGAGCTCTCGATTTTTCTCGCACTATCCGTCTCTCTCTTCTTAGAACAAGAGGTATGTCGCGGCCGTCTCATAGACGTGCTGGACCAGGTAAAATCTCTTCATAGATTTATTAAATACAGCCTAAGCAACCCTATTGATGGCATTGTCGTTACAGATGTCGCGGTGATCGAGATGTGCGCGCGCGCAGCGCTGTGGTGCGCGCTGGTGCTGGTCGCCGGCGCCCACGCTTACACCATCGACTGCAACCACGAGTACACGGACTGCGACACTGAGCTGAGTAAGTCGTCTATTTTCCTCTCTTTTCTTCAGCCTTTAGGATTCACTATGTCTAAGGGCCTGGTACACATTGATAAGTGATTAGTGCGAGCTACTTGCACTCGCAGCATATGTATGAACTCGCACTAATCACTGATCAAAGTGTGAATCGGCCATAACATTATCTTGACAGCATGTAAATAAGTACGGTACAGTATCGTCGAAGTGGGTGCAGACTGCAGCCTCCTCTCCCCCTTATTCTGTAAGTAACTTGTTTTAAGCTCACCTCAACTTGTGGGTGAACCACAACTAAATCTTGACACCGCGATGCGTAGTAATTAAGCGTAGGTAGAGGTCTAGTTTCGTGACGGGTGGGCGAATATTCAGCGTTTTTAAGGCGTTTTTTTTTCGTCATTGTCGGAGACAGCAAATACTATTAAAAAGTACGAGTATCAGAGTCTAATTTTGATAAAGATATTAGCCAATACCAGTACTGAATCTTTTTTGATTAAAGCTTCTGCGGTACGTTTTACCTCTGATGAAATAATCTTGAGACGACAATGACGTTAAAACCGAGCGTTTCAAACGCTCGGAGAATCGCCCGGGTGCGTAGCGAAAAACAGCCCAGGCTTGCCTGTACAGTACAGTATTTTGTCTTCACCACCTTGCCTGCCTGTAGGATGATGTGCGAAAATGATGTAGTGCTAACAGTGGGTACTAGGCTTTACGGAGACGACCGACTGGGTTCCGCCAGTGATAAAAGTTACACCCTGTTTTATAACAAAGTTACAACATCGAAAACAACGCTGTTCTATTGAAAGTTCAGTTGAGCGCAGTAGCCGGAATGTACTTTTTTGCGATTTGTGGCTAGGCTCAAAGGAAAAGTTGTTCAGTATGACCTACATTTTAGACCCTAAATAGCTAGCGATAAAAACAAACACTGATAAAATTATGAAACAGACAAGTTAGCGAGATAAACTTAATCATTCATGACAATTACAAGCGTGGAGAGAGACTGAGGTATCCACATAATCTGTCAATCAACATTCCTACGTCATTACATTAGACGTTATTACGCCTAATTAATTACTAGGTATGTAAGTACAGTGGTACATATTAGTGTCGGCTTTGATTGATGGGGTCGACGACCTGTGGACAGTTAGTTGGATCGAAAGTCTGGTCATGTATAAGAACGGTGAACGGAAAAAGTTGGTCAGTTTTAACTTCTGTTTTATATTCTTAAATATTTATTTATTGAAACTGTATTGCACAAAATAAAAACTTATCGAAAAAAAGGCTGATTTAATGCCATATGACATTGTCTTCCAGAAAATTCCATTACAATTACCCTGTTATTTATGAAACGTAACACCCCTGATAACTAAGTGTGGTGTGTCCATTCCGACAAACACCAATTGCGCAGTGACAGAAAAACAGTATTTTAACTAAAATAGGTACGATAACGGTTATGTATAAGGGCTGGATATTAATATTGTGTAGACTCTTTGGCTCCTTCCCACCTTCACGGGATCAGCAATCATTCTGGTGCGGCGGCCGAGGCGGCCGAAAAATTCAAACAACATAAATATAGGGGTCTCGGCACTGAATATACTTTTATTCCATTCGGTGTCGAGACTCTTGGCCCGTGGGGTCCCAGTGCTCGCCAACTTTTTAAGGACATCTCTAAAATTAAATTGAGTACACAGAGGACCGAAAATCTGGCAGCTTCCTCGCCCAGCGCATTAGCATTGCGATCCAGCGAGGAAACGCTGCCAGCATCTTGGGGACAATGCCGAGAGGGCCCAATTTTTTAAATATTTAAAGAATATTTTAGTTTTAATGTTAATAATTGTCTTAGTTTTAGTCACTGTGTATATAAAATTAATATAAATATATAGGCAATATATTATATAGAATGATCGTAGTATCACCACTTTTCGAGTTTTGATAATAAACACTCCTCAAAGCTCAACAACCCAGCAATGCTCCCATTCAAAAGACTCAAACGCGTGCTCGAACCTAACTTTAATCTTGTCGCTTTTTGTGGCGCGAGCTTTTGTTTAACAGACGAACAGCGGACTGCTATTAGCGGTTATAATCTAACGACTAATTTGGTCGGCTTTGGTAGTAAATTGCTGCATTACTCATAGAAATAAGGCAGTGGGCACACGAATGTTTATAAAATATTTATTTACTGCATTCTAGGGCGTAAAAATACGTTGTCATTCCTTGCGGCATTGAACCCGGCTACGAAATTGACGGTTCACGGGTTCGAATCCTGGTAAGGCAAAATAATTGTGTGATGAGTATGTATACGTTCCTGAGTCTTGGGCGATTTCTATGTACTTAAGTATCCTAGTTCCCATAATACAAAGCATAGAGCTTACTATGGAAATTGTTCGATTTGTGTATGATTATCCCCAAATAGGCATTTATTTATTAATGAATACCATATAATGTAGGCATTTTAATAAATACTATACAATGTACTCTTATCTAAAAAGATGGCCTCGATCCAAACCAGAATACAGAGCCGTCCCAACAGCATATTTACTAAGAGTTATGTTATTACCTGACCAGTCTGATAGTCTTTTGCAAAGACATTGGAAGACGGAACTTAGTAAGCCCGCATTGTGAGAGGAATAATACATAAATTAAAACAACAAAGACTAGCCCTAAATTGCTAACAACTTGGACATTTGCAGTCTTAAAAAATAAATATTATTTTTATACGTATAATGCCGTACAGTGCATTCAGGCTTACTTGTCTTATTTGGTAAACAACATTGTAACTTCAAAATGTATCTTTTTAGACTATAGCACCTATTTTATCGTAAAAAAAGCGTTGCTAGACAAAAAATCGTGAAGTGTTGTACGAAAAGTCGTCTCGGCATGATCTAATAGGTACTCACAAAATTGCTATTCTATCCTAAAAAGATGCATTTTGAGGTTAGAATGTTGTTTACCAAATAAGACAAGTAAGGATGAATGCACTTTAATGTAACTTTTTTTTGTTGTTGCTTGCACTGCCCACAATCTTTTTCCGCTTTGCCTTAAGGTTTGACTGGTAGAGAATACCATATGGCATTAAGTCCGCCTTTTGTACGATAAGTTTTATTTTGTGCAATAAAGTTTAAATAAATAAATGCATATAAGTAGGTAAGTCACGATTATAAGTAGGTACTACCACCGTGCTTTAAGCAAATTGAGAAATTCGCTTAATGTTTTAATAATTGGTAGTGAAAATAATTAGTAGGTATCATGTGTTTGGCCAGCTGATGACGTGCCAACTCTGATCATAATATAAGGCACACTAGAAAATGTAGTATTATTTTTCAGTAAAATGAGTAGCAAGAAAAATGCCACTGAATATAAGTATATTATACATTCGAAATTATTAACTGTAACAGACAAATAAACAACCCCATTTAGAGATTAACGACTTTTAACAATAATTTACACGATAGTCTTGACGAAACACTAGTGAAAAAATTGCAGAAACATCGGCTCTTCAAATGCTTTAAACAACCCCGACAAATCTAATCCTTCTATTATGACCGTACCTAATTTGCGATAAGCCGGTGTGAGCGCGCCCTAAGGATTTTTTGTATTTGTTTTTTGTCGGAGGATGATTCTTTTACCGCAGTTAATACGCGGTTAGATGGCATTGTGTGGATGAGGCTTTAGAATACAAAAACAGTATTTTTAGTAAGATTTTAGTATGTTTCATGCTTTCATTACTAGGTACGCTTTACGCTTTCCTAGTTTTGCTATTAAGAGTCACGGCCGTAGACAAGGTTACAATCGACAAGCGCTAACGCCAATAGAAAATAATAAAATGTATGGGGATGACCGATGCCGACCCATACATTTTACATGGGTAATTGTCGTTACTCACATGAGAAAAGTTAAAGTGTAGATTAGATTAAGGCCCTTAACGAAGTACAATTATTTTGATTATAACCCTGGATGTTTCTTGTTTTTATTGTTTACGTAAGATATTTCTAGGATATAAACTAACAAACGAAGAAGTGCAAAATAGACTATATGTATGTAGTATAAGACACTGACCACGAAAACATGTCGTCGGAAACTAAACTAACCATGTTCTTCTTGACCCTTGTAGGTATCTCAAACAAGTTAAGGCTTTTAGCTAGTATTGTGTCATCATTTCCGTTAAAAAAACAACTGAATACCGTCTTACCTGGAGTGAACAAACGTCGGTTTAACTGTCCCTCATTATCTGTATGTCTTTCCCGCTTACGGGACAATGGTGTCCCCACGGTTTCTCGCACCTTTGGGGGGCGGCCGTGCAGACGAAGTACCACAGTGTACTAAAAAATATTTGCGGTGGCCGAGTAGCATCATAGTGATCCGTTGAAAAAGCGACTCTAACAACGAACCTATTAAATTCAAATTCTATTGACAGGTAAAATAAAATCGGTCATTTTAAATGATTTCAACCATACCGAAGTACCAAACATGTATCACAAAGCCGACACGGAGAGGCCCTTTCGACAATTTAATGAAATAGTGTACACCGAGCAGATGCTGTCTCTGTCTGTGTCATGGGACACACAGACTGTCCACTCTTTCCTTTTATTATTATTACTTGACGTATAACAATTATGGTATCAATTCAGTGTCCGCCTGTCACGGGAATTTTATAAATATCCACTAGGGTTACATTATTTTGGGATACGAATTTGTTATGAGAATAAATTGTATGGTCTCACGGTGACGTGTAAATTATCTCAAAACGGTTCTGCTGAATGAACAGCTTGATATACATATTTGTAAAATATTGGGTAGACTCGTATAGAACGAATTTACAAAACAGGATTTATTGAAATACCGAACGTATAAGTCTGCTCGAAGCTGTTCCAATAATATACACTTTCATTCATAGCAAATAAGGTGACAAGCAAGCGGCAACCATATTGATATTCATCAATGTCAAACATTTGCCAATGTTTACCTTACCTACACACGTCATTGTAATGAGGATCTACATATTACTACTTTGTATGTATGTATGTAAGCACTTTATTGTACACAATAACAGGTTAAGGAATATACATGTCACACAATAGATCAAAGTACAAAGGCGAACTTATCCCTATAAGGGATCTCTTCCAGCTAACCTTTGAGCAATTGAGAGGAAGGTAGGTAGAACGAGATAGGCAAACTTATACCGTGTACAAAAACAGAGAAAATAAAGCAAATCCTAATTAGTATTAATTCTAGACAAATAAAAACATGCCAATACATATATAAATATACAATATAAAATATAATACACACTAACATATGTTACATATATATCGCAAATATACAATAAATAAATAAATACTATATTCAACCAATTCACAAGTCATTGGAAAGCCACAACTTCTTCAAATTCATCTTAAGTGACGCAACAGACTGCGACTGTCTCAGCGACAAAGGCAACTCATTCCACAATTTAACAGCGCGCGCAGTAAAAGATCTGGAGTATGTTCGCGTCTTTCTAGACGGTACAGCAAGAGTAAGGTTAGTACTCGACCGCAAGCGGTGGCCACTGCCGTCTGCCATATAACTAAACCGCTCAGAAAGGTAAGGAGGGGAAGTAGGGCTGAACAGTGTATTGAAAAGTAATGACAGGATATGCACATCCCTGCGCCGGCGAATCGGTAACCATCGAAGCTTAGAGCGGAATTCAGAGATATGATCATACTTGCGTAGACCAAATACATATCTGATACATACATTTTGTAGACGCTCCAGCTTATCAAGTAGCTCCTCGTTGAGGTCCAGAAACGCAATATCGCCATAGTCCAGAAGAGGAAGCAAAAGAGATTGAGTAAGGGTCAACTTGGTACGAAGAGGAAGGAAATTCTGGAGACGTCTTAGGGAGTGAAGGGATCTAAAGATCCTCTGACTCACCTCAGCTATATGGGGTGACCAAGAAAGCGTCTGGTCCATGGTGATACCCAAATTCCTGACAGTAGAGGAAAGAGGAATAGAAATTCCATCAAAAATAATGTCAGGCACCACCACCTTTGAGAGCTTATCTACATAGTAAGGACTACCAATAACAATCGCTTGCGATTTCTTCGCATTAATTTGTAAACCATACTTACACGCCCAGCTTTGTAAAGAGCGTCCTCTTTTTTATAGTTAATTTTTTAGTTGTAAAGCAAAGTTTCCTAGTTGCAAGGCACAGTTTGTCCCAAACTTCAAGTGTCAGCTTAGAGCATTAAACCAACCGGAGCGGAGCGGCCATTGACAGGCGTTCGTTCCCCTCTGCCGAAAATATATGACCAGTGGTCATACACATTGTATGGACTGACGTTTATCTGACGTAGCTATTTTGACGTTACGTATACATTTGATGTTCCCCTCCCCCGCAAAATTCGGCAGACTTTTTATGTATAGAAAATGACTCATGGCCGCTCCTGTAGTGTCAGTGTTCAAGTGTCTCCCAAACTTGCCAGGGTCACAAATGAAGCTAGTGGAAAATCTTTTCTAGAGTTCTAAGACATATCTAAATACTGCCGCACGTCGCCGTCCTATCGTGTTATTTAAGTTTTATGTGTGTGTTCTGTATTGTCTATGTACCTATGTTATAGTCAGTCAGTAAATATGGGCCATGTTGTCTGATACAAATAAATAAATAAGTCAATAATTTAGAAATCTACTTTTGGTAGACTTAAATGTTAATAGTAAACTAAAAGTAAAGATCCATCAAATGATACCAACAAACGCATCAAATCGATAAGATTGTCTGTCTATGCGTCACCGCTCAATTTAGCAGTAGGTATTGTATGTTCATTGATTGCCGACCGGTCAGTGTGGATAATTGTATGCCCGTAAAGGCCGTGCGAATATCGGTAAACGGGTTAGGTTATGAGTCTCCTTCCTTAGTTTTTTTATGTATAATATTCTAGGATTTATTTAAAATAACCATGAAAAAAAAACATCGGAAAGATAAAAATAAAAAACTTACAAACTAACTTAAACTATGCGAACCTACGCTATAATTATACATATTTCCCCCAAATCACTGCCACTGGGCAGAGTTCTCATGAGACTGGCTGCGTTGCCTCGCTGAATGGCAATGCCAATAGGTACGTTGTGCGAGGAACGAGCCAACCCTACGGTCACCAGAGGACCGGAGCTTTAGCTTTTTAAAAAGCTTCATTGCATCCGGACCCCAAGGACCCAAGATCTCCACTGCAAACGCCGCAAATACGAAGTTCTCGCCAAGAGTTGCAACTGTTGCAAGAGTTCCTTATTAGGTACCTATTTTGAGTTTCGAAAAAACAAAACTATAGTTTTTTACAGTGCTCGCGTTTTATTCGACCGTCGAACTAATGGAGTAGGTTGTATTCGGGACTTAGTGGGGTAAAATTGACTTATTTATTATAGCCGGACATTGCTAGTGTTGTGTGTTGGCGTTAGTGACAAAGATACGCACCGTATACGGCCGTATTCATAAACGCGCTACAAACTGTTTTAACTAAATTTAATCAAAATTCATTTGTCCTAATCTGTCACTTTCACATTTGTGTTCGTAAGAAAGGGACAAAGCACATTTTATTTAGCACAGGCATTTTAAGTTTTATGAATAAGGGGGTATGTGCGGGTAGTTCGAAAAACCCGCATGACAAGAAGATGTTAATGCCCGCTTAAGGCCTGAATCAGACTGGCGAGGCCTGCGGTGGCGGTCAATAGTAAATTTGATAGCCAATGACAAGTCTCCTATTGACCGCCGCGTCTAAACCGTGCCAGTCTGTGAGAGGCTTAAGCCAGTTTGTCCCGCGACCAAGGATGTTGTGACTTGTGACACATCCGAAACGTCGGGAAGCCTCAAAGAGGTGAATAAATAAATTATGCGTATTAGTAAAAATTATGTGTGAGAATCGTGAAAGTTTTAAGCAATATAATAAAGTACGTGACTTTTAAGGAGTATAAATATAAAACTAGCGGTGACCGCGGATCCGGGGAATTACGTACTTAATCATCAAATACTTTTCTAATATGGGAAAACCATCTTAGAAACGGACAGAAAAACATCGCGTTTGATGGTTTGCATATCTGTTATTATTGTTTTTTTTAATTGGGATAGTTTGAGAGATGAGCATGTTTTTTCTACATCAACATTCTAAAAAAAAAGATGTATGTAGATATAATACCGTAAATCGGGGTGAGTAGGGGGAAAACTAACATTCAAACCTTTTTATTTTTACATATGCAAACTGAATGTCCTACATAATAAGTGTTCCGGACGTTTGTATATTGTTTTGTTTTAAGATTTCGGGTAGTTCCATTTCATAATTTTTAACGATAAACACGAAATCCCACCTCACCCCGTATTCCGGGTGAAATGGATATTCACTATACAAAGGTGATTTTGAAAGATTGTTGGATCGTTTTTTTTATTATGAATATTACTATATAAGCTACGGTCGCCTAGTGGCTCAGGCATGCGGTTGTCAGGCGGCGATCGTGGGTTCGAATCCCGGCTCGTACCAATGAGTTTTTCGGAACTTATGTACGGAATATCATTTGATATTTACCGTTAGCTTTTCGGTGAAGGAAAATCATCGAGAGGAAACCTGCATACATCCACGAAGAAATTCAAAGGTGTATGTGAAGTCCCCAACCCGCACTGGGCTAGCGTGGGGACTACTGCCCGTTCACTCTCATCCATGAGAGGAGGCTTGTGCCCAGCAGTGGGACGTATATAGGCTAATTTATTATTTATTATATTATTACTATATCATTATTTTAAATTGGAAAACATTAGTTAGGTAGCAGTAGCCAAAAAATTCCATCTCACCCCCCTTTCATCCCTTCTCTCCCAACTCATAACCCAACTGTCCTCGCGATCCCTACTCACTCATTATTACTATACCTTATTACATATTATAAGATTTAAAAAATAGTGCGTTAATCGTCATGCGACTTCAAGGAAAACCATTTTGGAACGAAACACATTGTTATGTTTGGAAAGCACTTAATGATCGAAATATGTACCTAAATACTAGTAAAATATTTCCCTTTGATATCCTAGATAAACGAAGGAACGTAGACCATTTTGTTCGTCAACATTCTAATGTTATTTGGAATGAGGTAATATAGATAAATTATGTTTTTAAAGGATTCGCTCTATTGTAGTCCATGCCGACTACGTAGGTCCGATTTGAATAAACTAAACTGGACTTGGGGCAAATATTCACCAGCGTAATAAGATTATTTTCTTTTATTTGACATCTCGCATGCTTCACAGCTAGATGTCAGATTATACGAAGACACAGTTTAGCACAATATCCTGCCTCTGGTTCAACTCACTTTTATGTGAGATTAGACTTCAACATTAAATTGAATAAATTAACTATAGCCTTGAAAAGTGTCTGTCTGTCATCATTTCACGGTTAAACAGCTGAACCGATTAAAGCTACGGGACACAAGATAGTGTGTGGGTGAAATGGGGGGTGAACATTTGTATGGAGCTACAACAAATTCCACGCGGACGGAACCACGCCCAGAAACTACTTAGTCCGTATAATTATTATCTTTTTCTCTGCTCGCAAGGGCACAAAGTACCTAACTTCTAAAATCATAATCTTTAATGAATGGTTGTCATTAATTAATTCTACTACAAAAGGCTAAAGATTGTTTTCATTATATCTTTTGTATTACCATACAACAACATTTTACCTTGAAAGAAATTCAAAACATTCGTCTCATTTCAAATGTAAGAGATTAAAATTACTCCACTTAAAATCACACTCCAGTTCCCCAATCATCCCAAAATTAAATAGCTGAGTCTGTCTAATGAATACCCAGAAACTTCAAAAGACCCGTGTTGGTTTGAAAAACAACCAAAATATTTGGACGTTATTTAAAAGGGAATAAGTTCTTTCAATTAACTAAGTCTCATACGTCCTATTCAAATTGAAGTTGCCTTGGAAATATGGCGGAACCGCCAGAATAGTGAAGTCGTGACTTCACCGCCGCCTTTTTCGGAAGGCTCTACGCATTCCTTGTTTTGGCTTGTTTTATTTCTTTCTGGTTTTTATGCTTCGGCCAGTCATCGCTTCATCATGGAGGTTACTATGGCCGCGTGGATTGAGGAAACTGGCACAAACCGCGAAATATTACCGGTTTCTTGGTTTGTTGTTATTTATACTTCCATGCTATATAAGCAGATAATTTCCGAAATCACTTATCCGCATTAAAAAAAACAATAGTAGACAGAATAGGCCTTCAGGATGGACGCAGGCTTTATTTTATCCCGCGCTCCTTGAATCAAACCCAAGGAGATAGGGTATAGTTTTTATTCCATCTCCGTCAAAGGGGTGCAATGTGGGGCCGGAAGTTTGTATGGAGCTTCGATATTAACGAGTTCCACACGGACGTAGCTCGTAGTTCCGGGCGAAAGCTAGTATTCTTATCACAACCTCAATAGTGAATAGTAGTAGTTGTTGTCGTTGTCTTCCCTACAGTACTTTAATAAAACTCGGTTCTGGAATGTACCGCGAGAATATTTAATTGAGTGCCTTTGCTATAGTATAGAGTACGAGTAAATACTAAGTAAGTAATTAATATACATATAACTCCAGAAATTGCTTATCATAAACATTAATCTACGAGTAGGTACATGAATTGTTTACACATGGAATACTCGGGTACAGAATTGGCCACGCTTCAAATACCAAGCGAGCTCTTTGACAAAATTAACTCCAGACAGTGCGTCGTGCTCGATCCATCAAGTTTTTCCCAGACATGGCACTTTAGCCTGAGAAACTGTTTTGTATGTAATTACATCACAGTCAGCCATTAGTTTACTTGTTACGAACTTTAAATTGATCTTGAAGTGGATCTGTTTTGTAAATATTTTTTTATTACGGGATTAGTCTATAACTAATGTCGTCAAACAGAAAGAGATTATCATATTATTTTTCGTCTTCTTTATACGAAATTAGATATTTAGTAGGTTATCATTCCACGCCAAAGCTAGCAGAATAGAAAAGCAATCCCATCTTAGAAAACAATTTATTACCTAACCTTCGGTGTTTGTGCCAGATGAGTATTATCTAAATCATAAATAACTATTGTTCTTGCAATAATATCGTGAACTAATCGAAAACAACGAAAACGTGAATCCACGAATCGTGACCCAATTACGCTGAACTCGAGTCATCTACAACCATCTCCATAAGTTTTAATCAAATTTCAATCTTATTACTAGGAAGTAGGTGTAAAATTGTTTATACATAATAGTAACTTAACATTAATCATATCAATCAAATAACAAGTGTTTTTGTTAAGGCTGTACTAATTGAACTATTGCTATATTTTTACTTTCCGTAGCCTACATATGAACAATTTTATATTTCCATTAGTTATGAGACATTGCACGTGATCGTCTCTGCTGCTTAAATTCTTGAAATTTAATTCAACATGCATGAAAGTAGTTTTATAATGTAAATTGAGCTTTCGGTACTAACTCTTCGCATAAAGGTTCACCTACACGGGCAATCACATTAATTACCATTCAACGATACAGTTGTCTCACTCATACCTGTGGGCCCGGGACCCCTGGCGGGTAAGAATTGCTCAAGAAATTGCCCATGTATGGGCACCTTTACTTGGAATCACGGCCACTACCGATCGCAATTTCGCTTGTCGGTCGACTTAAAGTACCTATAATATATTTGAGATTATGCTTCGCTGATATTTAAATGTGCCCGACTTTTTATAAAACTTACATTGGAATTGGAATCTTCTAGCTTGGACGGTAGAGTAGCTTTTTGAATGGAATACTTTAGCATAGGTAATCGCGTTTATGTCGGACATATTATTAGGGTTCCGTAGCCAAATGGCAAAAAACGGAACCCTTATGGATTCGTCATGTCTGCCTGCCTGTCTGTCTGTCCGTCCGTTTGTCGCAGGCATTTTACTCGAAAACTATAAGGTGTATTTGAATTAAATTTTGAGAATAGGTGTATTTTAATAGCCGCTACATAGTTTTGTAACTAAATAACTAAAAAAATTTTTTAGGGACGTGCACTCCACTCCATACACAAAACTGAAAGTAAAAAAAAAACAATTTCATTGCAAGCCCACGTGTGCACATCAATCAATAGGCCTTTCAAAATAAATATAAGGTTTCTCAGCAATTTTTTTGATTAAGTGAATAGAGTCGGTAATAATCGCCCCGATAGTCACTAAAATTGTGCCCCCCCCCCCCTTCTAATTTTTGAACCGTGTATCTTAAATATATGAAAAAAATCATGGACATAGGGCTTATTCAATTCTTTCAGCGAAAATTAATTTGAACAAGATCGATTAAAACTTTTTCGAGATATTTCAAAAAACTGCCTTCCTAAAAGAAAAGGACGTAAGTGCCACAAGATTTCAGTAACGATACGACCTTTTTAATAGGCACGGAACCCTTCGTTGTGCGTGGTCCGACACGTACTTGGCCGCTTTTTAACTTAGCCTTCGTCCCTTCCTTTATAGTGAAGTGCGGGAGGGACGAATGCCTAATTTCCGACGGACCTCCGACTCCGACGCAATGCATCATGCTAGTTATAGGTCGACTGCTTAGATCAGTCCTCGCCTGCGCGGCGCGCGCTTACAGGTATGACGATAACGGGGCACGGGCGGCAGGCGGGAGGCAACCCGCCCCTTTATGGTCAACCCCCGCTGCGTGGGTAAGGACTGCCTATAGGCAGTTCTTATGTACTACGCTACTTCTAAATATAGGCGGTTCTTATTTGACATTAATTTGTGGAAACCCTACAGACCGTTTCAATGCAAAAGTACCTTCGCGATTGTTATAAGCAGTGTAAAGTTAAGGCTTATTCGTAACAATTTCGTGCTTCGTACATGGCGTTCCACACGAATTGCACCCTTGGGCTGTTTACAGGGAGCATTGCTTTACTTTATGTTAGACACTTCGTTGTTAATCATCTAGCGCTGATCACGACACTCATGGGTCAGAGAGCCACGGGTGATCGCTACACGTGGAGATTGAGCTTAGAGCTTATAGTGCTTTTTTAAGGATTAGTAATACGGTAAACAAAGAAGCAGGCGTCGTCAACCTTTTCTGCTTGGGATAAATATTGAACACACACGGTTATTTTTCGATCTGTGTGGTGGCGCGGCGAAAAATAAAATCTTAATATTAATTAGCAAACAGTTAAATATAATTGTAAATAAATATATTGTTTTAAGTATTATTTAGATATAAATAATGAAAACACTTCAATCGACAACAATGAAGTAAGTCTTTTTTAATGGTTGTCTGAGAGACTGTGACAGTTGTCTGGCATAATAAAAGACCTCGTGCTTCGTGCTTTATCCTTCTTTCTAATGCTAAAAAATACGCACTATTATTCTTGGCCTCGGAAAGATAGCCTTTTTTATATGGCAACAGTAATATCGTTGTCAAATGAGCCAACGTTTTAAAATAATATGTTATCCTAATTTGGATACTTGATATGTTTCATAATTAACTAATGTTTCGATTGTATTATGTTGTTTTAATAAATAAGAGAAATAACCATACTTTGTTACTTACGCCCAAAAATAATGGATTCCAGTCTGCTGAAATCTTTTAGTCGCGTTAAATAGAGATCAATACAGACCCATCGCGATTGTACATTTACAAGTACCTATTCTATGTATACCTAAGTACCTATGGCTCTCAATAGAACATCCATCACTTTGTCCCCATGGCCGTCCACTTTCACTACCATAATCGAAACGGCACAAGGCCGATCTATAGTGATAGACCGATTCATGTGATCTACCTATGCTTAGTTGCTTACGCGCATGTGATGCAATAGTGTTTGACAGTGACAGGTCATGTGGAGGTCGGTCTGATTATTGCAATGGTTGCTTTTTAAAGCTTGTTGTATGTTTATACATACATAGTACGTAGATTCACGCCTTTGTCCCTAATAGGGGTAAGGTACATGAAACTTATGTTCCAGTGCCACTTTTAGCATAAATGCGGCAGTGATAGGTGGCTGGCACATCGCCCACAACACAGTTCAACGCTGTTCCCTTATATCTATTATAATATTATGAAGAGAAGTTTGTGAGATTGTAGCTTTGTAAGTTCGTATGAAGTGGGGTGATCTCCGGAACTGCTTAAAGTCCAAAGTAACTTTATTGTTGACATCTTTCTTGAACAGGAACAATATGGTGAATTCCTTTGAGTCTGGCTACCGATCAGGTCATAGTACCTACGGTTACTTTACTTTAGTAATGCTTTTAACACTGTTGATTTTTGAAATTCTGTTTAGTTTATTACTTTCTCTTAACAGTACATCATCAAATAATTGGTCTAGAATCGACTGTGAATAGTTTTTTAATTACCTTAATGATTCGCACCAACCGGCCATTATCTGCATAGTCCGCAAACGGCCATTCATTATCATGCCGAAGCCCGTATTCGTGCGCGTGCGCCGGTTATGTCAACGTTACGCGCTTCCTGCGGTTATCGACTCCTGCGCAAGTTTTGTTCTGTTTTTTAATAGGTTGACGCATGATCAACTTTTAGTCGGACCATTGGCATCTGTATCACAGACTAGTTCAGTTCACAGATAGTTCAAGTAACGGTGTGTGGATCGAATTACGTTGCGCTTGTGTATACATGACATTGGGCACCTTTTGTCAAAGGGCTTGTTGACCATATATTACTATGAATTTTTTCGACATTTACCCCCCATCGTCATCCTGTTAATTCCTTGAATGGAACCCTCTCCGCCTAATAAAATGGGTAGGTACCGTCATCCAATGGTCAGACCCCCCCCCCCATTTTGAAATGACGTAATATATGGACAGCCCAAAAGTGACAATTTAAATTCGAATGCCGTAAAATCCTCTTAGTTCGAATTTAACCCCCCTCCCACCCTTCGGGCCGGTCCTGTTTAACGAAACCCCTCCTCTCCCGCTGACCCACATGTGCGTCAGTATTTAGTATGGATTAGCGAACAAAATTTTTTTAGCCCCGGACAGGAAGGTTAATATTTATTATAGCCTATTGCGGATTGCTCTATTGTTGTGCCACCCACCTGACGAAGCCTACGTTGCAGATTTTCTGTCGATTTGGTTGTTTTCCATTTTTTTGTGTTTAATTTAAATCATGTAAAGTGCCCATGTCATACACTAGTGCAACGTCGAGGACTAGGACGTATCTATTTTTCTCTGTTTGTTTCATTCCAATCTAAGTACTTACTTACCTAATGATAAGGTAAATGCTATCAAGTGTTGTTCTCAGATTTTTTTACACCACGAAGGTGACAAAAGAGCACGCGGTCTGCCTGATGTAGACACCGTAGCTTATGGACGTCGCATCATAGCATTGCCGACCTTTTAGTGATTTGAGGATTCTTCTATTCATTTCTACTCAGTTCTTCAATAAATTACATGTACCTATAGATGCATCAATGCAGCGTGCTGACTGACTAAAGTCTTTTTTTTTTTTTTGAACCTGACTGTTGCTATAATAGGGCGGACCCAATATAGCGGTCGAACTGCGTGGTTGGAGGGTGGCCTGGGGAAAATCCAGGGGAAGCCTCCGGCACGACCACGCGGGGTGACTAACGTCGTGGCTTAGCTTACCCCCTTATTTATAAAACTTAAAATGCCTCTGCTAAATATATTGTGCTTTGTCCTTTTCTTACGAACACAGATGTCAAAGTGACAGATAAGGACAAAATAATTTTAACGCCATTTTGTTAAAACAGGCTTGTAGGACGTTTATGAATACGGCCGTTAGATATTAAGCATTTGTCTGAATTAGTCAAGCCAATGACAAAGTCAATGCTAAAATAGCTGTAAAATTCCACTTAACATCACCCAGATAAATGAACCAATACTTATAGTACGTCCGAAAGAGTTAATCCTGTCAAAAAAACTTAAGCAATAAAACTACTTCATGGTCAGAGAGCACAAAGCAGTTTTCGGCTTGCCTTCGTTTGAAAGAATTTATTCTCACAGTTTTGGATAGGAGGTCTTTATTCCTAACAGGTAATTTACGAGTGCGGACGCTAAGGCGGTAATGTCTAGTAATATTTAATCTAATAACAGTTATTATTTAATTGCTTCGTTAATCACGGTTCATGTGCAATTACATTTACGGCTAAGGAAAGTAATAGCATCGTTGTTTATAGGTTCGTTGTTGCCGATCACGCCAAACTCGAACGATGCTACTTTCACTTGCAACTGTCATTTTCCGCGCAGTGATTTTGCCTGCATTCATTATTTCCCATGGGAAACAATGTCGTCGTTGTCGTCAAAAATATATGCACAATTTTAATAGCTTTCTTTTGTTGTTTCCTAGTTCCGTACATTCTACCTGTGTTTTAATTTTTTTTTTTATGATGGCACACACGTATTAAAAAATCTGCATTATTTTCAAATATTTGGTCTTTCACCGGATTCTGATTTGATCGGGTCTTAAAGTAATATGTTTATTGTTTAGTATATTATATCGATACTTAACGATTCCTCATACTTTGCATATCCGTACATCGCGGAAATTCTTCAACTAGCATGCAAATGTAACTCTAATCCTCACTATTACGGTTCAATTTCCGGTGAGCCTCACAAATGGCTTCCGTGCACTTCGTCGGGTGTGACGTTCTTAAGCGTTTAATGTCTGAAGTGATTACTTAAGTCATGTCAAAAGTGGGGAGACATTATTATGCTTGAATTACTGTAATTTAAATAAACACAAAAAACCACTTACGAGTAGATATAAAACAAAACATTATACGGGCGGATAATCGCGATGCGTAAGTACGGTCATCGGCAGAGATATGTCTACACTTCAGCACCTTACTACTTTGCAATTATGGAGAAAAACGTATACATATTTTTGACGTCGACTGTACCTACCTACCTAATGCTTGGGTTAATTTGTTCACGATATTTTAAAAGATGTTTCAGACTACCAAACTGATTTAATGGTATAGGAATTTGGTCGCCAACCATTAGTTGTGACAAAAACAATAAACTTTTAAACGTAAAATTAAGTTCAAGCAGTATAATATATTGGTTGAATCCACTAAGCCCCTGGGCATTGTTTTGCCATTTCGTTTTTATTGATGTAAAATTGGTTTTGTGTCCTAATTTGCCTTATGACACTTAGCTGTACTTAAGGTAGTACTGCGTGAAGGGATCGACGGCGGTAGCGACTGTAGGGATAGCCAGTACTAGTACTACCATAATGCCCAACCCGCACTGGTCGTGCATGAGGACTACAGCCCCTTCACCCTCATCCACGAGATGAGGCTTGGGCCCAGCATTGGGATGTATGAAGGCTGATGATGACGATGAATACCTTTACAGAGCGTCCCAAAACTATCGTCGCATAGTCTTGGGACGCCCTGTATATATACGGTCAGCTGCAGATAAACGTGACCCCCTCTACTCTATTCCCTTCTCATGATGTCCCAATTAGTTGCACTAACAAATAGTCATTTGTTAGTGCAATAAAGAAGCGTAGCCACGCTAATACGTCTGACCCCTTTAACCACATTAAGTAGTGAATGAAATGAAAATCAATCGGTTTACAAGAATGCATCTAACAGCTTCATTTGATAGTGATGACTACGACATTTGTTAAAAGGTCCCTTTCGCTCAACCTTGGTGATTCGTGATGCACTTAACGACCACCATGAGAACCTTAATAATAATGTCACGACATTTCTATCAGAAAACAATGACGGGTTGAATTTAGCTGCCTTTTGGGCTGGCCTTGTCTACGTTTTTATATATTTTAATGAATATTATACATAAGCGAGAAACTCTGTTCCTATGTATGTTCCTACGATGGTACTCACACACAGAGGTTATACAATGTTGTAAAACATAGTGCTAATTTAGATTCAGGTGAGGACCAAATTCTTGGCTAGTGGTTAGCCTGGTTAATCGGTAGTACCTAGTTAAAAAGTTCCGTTGTAACACAAACATGAACCATACAATTCTATGGTTATTTTTTGTCACAACGGAACTTTAACCACTACCGATTACCCAGGCGAACTACTGGCAAAGAATTTGGTCCTCACCCGTGCTTAATTTATCTTTCCTAGCTGTTCCGCATAAGGAGGAGTAAACATGAGTACATTTTATTTTGGTTCAACTAGACAACTGTGTCCTAAACATTATGCTGATATGTTACTCCATAGTCAAAACTGTGCTCCAGTACCTTCATGTCACTTAAATTTTTATTGTGACCCCTTTCATAATCACTGTTTTGTGTTTGAGGTTGAGGAGGCTTTCAATTCGTCGGATTCTTATATTTTATGCAAGATGATATGATTCTTCCGACGCTATATAACAGCTCTCATAACGCCAACTCGGAAACGCCATGCCACCCATTCAGGCGTGACGTGGCGTGAATAAACACAGCTCTCTTCTGTGTTGACTGCATTTCACGCCGTCTGCACACGTCGTGTTGATTGCTTAGGCTATGTATGCGAAGTGTAGAAGTACTATTATTGATATGCAAAAAAGTGTCAATAGTGCCGTTAACACCTTCACGGACGTTTAGCGATACGCAATAGATAATAATATAATGAGGACCTAGATACTTAAACTTCACGCCTGTGTTTTCATAAGGGGTTGACCAGGGACCCGCCCACCCCTTCCCAGAAAAAAGCCTTTGAACGGGTCAGTCGTTCGTTTAATAGCCCAATCCACTTGATGTCCTTCAACTCATTCATTTAACTCAGCCGTATGAAGGGGTTTCCCTTACGGGGCACTACCGCTACTGATCGAAAAACCCTTTCGAAAGGCTTTTTTAAGCGCTTTTTAAAGGGTTGAAGCGCTTCCTCGTGTTGAATTGTGCTTTAAAAGCCAAATGAATGGGTATTGAGGAGCATCGGCTTTGGTAAGCAAACCCTTTCAAAAACCTTTTGAAGGGAATACCATATTGGAGCGCTTTAATAGCCAAATTAATGGGTTTTGAGGAGCATCGGCTTTGGTAAGCAAACCCTTTCAAAAACCCTTTGAAGGGAATACCGTATTGGAGCGCTTTAATAGCCAAATTAATGGGTTTTGAGGAGCATCGGCTTTGGTAAGCAAACCCTTTCAAAAACCCTTTGAAGGGAATACCGTATTGGAGCGCTTTAATAGCCAAATTAATGGGTTTTGAGGAGCATCGGCTTTGGTAAGCAAACCCTTTCAAAAACCCTTTGAAGGGAATACCGTATTGGAGCGCTTTAATAGCCAAATTAATGGGTTTTGAGGAGCATCGGCTTTGGTAAGCAAAGCATTACGAAAAACCCTTTCAAAAACCCTCGAAGGGGATATCGGGCGGGTCCCTGGGGTTGGCAGATAATATAAAATATTTTTCAGTGCTGCTTCTAGCATTTGTCGGTTTAAAGTTTTTTTTGAATCACACCACATTTAATTTGATATTGCAGTAGCAGGTTCTTAGTCTATAGCCCGCAACAGACTTCAACCCTATCCCGTATTCGCCTTCTACGACACTGACTGGAAGGAAGTGGGATGGTGCTATCTAACTGTTGAGTCGAGGTGTTGACCTCACGGGGTTCAGAGGTCTAGTATAAGTTTTACTGACACAAAACTTTACGATCGCGTTGGCGTTTTACCCTCAATTTGCATGGGATTTGACAGCTGAACGCGAACGCTTTCGTAACGTTTTGTTTCGGTAAAATTTATACTAGAGCCTCTGATATATAGATACCAATAAAATAATTAAGGCTGCAGAAAAAGTGCCTGAAGATAAACGACTGAAATACGCGTATGGTTTTAAATCCCATTTTTATATAACGATAGTGTAAACGTAAGTACGGTCCGTCTAATGAGGCCCCACGTCCTTAGCAATGTAGTAGTTACGGCTATTTCCATAAAGTGATTTTAAATAGGTATAGAATATAAATTACTTTTGAAATATCAAGAGATAATTTCCACCAGAAACAATACTGTAGACTTAAAATTTATTTCTTAGGTGTACTTTAGTTACATGTCAGTTAATATGTATAATTAATTATTATAATCCTGCCTTTAAACCTCCTATAGTACGTTTTATTTAGCATTAGAAAGAAGGATAAAGCACGAAGCACGAGGTCTTTTATATAAGACACTTTATGCCACACAATTGTCAAAGTATTTCAAACAGCCATTAAAAAAGACTTACATCATTGTTGTCGATCCTAAAATAATAGATTTTCATTATTAATATCGAAATAATACTTACAACAATATATTTATTTTGAAAGTATTTATTTTTTCATTCTGTAATTTTAAATGTCGTTATTCAGTTCTGGAAAGGTTGCATAATAAAAAACCTAAAGAGCTTTCGTGTTTTCTTGGTAATCAACAAATTATTGAATTCAGATCACGAGATTATTATACGAGTATCTATATGGTTATTAATATTTTATTTTTCGCTGTGTGGTGGCGTGCGTACTTCGATGGAGCTACCAGAGGCAGGCCCAAGTGGCTTGCAAAAAAGACCGACTCGTTATCCTCCGAACGTCTTGCCTTCACCAAAAACAAAGAAACAGAAACAGAGTCCATTAATAACAAATGAGAAACGTATGGTGGTCAACATTTACAAGTTGGTGTGTGAACTTTCCAGCAAGGATGAATTTCCGTGTATCAAGCCGTGTGTGTTCAATATTTATTCCAAGCAGAAAAGGCTGACAACGACTGCTTCTTTGTTGACCGTATTTCTAATCCTAAAAAAAACGCACTATAGTACAAGTCACTTTAGTATTAAACTAAGAACGAAGTGTTTCAAATACCCTGTGTTTGGCACACAATTACACTCCTAATTGCAAAGAACATACATGCCAAAGTTGCCTAAATATCCACGTCGACAGGGGTCATTCGGGCATTGTACATAACTATGAATGACTACATATATCGTTCTTTAGGCTCGTTCACCTAAATTCCGTCAACTATATACGGAATCTTGCTTAATTATAGTCCATTTAGTTAGTTTACCCTAACAACCTTATGCTCGGCGACTATCGAATTCCTTGGATGCATGCAAGCAATAATAAGACAAGGTACATATTATACGTCTAAATACGTTCTAATCTAGGGTACGATAACAATGGTAAAGAGGTAAAGTTGGTGAAAATGGCTTCATTGCTGCTACACGAAGAGCTGTTATAAATCCGGAATACGGCCACGGCATTTCAGTAACAGGCAGTATTGTAGACAGAACTGTTTTTTTGCGATGACGCCATTACTTCCGCAAGCGGAATCATTACCGAATTGTAATTTGGCTCGAGACGAAATAAGACAACACCAAATAGTCAATAAACGATAATTACTTAACCTTAAACTTCCTGTTCGATACGCGTAAAATTGGCGCAATCCGGATAGCCGCAATCCGGCAGCACCGGACATCCGGGTACGATAACCGGACCGGTAAACGTCCGGCGACACCGTCGCATCGCATACGCAGCCAGGTGTCAAAGTTGCCATAGTACACAGATTTCTAAATTAAGAATATTTATATAGGAAGATCATCAGCTTAAATATTACACAGTAGCTTAAAACAGTAGTGGCAGTGAGCTAATAACAGATCCTCACCGATAGCGTGATGAATATGTAAAAAATAAGTGAGCAAAAACCAAACGAAAACACAGCGCTTTTGCGTCTTGACACGGCTACATAATTTAAGTACTTATTTCTAAATAGACTAAAAAGAGTTACCTACCTAAACCATTTCCCTACCTCTACCGAAAAATTGTCGAGATAAGCGTCGTCTTACTAAAGGAACACTTGCACTGAATAGGTCCAGGTCGTCAAACCTCTGAAACGCCTCATTTAAGCCGTTGCTCGTTCTGATCATAAAACTATTTTGCCTATAGTTAGTGGATGATAGTGGCACGGATAGTGGCGGCTTACGCCGAGCTCTACTGGGTATACGGATGTTCAATTTACCGAGTAAGGTAAGTATTTGGGGCCTGTCAATTAAATTCGATGAAACTTTAAGTAGGTATGTAATGTCGGCTATATTTCGACGGGTCTCAAGTGGGAGAAGATGGAATCTCCTGCACAGATCCAAATACTTATTACAGTATATATATTAATTACAGCGTGTTGCAGTATATATATTACTTTCTTAAAAATTCGCTAATTTAACTATCAGTTGGTCACCTGTTGGTTTGGCGCGTGACGTTGGCAAGCGTCCAGACGGGGCTACATTGGTGCCATGGAAACTAGACAGAGCCCTGGTGTGGGATGTAACTTGCGTTGACACCTTCGCCCAGTCCCACATCCAGGGCACCCGTTCACAGGCCGGCGCTGCTGCCGACCAGGCCCAAGTGAACAAGCGCCGCAAGTACTCCTCCTTGTTACAGGATTACGATTTTGCGGCGCTTGCTGTGGAAACCTTGGGTCCCTGGTCGTCAGATATGCGTATCTTTTGCAAGGCCTTGTCTTCGCGGCTGGTCCAAGCAACTGGAGACCCCAGAGCTGGCGCTTACCTCTCAAATAATAATCTGACGCTGGCGCTTATCTCTAATTTTCATTTTTAGTTAGAGCCAATTGTTTTTTTATTATTATTATTATTATCTTGTATTTATGTTTATGTTTATTGATTAAAGTATCTTTAGTTTCAAAAAAAAAACAAAAAAACTATCAGGCAAAATATCCCTATTCCAGTGCGAATGTGAAAAGTGAAAAATCCCGAATGTACATGGTAAGTATTGGTACTGTAGGTAATCTGTGTGCTACGGTATCGCAGATGTGAGACGGATGCAACCTTTACGCAACTTTGACGTAGTTCTCAAAGCCTTACTTGCGTTACGGACTTCGTCAGTCATCGAACCGCGCTGCACTTTTGGCGCGAGTTGCGCAACCTATTGGAGTTATTTTCCTTGATCGAACCATTAGGACATACGAGTAGGTGCAATGCAAACGGATGTACAATACTTTGGAACCAAGTTTGATCTTGCAATAGTCGACCACTGGTTAACATGTTGGTGCCTTCCAAGCTAGATATCCCAGGTTCTAATCCTAGGAATTCAAATTATGTGTTTGAGGAGCATTGCAAATTTTCTAAGTATTTAAGTAGGTATGTGGGTAGGTATTCTTTTGGGAACTTGGGGTTTAGCTGAGCTGACACAACCGCTGTGCTCAATCCATACTTTTCATAATAATATATCATGTCGTGTTTTGTCAATTACCCCTTCACGCTTAAACCGAAGAACCGATTCAAATGACATTTGGTATAGAGATGGTTTAAGTCCCGGGGAAGGACATGGAATAGTTTTTATGCCGGAAATCATCCCCCAAGGAGGTGAAATTTTGTATAGAGCTACATACCTACACGATTTAGCAGAAGCTAGTTACCTTTTTATTTATTTGTTTATTGACAAATACATTTACGTGACATTACATTTTGGCCGAAGGGAGTCAAGTTCCGACGTTTTCGCGGTCGGTTACCTTACCTGACACCACGAAATTGCGCAACACGCCGCAGTAATTGTGTGTTTTGTGTTATTAATAAGTTTATATTGATATGTATGTTAGTCTTTAAGGTATTTGTAATATGGGCCTTGTTGCCTGATTTAAATAAATAAATTAAAATGAATAAAATAAATTACAGTAATAACCAATGCTTATAACATAATACTTAAATATATACCCTTAAAGCTATGGCTCAGCGTGTTGCATACTTACCAACCTACGAGAACTGGTTATTATCAACTGAATACACTACTATGTCCCAATAGGTTCCCAGCCTGTCTTCCAACTTCTTAAATTAACTTAACACCTACCGGGCCGAAGCATCCAAACGACAGATCTAAGCCTTCCACCAACAGATTACCTTAAACGACCCATTACTTCCATTAGACACGTATTTTATTCGCTAGAATAAAGGCCTGGACACATGATCGTGATGTTATAAAATCTATAATATACAAAGACAGCATTTTAAGTTATACAGAATTGGCAATTAATGCGGCTCTTAAGAATTTTATTACAGCCATTAAATTTTTGATAAAAATGTCATAAACACAAATAAAGCTTTTAACGTTTCTTCACAATCTCAATTTTTCTAAATAGCACTGAGGACTCTGAAGAATAACGAATGTGGTGAATTCCTCTCTCTATCTCTCTCTGTTCCTGCTTGTGAATCATATATGGTGGTGGGCTTATTCCGTATTAATCTCAATAAGAAAGGAGTGTATACATTCTTAAAGGGTCGGCAACGCGCATGTAACACCCCTGGAGTTGCAATCGTCCATCAGGTGGGCCGTAAGCTTGTTTGCCACCGACTTGGTATAAAAAAATGTAGTGATTAGCTGTTGTGAATAATTGAGAAGCGCTTTTCTGTAAAGTTCCTAATTCCCTATTTTCCATTCGATATAACATTAGATTTTAATGGACTAATTCTACTCCGTTTCTTTATTTATCTAGGATATCAAAGGGAAATATTGCATTAGTTTTATTTTACTTATTTTGATCATTAAGCGCTTTCCAAATATAACAATACCATTTTTATGCGTTTCAAAATGTTTTTCCTTGAAATCACGCAAGATTTTAAAAACCTTATATGGAACAGGATATAAGATATGTTTTTAACGCTAACTTCCTTCAATTATTTAGAACCTAAAACTCAGTTTTTATCCAGTTAAAATACTGACCAATATACTTTTACCGTTGCCACGTAGGTACGTGACGTTCTTTTCACTATCAAATACGACGAGGCAGTTGAAAATCTCTTTTCACCACCATAATAGGATGGTGGAACATTACCTTAAACATTTAACTTCGAACTTTGTCATAGCAAGAAGATTCTTTAATAGTTTTTCACCAAATAGTACGTTTGAAAGCGATAAGGTTCTTATAGGCCGTTTGTACAATGAGCAGGTTGAATGCGGTGACTTTCGTGCCTGCACTCGTTTAGATAGTATGATTCGCCGCGCTGAGGCTTAAATTGAAATAAACAAATCAAATCACCGTAACACACTATCCAAATACTTGAACAAAATATTTCGAAACATACTGCTGATTTTTAGGGTTCCGTAGTCAACAAGAAACCCTTATACTTAGTTTCGCCATGTCCGTTCGTCTATCTGTCCGTCTTTGGCTTAGCTCAGTAACCCTTACAACTAGAAAACTGCGATTCGGCGTGGGTATATAAACCAATCACGCCGACAAAACAGTAGAATAAAATCAAATGGAAATAATAGCGTCTCGATGGAAATGACGACGATGGATTTACAACCATTGAATTCATTATTTATTAAATGAAAATATGTGTCAACTATTGGGTAGTAAGGTGTCAAACATTGGGAGATTTACCCTCACACTTGTATCATGTCATTTCACTCTTTTAATTTAATGAATTAAAAAAATGTTTGTGCTCTGTGGAATCGTAAATTTCGTGAGTGTATGATGACAATTGTTCGCTTATGTGAGGTTCTTCTGGAGTCGCAAACGTCCATAGGCTACGATGACTGTTTACCATCAGGCAGGCCATATGCTTGTTAACTTGCTAGGGTCGTAGTATTAAAAAAGTTAAACATGAAACTAACGTTATGCTATTATTTTATACGCAATGCTATTATTGCACTATTATTATACCTACGCTATTATTGACAACGGCATTTATTATTGACAGTGCAACATAATATAACGATACAGTGCAACAGCCATTAGAAAAGTTTGCCGGCCGGTGTGCACCGGCCCTTACGGAACCGGTCGGCGGTTGTTTGGGTTAACCCACACACGGTCGGATTGAGGTCGCCCCCTTAGGGCTCTGTACCTGCAGCCGAGCGTGAAACATTACGTTTTTAATTTTAACAATTTATCGGAGCGATAATGATACCACATTTTAGATATGTGGGTAGAGAGTTAGATAGCTTTTATAAGTTTTTATTGATAGATACTAACTAACATGATATGGACATGAGTCTCGCTGTAATAAATAATTTGAATTGAATTTATATTTAATTAAATAACCCAAACGGGTGGCGCAGGACCAGACATTGTGGCACTCTTTGGGGGGGGGCAGTAAGCTCGGCCGAATTTCACCTACTTACAAACGTAGTTATACTCTCATTTTAAAACTACCTGTTGGATTATAACGAAACGTTGCATGTACAATGACATGCGGTATATCTATGTCTGTAATTAATTAGTTTATATGCTTCCAGTTTATAAAACAAACGAAATACAACAAAAACCAGTTTTGTATGAAAAACTTAAATTGCTGTATTCTATGGTATCTGAAGCTACATAAACTAATTACAGACCTGGATATATCTCATGTTATTGTACATGCAAAGTTTCGTTACAATCCAACACGTACTTTTAAAATGAGAGTCGAACTACGTTTGCATATGGAGAATCGAGCTTACTGCGGACTCTTAGTTGAAGGTGTTTTTGCCTGTTAAATCCAATCCCAGCAAGTAAAAGGTTAGGTGCTAGACTGTTAGTGAATCAGCTACCTTTGCATGAACATTACTATGCAGGTCACACACTGGTTATATCAAGTTAGGGACGACTGGTTCGTGAACTCTATGTGTGTGAGCATTATGCAAATGTATTCAGGTGTTGTGTTAATGTTTGCTCGACCTAATGATTACAAACAGTTAATAGTTATTGCACCTAACGTATCTTAACACTTAACACAATGTTTGAGAACTAGAGGTGAGTAAAGTGTACGTTTTTAAGGCTATTCTGCTGATAATTAATGGTAGGTACTTGAGAAAATTATAGAAAACTTGGTCACGAGGTTATTGGATAAATATCATAGTTCCATTTTCTCTGATCTCACAAATAAGTTATTAGCATTTTATAAAATGTCTCAGGCATTGTTCATCCACAATTGAGTCAATAGTTTAGTTTCCCAGCAATGATAAGACCCACTAAAATTTTAATGAGTATTTGGACACACCTGTTTTAACACACACTATCAAATTTAGCTTATCAGATGCAATACAACTAACGGTTCTATATTAGTAATAAAACAGTCACCTAGTAATTTGACGTTATGAGAAAATACCACATTATCCTAAACCCGATTCGGCCTCTCCAAAATGGCGATCTTCTCTTGTTTTTGTTGCACTGACGACACACTTATTGCTCTTTTAGTATTACTCCAATTAAGTCAAATCACGAAATGCGATTCTCACGCGCAAAAAGTCGTTGTATTATATTACAATGTGCACAAGATCGGAAATCTAAAATTTGTCTTGAAACGACGGCAATTTTTTTGTTTTCATCGAAGTTCCAATCGAACTTTGTAAGACAGTTACATAGGAATCCGTTAACGGATTCAATCGAGTAATTTCCGATGACTATAAATACATGGCCTTTATTACGTTGACATAAAGTTTAAAATTGTACAACGGAAGAGTAACCGTATCTCCGTGCAGCTTCTTCTCGCCTACTGACCTTGCTCCAGATAGAAGAACTTTATGTTGGAGTAATCAGGTGAAGACGATTTTTGACATGCTTTTTACAATATGTAAAACGTGGTTAGATGGACATTAAATGCTGTTGTATTATTTCCTTTAACCCGATTTCTACATGCGGTTACTGACTGTTACATTAGAAACGGGTTCTACATGTTGTTTTACAGAAAGTCTAGATTCTAGATCAATTGTAGATGATGTAGGTTAATTTTGTGTAGGAATGTTTTAATGTAGGATTTTTGCTTCTACTACCAATTTGGAAAATGCTATCATAGGCATCTTAGATGTAGGTATTAGTTCAACATCTGTGTGTGATTAAATAGGTACTTACTGTCCTAATATATAGGTATTTTTAATTTTTATCTCTAGATATTTTAATTGTTTAATTGTTTAGCTTTAGTTTGATATTCAAGTTATATGTTTTCATAAGTAGTTTAGTTTGTATACTGTCCTAATTGAATACTTTCTTCTTTTCAGGTAAACTAACCGGAGAAGAAGATGAAACAGCGTTAGCATCACATGCGGTAACTACGGCAGTTAAAATAACTGAACCACCGCCGCGTACAAGTACCGATGCTACTTCTGCCCCCACGAGATCAACCGCTCCACCCGCAACGGAGAGCACAACAGAAGTAGAAGTAGAAGCGGAAGCAGAACCAGAAACTACCCCAGAAGATGATATCACAACCACAGAATCATCCAGTCAAAGCCCTAGAGCAAGATTACTAAATCTAAGCGTAGATGATCTAAAGAACTTCGCTATTACACTACATAATCAGACTGAGTTAACCAATAAGAAGCTGACTGATCTTAGCGATGTCACATTGGATGAAGATGAATTTGATCCTTCGAAAATAGAGTTTCCTAAGGAGCACCAAGATTTGCCTGCTAAGTTTTACTCCAATTTACAAGCGCCGTTCCCTCCTATGGTGACGACGGACCATTCTGACGAAGCGAGGGACGACGCGACATGTGGAGAAAATGGAATCAATTACAAGGTTAGTGTCTTACATCCACTCACTTGCTTGCTTCGTTGCTTCTGGCAACCAGAGTTGCTAACTTTGCACACCCCTAAATTGATTGTGGCAGTTATAATTCAAGGTCAGTTAAGTACTATAAAATTTACATCATACTTGTTATGCTCATATTTTTTATTTGCTCAATTATCCCAATTCCGTCCAAACACTTTTATGAATTATCTTCCGTAGGGTCGTATTGGTAGTTAATCCTTAAATGTGTTCAATCAAATCGCGATTAGTTAGAATGACATAGAAGATGACAGTTTGCCACTTAATTACGTCAAAATTGATATGACCGGATCCTACAGTTATTCCATTCCCAAACTCATCGCGGTCGAATAATTTGTATGTCACGTGGTGTTTTGATGATTCGCGCCTCACAAGGGTCTAAAAATTAAAATTTATCAGTACGGGTGTAGACTCAACACTTAATATTACTCTAAAAGAAAGAAGGTAAAAAAATATGCCTAGTGACGAAAATCCCATTCAGATACTCGTATCTCTACGAAGCTACTACGAGTTACCGTTTTAATATTGCTTGTTAGAGAGAGAAAACGCTCGCAAATAGTGACTTCACAACACAATCTGTGAGCGTCACAGTAAATGACCATCGTTTCATATGCGTTTTGCGGAAAAGGGACAGAACATACTACCTCTTAAGGGCAGGTTATCCGAAATCGAGCTATTTTACATTCAATAATAAACACTGAAATCTTGAGTTTAATGATGGGATATTGAGATATGTTATAGTTTAATAATCGCCCTTGTTACTTTTACGGACCAAAATACGAAATTTTAAAGTTCGCTCGATCATATCATGCCAAGAAAAAAGGGAATATTATGATCTTATTTCTAGTCATACATAAAGTGGGCGCAAAATTGACTCAAGTGAATAATGTCAAAAAATAGACAATGATGTAAAGAAGATCTTTTTACGGACACTTTCTTTAAAAATGGCTTTAAATTTTTCTATACACAATTTATCTGGGAAAGTGACCTGCGCGTCTCGTTTTAGTAGGCAGATGGCCGCGCGGCCTCAGGCTGGACGGACGTCTGTAGCGATTTTTTCATTTTGACAACCGTGATTTTCGAAAATGTAATACCAGCAACCAGATAATAATATGATTTTAGGGAAAAAATATGAGATGTGATGTGGTTGGATAAGCACTCAAACTAGATAATATGGTATTTTTACAAACGCACTAATATAAAAGTTCAAAAAGCATGCCATTACAACGCAATTTTCCATATTTTTCTTCTTCGAGCCCTTTCTTAGTGTAAAAAGTTTCAATTAGTTTCTTTAGTATGAGGAGTATTTTTTTATTACACAGGCCACATTGTCTTTTACGCCGTATAGGCGTATGTGTGTGTATTTGTGATAGATTTATTGTGACGTGATTGTGACATATTTTAGTACGTCTGACATTTGACATATATGTCATGTTGTCTTACGCAATTATTGATTTTGCAAAGCTAATATTCTAAATAAATATTAGGAAGTACAAGGAGCACCGTTACGTGTACCTACGAGAAATGCAGATTTTGCCATTTATGATGCTGTAATTATCATCCAGCCATTATGTTTACGCCGCCCAGTGATGTGCAGTGCTGCAGTGCCAACGACTTGGATCCTAATCGAGAAAGACATACACAATTAGATCAACTCGTAATCCTCTACAGTTGGACGTTCCACTGGTCTCCCGCTAATACTTCTGCTGCTGCAAAAACTATCGATGCGACATAGTATAGCAGGCCCCGTCATGGTGCTATTGAACAAATTGTGAACAACGCGACCACTATTAGATACCAATCTTCAAAATACTAATCTAGCTTCAGCACACTTCAACCTCTGGATGTTTTTTAAACTGAAAGTGAAATGAAGACCCCAACAATCACTTAAAACAGTATGGCGCATACATCTGTTTAATATTTTGTTACCTAACTCATTAGCCAAAAAATAAAGCTATTTTATTCTCGAATTTAATTGTGTCATTATAAGGTGTAATTTACTTGAAGGCAGTTACGTAGGTACCTATATACTGTGTATACTTTTCGTATAAAAGTATAATATGATAAGGCAAGTAATTGTTAGTCTGAGGCTAAGGGATTCTCTTAATTCTAGAACATTATAACATATGCTGGTTATATACTGGTTATATACTGTGGATGGACTATTTTATGTATGTGTCGGAAGCACGGCGTGGTATCTTCGTATCTTCGTATAACTTTTTGAATTTACATAGCTTCAAGATTGCTATATGATTTTGTATGTTTTAAGTGGTTAATGACTCTCCTTTAGGTACAGTCACCAGGATAAATATATGACTATGGGCAACGCTGCTAAAATATCTGATCATCAATTGAAGGTATATTTATATGACGATACAAAGGCGGTAAAAATATGTGATGATTTACAACCGGCATATAAATCATTTTCCTGTAACAGCATAAATATCAGATCAGACCACGTAAAAATATCTGATACTCCACGAAATCAAAATGATGTGACATATGACGAGCGTAATCATCTATCCGCTGTAGAAGCATAAACATCGGATCACGTAACGACAGCATAAATATCTGATACGATTGGCATTAAAAAATATCTCTAAATTCTGCAAAAATGAACTTTATCAGCTTTGACATACGGTCGTAATTTGAACAAAGCTATTTGACGATTCTTGAAAAGAGTATTAACCTGTCATTGGGTATCGCCGTCTCACGATTTAAAACGTGAATTTGACAGAATTGCTAAAGTCAAAATTGTCAGATGGGCCTAATATTGCGTTTCTGAGCCTTATATTCATAAGGAGCCGTTGAATTGATTGACAGCTAGTCCCTAATGTAATTTGACCCCTAGAATTGTAGCACATATGTGAGCATTCGGTGGTGCAACTTATACTAGTCCATCTATAAATGCAGCTACTAGTCTGAGAGCTTTGTGGATTCCTCCCCAGCAGTACGAATTACAAATTGGTTGGACTCGCCTCTTCACTCGTCTTTGATATCACTTGAAGCCTTCGTAAAATTAAACGAAACGATTTTATGACACTTCTTTAGATTCCGTAATAAATTAGAATTTTCTAATGAAGGTAGCATACTGTGACATGGGGTCAGTTTTATGCACATGCGTGGTGGTGGTGATGATGATGATGATGTGGTGTAGCAATTAATTTTGTAGGACCGTGGATAGTCGGGTTGTAAAAGACAGCGCACACTTGTGCAAGATAAATTCTAAAGTCATTAACATTTTATTTGTGGACTATGATTTATTGAAATCAGTTGCATTTTTCTTGGATTCTCTTGAAATTAAGTTATACGATAGGAAGATCCATATTGTCGGTAGAAGTTGGCAAAATCATAGGAAAATTTCATCAATGTTCTCCTGCTTATATTCATGCGATTTTGCACCTTAGTGGAACACGCATAGAGTTACTATAACGTTGTCAATCTAACGTAGGTACCATTGCCTTTTTAATTGTATATCACCTACCGAAATCACCGAAATGTATCTAAGAAACATACTTGGAATAAAATACGAAATGTCAACAGGTCTGTCATTTTCCAGTAATATGTTTTGACAATTTCAGTTTCTCTAAGGAGGTTGGTGACTGGTTTTTATTCTTAATGTTACCAAAAAAATAATCAATCCTAGGTCAGTGACCTGTCTCATTAAAGTGAGATAGTGTGCGTGAAATGTAATGGTGTGCGTTACTGGGGAGAATTACGATAACGTTGCGCCGCCTAGCGGATATATTGTGTCGCGTATGTAGCTTTACTCGAATAGGAAAGCCTTAAAACTTTGGACACTTATAACTTTGTGACGTGAACGTGAACGTGAACTTTGGACACTGACAATAGAACCTCTTACGCTTGCGTTGTTTTTTTTCTACATTTGACTAAATTTTTAATCCCTTTTCGAGAAAATACACCATTGTTGATTATTTTATCTAGTGTACCCTTAGAATATCAGTGCTTCGGTCGAAAGAAAGCGTATATAAAGGACCCATTTTGCTGAAATTAACCAACGCATACAGCTATTTTTTAACCGACTTCAACAAAAGGAGGAGGTTCTCAATTCGGTTGTTTTTTTTTTATTGTTCTATAATAATGTTTGTTCCTATAATTAATGAGATACTTTACAAGATCTATGAAGGAACCCTCTAGCCGCTAGTAGTGGTTCAATGTGCCATTCTAAATGATTTATCTATCAGGTAGGGGACCAGGTCAACCGCTCCTGCGAAGAAACCTGCGTGTGCACATCCAGTGGTACGTTCAGCTGCTCCCCGCGCTGCAAGCACCCGTACGTGCGCCGCGGCCGCCACATCAGCGACCCGCTATGCTTCGAGTCGCCCGTCGACGAGTGCTGTAGCATCATCGCCTGCGCTACTGGGAACGGAGGCGAGTTTAGTCACCATAGCTCTCTTTCTGATACAAACCTAGGGTTCCTGGGATCATGTAGACAGCTGCTGTGAGGATGCGCGTGAGTAGTGATGTGCCGGGGAATATTCCCGGGCACGGGAATATTCCCTTGTTCCCGGGAATATCCCCCAAACTGGGGAATATAGTAACACAAAATAGGAAAATGTAAGTTGTAATAAAAGTAATTAAAATGAATAGTGCACACAGTAATTCTGACTTTTTATGTCAATTACCATTTAATATGGGAAAGTTTTCCTATTTTGTATTACCTTGTAGGATTTTATTGTGATTTTTTAATTTTGTTTTAAAAATTGTTTTTGTTGACTAGGGGAATATTTCCAATAACTATGGGAATATTCCCATTGTCCCGGGGAATATTCCCAGGAACATGGTGAATTTACTTTTGCGGATATATTACACGTTACATTTCAATAATAATAATCCCCTTGTAAGGGAATATTCCCACCTAGGGAATATTCCTGGGAACGGCACATCGCTACGTATGATTAAGCTTTTGCCCCACTTACGCAATCTTCTCGCTCGCTCTCACTCTTCTCACCTTAAGGCTCGTGCGTGATCGTGGTTATCACTACTCCCCAAACTGACAGAGTTACCAAATACCTACAGCTAAATAAATAGTAATAAACAAGCATTTATTTTTCGTAAAATTTGCTCCCTTATGTTACTCCTAAAGTAGTAATGTGAATATTCTCCCGCAGAGATGAAGGTTACCAAGCTGGAGGTATGCAAGTATGGCAACGACACGTATCTCGTCGGCAACAGCTGGAACGTGGGCTGCGAGCAGCGTTGCACCTGCGAGAAGAACTCCGTCGTCACCTGCAAACCGAGGTGAGGAACTTACTGCTATTACTTCGGTTGTGTTGGCAGATGTTTATCATTGATGTCCTTAGCGCTGGATTCTTCAAATCACAAATTTGTTGACACCATTTGCATCTGCAAAATGTAAAATACAACCTTTCATCTATCAGGAACTTCCTTATTCCAGCGTAATTACGCTTTGCGCCGAACTGCAGAATTTTTGCATATATACATACTTACATTCACGCCTTGCATCCCTAAAAGGGGTAGGAATAGTACATTAAACTTGTGTTCCAGTACCACTTTTAGCATAAATATGGCTATAAAAGATCGACTAAATGTGATATCGCAGTGACAGGTTGCTAGCCCATCGTCCACAACACACTTCAACCTTGTTTCCTTAGTTGACTCTTACGACACCCACGGGAAGAAAGGGGGTGGTGCTATAACCCGACACCACACGGGGAGACATTCACAGGTGCTCTTAAATTAATAATAATACAAGTGGGCTCTAAGTGCATCGCTCTTATATTACCTATTATCTAGTTTTCCTTGACTGTTCTCTATAAACTGTGCACGACGCTTATTCCACCTCGTTGTCTTTTTTGATACCCATATTGACTGTAAATGCCACATAGCCCGTCATGTACTCATTGGACTTATTCCCAGGTGTCCCCCTCTGGCCCAATCGGACAAGTGCATCAACGTGCAGGACCCCAACGACGCCTGCTGCGAGGTGCAGGTGTGCGATGTGTCACAAGATGTGCACGAGGACCAGACTGACAACGCCACTACGAGTAATACCACTGCCGCTGCTGAGGTAAGACCATGGTCTCCGGTTAAAGCCACACGCCACTTACACCGTTACATCTGAAATGTAGCTGCACTTCCATATAACATCACGCTGTACGTGACGAAAGTCGTCGACCGGAGACCAAGGCCTCAGATTCTCTTTGTTATATGCCGCTACAACTGCCACTGTTTCTATAACGTTACGCTATATTTTAGTTTAAAAAAGATGAATAAGTCCACTGCTGGAAATAGGCCTCCTCCAAAGAGTGCCAAAATGATCGGTCCTGAGCCACCCACATCCAGCGGACTCCCGCCGTTTACCAGCCCAATTGTTTCGTGAAATGAGAACCAGAATATAAAACATGGAAAAAGATGACAGGCCTTCCAGAAAATTTAATTTCATAATATTCCGATGACAGATAGGTGTAGAATATTCTGCCACTGTTACTTCAGTCATTTTTTCAAATCCAATTATTATTTCCAGAAACAAAACCTCACAGAGGCTCCTCCAATGTCGACGACCATGCGGCCACTAGTTCTTGCAGAGCCCATCGGCTCCATCAAGGTCCTCCAAAACAACACCGTCCAAGTCACCCTCATGCATTCAAACAGCAGCGAAGACCCCATCCATCTCCTAATCAGCGACAATGGGGGAGCCAGTTTCAAAGACACGGAACTTAAATTTGATAACCTGATACTAAATCTCGATGGTGGAAAAGACTACATTTTGAAGACGAAGGAAACGGGAACTAAATTCAATTTTACGATCACTGCGATGGATATGGATAGAAAACAGGAGCCCGAAGAGTTGGTCGAGGTTAATCAGAAGATAGGGTGTCATCAAGATGGGAATTTCTATGAAGTTGGTACGTATTGTAATCAATTTGGTGATTTGGATGTCACTGCTCTCAGCAGCGTTCTTCTGAAAGTTAGGTCACAGTCTGTAGTAAATGTATGGCACCGTGACCTCCCTTTTTACCACAATGTATCATTTTCTAACACTTATTGAAGGATGGAGTTTAGAATGGAGATTGAAAGTCATTATTATTTACTCTTTTCAGTCCATAGTAAATGTTTTAGGATGAGCCCTTGCCAATTATCGAACGTTAACACCTTCGCAACCAAGAACCCGCGTAGCGGGCACTTACGCCGTAGTCGCTGTTCGCTACATACGAGGAAAACCACAGAATCGGCTACGAGCGTAGCACGTAGCGATTCTGGTAGCGAAAGTGTTAAATATTAGAAAGCATGCTTGCTACTCCCAATTTGCACCAGATAGATATTAATTGCACACGAATAACAACCAGACGCAAATTAAACGGCCAGGTCATTTGCCAGGTCTTCTGGCGTATTCTTTGCCTTGGATAAAACGTATGAGGAGATATAATGTATCGTGCTTGAATAGTTTAGGTATATTGTTGTGAAGATTATTTCGAAGTGAGTACTAAAATCTTTTATATTAAGACTCGCGAACAATATAAACAATAACCTAACCTAAAAATTTTATTATATAGGATAGGTACTTATTCATAAAACTATTCTGAGTCCCAATTTTTTAGTTACTAATGTTCCAAATATTATGATTGTTGTTGATCAACAGTTGACTACGTGTGTTGATTTTGATCACGAAACGTTTTAGTTAAGTTTCTTTGTTTTTACTGAGTGCCCTACACCAAGTTTTATTTATAACTCTTGACGAAAACAACCTAAGTTTGTTATGTTCATAAAGATGTTCTCAGCATGTAACATACCTAATACCAACATATCTTTGATTATATAATATACATATATACTAGTTTGTTATTACACTTACCTATTTAAGAAAGACACCTCTACGAGGTACCTACGTACTTAGTCATCATGAACACATTAATTTTAGGCAGATTATCCGACTGTGCCTTGACAAAACCGCTTCCAGTCATTGTGGCGAGTCTTTTTTCACAAGGAGTCACTGCTTTCAGTTAATAATTCCCAAAAAACACTGATTATTTATCATAAACAACGGCTAAACATTGCGAATAACTTTCAATAACCATACAAACGATCTGTTGACAGTAGACGCCGAGTGCACGGTGACGTCACGATTCGCTCCGCCAATAGCGTTGCGTTTGGGAAATTTGCGAGAGAATTTGAAAATTACTACTTTTAAATAATTACATTTGTTAATAAAAACATGATTATTCGTTAAAAATAATCTAATACTAAGCAATAAAGAGCAACTTTACTCATGTTTTTTTTGTCCATTTCTGAATCACATGCATATTCCCTATTGTCGTCAGTTTCACTGCCAGGAAACCGCGTAGCGGGCGCCTACGCCGTAGTCGCTTTCCGCTAAATACAAGGAAAACCACGGGATCGCCTACAAGCGTAGCGATTCTTGGCAGTGAATGTGTTAAAATTTCCAGGCGAAGAATTCCACATCGGCTGCACCTCGCTCTGCGAGTGCACGGGCGACGAGACCCGCGAGTGCGCCGCGCTAGAGTGCCCGTCGCACGTGGGGCTGGAGCTGATGTCCAAGGGCTGCGTGCGCTGGGCGCCGAGCCCGCCGCCCACGCCGCCCAACTGCTGCCCGCGCGCCGCGCGTTGCCTCAGCGATGGCACTTGCCACTTCAATGGAGTGCCGTGAGTGTCGTTTAGTAGTCCCAAGTGTCTCTGGAGTGCCGTGAGTGTCTAGTTCCAAGGAAGTTCCTTTTCAGTGGAGTGTCTTTACTAGGGGTGTTCACTTTAGATAATGTCTCTCCAAGTGGTGTCTTATTAAGTAGGTCTAATTGTTCATCCATTCTGCCCATAGAACTTTCGTTGTAGTATCAACGAGCTGAATCGTTGACTTAAACTACTTCTAAAGCATATGGATGAGACAATCCGGACAAGCTGCTTTGTGGGGATTCCCCCTTACCACCAATTCGGGTGGTACGATTCAGCGCATAAATACTTTCGCAACGTCACGTGAACAGCCCTAATAGACGCGTTTGTTATAGAATCCCCAACTGGACGGACGTACCCATCAGCCTCTCCGGCTGCGAGCAGCGCTGCTTCTGTGAGAACGGCGAGCTGGACTGCCAAGAAGTGTGTTCCCCGCTACCACCGTTGCCCCCGCAGACCATGCGGTGCCCGCCAGGCCACCGGCCCGCGCCCGTTAACATCTCCGACGACGACTGCTGCAAGCAATGGGGCTGCGTGCCTAACGGTAATGTCACAAACTGCAGAGCGAAATCGCTCTAAATTACTGCAAAGTAGGCAGCATACATTACGCGCTATTTACATAAGCTCGCGTTACGCTGGACGCGGACGCTGAAGTTAGCGTCTCGCCTCCGCACACCCGTTGAACCTCTCTAACACCTCTGCGTTGCTACTAAGTTCTAAGTACTTCGTAGGTAACAACACAGACGTAAACTTACGTGGCCCGTACTGTTCAGTGGCCCATTATACGAAACTAATCGCTACAATGTAACAAGTCTAACCAGGCAAAGTCGTTATTGTTCAAGCGCCTCAGTGTTGCTTGAAAAATAGTGGCTTGCCGCTGCTGTTGATAAAATCAGATTCGGTCAAAACTGTACATCGTTTTTGTGAATGTTTGATTGCAAAGAAGTATAAATCTAACAATATCAACTTGGCCCGGGTTATTACTTACTCTTGTTTGTATCTACGATCAATATAATGTTGCATTATTATGACAAAGATAAGTCTCATCAGTCACCAAATCAATCACCAAAGACACATCAATCATCAGTATCATCGCAATCAAAATTTTTAAAGCATGTTTACAAACTGACTTGCATGATCATTCATAATCAGACATAGTTAAGAATCGATGGTATTCACATTAACTTTACACTAATAAAAATAAGCATTCGTGGATAAGACTGAGTGTTAACAATGCCTGTTCATATTTCATTTCATTACAGCCGGCAATGAGGACGATATACATTCACATACGATGCCGATGTACAACGAACCACCAGTGACCGTGGCTTTCCCACCACGAAACAGCAATCCCACTGACAACTTTTACAGACGCCACCAAGGCCTTACCAAACCCAAACCGTTCCTACCAACAATCACACTACTCAAAGAATACATATCGGACCCCGAAGACTATGAGTCCTCTGAAAACCTCACTGTTTTCAATTTCGAACACTTGCATGTTCCATATGACAGCGATGAACCTCTCGAATTCAACAATCATTCGCATTTTGAGAATGGCGGACTGCCAGATACAGAGCCTTTATCCGACAATAGTTATTCTTTCTTCCCTTTGAAACCTGTAACGGTTCCAAAACAGCCTATTTACAAGTTCATCCACAACTCGCTTCCTGATAACCGCACCCCACCGACGCCAAACGTCCCGCGCAATAAAGATAAGTCAATTAACATACACGTCACCAAGCCCCAGGAAAGTCTTACCAAAGTCCAACAACCAATTTTTTTCATGCCTGCTTCTAAAAAAACGAATGAACTTAGACAAAATTTCATGCAACCGAAAATCCACGATGTACCTCCAGCTTCACTGGTTAAACCTGTTAAGAACTATTCGGTGCATAATCCTGAACGTTTTGAGCTCCCCATCCCCACCAGCAAACCAGGTCCTCTACAATTTGAAACAAATGACAGAACACATGGCAGATTTATGACACCGCTACACAACTTACCGAAACCGAAGCAAATGACTGACAAAAACCGTTGGGATCAAAACACTAAGTTACATGTGCTGACGAAATCGCCTAATCCTTACGAGAATGTGCTTCTAAGAGCCGTGCCAGGCTTGCGGGCAGAGCCGTCTTTCTTATATAACCGCAACCATGCGGCTGCTACTAAAGCATACTCGGCTTTAGACCTAGAAAACCTTCTAAGCCAGATGGAAGTGGAATCAGAAGCCAATCGGAATCTCGAACGATCAGCGGAGAAAGTCCGATCGGCAGGTCAGTGACCTCGCCAGGTAGCTCCTTCTAGTGTGTGTAGGGGGCTGTACTGACTGACTCTTGAAGCGACTGACCCTGTGTGACGTTACTAATAAAGTGTATCATAGTTTGGTGTAATCTAATCTCTCTTACGAAGTAGGTACTTAACCTTTCTAACGAAGGCCATTGTTGATGGTTAACACTCCCTAGAATATCGGCCAATAATATAATATAGGGTCTTTTTTATCTGATTAATGACTTCTCATCAGTCTTACAAGGAGTCTAAGTTATGCGCATCCACTGATAGATAAAACTTTTTCTAGGAGTATTAATAAAGTTAAATACAGCGTGAAGCTTAAAATATTATTGGCCGGTATGTACTCAACTGGAACTCAAATCATAGAGAGCTATAATGTCTATAATATTTTTCCTTGTGGGAATCTATTCTGCCATGTACCTAGCAAATTCCAACTAATATTTTAATACCCGGAAACTAAATTATCAATTTATCATACTCAGGTCAGGTACATAACATCTTCGTGACAAAGATTTGTCTTATTATCAGTAGATACTTTATAACTTTTGTTGTGACTTTTCGGGTGCTTTCCATTCTACCTTTGGCCCTTTAAAACTTGTTGTACCGAATACTCAAACTTATGCTATTAAAATCTTAGTTCTTTGTCTAACTGTCTATCCCCTAGTTCAATGTCTGTTTGAGACGGGTCAGTGTCTATTCCCTTACCCATCTCCCTTGCAGTCTAAATAAAGATATTCGTGTAAATACCTATAAATAGTATTATCATTTATCAAAACGATTGACTTGCAGGCCAAGCCCCTCCAGAAGAGGCAAGCACACAGCCGCAGGTCCCTAAAGCGCCGTTCCTACCGACCATACCGCCGTTCCAGTTCCCTCCAGACGAGGACTATGGCCAGAACGACATACATCGCCCTGTCAACTCCCTGGTACCTGGAATTCCAGGTAAATACTACACGGGCTCGCACAATAACCTTTGTCCTATCTTTACGATATCGGACGTCAAAGCACTTGTATCAAGTTATCCATCGGGACAAATAAAACACCCAGTGGAAACTCTTGAGCTGATTTATTTTGATTCTCGTCACTATTTTAGCGAAGGTCTTGTCTATTTATTGTTAAAGGTTCTATATAAATACATATAATTACACCTATTTCCCGGAGGGGTAGGCAGAGATCACGGATTTCCACTTGCTACGATCTTGACAAACCTTTCTTGCTTCATTCACTTTCATGACATTCTTCAGACATGCTCGTCTGATTAAGGTACACTTGACCTTTCTTTATCATTCACTCTCCTGTTAATATCTCTCATACTTTTCATCTCTAGATGAATAACGTTCCCAGATTCATAAACTCTTCCAACCTTTCGTCACAAATCATAATTTCGCAATCAGTCATAACTTCAATCTCTTTAAAATGCAACTTTTGTTTTACTTAAGTTCGTTTAAAGGTGTATTCGTAATTATTTAGTTAATTTATCCCTTCTCTGACTCTAGTAAAGGCCCTCGAAGCTGCCATCTCTCTTGTATAATATATATATTTTTTTAATTTAGTTAGAACACAAACAGTCATAATAAACATGTTACATGTACTACACAATGTACAAAAACCGACAGGTGATACAAACAGATATGGAGGTTCATAAAACACAATATTAATAAAACCAAAAAGGAAGGTAAGAATAACGTAGTAAATAAGAATACATAACTATAAACATACAGTCAAGGAACAATGAAGATGGGATTTTACCACGATATCACGTTTTGTAGTATTAGCCACACAAACAGACCCATCCCCAATGCCCCTGAGTAATACAACAATACTATATGTAGAAATATAATGTTTAGGAATTACTAAATTTACAAAAAGAGTTTACGTCGCACTAGCATTTTTAGACTAGACAAGGAATTATTAAAAGGATCAATGTCGTACAAATTCTTATTATAGAAACTGGGGACTCGTCTGAAAAAGGTATGTCTAGCATAGTTCTTGCGAGAAAAACTCACATGGAATAAGGATCTAGGTCGTAAGGGGAGATGGGGACAACCAAAGGTCACTAAGTTTACGAGATCAGGACTGTTGATATTACCTTTAAGAATTTTAAACAGAAACATAATATCTAAGTAGTTTCTACGATTAAGGAGAGAAGGGACACAAAAGTGCTTGGCCGCTAAAGCTGAGTTCTCAAAGTATGTACCTGTTCTGTAAGCTAAAGATTTTAAGAAAATGTTTTGTATGTGTATATATATATATATATATGTATAATAATGATAACTCTTAATCTTCCACGAGAGGTAATACTCGTAGGTTAGATTTAAGTTGGATATTAATGAATTGTAGAATTTGGCTTAGGAGTCGAAATGCATAGCAAGTGTATCACAAAAACATGAGTAAGACTGATAAAGTGCAGTCTCCAGAACAGAGTGCAGATTAGTTTTTACTTTTCATTCTATCTTTAGGACTGCCACCAGGAATAACAGCACCACCGAACTTCGGCGAGAACAAGAAACTGGCGGTGATAACGCTGATGTCGGACTCTCCGACCAGTGTGAAAATGCTGTTTGGGCTGCCTCCTGTATTGGTTGGTTTGCGCGGCAGCGTCGACTTGAGATACACTGACAAAGCGTGAGTATTTCCTCCGTCGTATGATGTCTTTGCACACCACTATTCGATGTAAGAGTAAGGCGCTTCTTTATGGATAGCGTTGACTAATTAAGTAGTCTATCTCTCGAGAATCTATGAATTCTCTTTTAGCCTATATTTTTCTCAGAAATCGTTCACTAATTGCTATTTCTGTCCACAAAAAGTAACACTTCTCTAAAAATAATACTGTAAATGTACCACCCATCTGGTTAAGATGATGAACCTATCTTCATCCAACAGTAGAGATTAATCTTGAAATTCACCATTTCAGCGACGAAGAAATCACTCACTGGTACTCCCAAGTGTTTGCCCCAGCTGACGAGATCCTGACAACCTCCCGTCTGGAGTTCCGTCTCACCGGCTTGAAGCCCTCCACCGTCTACAAGATGAGAGGGAAGCTGTACTTGCATAATCTACCCGTGGAGCCCGAGAGTGAGATATACAGCATACGCACGCAGGACTTGCCTACGGTAAGTAGTACTGGTACTGCGTACGCTCGTCATCAGATACATCAGAGGAGTAGGCACACTAGGAATTTAATTACGAAAAGGCATTTGTCCGAAACCTAATTTTTCCGAATTCCGCTAATTTATGGGTTTACTAATTCATCTACTCCAAAATTTTCGTTTAGTGGATAATTGCATTAAGGCGCCGTAGGTTCGTGGTCTTCTGTCCCTCTCATTGAGCATAAGCGTGAGCGAGATGGAAGTGCGTGCTCGGAAGCGCGGATATCATGTTTTTTAATTTTAATTTTTTTGCCGTTTAAATAAATAAAAAAGTATTCACTGATTTCTCTCAAACATTATATTGCCGATTTTTAGATACCATTTTAATATGTTTAGCTTTTGTGCATAATTTGTTAAATATATTTTAAGTGTATTTTAGACCCTTTTAGACCTATGTTCGTAATTTTTTTCTATAGAGCGAAAATTGTTTAATCATGTTTCGATTCACTGATCTCCCTTCAGAAAAGCCTGAAGATTACTATGCGTATTTTTTTGAAACCATATTATTATAAACAGACGCATTATATTGTTTCAAAAACTCTGTTCGCTTCACTTCGCTGAACCTACGGCGCCTTAAGTATAGTTTTTAAATTTGGGATGAATCATGCTTTCGGTTCAATGACTCTTCGGATTTTTTGTGTCCTTATGGGAGCGAATAAGGTGCTGACAGATGTATTTAATGGCATCTGTGCATAATAAATGAGTCGTACGTCACGGAATGAATTAAAAACAATGATTCACTATCGACGATGTACAATTGTTTCTGTGGGTCTACCACAAGGTTTTCATTCCAGCCACATTATGGCGTAAGATAAGCCAGGATATCAAGCCAGCACAAACGATCCATTCACAGTGGCTTGGTGACGCCATTCCAGTCAGCGTCAGCTCACTGAGTCTTTTAGTTTCCGGGGATCATGTATATACATACCCAGGTATACGTTTTATACGTCAAATTTTGCAACTCATGAGTTTATTATCTTATTACTCTGTAAAGAGTTAATATTCATGATCTGTTTTTTTAGGTGGAAGTATACTTCTAGTAGACCTATAGATAGACCTCAAGTAAAACTGTTTGTCAACAGGTTGCCCCATTGGAAGTGAAGAGACGAGTGGTCAACAGCAGTCTCAAGATCCAAGATGTCAACGACACCGTGGCTCACATCAGCTGGCGACGGTTCACAGAGGAGGATCTCCAGTTCATAGACGCCATTCAAGTGCGGTAAGAGAACTTGTCTGGTTTTCCATGCGATGGTCAATTGGTTCCTTGTAAACACTATGTTACCCACTGCTGTTATGACAGCACTTAAGATTAGAAGATCATGCGTTTATCGTCATTCGGTTTCGAGGAAAACCATTATGAAACATAAAAGCATTATACTTACTATTGTTATGTTTGAAAAGCACTTTACGATCGAAATGAGTGCAGCAGGAACGTAGTATAAATAAACGATAAACGTAGATGAATTGGTCCATTAAAATTCTAATGTTAGTGGATTGAGGGTTAATTAAAATAAAGAGTAGGAATAAATGCCTATAATGATGACTTTAACGATTTTTTTTTCCAGCTACCGCCCCAAAGGCAACCCCATCTACAGCATGACAGAACTGCTCCACCACAGCCGAGACTCCGTGTTACTACACGAGTTACGACCGGGCAGTCGGTACGAGGCATCTCTGGTCCTCGTACCTCCGCCACGAGCGACCACTGAGCTACACGACCCGGCTGTGCTTGAGTTCACCACCGCTCCTTATGTGGGTAAGTGTCATGTCACTTGGGCTATAAACGGCAGTCACTACGACGTCTCCTATAGTCCTTGGGCCTCTGCCACGAGCGACCACTGAGCTACACGATCCGGCCTTGCTTGAGTTCACCACCGCTCTTTAAAGAGGTTTGTGTCTTGTCACTTGGGTTATAATCGGCAGTCGCTACGAGGTCTCCTAGTCCTTGAGCCTCCGCCACGAGCGCCCACTGAGCTAGACGATCCGGCTGCGCTTGAGTTCACCACCGCTCCTTACGTCGGTGAGGGTCTTGCTACTTCTGCTATCCTCGGCTACGACCAGGTAGTCGTTACGAGGCCTCTCTAGTCCTCATACCTCGTTGTAGTTAGTTCTGTACGGCATTACATGTATATTTTTTGCGTACCCGACATGTCTCATCTAAATTTTGTTTTTTTTCAGACCCATACAACTGGAACGTGGTCCTCGAAGTCCGCTCAGTCGGCTCCGAAGCGGCCGAGCTGACCTGGAGGGGCGTGCCGGCGCCGGCCGAGCGCTGGGTGCGCGTGTACCGCGCCGCGCACGCGTGCGGCGCCGACCGCCGCGAGCACGACGCCTTCCGCCTCGTCACCAGGGACCTGCCGCCCGCCATCACGCTCACCCAGCTGCTGCCTGACACTAGGTAACACTTAGGCTAAGAGCCCGCCACTAGCTTACGTGGACACTAGGTAAAAGGCCTGACACTAAGTAACAGTACTGACTACCGTGTAGTACTGACGCCAGATAAGAGACAAACGCTAGATTTGGAACGATTTGGATGAAATTTGAAAAATAGATAGTTTGAGGCATATAATAGTTTTTTTCCCCGAAATCATCCCCTTCTTCTGCTTATTTCAGAGCTAAGCTCTTGTCGATGTCGCTCAAAGTAGGCCATTCATTTACTCCGATCCCAGGCAACCTCTTTGACATCTCGATACGACCTAACATCAACTCTTTTATGAGCTGCTCTATGTAGGGATGGGAGGTTTTTCTTTCACATGTTTTCATCCATCGGAGAGTTAAGTAATAAATTTAATATTGACGACCACTTTAGGCTAGTTGGTGGCCCTGCCTACGAAGCTAGAAGCTTGTGTGATGAAAATACAAGTCCCTGCTTAATTATACGATTTACCACGCTATTGTATTAATTATTTTCTTTCACAGTTCGTATTTTTCTCGGTCTTCAGGACATGTTGTCACAAAAATTACTTGAAAAAAACATTGATGATAAAGGTTTAATACAGCAAGGTTGAGGACTATCTAACTGACAGAAATACATGGCCCAAACCAGAGCCAAAATAGCTTAATATTTTTTTAACAGTCATTGTATCTCGCCTAGGGAGCTAGATGACACAGTTCATACAAGAAATCATACCTAAAGATTTAGTTAACAGTCGCATTCTTTTCACTTTTTAAAAAAAATCTCGGCCTTGTACCTATAGTATGACATGGTTTCGGACATGTTTTCTTATAGAACAACGCATTATGATATTTTTTTTCTTTGTATTCATATTCAGTTTGACTTTTTTTTAAGTCGGTTAAGAACTATCATTGTAATAACTTTTTTTTGGAAAAAAATTACTGAGTGTTGAGTTTGATTCGGCGTTTCTCCTTAACAGTGGTCTTCTTTTTTAGAAATGCTGGTAGAATTTTGACTTGCGGAATTAAAAAAAACATTTTTTTAATTATATCTGTCGTTGCGTTTTTAAATCGCACCAATGCGCGCGCAGACGTCTTTATTTCACTGTCACTTGAAATAAACTGGAAACTGAAAACAGGCCGGGCACAGGCCTCCTCTGAAGGGCTGACGGCAGGTAATATACTAACGCCGGGTAAGAGGCTGACGCCAGGTAAGAGACTGACGCTAGGTAAGAGGCTGATGCCAGATAAAATACTGACGTTAGGTAAGAGACTGATATTTCTTAGGAATTGGTACACAAGAGGTGCCAACCATTACTAAGACTCATGAACTAACCTAACGTTCTTGCCCAAAAATAATCTCTGGACTCAATCCAGAAACTCGGCTATCTATTTCTTCAAGATCCTGACCCAAACTTTCAAAACTTCGCGGTCTGCGGTCATTTATCATCCACATCATTTATCAACTCCAGAGTTGGTAAAATGGCCGCCATTGTAAATAATTTAGTTACCTACTGGACCGATTCCAAATTATTTAGTAGCTAAACTTAGAAAGTTTGCGAGCAATAAACATTAACGTAACATTGCATAATAGGTATTAAAATTCTATTTTTTTTTTCAGATGTCGGGTGTGGCTTGAACTGTTCCTTACAAACGGAAAAGTAAAGACCAGCAACGTGTTAGAAATCAACACCAAGTCACTCGACTCTCCGGAGCCAATCGACAGTGAGTACAAAAACCTGACACCTATAGGTGTTCAAGTTTATTATCAAGTTCAAGTTTATATATATATATGTCGCAGGAAAATGGTCAAAACAGAGATTTGATCAAATCTCTAAGGGATTTGATCAAATCACGCAGGATGTTAAAATGGCCAATTCATTTTATCATTTACCTAATACAAATCAGTAATTTGATCAAATCTCTGAATCGGTTTTTAGGGATTAGGGATTTATCAAATCACTAAACAAATCTAGTGAAATGAAAAAACGAGTTGCCTTTTTTGTCCGATTTTTTATTTACAAGGATAATCATAAAAGGAAATGAAAAGAAAACTGACAAACTAACTCAAACTATTATGTTTTAAATGGAATTTAGGATAGATTTGAAACATGTTATCGTTATTGGTATTAATTTTAGTAGGGAGTGCTTGTTCTAACTTGAGAGGCATAAAAGACACCCAGTATATTTTTCATCGACTTCTTTATAATAATGCAATGCTGAAGCGTATAATACACATCTACAAACACGGACAGCCATAACAGATCTCCTGCTTGGATGAGAAATGCTAGATTTTTGCACGTTTTTGTCGATCATAAAGTGTTCATCCCTTCCTAGTAATTTTAAGGAAAGAATAATTTTGGAAGTGCGGGACATTTTAATTTGTAGACTTTCATTTCAAATATATGGAAAGAAATGTCTGCGTTTTGCAATCATGTATTTGACACCCCATATGATTCACCACAGCTGCTGCGAAAACAAAGCTTGTGGATCTTCAACCTAACCCTAAGATGGTGAAAAGGGGGATGGGTTGAACGTTTGTCGTGTGCCACTGTGACGGGAATGTCTATCTTTTGAATACGTAGCGAAGTTTAAAAAACAACATTTATATATATACGTGCATATATATATATACTTATTAGTATTGATCACTATAATATATAGCGCTTCGGGTGTGACGCAGCCGGGTCAAAATCATAAATATGAGACTACAACATTTCGAAACAGGTTTTATTTATTACTAGCTTCTACCCGCGACTCCGTCCGCGCGGAACTCATTTATATCGCAGCTCCATAAAAACTTTTACACCCCCCCCCCCCATTTCACCTCCTTAGGGGATGATTTCGGGGATTAAAACTATACTATGTCACTCTCCATCTCTTCAACTATCTCCACTTAAAAAATTACGTCAATTCGTCGCTCCGTTTTGCCATGAAATACGGTCAAACAAACATACACACTTTCCCATTTATAATAATAGTATGGATAGTATGGATAGTTGAAACATAAAAATCTACCCTCATATGAGTCGTTTTTTTGTGCTCTAAATTTGGTCTTACGTCATTTCACTAAACAGATTCAGAGATTTGATCAAATTACTGATTTGTATTAGGTAAAAGATAAAATGAATTGGCCATTTTAACATCCTGCGTGATTTGATCAAATCCCTTAGAGATTTGATCAAATCTCTGTTTTGGCCATTTCACTGCGACATATATATTAGCAATCATGTTCTCAAAAACGACTCTAACGACGGACCAGAAATCGATCTAGCTGAATTGGATACATTAGATGTCCGGGAAAATTATTTATCTCCGTATTTTTTCTATTTTCACCCGAGCAGAGCTCGGTCGCCAAGGGATTGCCTGTAAATTAACGTTGATTGTAAATTACACTTATAGCTTCTAAGTTTGTTCCTAGTCTACATTTGTTCCCTAAGATGTATATTTTTCAGGCTTTACTTGTATACTAATTCATTTTAGTTCTTGTAATTTATTACTAAAGTCTTGACGGGTATAGAGAATGTTACCTATATAATTATATTGGATGACCAATTCTAATCTTAGCGTTACCGATTCCCAAAATTGACATTTAAATGTTCCCTTCAACTTTTAGACGCCATCGAAGCGTCGTCAGTCGGCGGCAGCCGCACAGCACCGCGGGGAGACTACTACGGCGCGCTCGTGGTAGTGGGCGTGGTGGCGGCGCTGGGCGCGCTGACGTCACTGCTGCTGCTGCTGGTCGTCGTGCGCCGACACCGGCCGCGCTCCGTGCCCATCACGCGTGAGTATGTGCGGTGTAGCGACACTACGCTGGCGTGGTAGCCGGACGGCTACATAACACTACTCCAAATAACAACTTTTAAAACACGGGTGGTGAAAAGAGCATAGTGATAATGGACCCTGACAGTGGTGTTTAGTTTAATATTTGCACGTTATATAAATTCCAAAATTAACGGTATACTTACTAGATACAATATTATATGAAATCATATATGTTTATTATCTTACAGCTGTGCCTACAGCCCCAAGGGAGTCGTCGCTTCCGCCTTATGACAACCCTGCGTACAAACTAGAATTACAACAAGAAACTATGGGTAAATAACCACATCACTATCATCATCATGTACCTATATCTTTATATGTTCACTTTGACCAACCATCAATTAGTAAAACGAAATGTGTACTTAACCCAACTGTAACCCAATTTGAAGGTATATCTAAAAACTTTTGGAAAGCGATTATAAGTTAAGCATAACCATTTAAAAATAGTACATTATTGCAGCGGCCGGGAAGTAGCAATTCGTGGATAAGTTGATTTTGTCGGATGAAGCGAAGGTGAATCCGACAATAGAGACGAATCCACGAATTGCCGTTCCCGCCAAGGCAGATATAGTGCTTTTCTCCAAAAATGTGAGGAAATCAAATAATATTTACAATAATCTTAAAATAGCGAGTATGTAAATAACCTATCAAGTTCCCGCCCGACTTATTTTTAAAAAGTATGTATACGGCACGACTCATAGTGCCAGTTTCAATTGGCATACATACGAATTTTAAAATTATTATATCGGTTACAATTTTAAATGTTTTATGCAATTAAAATTATCAAAGATTAAACGGGATTGCAATCTAAATGCATTTCAGTCCGTTGTGAGTTTTATTTCGATAAATATTTTTATTTCTTCATTGAAAACTATTTGAGAAATATTTAAAAACGTCACTTCGATCACTTTCAAAAGTACGCGTTTTGTCTATGACCATTAAAAAAAAGTAAACTTAAATCAGGCTACAAACGGGCGTGATTTGTCACAGCAACTTGCAATCGTTCGAAAGAGACAGCCATACATTACTAACCAGTGTAACTATCGCAAGTTGTTGTGACAAATTGCAAGGTCTTTAAACATACGAGCACTTGGCTGTTTGTAGCGATTTGTCTTAGTCAAAGTATATAGTTAAAAGGTAAAAAAGTATACAGTAAAGGAATTTCATACACTTTCCTGGCCGCTAAAACTGTACAGTAATGACTTTTACCTTTTTAAATCTGAGTTTGTCAGTAACGAGGAACTTCACGTACTATTTTTGCTACAGTAAGGCGAACATTTCCGAGCATATTGGGGAAAATAATCTTATCTTAATAAATAAGGTCCATTCACAGTTGCATGTCTGATATTTTTTATTAACCGTCGTTATTTCACTTAGTACCTTACCCAAGTAACAAAGTTCATTCTCGTTTGCAGATCTCTGACAATTAAGCTCCCGTGGGCACACGAACGGCCTGAACGGGATCTCTGAGCGTGGAGTCGACGTGCCAAATGGCCGGCCCTACAATGAAATAGGCGTTTAAAGTCAATTGAATACAGATACTAAGAAAATTAAAAATATCAACGTCATAATGCAGGAAATTACTAATGGCGACAGATGCCAGTCATATCACATATCTGAACATCAGAGTAATGAAGAAGTCAATCCGCTTCGACGTCGCTTAAATCATGCTGCTAATGAAACCAAAAGAAGAACATTCTACTTCTTTGAAGTCAATAAAAAAAATGACCGTCACTGGTAATTATTTGCCGAAACAGAAACAATTGAACATCTTGAAGAGATGATAATGGCTAGTTTGTTGTTTTTATTTCATTGACGTTCGGAATATTGTAATTTATAACACTTGTACATTCGTGTGTTAAGTAGCCGTCGAGCCAACACTGGTAAATTAAATGGACTAATCGTCAATTGTTTTGACACAAAGTAACTTCACCTGGCTTTCATGTTGTTAACAGTGTCCCATCTCTTTCCTTCGACATAGAGAAAAAGAGATGCAGATTTGCCAAACATGCTTCAAGTGCTACTATGTAGCAAAAATTAACTAAGAACGTAAGAACATGAGGTTCTAGAAAACATACTGGGCCTTACTACACGTTATTTTAAAAGTGCTTAATTGTAACAGTGTACAGGTCGACACAGATAAAAAGAACCCTGGCGGCCATACTTTTTATATGGCCGCCAGGGCTCTTTTTACGTGTGTCGACCTGTACGAAAGTGACAATGATCAAGTGCAAAGTGTTAGCCAAAACTATTTTAATGTAAGAAACGAAATATTATTTAGGTATTGTATCTGTACAGAGTTAATTTAAATAGACTCCTTTTTATTAAGTATCAAAACAAGATTATACCTACCCGTTAGTTCCCATTAGTGTTAAATATTTTCTATGCACACTTAAAATATTTTAAACAGATGTTTTATGAAAAACTCAATACCAGGCACGAGACAAGCTTTGACATACGCCAATGATTTAAATCAAAAACATCTTTGTGATATTAACACAAAGTCGTATTTCGCTTAACATAGCTTTCACAGGTTGAAAACAAAGCTGTTATATAGCTACTCATTATTCTTTTACCTAGCTGGTTATGCGTAAAAAGACCCTATAAAAAATGCCTATTAGTGTTCTGTCAGGTATGTGTTGTATAGAATCTTGGACACTCTGGCCCACTTTGTAAAGGAGTTTTGTAATCGGTTACGAAAATTACTTGGTCTTTCGTATACGGTTACGTAGCTCAGGTTTGCAGATGTTTTTTATATGAATGTCCTCGCAAATATATGTTTTAATGTGCGTTATTATAAAAGTAATTACTCGTTTTATTACTTACCATTCCATTGATTTAAATTACTAAGGGTATTTATTGATTAATCTTATACAATAGAGTTTACCTTTTACATTTGGTTGTAGGTTGTTTTGTGGGCCCATAGCACCAAACACACGCTTTGGCTCCTAGAACTTATCTCAAAGGGATAAGAGTTTTAAAATGACATCTTTTAACTGATCATATTTTTGCAGGAACTAACTAAAGTAGGTTTTTTTTCATTAAGCAAGAATTCGAGAAGTCACCTGTCACTCTGTACTTGTTAAGGATTCTCTTTGACAAATCATTTTGGGAGTGTTCTGGAGATTTTTTTGTTAATCGATTATGGATCTTAACTTTGCAGGTATTATATGGACGTTGACGCTTAATAAAATAACTCAGTAATATTTAATGTTTTCGAAAAAGGATTGAAAATATAGATAAATGGAGATAAAACTAGCACGAGAATAGTAGCGCTTTCTCTCTGTTACTAATAACATTAAAACGGTCGTAACTTCGTAATTTTTGAGATATATGAATTAAATTTTCGCCATTGTTAGACTTTTTTTTAAGTAAAATAAAATTTAAGACAAAAACCCTATTGAAAAATTATATTAGTTTTAAATACCTGCCTTCTTATATTTTTTTTTTATAATTTGCCTTGTAATTGATACAGTTTAAACAACTTTATTTGAGATTAAAAATGTACATAATGTTGCCATGTTCTCATAGTTATTTTAGTTTATTTATAATATAACCGAAGTTTGGACAACGAATTTGTACTATTTAGTGACATCGATGGATTACGCAAGTGCCTTGGAATAGACCAACATTTCGATAAATTGAAATTTGTATATAGTGTTGTTAAATTAAGTAAGTAACATTGTAAGAGTAACGTATGCTGTGGTACCGATATTCTATGTTTTGTATAGTCTAAACTTATTCCGGTTTATAATGAAATAGTGCCGCAAAATCGTTAAACTTATTGTAATATAGCTTTACAGGTTATGTTTTGTTTTATTACTTACTCCTTACTCCTAAACCCTTATCTTTATTTTTTCTGAATTCTGTTGTTTCTTGGTATGGCCACTAGTATATTGTAGGAATATTAATTATATTTCAATATTTGCTTTTATGAACGTTACAGTTGAACGTTACAAATGCCGGCTTCCTACGCGGCCGAAGGGGTAATAATATGTAATTTACTAAAAGATACCTGAAATTAAATTCGATAAAATATAGGTTTGATTTTAAATTGTACAATTTGGACTTTATAATGTATTAAAGTTCTTTTCCGAGGAAAAATGTTGTTACTCAGTACTATCACAGTAACGATCGGAGTATATTGCAAATGATTGCAAACCTTCGGTCTATGATTTTATTATTATTATATTATGTAGGTATTCATTTACTGTAACTTCCTAAAATCCTTGGCACTACCAGGGTCTGACAATACATAAAAGATAGGTTACAATGTTATGTCTATGCATATAATTATAAAAATCTGCGATAAATACCAAAAATTGTTGTAGTGTGTCTCATACTCGCCCACCTCCTGGTGTAGTACATTTAGCATCAAAAGTAGCTGCGCAATTGACCTCTTCAAAAGCTCTTATTCCCTTGTAATAAAGACTTTTGACGTCTTCGTTTGACAAGTTACTTTTGATGCTGACTGTACCTGGAACTATCGTTTTCCATTCAAACAAATATTTTTAACCGTTGTGCTTTTCCTTTTGAAAGGAAATGTACAACTAATTCAGTGTTCTGATATCGGTACCTAATTTCGCGTTATTTCGCAATAATATGCAATATAAGGTCCCTGAAACGGCAAATACCTATTGCCCGCTAAAAATTCTATGCAACTAAAAAGCAGGATGTATTATGCCTATGTACCTTGGATTTTGCGTTTAAGCTCTACGCATAACGCATGCATGCATATGCATACCTATCAGACCCTTGTCTGTGATGTTTTTTGATTTAATCTTTGACATTCTCTTGCCCTATACAAGTTCCTAAGGTTCCAAGTTGTTAAAAACCTCGACAAATCTGCTGTATCATACATAGATAAGTAACAGAAACAGAAACAGAAAAATATTTAAACAGTACCTACTTAAAGGTATATACAGTCGATAGGTCATTTCATGTAGATAGGTATGTGTGTTTTTCTCATACTAAACGACCGAAGCAAACTTTCAAACATGTATTTATTAGAGATTTGCCTACCTCGGGATACTTGCATGAACAGTTAGAAAGGGAAAGGAGTAGTAATTACAAAAACATCGTTTAATTCATATACAACACCAAATCACATTATATTTTCTATATATTTCTTAGTAGGTACATAATAGATTTCTTTATATAATTTTATGTTCTAACGACTACCCATATCGCGACAGCCCGTGCACGATTTACACCGGCGTACACAAAGTTCATTTTCATTTGGTAAGTAATATGAATTGAAAAACACGTTAAATTGTTTTTATATATTGTATTTAATAAAAATATTATGATAAGAAAATATATAAGGAGCCAGATGTAATGGTAAATAATCATGTTCACTGGGCCCGAAAGGAAGTTCTTTGATCGCATAATTACTTCTATGTTTATAAATATCTTTATCATATACCTTATGTCAGTTACAATAAGATCTAATATCCTCTTGTCTTCGCTGCGCATCCTGGGTGACATTGTAGAATGCGCCACGAAAATCGGATCCTATCAAATGGACGTCATTTGGCTGGGACAAATGTAGTTCATTTGATTCAAATAAAAGACACAATTGAATGGAATGAAAAACTAAATAAACTCTGTAAACTTAAACGCGTAAATAAAGGGAAGAAACGTATCGACGTCAGTTCCCTTATTTTGGTAAACTAGAAATTATAAGCGTATTAAAAAATAAATTAGACGTTCGAAATTGGACCTGAATTAAGCAGTTTCCTTTTTCTTTCGTACTTTTCGTACCTGAATTTTGATATGTTATACATCCACGAACAGAATGCTGAACTAAAATATTACCTCATTACTATAACTTTCAGATGTTACCAAAATATACGAGTAAATGTTACTTCATAACTCATTATAAATTAAACATAAGAAAATGTGGAAAATACGACAAAGAAAAAAGTTAACAATCCCTACCACAAAATAAAACTAAAATTGTTGATATACGAAAATAAAAAAAACTAAATATGAGTAAGAATTATTCCAACCAACAATAATTCTCCTCTTACCGTGACACCCAACTGTCTACTATGATAAAAAATATAGAAAATAGTAGACGTTACTCCATGCGTATACGTGAAATGAACTAATACAGATTTTTGTTGTTAGATAACTTGATATAAATAATAAATATTACATCACAAGTAACTTAAAGTAAATAAATGGTTACTACACCAATTAAAAATTTGAAGAAACGATTTAATTGTGAAGCAATACACGCAAACACAATGGAGTAAAAAATAGGAAATAGACACAACATCGTCGCGGACTGATTCTGTTTTTTCGGAAAACATACAATTATCTTAACAAGTGTCTTTAAAAAAAATACCCTAGTAGTATAGAGTGGCACGCGTACCAAACAAATTGAGGGTTAAAAGATTCCAGTTCTCTAAAACCCATTGTGAAACGTATCGAAAAACACAAATGAAATAATTAGCGTTTTGTGTTATTATTTTCTAAATGAGGAAACACAAAAGATGCAACAAAGAAATCCTATGGTCGTATACTACCTGTTGACAAACGTATAGTGTATTTTTTATGTATGTAGCAAATCTAAGTTCAGGTATCAAATCTAATAAAACCCAATTTAAAAAATACTCCGAACGACCAGCCATAAAATTCAGCCATTGTGCCATAACATGACAAGAATCAATTTCCAGTTTCTCCCATTTCCATTGGAGGAAGCGTTGTTCTGATGGTAAACTCGTTAACTTCTCTCTCATTAGATCACCCTTGAACACTTGGCCTGACCTGCTTTCGTCACAATCTCGGCTTCATCGATCATTATGTTACTTCCAAATCTGGGATTTTAATCATTGTCTTTACAGCCCCAATGGATCTTTAAAATCCTTTTCTTAAACCAGTCAACATAGCTCGAGATCGCCTTAACATTTACTTTTGTTGTGCTCCTGTAGACTTCGTTTAGTCAGAAAACGAGTTGGCTTCCTATTACACAATCTTTATCATCTACATATAATGTCCGTTGCCGCCATAACAATTCTACTACAGTTACCTCAGCTTATCCAAGCCACATTTATCATCCCACCCGCGAATGTCAAATTACGAATTTCGTAATTAAGATAAGTCTAACATTTTGCTGTTTTACCGTTTCAAAGTGTATTCCATGGTTTTTAGTTTAGGCAAATTTTCAGCGCTTAACTCAGAAACTTACTTCCATATTTTGCAGTCGCAATGGTCACAATACCATACAACCCGCCGACCAATCGAAGGTCTAGTTGCTGGTTCTTGTGCAAGAATTGCCGGGTGTAGGGCTTGACGGACGGACCGGTTCCAACAGAATTAACGTATTCTTGCATGATAATGCGTGCACTGCTTATCACTTGACATTACATGGTTTACTTATATGGTCAACATATTTATGTGCCTGGATAAAGTGAGATGTTTGAGGATGTTTTTTTTTGTCATTGCGAGCCCTTGCAGTCTTATCGCGTTTATCGTCATAAATAATCTCCCGATAATTGTTCTGCCTAAAGAAGGTTCCTTGACACGTGACAACAGCACAGAAAGCTGTATTTGTTGAAGCCACGAGTATATTTGATGATCATTATAAGTAATCCCCCATACAGAAGAGTGCATTTACGTAGTTTCGAAGTTCGGAAATTTAATCAACTTATACACAAGATTCACTACGGGTTACTCCTCAGCAGAAGGTACCTTCGTCTAAGATTTGAATTACTTATTTGGGTAATCGGCTGGTTTCATCCGCCTAATCCAATGGTATTTTCGATTGTTTAAAAAAGAAAACAGGGAGTCAGGAGATTGACCAAATAACAGTGCCAGGAACCCGCCAGGTAAGCGCTTTTCTCTACATACTCTCTCTCTCTTTATCGGCCACGGTGGTGCTACGAAATCATTGGCACTTGTGATAAGCGGTTGAAACGATCGGATCCACCCACGACAATAAACGCGACCGACCTCCTTCGCTTTAAAAACTGCTATGGCGGTACCCTGTCGTCTAGTGCTGCGCGTCCTCGTGCGCCTTCTTGACGACGGCTAGCTTGGAGTGCGGGTCCTGCGGCTGCAGCTGCGCGTACGGCGGCGCGCGGGTGCCGTGCAGCACCAGCGACCAGCCGCGCAGCCAGCCGGCCGCCTGGCTGGGGGACGTGCCGCCGTTGAAACGGGCCTGCGACAATGTTTAACACTCTTAGGTAGGGTCATTTCGCCGGTTAGCAACTACCTAATTTCATGTGCCGGTTGGCGACCACTTAGCTGAGTTGGTGAACTGAAAGGATATTTTCTCGATTTTTTAGTAGATTTCTATTCTAAAACAACAACAAAATGCATGTACAACTAATTGTCTCAATAGGGTCTGTGGAATTGATGGGTACACTACTACATAAATACGAAAAACTAAATTCCGAAAGTCGAAATCACGAATTTCATAATTCCGATTTTCATAATTCCGAATGTTTTAAAACTCCTAATATAAGTATTCCGATTCTTCATAAATCCGATTTTCATAAATCCGAAATTTCAAAAGGTCTAACGGTTATAACTCCGATTATCAAAATTCCGAATTTCACTACCCCGAATAATAAGAAGTCCGACGGAATAATAATCCGATATATCAAAAATCCGAATTCCGATTATTGAAATACCGATTTTCAAAAATCCGAATATCATTACACCGACCAATTATAAATCCGAATAAACAAAAATCCGAAAAATCAAAATTACGAATTCCTGTTACTAATAACTATTAAATAATCATTAAAACAACTCCCAACGTCTAAGATCACTACCGCAGCTAACACACACGAATTAAATACCTAAGATCCGCATTTTAAACGCCTAGAGTGGAGAAACTGTATAGCAAATCACATGAATACACAATTAATCTTAATATAGGAAGATGGGTAGATGGAAAACGAATTACAAGCAATTCCTATACAGAATATTGTGAGCAAATTGTGTACAACAAATTATCCTCGTAAATATATAATAAAAAGAAGATTAAGAATAAGAAAATTATAAAAAACATATAATTTTGGGCGTATACTTGGACTTAATGCAATAAGGCAACCTAACCGCCAGCGGGTCGACGTCACCCCGCTTCGGGGGGTGCCTATTTCCGCTCTAAGGGACACAAGCTAACCCTAACCTAACCTACTAATAATTCCATTGTAACGACTATTTGTTGTTTATTTTTACAGCGGGGGGCTTCGGAGAAAAGGCAGAACCCTATTCTACGGGAAATAAGTATCGTAATTTTCGGATTTTTGATTCCCCGTGTAGTTTCAAAAATCCGAATTTCATAATTCCTAACAAATTAAATTCCGATTATTGAAAACACGAAGTTCTGTATCCCGAATATCAGATTTCCGAATTAGTAATGAAATTTCGGAAATTTGATAATCGGAGTACTGTTTTTCGGGCCAATGACACTTCGCGCTTTTGATTGTTCGGAGTTATAAAAATCGGAAAAACGAACTATCGACATTATGAAATTCGGTAAAATGAAATTCGTGTTTTTTAGTAATCGTAATTATAATACTTAGGAATTATGAAATTCGGAGTTCTGAAAATCGGAATTAGCAAATTCGGAATTAAATATTTCGGAGTATTTGGGTGTTCCCGGAATTGATGTTATCTTCAATAGGAAAAACCTTCTCCTTCAGGTGGTCGCTAACCAAAGGTGGTCGCGTAACCTGCGTAATGACCCTACTTACTTGGAGGAGGTTGATGGGCTATGACGTCCAAAAAGACCTGATCGAACACCCGTCACCGAGACAGGCGCACATAGTAAAATGTTCCTGCCTTTCTGATAATTTTTACAACCTGTGATGATCAAGGTAGGTTCTATACTTACTTACTGCTCTAGCGTAATGACCCAAAGTGGATCTAAAAATAATAAAATAATAATAATAATAATATTAGGGGACAAACTTACACAAATCGACCTAGTCCCAAACTAAGCAAAGCTTGTACTATGGGTACTAGACGACGATAAATATACTTATATAGATAAATAAATACTTAAATACATAGAAAACAAATTTTCGTGCTCATCACACAAATAAATGCCCTTACCGGGATTCGAACCCAGGACCTCTTGCTTCGTAGGCAGGGTCACTACCAACTAGGCTAAAGCGGTCGTCGCCTCGATCTCGATCTTGGCCTCCAAAACCTTAGTTTTGCTGGCCAGGCTTCTCTGATCAATACCGTTTTTGTCCAGTCAACGGGGAGTCCCTTATTTTACCAACTAACGTTTCAGTCAGTGAGTTGTGTCACCGATTTTTCTCAAAAACATTTTTTTTGGTATAATCAAAAGGTTGCCTAGAACCCATAAGGTTAGGTTAGGTTTGTTTTATAAAAATCCTGAAAAAAATCTGTTTTTGAAAAAAAATGTTTTCGACGAAATGAAAATTCGGCGATAAAATCATTCGATGAAACGTTTGTCGGAAAACATGGGTAAACCCTCGGTCAGCGTAAAATCAAAAATTGCAAGTCTTTAAAAAAAATCACATGTTTATTTTTCAGAAAAAGAATAGGTGTGTTTCCAAACTTGCTTACATAGTTAAAGTAATCTTTCCATTTTAAGATTTTGCTTAAACTAAGTACTCGGAGTTGACAATGGTGGAAGTCGGGTGACAATGCAATTGGTCCGATGGAACAGCGATTAAGTACCTAGGAGATTAAGGTCCTCAGGCAGCTTTATACCTGATCGGGGTTACCTCTTTTGGGTAGCCGAGTGGTTTAGTCTAAGTTGTTCGTACCTCTAAGGTCCACGTGCCTTGCGGGTACTCGCCCCACGTGTGGGTGGTCATGAACGGCCACTTGGCGAACCCGTCGCGCGAGTCGTCGTCGTTTAAGCGCCTACTCAGGATCATCGATCTGGAATATGGAAAGAAACGTGTGATGACGATCTACTTGATTGACAAAGGATTCGACAGATTTGACTACTTGACAGTTAAATGGGTACACCCAGGATCATCTAGGATTTGCTGCGAGAAGATAAGCTACGATAAAGATTAGATAGAAAGGCCTCTGTATGGTGGTGGGTAGTAGGTTAGGTGTAGCATACTGAGCAGAATGTCAGAAGACTGTGGCTTATGATATTTTTTGCTTACTACTGAGACGAGATCCGACGTCGCACTAGTTAACGTGCGCAACGTTGGAGATAAGTACCATTGACAAACTCGAGCGGAGTTGGGCTGGATACCTTGCCAGGCAGAATGATGGTAGGTGGACCAAAAAGTTGTTAGATTTGTGGCCACTTCTAAGTAAAAGGAGCGTCGGACGTCCACCAGCCACCACCAGGTCGATGGGTGGACGATATTAGGCAGATTGTGTCACTTTTGGATAAGATTAGCTCAGGATAGCGACGGCTGGCGTACTCGAAGAGAGGCCTATGCTCAGAAGTGGGTAATTACAGGCTGAAACTGATGATGATGATAAAGCGATACCCACTTAGTGCCCATGGGGCTGGTGAGGAACAGCTCGAGGTCGCCGCGGCGCGTGGAGTTGGCGCTCACCACCGCTTGCACGTGCTCCAGGTAGCGCACTTCGCTGGGCGAGCCACCGCACGCCGTCGTCTCGATGTGGAGGGAGATGCTGCCCTCTGAGGGAATTTCACTGAAAAGAGGGAATAATAGCCATTACTTTTGTTTGATATAAGGTCATTCAGGCAAGGAAGGCAATGCACCGCATGATGCACTTCTTTTATACATACATAAATACATACATACATACATACATACATTCACGCCTTTATTCCCAAAAGGGGTAGGCAGAGCACATGAAACGTACGTTACAGCGCCACTTTTAGCATAAGTGGGTATAAAATATCGACAAAATGTGATATTGCAGTGATAGGTTGGTAGCCCATTGCCCACAACACACTTCAACCCTGGTCCCTTAGTCGACTTTTACGACACCCACAGGAAGAAAGGGGGTGGTGAAATTCTACTTCTTTTATACACTGGCTAATATGAACGTCATCACAGATAAAAGTTGAAAGTCACATGTGGTTGTCTTCACTGTGTACCTCATAGTAGTATCTACCGCGGAAGAACGGAGTGCCAGTTTGACAGACAGTTAAGTCCTATTTTTAGCACGCCAAACCGTTGAATCTTCCATTAGGTACTAACAATTCGTTGAACAACAACGAGTGTGTTTACGGAGCCGGCCTCCCAGTAGTACCGCGGAGGAATCAAAAGCCAGTTGAATCGTTCTTTAGAAACAGTTTCATGAGCAAATTGTTACGTGTGTGTGCTAACGGCGCCGGCCTCGCAGTGGTATCGCGGAGAAATCAAAAGCCAGTTTGATCGTTCATTAGAAACAATTGAACAAGGTCTCACGTGTGCGTGTTGACGGAGCCGGCCTCGCAGTGGTACCGCGGGGGCACGGAGCGCCAGTTGGCAGCCAACGCCGTCATGGCACCGGCGTCCAGTACGCCAAATCCGAACAGGTGGTTGAACTCAAGCCCGACGCCGTTCATAGTCCAGTGGAAACGGCCCTAGAATTGAATAATGTGATTTTACATAAGCGATTAAAATGGGGTTGGAGTCATTGAGCTATTATTACTACGCATAGAGAAGACATCGCCCATAATTACTGTGTTCCGTTCAACTGCAGCCGGTCGGCCGCACGTCACTCAGTCGCTTGCGAGCTCTACAGCGCCGCAGTCGTATTGTTTTAAAACGAAACAGTGTAAAATCTCGTTAAATATGCCATCGTGTGTGCTGCGATACTGCACTAATAATTCGAGCAACACGTCGAAGTGCAAAGGAGTAACTTTCCATCGGTAAGTAACTGCATAATCATTTTAAATCTTAATTTGAGCAAAATGTTTAGTGGAGGCCATGTTGCGTCATTTGTCATAGACTAAAAATTAAGAGATGTGACATTGTGTGAAAAGTAAAAGGTGATGTATCTTTTAAAAGCGGAATATAACTATTGTACACATTATTTAGAAAAGAACTGACTTAAGTTCATGGATGACAAAATTAGTTGGAGATTTGAACACAACAGAAAGGCTGCCTCAAGATAACTATAAAAGATATGGGTGGTTTTACGTTGTTTCACATACTACATTTTCGTAGAATTTTGCTTAATAGAAAATGTTTCTCACATTACCATATAAATAAACAGAAAATATGAATATAACTTAATATTAAATGTATCATCCACGTTCCCGTAAAGGTACCTAATTAAATACGCAGAATATAGGTAAACAAAAGTGTCGCGTCTGCGCCGGTGACATCATGTGACTAGTTAGCCGCCCTCCCCGCGCCCCGCTCTGCCGTGCTTGCTACTCAGATTTTGTTCGTGCCGTCTGTTCTATGTACGTAGTTCATTATACTTCAAAGGTTGGAGTCGACAGTTATGCCATATAAATACCTCAAAGTTCTCAAGGTTCTATATACACTGATTTACCATACGAGAAATAAATAACGTCGAAGTTTAGATGAACTGGCAGCTATTCCAATCCCAAACTCATCGCAGTTGAGTAATATTGTCAGACCTCTATTTCATCAACTTGACAATTGCCAGCTGGCAATGATAATCCGCCCTAATTGCTGGGTCTACAAGTATAAATATACATATAGTAGCTACTTTATTTACGATCCATAATGAGAGGCCTTAAAATACGAGTGTGGGTTTATGGAACGAGCGTCAGCGGCGAGTTTCATAATAGGATCACACGAGTGTTTTAAGGCCTAATTATGTACAGTTGCATACACTACTTTATCTACAGACATATCATAAGCAAACCCCGGATGACGGGAGCAAAAATGCGTTGACAGCTTTATAGTGCGAGGACATACATTTTATATCATTTAAATCGATGTCGATAAAAAGCACGATGTACCTACTGGACTACCGCTATGATATGCAGAAGTATTAATTGTTGTTGAAAATAAAATTAAAACGAAATAATTGTATTTTTTCAGTATTTTATAAAGCTTTCGTAATATACAATTAACATTTTTTCTAAATTTTCGGATTTTAAACTCCTTCGCCTTGGCGATAAAATCCATTTCATCCAACTAAAGGACCGTTCTAACTCTACTGTAGTAATCTACTGGAGCAAAATTAAATAATTCATAGTGGTTATGGATTTCTTCTGTACAACGTACTTCCACTTCTTTACCAGATATCAAATTATTTAAGATGTTTAAAGTTAAAAAGCCAACGTTTTTCTTCAACACATCCTGATACTTGTTGTGAATAACTTTACCTTGAGGATGTAACCGTAATCTTGACAAGTGCACTTTCAACTTGTGTACTATATTTAAACTGGCTTCCAGGCTTAAATTTTGATTTTGTAATTGTTTTATTGTACTAGGTATTATTATCAAATCACTGTTTATCCATTTTAGATCATTCAAAATATTTAAATCGTTCCCGTGAGTATGATATAATTATAGTACCAATGTAATTAGTTGACTGAAATGGTATCTATACTTACCTGATGTACCTAATATTGTGTAACAACCTGACATGTAAGATAATAAGTTTGATCTATAAATTTCTGATTCAATAATTTGTTCGTATGGATGTCGATAGAATAGTCGATATTTAACTAAGCACTAGTGACAAGTGCATTTTTGCTCCCGTCATCCGGGGTTTGATCATAAGTAGTAGTAAGTAACATCAAAAAACCAACAATAAAATGACAACAGCAATGACGGCAATTCGATCATCCGTAATAACTTAATAACGAATGGTTTTTTTTTAAATCATAGACAAACGAATGAAGTCCATATACTCATATCACTCGAGATCAAATGTCTTGCCGTTTGTATTAAAAAACGTACTGAATTGACGTTTCGTATCGATAATTGTTTTAATATCTATGGATACTAGAATAGAGACCTACTTGAGTTTTGACAGCTGTTCCAAATTTAAACTCATAACGTTACAAAAATCTGTACTGTAATAACATTACCGTACAGATTTTACCTACTACCACAGAAAAGAAAGTTCTCATAGTAAAATCGGTTGTAGTAATGCTGGTCATTTCCTACGGTTTCACAACGCATTTTAGAGCACTAATGATATGTGCGTAGATAAAATGACATTGTCAGATGCCAAATATATGAAAAATAATAGGTGATCAGGTCATACTAATTCCCACACAGATGGGGTTTGTTTTTTTTAGTTCACACCAAAGGCTATTATATCTCCTCTACTATTAGCACCTACTTAATTAATGATTCAGTTCATGATTCAACCAAAACGTTTACGCAAAGAGGCAAGTACATTGTAGGAATATTCACTACAAAATTAACAAATTTTCATTGCTCTACAGTGTATTGGTAAACTTCAATCAAATTAACAGTAACTAGGTATAACAACTAATATAATATAATAACCGTATATGAAACATAATTGCTAACCCGATCGTTAGTTACAGAAGGGGCTCACGCCATTATTACCCAAGTTTAGTTTCGTTCACGTAGGTATTTAATCCATTTTGTAAACAACGTAATAAACTTCCGAAGTGGGTAGACCACCCACTATTTACGTGAAATTAAGGGAGGGTGTAGAAAGCTCACATAAAATATAAGAAACAGTTGACACAGACTGACTCATTACAGTATTTTTTTAGTAAGAAGTTTGAAGGGATACATTTACAGACTGGTGAGGTCACACTTTAATAGTTTAAATTGTATTTTTTTTTGTTTTAATGTATGTAAAATCTTTTAAATGGAAAAAAATAAGTTTTAGTTTGATATTTTCCGAGTAAGTGTAAACTTTCGTAAGTGTTGTTTGTTGATATTTATTTTTAGGACTGAAACAGTATTTTATTATTTAAAGTATATATAAAAGTTACCTATATAAAATTTGATGATTTCAAATGTCTTGCACATGAAAGCCTGGCAGCTTTTTGGTCGTCAGGTACTATCGGGCAAAGTCAGAGTCGACTAGTTTCAAAACAGTATCGCTTGCAAACGTTGATTTTGGACTTGACCCGCCCCTAATTTCCTGACCAAAGAAAAACAAGGATCCTTTTTTTCTTATGTAACTTTTATTGTTTTCACGGTTATAGTTTTTTCTTTCACTTTTAGGACAATTGTTCAATTGTGATAAGTAGTAACAAGAATAACAAACAAAAAACGAGACAAATATTTGTTTTTAATGCCTAGAAATGCGTAAGAGATGAGCTAAGTAAGTCGAAGACTTACATTTACGTAAAATAATTTAAAACAAGGGTTTTAATCGTACGCATAATTGTAATATATGCGAAAGATAAGAGATTGTAATAAGAAGGTACAAACCTTTGCATCGTAAAGTGAATTCCTCTTCGAAGTCAAAACGGTCAAATGCTGAATGTCCCGCCACGTTAAACTCGGGCTGAAACAAAAAAAGTCATCTTAATAATAAGCAATATTATAAACGAGATGGTTTGGATGCTCATCATGTAAAAGCGACTGAACTGATTGAGATGATTATCTGATATAGATAAAATATAATATTTGCTGTAAACAGTTAATAATGATTTAATGACCAGAAAGGTGAATCAGTATAACTTTTCAAACGTACGTTAGGATAACTCAACGGTCATTTCCCCATTCAAAAATAAGTTTTGATCTACCTGACGTATCTGTAGGTACAAAGCGTTACTTTTCCCGTTTTCTCGTATTAGGGAAGTTGATGCGACGGTTCACGAGGATGAAACTTAATTTTCATCTCTCCTATTCTGAAAGTTGAGTTTTCATGGGTATATATCCGGGTGGATAATTGCGTGTTCTCCCCTAGGGTGGAAAGTAATTTTTTTTAATTGGTAAGATCAGTCACGGAGTCGAAGATAATACAGTATTAAAATAAAAGCTTTTCACAAATCGACAGTCAGCTATAGGTACCTACATTAAACAACGTGTTTATTACGACCTATAGGTTGATATTAAAATCGTTTTTCAGTTGGTTTATTTTTATTCGCAATTATTGAAAATCAATATTCAAAATCATTCCTCTATTCAACTGCCCGCCATAAAGACATGTAACTTTTTCTTTTTTTACGTTTCGCCATGGCCCTCTAGATTAGTCGCGTCGCGGCCTACTCGATTACAATTTAAGTCGTGTAGTCTAGTAGGCCGTGGCATAATGTAGCCAGTGCGAAGAAGTTGGATATTGGATAGTACAATTATTTTAATTATTTTCCTCACAGTCGAAATGAAAAGTAGAGTGTTTAACTCGGGTGAAATTACCCATTTGACCCTCGAACTATTGGCGCTCTCACTTCGTTCGAGCGCCAGAAATATCTCGGGTGCAATGGGTCACTTTCAACCCTTGGTTAACAATCTACTATTAAGGCACTGGTCCCACCGCCGGCGAGTAAGCGTGTGTGCCATACTAAACATTTATAATTATAAGCCAGCTCAAAGATTGAAAATTGTGACCTTTGCGTACTTTCTCCCGCACATATCCAAGGTCGAATGGCGTTGCCATAGTGTTGCTTGAAACTTGTTGCTCGAGTTGCATAATCAAAAGGGACTAACTTAGCATGAAGCGCCAGTGCGAAGACCCCGGCCGCCTCGGGCGCCGCCGCTGAAGTCCCGGAGTGCGTGGCCGTGCACTTCCCGTACAAGTCGGTGGTCGCCACGCCGGTGCTCGGGTCTCGCGCGCCGTTGCTGAAAGTGCTGGCCAGCGTTGAGGAGCAAGACTCGTCGTAGTGGGCGTTTTGCCCGTCGTTTATTGCGCTGAAACAATTGAGAATTAGATATAATTATGGATATAATACAATACAAATACTCTTTTCAAACCACATGCTCGACAATGCCGAATTATAGGTCATGTAAACCCTACCGAAAGCAAGACATTAAATCCCTTGGTATTAGCCGGGTTATAATGTTGTACTGAATTTCATTATAACCCGCTGGTTAATAATATGATTTCACTTTTCATAATTCTTATTACTATATGCATAAAGTTTATTTTTGCTAAACACAATTTGTCCTAGGCCATGGCCTACTTGGTTTGACAAAATAAATGAAGTTTGCCTCCGTGTGAACCCCGGTCCGGAGGAGCGCGGTGTTCGAAATTCGAATTTCGAATCTAGGACCACGGCTTGTGCTTTCGAATTTGGAACGTCGCGCGCCTTCATTTGTTCACGCGTGACGAACAAATCGAGTTCTTGTAGGTGCCTATAGAAGATTTAATTTCAAAAATAATATTGAAAATGTCGAGTGATGAAAGTGTTTTGACTCCTGAGTTTATCAAATTAGATGCCATTAGGCATTGTCAACAATCTGCTGCCAGAGAAGTCAAAGGAAAAATACCTAAAAGCCTACAACGATTTTGACAAATGGAAAGCTGTAAAGTCTGTGTCTGAATCAGTGCTTCTGGTCTATTTTGAATATTTGTCAGCTACAAAGAAGCCAAGTAGCCTGTGGTGTATATATTCGATGCTGAGGGCAACAATAAGTGTCAAACATAACATACAAATTAATACATATGCCAAGTTATGGGCCTTTTTAAAAAGGAAATCGGATGGACATCGAGCAAAGAAATCAAAGATACTTACGACACAAAACGTGGAGACTTTCTTGAATGAAGCCCCCGACCACAGTTTTCTTGCTATAAAAGTGAGTACAACCTATGAACCTAATTGTTGATTGAATTTATCTCTACACTAAGTATTTCTCATTTTATGTTACGCAGTTGAAAAATTAAATTCGAGTTTACTACCTACATATTTAATCGTTAAAACATATACAGCCTTGGCCAAAAGTGTTGAGAGCAGTCCTGTATTTTTCATACAAATATCGAATTTGGAACTGTTTCCTACCTATCTTTGTAACAAAAAAATACAAACTCTAAGGCACCTTGAATGGTGTGTTATAAGAATTGTACAGACAAGATATAATATCTCGCTTTATGTGAGACTCGGTTTTTTGTCTTTCGTTTCCCTGAGGCCGCATTTACACCTGTAAGTTTTGCTTACGAAAGTAGGGACGCAGCCATCCATACAGATGAATGAGATGGAGATCTCGCTTTCCCGCTCTATTGTATAGCGGCGTCCCTACTACTTACGTAAAAACTTACAGGTGTACAGGCCGCCTTACATGAACAAATACTTTGAGTAGAGATTCAATTTTTTTTATTAATACTTTTTATATTCTGCGTCATCTGATGTTTTTTGTAATTCGGAAATAAGGTTTTATTTAGAAGTTATATAAAAATGAAGTCGAGCTCAAAACTTTTGGCCAAGGCTGTATATATTTTAATTATAATATAAGTATACATATACTCGACCCTCGACCATATATATACCTATAATACCTAAAGGCCCGTAGAATAACTACTATCTCAATATTACCTATTCCTACCTACATGTAGGCAGGTACATAATTATTATGAGTAAATTGTTTACTTACTTAATTATGTATTATTTTGTTAAAGGTGGCCCTGATTTTTGGAGTGAACGGAGCTTGTCGTGGAAATGAACTCGTGAACATAAAAGTCAATGATATCGAAAAACATTCAGAGTTATTACTTGTAAAATTGCCGGATACAAAAACAAATAGAGAACGGTCATTCGTAATTCGTGAACACCATGCCAAAATAGTCCAAAAGTACCAAGCACTACGCCCTGCTAATATAAACACCAACAGATTTTTTGTAGGCTACAACAATGGCAAAAGTACCAGGCAAGTCATTGGCAAAAACAAAATTAGTGGCATGCCAAGAGACATTGCTAAATACCTGAAATTGGAAAATCCCGAGCTCTACACAGGCCACTGTTTTAGAAGAACATCGGCGAGCCTATTGGCTGATTCAGGAGCAGACATGGCCCAAATAAAAAGACACGGTGGCTGGAAGTCTGACGCTGTAGCAGAGGGCTACATTGAAAATTCTATAAAAAATAAAGAAAGAACGAGCTATCGTATTGGTGAAAAAATACTTTTGAAACCATCGTCTACTATTGATGATCCTTGGACACCTCTGCCACCACAGCCATCTTCCTCAAAACACATCCCATCCACATCAAGCTCACTGCCTGAAAATCCACCTTCCCCAACCTTTACGGTACATCTCGACCCTCAGACGCAAGTATCCGAAGCTATGAACGCAACTCAAATAAACTCCAACTCAACCTCAATAAACGTACCAAATAAAAACATTACCTTATCTTTCCATAATTGGACTAACGTGTCTAATGTTACTATGTACTTTTAATTTGCTAAATAAACATTATTTATCTACTGAGCCTGTTTTTTTGTCTCGCCTAAGGTGTGAAAAGTAGAGTATACACCTCGGGGATAAGACTGTTTTAGTCTTGGGCGGTTGAACCCCTCACTGCACTCAGGACTCAGTCTTAATTCCCTCGCTTCGCTCAGGAATTAACTTATAACTCCCTCGCTACGCTCAGGAGTTAAATTGTGAGTCCTTCGTTATGTTCGGGATTCAATTCGCTCCCGTGACATAAAACAGTGCTTTATCCCCTTGGTGTATAATCTACTATTATTGCTCACCATAATACATGAATCCAATACAGGACTATGGTACTTAAAATTAGAGGTGAATAACAGGTCTTATCGCTAAACGCGATCTCTTCCAGTAAATCTTGGAAATTCAAACCAATCTTTATAAGTGGTGTAATCAATTTTTTTTATCACTTTGTCCGTGAGCATATTTTCGAACTCGACTACCAGGGATGTGCACGCTTGTTTTTTTATTCTTCTGTTTCACTTACTCAATGACTGATAATTTTACATCGTCTCCGTTAGGCAAATGTTGTTTGGAGGAGACGGGTTTTTCTGACCGATAAAGAATATGTGTATAGAAATGTGAAATTCTTCTTTTCTTGTCGACTAAAAGAAAGTGACATTGAAATTGACGATATAAAGAGATAGGTACTAACGAAAATGGGATTTCAGATAATGAATTAAGTTGCCTGAAAAAACAACATTTTTCTCTCTCTCGATATTCCATATTCATCGAGCACTAAAAACTAAACAAAAACAAAAACAGCAAAATCTATCTAAAAACTACTTAACAAAAAACAGCAAAATCTATCTAGTAAAACCGTGGATGGGCAGCTTTTACTGTCTCCCACTTTGTTTTGTCTAACTAAGCTCGACACAACATTGAGAACACGAGGAGCGAGAAATATCTCGCAAAATTTCACGTAAGTAATTATTTTAGTTGGGAATCTATTATTAACTTGTAATAAAATAACCAAAGTCTTTATTAAGTACCAAAATAGCCGTACCCTCAGCTAAGCCGCCGAATAAAATATAGTCTATGTCATGAAAAGGTACTGGTGTAAGTTGTATGTAGGGGTAATCACTGGAACCATAGATAGGTACTCATCCGATTTCTAAAAACTCTTTATCGTATTTACGTATTAGTTAAATAATTTTTGAATGAACGTGATTAATAGACCTTCGGAGAGGAAATAGGCTATCTGGGTTCTCTGTAAAACGCGTGGGCCTGATAATTAATATTTTCTCAAACATGCAATGAAATATTGACGTTGTGTTCTTCATAATGGGTTTCGAAGTGTCACGTTTCGGGCGGAGATCCTTAATGGCATTTCATACAAAATTGGAGGCCTGGGCCAGAAAGATGTTCCTTTTCAATTTCCATTCCACAATTTGTGGCACAGCATCACGGCGTTCAGCCACAAAAATTAAAGTTTGATTTCTAGGAGTTTCTATTTATTTATTTCATTGCATGTTTGAGAAAAGCACTATACATAGCTCGACGTGAAAAAGGGTAAGGTTTGCCAGCCTCATAACTAAGTGTACGTAATCTCTCGTCTATATGTACTCGGCCGGCAACCTCTTACTTCCCGGCCTCTGTAGTAATGTACTATTTTACCTGTTGATGGATACAGTCCACATGGAGGCAGCATAACCATCGCAGTTGCAGTCGTCGGCCTCGCCGCCGTCCCCGCTCGCCCACACGTAGATGTTGCCCAGACCGTTGCGACCCTGCACACAACGTAACACTATGTTGAGCTAACGTATAGAGCTACACTGAAATTACTGCCAACGCTACATGGCCAGCATTTTAGTCCTTTTGAGGCAGAGGCGTTATATAGACCGTGGAGACATTCGATTGTTCGCTTAGGGAAGTTGGTCTTTAAAAAATATTGTCTCTAACAAACAAATATTGCAAGTTAAACAAAAGCTTGCAAGAAATCCACTCAACCATAGTAGCTAAAGTTAACGTCAAAGAGTACATTATGTAGGTATGTACTGTCAAGTGCAAAAATATATATCGACAACATCCTCACATAAATAAGTACCAAAACCTTAATCCGCTGACATAAGAGTTATGGGACATATAGTAAGTTGTATGCACCCATATTTTTACACTTCACCTATATCATCTAGTGTAGGTCAAAGTGTCGATGCAATTATGGTGGATGAGATTAGCCACGGATTGTGGTAATTGGCGTGTAAAAAACGAGGAAAATAAATATCATTGATCATGGGTATCATTAAACTTGGTCCCAACGAATTAAATCCGATCAACACTCTCTCCCGATTTGTTTCAAACATTGCCCAAACCCAAGCGTACAAACCCTTTATAAGTATTATTGCCATCTGCCCGTCACGAGTCGTTTCGCCCGAGAAATCCCTGATGTTACCTTTCATCTAAAAGGATGATTTGCTGAAAGTTGTTCAATATCAAAGTACTACGTCCCTCTCTGTAGGTAATAACAGTAATAAGTCTTTACTGTATTTTGTTGCAAATTCATTAGCGTTATGTTCCCGCAGGATTAGCTAACTTTATGAATGCTCATAGTTGATGTTTTAAGTAGGTACTTACCTATAACTCTTAGTAAAATAGTTTAAGCTGTTTCTCGAGATGTTTTACACAACTTACACCGAAGTCAAGTCAGCTAGATATATATATATATATATATATATATATATCTATATAATACAAACTTGAAAAAGTATGCACTTTGGTACGGTTCATTTAATTTGTCAATATTTCGTATATTTTGGCGTTTACTACTACATCTGTATGAAGCGCTGAAGTAAGTACTACATCTGAAGAAGTCGTGAAGACTCGTGAAGGAATCATAATAGAAATATAAAAACTTAAATTTGTCACTTGTCTTCAGTACGTATTTATATATTTTACTTTCTATAAGTAATTAAACGGTCAACGTCAATGAAATATTTACTGTTATGATGGCTCACGGGATTAAAGCACTATGAGAGATTTAACAGTCTGATTGGCTAATAAACAGGGTAATATTAAATGTCGCAAAGTACATAAAGACCTACGACCAATTGATGTCGACTGTACCTACACATTTATGCCGGCTGTACACATTGGGCCAACGTTGGCGAGTGAGCAGGATGCAGCTATGTAAACGAATGAGATCGAATTATAGCCCTCTCCCTCTAACACATTGATCCTTCCTGCTCACACGCCAACGTTGGCCCAATGTGTACAGCCGATATTAGATTTACGGCTCTTCCAGACCATCAGGCGTTCGACCATAAATCGCAAATAACTTTTTTCGCACGAGGGGGAAACAAAACGAGTGTTTTATTGCGGCGATATAAGCGCTAAAGTGCTGGAGGCCTGGAACGAGAATCGGAAACACATTTATTCTATTAAAATGGTATTTGCTATTTCTTTATGTACCTACCTACCTACCCACATACAAGAACCAACTCGGAGTACCAACTACTGTCAAAAGGAAAGAGTATTTATTTGTTGCGTAACTAATGTGTTTAATAAGTCGTAGACCATACCATGGTCATGCTAAAACGTCAGAACGAGCGCGTGAAACATATTGAAACGTGATGGGATCATGAAATAGAGCAGCCTGAAGGGCTGTAGCTGCGGGTCCTGACTGGCCTGTGGATAGGCGCCACTACGGGGCTACCCGACTGCCGAAAGAAATACGCGGGCACTCGAGGCGCGCGGGCGCCACGGCGCCTACGGACTTCGGCATCTGTAGGGGTCATCGGGGGGGCATATGCCTAGCCAAACGGTCTGTTAAAAGTATGGTTATATATGATACAATCATTATATCGGAAATCGCCGCAATCCTACTAATGTATATGATTATAATTGATACGATTCACGCGGACAAAGTCGCGGGTATATACATGTGCCAAATATAAGCCATCAATTCGTGCTGCTGGTCTTGCTTGCCGCTACTTGGTTGGCGACTGCATCATATTCGCAGCTATCTAGTGGCCGTTCGCTTTCACTACCTGAGCTGTTACCACGAACTTCGATTGTCGAAGTTCGGGTATCTCTATCTCTATCGGACTTACATAACTCGAGTGACAAGTACACGAACTTCGAGATTCGATTTTCGTGGTAGCGCCGGTGTGCCGCCGTTGGTAGCCTAGTAGCTTATAACAATTTTCCACATTGAGGTATGCAAAAAAGTACATGATTTGTATTTTACTGCCTAAAGTACCCCAAACCTAACAACAAATACCTGTTCTGCTTAAGTATATTACGAGTCTCTATACCAACGCTAAACGGTGAGAGAGGAAATGACGATGTCAAAGGAAATGGAACGCCGACTCGTAACAAGACAAAATAGAACGATCGCAAGCCTCGATACCGGCGGCATCGCGTTTTGATATCAGGTGCTCAAAGGGACTTGTATCAAATTCATAGATTATAGTAGTGTTTGATCAATACCGAGAGTAAATCTTCTGAGATTTTCTCAAGAGGAAGAGGAACCGGAGGAGTAATAGGTAGATCCTCCCAAAGGTGTATTGCTGAAGGGTGAAACAATTTGACTGCAATGTGGGGATTGTGGGGAATGGAAGGTTTAAGGCAGGTTTAGGTGATTTGGAAATTATTGCATGCTTTGAAACGCCGTTATGACTAGATTAAGAAACAACAAGGTCTGATTTTTAGACATATGATTCTTGACTATATGATTGTTCATCTGATTTTATCGATAAATGATTGCTTAAAATTTCCTAGATATAAAAAAAAACCAAAGTTGGGGTCTGTATTTTCCTTTTTTTACTCGGCCTACTCAAACGATACATTGATTTTACAACACATTCAAGTATATTATTTTATCTCATCTAAAATCTCACTTTATAAAATTTTAATAAAACTTCACCAAATTGGGTATTTATCGAATTTGACGAAAACAGCGATTCCCGAAGAGTGTTACATCTCTTTTTCTCGTGGGCGGAAGGCATCAGCGTGTCTCTGTCTAGGTGGCGTGTATGACTCAAATCAAGGCATCCCCTTAAGGCTGCGGGAAAAACATTATTCGTAGGTATGCCAAATCACAATTGCGTTTTTTAATGAACGTTACACATTTCATTATGAAGAAGATTTACAAAGATAAAACCTGGAAGCTTATTCTCAGTAAGACACCTAATCTCTTTGCAAAGTAAAGTGTCGCGGTAATCCTGACTTGTCACTTTAGAAACTACGGCTTGAGTAGGTACTTAGTAAATACGACGCTAGAAAATCTACTCCATTCTGGTAAACCAAGTTGGCCCAATACTGTATAATAATCGTTGAAGACAAATTCAATACTTAAGTTACCCTCAATAAGCTCAATATAGTCAATATGGCTTCGGGTTGAACTATACGTTATATTTTATCCCCCGACTCCGCCTGTTTTCATTTCATTAATAAACGTTCTACACAAGTCTATTTTAACCAAAACGCCGTTAAGAAAGAGACAAAACACATTTTATTTAACAGAGGCATTTTAAGGGTAAATATGTAATATGTTGGTACTGACTAGATAAACCAGACAGCCGAATATACTGATTTTACACGTATTCCGGAGTAGCGAAAATCGAAGCAAAGAGAAGCGTTTTCTATTTCCCATCGCTATAATAGAAACCTAAACGCTTGGGAGTATACGTAGTTTGCAGAAGGAATCCATTAGGCTTAGGAAAATATCGGATTACTCCTCTGTTCAATTCCCTTAGCAAGCTTCCTGACCCCTGTCGACACCCCTTGGCGATCGGAATAGTTCATTTCAGACCAAGTGGGCTCAGTTCGGGTTGCACAGAGCGGTTCCACAACGCTCAAATACCGCGAGCCACCCGGTTGCCTCTTGGACACTAAGGGTGAGTTGCACCAAACCGTCTGTAATCGTAAGCGGTGTTCGTTAAAATTTGAATGTATGGAACGTTTGACAAGTTTCTATGGACTGACAGCTGTCAGCGCCATATTTAACGTTGATCGCTCTGTAATCGTAAGTCGGTGCAACCCGCCCTAAACTAGGCGCATTGCTCTGAATATCTTACGTCAGTGAATTTTCTGTGCCGATATTTAATGTAATAAAAGAAGGTATACATTAATTACATTGCGTCCATTTAAGTATATTGTATCGTCTATGTATATGTGTGTGTGTCAAGTTACTTTGTCTGAATTGAAATGTAAATACGGAATGCATCGAACTGAGGGCGTAGCAAGCTGCAGATATAAGAAGACAAAGCATTCGTCTCCCTCTGTCAAGCGGTGTAAAAAAGAGCCGAATATATGATTTTCTAATCAGGGGATATAAACAAAAGGCACCCCGCCCGATGAAACGAAACAAACAAACATGAAATGAAACAAAATAACATCGAAATGAAATCTTAAATAGTTCCAATCTTCTGCTGCCTGCACAGCATCGTTAATACGTAATTTCGCAAGGCAGACCCTCATTAACCGACTTCAAAAAAAAAGGAGCTTCTCAATTCGGCTATATTTTTTTTTTATTATTATTATTTTCAATGTTTGTTACCTCAGAACTCCGTCATTGATGAGCCGATTCGAAAAATTTTTTTTTTGTTTCACACACTCACGGACCCGGACGACGAAATCACAGCGTCCATCGAAAGATGGAACGCTGCGCTTTCGGCGTCCAACACATCGCGTACACTTCAGCGTTCCCGCCGGCGGGGACGTCCACCGCGAGACAACACAGACACATACAGTCCGCTTTCGTCCCGGTACCGCCGCATACCGGGTAGAGTCAGTCCGACGCAAGTCGGGCCTAGCTGAGTTTCTTGCTGGACTCTTCTCAGCTAGGCTAGGTTTTAGCGAACCAGCGATAAAACTCCCAGTAGTTCGATACCACTCACACCCCAGATTCGGTTGATACCGTTCAACCAATCTCACTGGAGCGCAAACTCTTAGAGTATTCCAGTGTACAAACTTCCCCGCGTGGTCGTGCCGGAGGCTTCCCCTGGATTTTCCCCAGGCCACCCTCCAACCACGCAGTTCGACCGCTATATTGGGTCCGTCCTATTATAGCAACAGTCAGGTTCAAAAAAAAAAAAAAATTTTTTTTGTTTGTATATACTTCCAGGTGGGTCCCATTTTTTTTAAATTCAGTTAGATGATGGGATCCATGAGCAATCGAGGGGACTCCTCAATTTTATTAGGCACGCGTGTAGTGATTTTGGTATTTTGTGTTATAACTCGTGTATTAACATCCGGAATCATAAATTTGGTGGCGAGGAATTGATGATGAAGACCACAGATGACTTATCGAATTCCTCAATTATGTACTTAAAAGTGCAAAAGTCCGTCACAGGTTCTGATAAGATTCCGTTGAAATAGGAACTAATGAAGTGCCATTGGTGATGATCTTGGGGAATCAATGGAAGTCCTCAAATATCGGCCCACATACAGCGATTCGGTTTTTTTTCTATAGTAATCAACGCATTTGCTATTGGAAATCAGTTCATGTGGTAAATTGTAAAAAAAAAATAGGAAATGTTCTCGTGGCTTGGCGGAGTACTAAATTGAAGTCGGTTAAAACTTTGTTTTTAAAGTAAATTATTATAGCATTAATTTTTATTTCATGTTAAGTACCTGGGTGTTTTCAAAAATCTGTGTACCCAATTAAGGTGAATATTAAAAAAAAACTGATTGTCAGTTCTGTGACTGCAATTCTTGAAAAGGCCCACCTACTTGATGCCATTCAAAACGTTCGTTGAACTAGACTTTGCTGAATCTACAAATAGATCCAGCTCTTTGATCGCTTCTCAATGTTATGTTGTATTATTTAAGATAGTATGATTCCGTGGGTAAGTAAGAGCGCTGATGCAGGGGACTCCAGGGTGGTGGAGTTTTTAACCATATATATACCTAAATATATATATATATATATATATATATATATATATATATATATATAGGGTGGGAAGCTGAGGTATAGCGTCGGCGGTAGCCTTGATAAGTGAGTCAGGGCTCCCACTAAATGCCGAGTGGCTTTCTGCGGTGTCAGTAGCGGGACATGAGCTCCAGCGGAGCCTCAGCCAGTCCGAGTCATCCACGTCCCCGTCGTCCACCCTGGGCACTACTACAGCCGCGCAGCCGCGCGACCGCCACCTCGTGCTGTAGTAGCGGAGGATGCAGGGCAGAGGGCGAGCGTTCTGCGCCCTAAAACAGAACCTGTCTCACTAGGGAGGATACCCGAAACAAACCGAGTCAGCCTGTGGACTCCGAGGTGGCAGCCCCACCAGCAGGCTAGGACACAGGACAATCACCTACTTGTCTAAACACAAACGATTCAAGAAACCGAAACAGTGCAAAACCGGACCGATCATTCACCGACGACAGAACGCGATGGCGAAGCACTGTGGAAGCCCTCTGCCCCATCTAGGGGCACACAGGACATTAAGTCAAGCAAGTCATATTCCTTGTACCACCCACCGCCAAAAACGACACAGAGGCGTCAGAGCACTACGGGCGCTTTTCGTTACATATAGACGTAAAGCTGCTACGGACTATGACGGTGCACTACGAGCGTAGCGTTGCAGTGAACACATTCATTGCCCAGAATCGCTACGCGCTATCTTAGTAGCCGATCCCGTGGTTTTCCTCGTATGTTGCGGAAAGCTACTAAGGTGGTCTGACGCATACGTATACGTCATGGGCTTTGAATGGGTTAATGGGATAACCATACATTATAAGTTACTAGCTTCCGCCCGAGACTTCGTCTGCGTGGACCCGGGATAAAAACAATCATAAACTATCTTTGTGCAAAATGTCATCCAAATCAGTTGTCCCGTTTAAGCGTGATTGAGTAACAAACAACCAAACATCTAAACATCCAAACATCCATCCAAACTTTCGCATTTATAATATTAGTAGGATTTCCAACTTGTTGTGGATGTTGTTGGCTTATAATGTCGGATAAAAATCAATTAGATTTTCAGCACCCCGAGTTCTTGACACTTTCATTACCAGGAACTCGCCTAGCGGGCGCCTACGCTGTAGACGCTTTCTGCTGCTTAGCGGGAAACGTTGGGATCGACTACGAGGCTAGCGCGTAGCGATTCTTGGCAGTGAATGTTTTAATTCTTGACCTTCGTAATTGGATAAAACCCAATCCCTGCGACCATTTAAAATTATTTAAAGACGGTGTCGTGTTAAGGTATTATAACCTAGATCCCAAGTAGACCAATGACAAGTCTTTCACTTTCACCGCCCACCCTACTAACTGCACATTATCTTTTATCTTCTAAGAAAGTAATGGATGGATTATTGGTCAATTATCTTAATGACCGCCCACTGTGTTAACTAGAGCCACCTCATATCAAATCGACCTTGGTCGTTCTGTTCTGGAAGCAAAGCAGTCGTTTTCTATTTCATATCATTCACAAACATTTCATCAACACAACATTCTGTAACTTTTCAAATAAGACAAAGTTGTTTAAGAAGCAGTCACTATTTTGATTGTTACCTATATTCGTTGTTCGTTGTCTTTAGGCATTCAAAATTATACACTGTATGTATATATTTTTTATACATTCCTACGGTCTATTTTGAATCTGTTTCAATCAGGTAGTACACTTTACCAAACAAAACCTAGCATGTTGACGCAACATTTTAAATCCGTGTGTATCGGACTTTAATTAAATTAACTGAACAAAAAGGACTGATTAAGATAAATGTTCAAACTCAAACAATGATTAACAAGGCAATCACAAAATTGCTTACGTTAAAGAAGATTTGCTAAATATGATTGCTTTTTGAGATAGATTTTTCGCAAAAAATACCAATAATATATAATAATTATTTACAGGTTTTGTCAAAATGTGTGTTCGTTCACTTGGCCTAGAAACCCGACGTTTGAATTGTCAATTTGTATTGACAAAGATTATCCGCCAGACTAACGCAAGCATGTCGCAGATATGCTTCATTAACGATAATTAACTCGAAATTACAGCATTTAATTAACTCAAGTAAATTTAGGGACAAATTCTTAACAATTTTCAGAAGACATTTAATAAAGTTTCGAGAAACCTTAATCAACGATTACTTATGGCAGACCTTTTGGCGTTTGGTTGGTATGGCGTAAATGAACTCGAATTTCTGAAAGCGGCTCTTAAAGATTAACCCAAATACCTGTTTAAAATATCGAGAGGAGTCCTTAATGAAGATTGACGAAAAAGTTTTATCAGGGTGTAATTTTAATGAGAACATTTATATTGTTTATTTAAGTATTTGTATTATATTAGGGGACAAATAAAATGAACAGTGCAAGTACAACTGCCGGTAGCATGGGGACGTTTGATCTATCTATTGCCATTTATAGATCAACATAAAAGAACTGGTTGTGTCGAAAATGCAATCGTAAATATTATACTTAATGGATATTTCTGACAGCGCCTGTTTAAAGTGTGTGTTTTATTTCCGGGTGGGGTAGGGCAACGCCGCCAGTGTCATGGGAACTTTCGGGGTTGTATTACTTTCAGAACACATATAAACTTACTTATTTTGAACTTGAGCGGGCGTTTGGAAACAAACAACTATCTACTTGGGAGTTTGTTCAATGAAGTGTGCTTTCAATTCTCAAAGTTTCAGTTTATATTCTACTTTAATCAAAAAGTATGTTTGTAGGTATAAGAGCTTTACTCGGTTATATTCATGTCTTTTCGGAGAAAACGATTTTGAAATGGATTTTTTGTTTTCTTACGTTACTTAATCTAATATGACGTAACGTCATATTGCATGTATGCTACTTATACCAATCTCTGATTATCTTCCTTTTTTCGGAAGCAGGTATCCTGCAGAATCGAGGAATGCAAATGCACATGTGACATGGTGAAGGAAGAAGTTAGAGTCGGATTTTTTTGTTGCAAATTATTAATAGGTATGTCAGTAGAAGAAGTTCGTGCCGCAATGGAACCTGAAATGCCCTTATCCGTAAACGTTCATAAAAAATATTCTGTTATCATCATATCCAAATATCGCTATAATTCGTTTGTCGTTGTGTGCAATTTAGAGTTTTGTGTTTGTGTGACAGGGACATAACATATTTTAGTTAACAGTGGTGTGTTAAGTTTTATTAGAGTTTAAGCGAGCGACAACATCGGTGCGTAAGGGTGCGTATACACGTTGACGTGGCGTACGCGTCACGCCATACATACATTTTGTCAGCGTATTTTAAGCAACGATGTGGTCAGTCTTTTATACTACGACGGTCGCAAACAAGCATACGTAAGCCCCTACAGAACAAGTAGTGGTGTTATTATGGGTGCGGTCTTAATATAATGTGGAGATACTTCCCCAGTTAGCCTGCTCTAAATATGAGCGACATGGCATTCAGACCTACCTACCTCTCAAATATGTTCGTATTAGAATTAGAGCCAAGTCTCAGGCATTGGCTCTACAAAATATCTCACAACGTTTTATGATAGAAGAGTTTCGAGACTTGGCCTCTTTTTTTATATGGAATGTTTTTCATGGGATCTCACTTCGTTTGGTAGGTTATTGTATTATTTTTAATTTTTTTATCCCAGTCACTGCAACTGTAACTTGTAACTTTGTAATCCTAAATATATTTAAGCAGTTGGTGTATCTAGAAAACTGGAACGAAATTGCAAAATATTTTAGATTTTCCTTTTTTTATACACTAAACACGAATTATGTTCTAAATTTGAAGCTTCTATGTCTGCTAGAAGTGCCTTAAAGTTTTGATGACCGGTCGGTCAGTGAGTGAGTGACAAAATTAAGAAACCTTGACTAGTTATAATTCTTAAACTACTGGTTTACATTGAATTATATTTAAATTTATCATGTTCATACAATGCCTGCTTGGTACTGAAAATTTAGGCTTCTAGTTTTATCCACAACGAAGTTATAAGGGGGTCGAAAATGCCTTGAACTGCTCCGAGAAAAGGATGGTACAGCCTTGCCGCTGTTTCGCTCGACTTGGCGGAGGATTTATCTCACCTCATTAACACCCCTCACGATGGCTCTCATAGTAGCGTTCCTCGGGCCGTCGACCGTGCGTCCGTCGTCCGTGGGTCCCCAGGACGCACTGTAGATGTGGATCTTATTGGGCTCGTGGCCCATCGAGTTGGCCTCGATGAGATCAGTCATGTAGGGCTGGTCGAGCATCCGGATTCCTGCGAAGAAAGTGTCAGTGGCTACAGCGGTATAATAAAATAAAATAAAAATAATAATAGCCTTTATTCTAACACATGCATCCTCATACTCGTAATATCTTATTTATATAATAATTTAATTTAATACTTTTCATTTCTTTTCTTTTCACGAGACAATAGCAATGTATCTTTGTTAATAATTCCTTAGTTTTTTATTCTTTATTTTACATTTCATCATATTCGTTATACATTATTATTATTGTTTTTCATTTTTTTGTAAATATCAAATTATTAAATTATATTTAACCAAAATATTATATTTTCACGTTTTGAATGTATTGTTTTATATTTCTAGTGATATGTGTAAAGGTTCAAGCTCACTAGAGCCACCCGTCGCCCGACCCTTACCGCCTCGCCTCGTAAATGTACTAACTACGGAGTTGCTATAGAAGAATACCTAACCGTTCCAGGCGAGGCGACGCGGGTCGGGCGACGGGTGGCTCTAGTGAGACCTTTAGTCGCCTCTGCGGCGTAGGCCTCCCCAAATTTCCACCATTTGGCCAGGCCGCGCCATTGTGATGCGAGTTAATACGTTTTGATATGTGTAGTGCATGACACAATAACATAGGTATCATAGACAACTTGTACGAGTAGTACGCTAGAAAGGTGAATGCACTAATATCAGGTTTCCTGACCCGTTTTCTATATCTGCAAAATCATTGAAATAGATACGGCGACCCAATTAATCGCTTGAAACCTATTTGTATTTATTACGCATGATGTAGGAAAATAATACGTGCAAAAAGTATAATCCATTTATTTACCCAATTTGAAATCTTACATTGTAACATCATCTAAGTAACATATCCGACCAGAATCTGCACTAACCATAATAATATAGTTGTAGGCTCGTGATAAAATTGATTATGTAGTGTTGCTAAATGGAAGGTAAACCATCAAATTATTGCATTATGAAGATATGGACCTTGAAAGTTTAGAAAAAATATTGTGCAAGATTAGATTTAAAGCTACCAATAGAATCTTTAGAAAGAAAGAAAATAAGTTTATTTCGCAAATATACAGAATACACAATAACATACATTTTGACATTGTGAAATGCGAAAAAGGAGTCCACTCAGTACAATGTCGAGCCACAGGACTCGACGGTGATATTATGTGGATCCTTGAGTTGCACGTCACAGGACTGCACTTCCATCGTAACAACACGTTACAGAACAAGTGAAATCAAAAGATACAGAAACTGGTTCGAATGGCATCGCAAAAAATTTTTAGGCCAGGTCACGGCCTATTATGTTGAATTGGGTCCTAACCCATGACCCGTCTTTACAGGCAGAGTCTAAAAATCTAGACTAAAGTATCCACCAGGAAGGGTGAGTATCAACCAGAGAACCACATCGCATTTCTTTCAGTTGGTGAATTTATTCTTCTCACGCCGCTCCGCTACCTCCACAGCTCCGATGGATCCTCACCCTAATCTAATAGCGGTGGGCGAACATCACCCAACCTCAATCTGCTCAAGGCTATTTGCAACACCTCAAATTGCACAGCGCTCACCGCAAAGCCGTCGATCACACTCAAATTACCAATTCAATTTCCCGGCGACACAGCGCTGACATTTGCTTAGGTGACAAGCTGTGATGTTCACAACGCTTGCAATTTTACTCAGGAAAACCATTTTAGCGCTGGCTTATCATTCTTAACCATCCTGTTACTGATCCCGGGCCAAGACATACAAGCTACAAGCAATGAGGCTGAGGCAAGACGTGCTGTGAATGCACAGTTTATATAAAGGTCGAGTGGCGATGAAATACCGACTTAATGAGAATGTGTCAAAATATTATGGAATGTTTTGCTGACACTTTTCATTTCGTTTTCAATTTGTTTCGCGCGTAAAGTTTCACGGTAAATAGTCGCCTTAAATCGTCAAGTGTAAAATGGTAGTATGATCTCGATTTTGCCTGACGTACCTAAATCGTCCGTGTCGCATTTGCATATTTGCTAGCGAAAGATGAACTACACGAATAATTATATCATAAAGCATTCGTCTTTGGAGCTATGCTTTATGTCCGACATAAACGCGATCATGCTAGCTGGGTAGGCCCCTACGATCGCTTTTTTTTCATGAATATTTTGTGAACCTCGTATTTGGAAACCTCCCTATACTGGTTTTAGTTGTCACGTTAAGTCAATATAAAAGATATTGAAGAATTCGTTTTTTTTTGCTTTAATTAGGTAGGTTATTTTACTTTAATTACCTTTCGAGGTTAATTCTGACTATTCTTAATATTATGTAATAAATTAAAAAAACTTCAACTTTTGATCTGACGACAACCCTCTTTTACTTACTCTAGTATGTTTATGGCTAAAACTTGACAGCTAACGTCGTTCTATTCTATTTTATTATACATCGTCACTAAAGCACTGGTCGTTCTATGCTTTGAATTATTCTGTTACCGAATTATTATTTTGGATTGTGCAAACAACCTGAATGGAATACTTATCAGTTCTTATCACATCCAATCGAGCCCATCTATCTATTGCCGCCTCTATTGTACCTACTGTTTATTTCCCGTTATTTGAATTGAATTCGCTTAGGTTTCAAGTGGCACGCTTACGTTGCATGTAGAACCGATGGCCCTTGAGACGGAAAGGTTCTCGAGTGGCCACGTACCGGAAGGCGCAGCGTGGGTAGGTCCACTGATGACCAGTTGAGGTCATCAGTCCAACTTCCCGAAGCGTTGTGGAACCGCCCTGTGCTACCCTAACTGAGCCAACTTGGACTGGGCGGAAATTGGAGGGAGGTGAAAAATAAATGTCGCCTGGTATTCGATTGAAACAGCATTTTATCATATAAACAGCGTAATACACACTTTCAGGCAACCGCTGTTTCAATCGGCTGCCTCGCGACATAAAAATATTTTTTTTTTTTTTTTTCTGTCTGCCCCACTCCAAGTTGGCTCAGTTGAGGTCGCAAACGGCGGTTCCTCCTTTCGCAGTTGCCTCACACCGCAACTGCGAAAGTCCATTCTACACGCAGGTGTTTTTTTTTATCAGAGCGCCAAAATTTATCTTCAGAAATGGGTGCCTTTCAGCCCTTGGTTAACAATCTACTATTATACCACGTCGGTAGCATAGAAGCTTACGACCCACCTGATGGTAAGTGGTTACCGTAGCCTATGGACGCTTGCAACTCCAGGGGTGTTACATGTGCGTTGCCGACCCTTTAATAATGTATATTCTCAAATTATATTATTATATTTATTTTCAAAGCATTTCCAACAAAGCTCCCTAAAGCCAAAAAAATTGGGTGTATTTTGTTTCAAATCGGGGTAAGGACCAAATTCTTGGCCGGTAGTTAGCCTGGTTAGACGGAAGTTAGCCATACCAACTGAAAAAGTGAAAAAAGTTCGACACAAAAATTAACCACAGAATTGTATTGTTAATTTTCGTGTCACAACGGAAAACTTTCATAGAAAATTTCATTGAGAGAACTAAGCTGGCCAAGAATTGGGTCCTTACCAACGAGACATTTTGAACATTCACTAGAAAATATTGTTTCCTTGCGTTGATTCCACGGTCATCTCAGTCAATCATCTTATTAATTTGGTCCCCTGTTCGGTATTTCAACCGGGATATTTGACACAAGAGCACATATCCTCACTTTCAAGTTTCTTTCATTCTGAATTTGAGAGACATGAAAGTAGGTACATGTCCCCTTTGTTAATACGCAAATGGAATATACCTCTAGGTACTGTGTTTTCCATGTTACCTGAGGTCTAAAAATTTCGTTAGAAATCATAAGGGCTCTTGTTCAGATCACGGAGCGAGGCAACCTCGGCTCGTAAACTGCCGTGTGGAAGGCAAGAAAAAACCACCACACTACACTACACTTACCTTAATGAGAGTAATGGAATACTCGGACTATTGATTAAGTCTGAAATAACTCCACCGCCAAGACCCTAGCACCGCGACTCCGCCCGCGTGGAGCTGGTTTATATCGTAGCTGCATACGAACGTTCACCCACCATTTCGGCCCCTAGGGAGTGATTTTCCGGATAGATAACTATATTTTGTATTTCCCCTTCCTTTCGAGACGAGAGTCTTTGACCAGTATGTGTTGCCAGTGATGACGTATGGCACGGAAACGTGGTCGCTTACTATGGCCTTTATAAGAAGCCACAAAGTCACCCAAAGGGCAATGGAGAGGGCTATTATGGGAGTTTCTCTAAGCGATCGCATCAGAAATGAGACTATCCGCAGCAGAACCAAGGTAACGGATATAGCCCTCCGAATCGCTAAACTTAAGTGGCAGTGGGCGGGGTACATTGCACGTAGAACCGATGGCCATTGGGGCGGAAGGGTTCTCGAGTGGCAACCACATACCGAAAGGCACAGCATGGGTGCACCCCACAAGGTGGACTGATGACCTGGTAAAAGTCGCGGGAGTCCGCTGGATGCGGGTGGCGCAGGACCGGCCATTGTGGTACTCTTAAGGGGAGGCCTATGACCAACAGTGGACAGCTTTCGGCTGATATGATAATGATGAAGATGTTCTTCCGCGGCAGTCAAACTATCTTTATACCAAATTTCATCTAAATCGGTTCACCGGTTCTAGCGTGAAGAGGTAACGGACAGACAGACACTTTTCCATTAATAATATTAATATGGATTTTGTTACGTTTAAACGGGTGCAAGAAAGTTCATAGCAATGCGTAAGTACCTACTATCTGCCCCAGACAATCATCAAATTGTCACGTAATTGCATTTATATGATTTGCTCACTGAAAGTTGCGAAGCTCAAACGAATTGCGAATACCAAATACATGATATTAAGTCTACATAGTTCAATGACTGGGGTTCCAATAGACCCTTTGATTTATGAGCGGAGCACCGGACATATTTAGGAAGATGAATGATCTGTCTAGAGGGCAACTGGGTATTAACCGTATCATTTTCTTAGAACAAGGTCAAGGTTCACGGATGGAGGGATGTTTTCACCAACGTGTAACAATCTCGTACAATAAATAGTTATCTATATAATTATTTATTTATTTAAACTTTTTTTTAAGAAAAAATATCGTACAAAAGTCGGACTTAATGCCATATAGCATTATCTACAAGTCGAAACTTAGGCAACTCGGAAAAGATTGTGGGCCGTGCAAATAACAAATAAAGTACAAATACATTACGGTACATACAACATATTTACACAAATACACAAATTACATAAATATATGTGCAAGATCGTCCCCAAATATTTACAATACATACATACTTACTAGTGAAATTTTCAAACCCGAAACTATATATAGTTACGTGTATTGTAGTAGTATTATAGGACTTTTACTTTTTTATATGACCAACTGACTTATAATACCGTAGAACCTAGAAAGCAGTTTTTTTCACAATAGGTAGTTTATATAACCTGAGTACCCAATATGAAGGGATTTTCCAAAATTGCACCCTCAAGGACGTAAACAGGGGGCTGAAAATTTGTATGGGGATGGAGTAAAATTTTAAGTGTGAGACGTGTTTTTAAGTAATTTTAGGGTTTTGAAAAACCCACCCGTAAGCGGGTTAAATAGAGTTGCAAAGTTTGTATGGAGGAAACTCTTTTTATGAGGTTTAAAATTAAAACTTTATGAATATATTCCTTATCACGACGATATAAACGATTTCCACGCTGACGAATCGCGGGCAGATGCTAGTTTAATAAAATTTATCCCACACCCAATGGCAACAAGCAAAATTTGGCAACAAAATTCTCTCCAAAAAAAGTAAGTCTAATTTGATACACGTAGCTTTTGATAAGTATTAATTACATTTTAGTGTTCCACACCAGCATTTGTCCCAAGGAACACTTTTAGCTGTCTGTCCGTCTGTCAAATCACAGGCGCGCGGTTTTTTCGAAAACCCCTTGACAACGAAAGCTGAAGTTTGGCATATGTATGTCAATTCATGTCCTAGTTACATAAATGAAACCAAAAGGCGTATGCTCTATTCAAGGGGGCAGTTTTTGAGGTAATAAGAAGTACATTTTTCGACAAATTTCCCGTTCTAAAGGAACAAAACATTCCACTTTAGGGCGAAGCAATATATATGCTTTCTGGCGACAAACGCTTTTGTCAGCACCAGAAAAAAATTCTACGAATTGTAATTGGATTTCGTTCCAATCGTAACCAACTGGGCGAGTAAATTAAATAAACTAGCGGACGACGGTAACCAAATCATTTTAAAACTTCCTGTGCGCGTCGGACACTATTGGGAAATTAATATCCAATTTGGTATACAAGAAGAGCAAAATTGAACAAACCTTATTAATATTCGCAGTTTGTTTAATATATGGTTGGTTGTATGGCTGTCATGTACCTATACATATATTGACTTTATTGAATCCAGGAATGTTTCATTACTATTTTTTCAAAGGTAACGCATTACATTTTAAACAGATTCAGATCTGTAAATCAGTTTTTCGCCTTCAACGATGGGGCAACCAATCGCCCCCTAACCTCCCTCTACATACAACTGTCTGTACTTTTTTATACTTTTTGTAAATATTCATCTGCTTTTTGTAAAATTTGCAGAATTTTTGAAGTGAAAACTTCTTTAGCGGCGCTGTGCTCTTTTAGGGATGGGGAAAATTATTAAACTCGCCACAGGTGTAAGAGCGTAGGAGGTCACGTGACCGTAAGATTTAGTGTTGCCATTTGCCGGAATACAAAAAAGCGGGAGTTGCGCTTCAAAACGCGGATTTTTAATGAAAATGCGGATTTGCGGAATACGTTTATAGGTTTTTTTGATGTAAGTCGTACGGGGCTTAGGGGCGGAGGCGGGGGAGGGGGGAGTTTTTTTAATAATATGGACTTTTAAGATTTCATAAGTTGTTATAGAAACATTAAAATATGAAGGAACCGCTCACTTCTTCACGGAAGATTCACGGTTGTATGATACTAAAAGCACCCTTAATCGTGACATCGTAATAGTAGATATAATTTAGAGCTCGCTGTATATTAACTGAATTATAATAAAAAGTTTAACCTACAATTAAATCTCTATTAGAGTAAAATATGTGTGAACCAGAACCAGACAATACCGCTTGCATCGTTGCCGACAATCGTGCTACTATACGTAAGTCGACAATTTCGTAACTATAGTTTAGCTTAAACATTAGCAGGAACCATGACAAATAACTTTGCAGACAAATATAATATTTTATAAATAAGTATCTACTTCTCGGTGTTGATTATATCAATGCGTATGGCGTTGGGTCCTTTTTTGTACGATAGGTTCTCAATTCATAACCGAACCATTCATAACGGTCGCTTTTTTTAATTTAGGACATTTAAAAAAAACATTATTTGTGTTTCAATGCTTTGTCAGGATTGTAACTTCAAGTTCGTGACTGTACATGTATAAAGATTAAATAAATAATTATACCTGTAACGTATATTTTTGTAGAAAATAACTCTTTTAAGACACTAACGTAGCGCTTTCCACTACTCTGCTAGTCGAATGCGTAACGCGTTGTTCGTACGTCAGGTAGATTTTAATATAATTTTTTCTATTGTAAAATAACAGCTGAGTTGTCATAAAGTAAGTTCAAAAAATTACGTAATCACCCCTCTGTATCCCATAACTGGTCGTATATGGGCACAACGGTTTGTAGCATAGGCATGTCCGTCATATACATTCAAAGAGTTAGAACACGGTTTAATGTAATTGAATATTCAGACCAGCATAGTTTTTGCCACCGCTAATTTATTTCAGAAGAAAGGTTTCACCGCAAAAACCCTTTTAATTTCAATTTCACTTCGGAATAGATTATTCAAAGGCAAAGAAGGGTTCTTGGAGTATATAACGCTTGTCGACAATTCTCAAGCATTCAAGTAAACCTGGCCTCCGATTATGTGTAGTTTTTTCGAACTTCGGGATCAAATTATACTAGGAAAACGCAAGTCGAGAAAGGTTGTAAATTACATGTGCGTCAGCAATCAAATCGATCATTGTTTAATCTCTTAATGAGACCACGACCGAGGTGTTTGAGTTTACTTTGCTCAATAAAAAGCGTGAGAAGGGAAAAGTGTTGGATAATATCGGGTTGTTTCACTGGGATGGGTAATGTAGGCGACGCGCTCACCAACCTACGTGATGCACGCGAGCTGGCAGGCTGGCCGGTGTGGCCGCCGGTGTCAGCGCGTGTGTTTTGTTTTATATTATTGATTTTTCACATCTTCAAGTGTTCCTGTTGTTGTTTGTTTATTTTAATAATTATTTGCGCCCTTTATGTTATTGTTATGTGTAAATAGTTCCTTGTGTATTCTATGTTTTCTCATTGCTAGTTAATAATAGTGTGCTACAAATTAACTGTAAATATCCAAACGTGTGTGTGTCTTTCACCGTCCTCAGCCTGCAGTGACAAGGTAGAAAATACTTAAGGTTAGCTACGGTCAGCTATAAAAATATGTATTTGATTTTCAATTATATTCCACCTGTATACGTTCGCATACATATTTATAGACGTGACTACCTGTACCTAAATGTTTCAGTGCTGGAGATTGTCACAATAGTTGGAACAAAAGCTCACAAGAATGGTGTCAGACATTGGGAGGTCTACATTACTTTACTCTTACTAACTAGATTTAGAAACGTAGACGACAGCAATAACCTACAAAAGATATGATGGCCGAACAAGAAGGAATTGCCTGCGAAGAGTGCCAAGTGAGTTTTAGAGGTGTCTAGAAATACATGCTAGGCAATTCCGGTCAGGGAGTTTTTATTTATTTTACTTAATGTGAGGAATTGTATTAAAAAAATAAGGGAAATTTGATAATCACGTGGAAATTATAAACGAATATTTAAAATACGGCATTTCGTCGTCTCGCACCGACAAATTTTGTATGAATATTTTTCGGCTTCACAATCACCGACGACGCCTAAGACGTGTTGCTCCGTAGTTTATTATCACAAATATACAGGCGATATTGCCATATTTATTTAAGTAGGTTAAATATTTATCAGTCATGTTCACGTACAAACCACGATAAATATTCTCACATTATGATGGTTTTATATATTAGACTTTAGACAGTGACGTCACTTCATATTACGCGCCTCCATCGAAATTGATTAAACCCTGCGGCCGTTTTAAAGTACGGCTCCAAAAGAACATAATTATTTTATCCTACCTTTTGCGACTAAAATGTTAATCCAAGTCTGATAAGTGTTCCTCTTGAATTTTCATGTGTTTGAGCAGATTGTGAGCGCGCGTCAGCATAATTGCAATCCCGTTCCAAGACGTTAAATTCCCGTCCCGGAATTAAATTTTGTCTGCAGAGACCGCAATTTTCTTGGCATTTTTAAGCTATCAATGTAACTAATCATTTATTGACCTTTAATGTATAGGTATCGATTGCGATATAACTATACGTAATTTCAAAAGGGAACGTATAAGCGCAGCGCCTAAAATTTTCATTAAAACCTGCAACGTAACGTCTTTCTTTGTATGTAAGCAATGGGTTAATAGAAGAGCTTCTATTAAACTGATACGCCTCCTTTACTATCCCAACAGACTATGAAAAATCCAGCGCCAAATAAAATATAGTGGTCTTGGCGCCGAAAATAATTTCGTGCCTTTTGGCGTCGAGGCCCTTGGTTCGTGGGGCCCTGGAGCCCTAAGCCTCTTCAAAGAGAGGTCGAAGAAGTTTACAGATGCCACCGGTGACCGATGGGCTGGCAGTTATCTCGGAAAAGAATTAGCTTAGCTATTCAGCGAGGTAATGCTGCCAGCATCTTCGGCACAATGCCGCAGGGGCCATTTTTAGATTTAGTTTAGTTGTAATTAATTTTATTTTTATTTTTAATTTATTTTTTTAATTATTACTTTAGTGAATACTTAAAAAAACGTACTAACAACAATTCACATAACTCAGCAACCGATAAAATAGATATATCTTGTAAATTGATAACTTGGTGACTAATGTTGTACGTTAGCTACTCTATTTATTTTAAAGATTCATCTATCTATTAATAAAATCAAAATTTAGCCTCTTTATAGACCATCGCACCTAATTATTTAGCAACTAAATTAATAAATCGTATTCGTAAAATTTGCATAGCATCTGAAAATTCATGGCAACACACCTCGCGAGATGATTGTTGTACAGTGTTCGAGATTTGGAACTGGTCTTTTGACACATCGCGACACCCATATAACGTAAATTGGCACTGCTCATCGAAATACTAAAAAAAGTTTCAATAGCTTCAGAGTTACAAAACAAAGTTCAATCTCCATGCACGATCTTTTTAGCACTTATAAAATGATTGTCATATTTTTTTAAGGCTTATTTGTATAGAAATTAGCATTGAAAACTCGGTATGCAAACCTTTACGTCCTACGACTTTTTATTTTTAAATTTAGTGATATACTGTTTTAATCGTTTGGAGTCTGTCAATTTAGAAATAAATCGATATGAATCAAATAATTGTGAATGGGAAAATAACAATGTATTATTTAATTACTGTTACGATAGTACGAAATAAAATCACATCGATCGAAACCGACATATTTGATTGTGCAAAATGTTGCCTTTGAAAATATGGCATTGATATCTGCACGGCGCGCGAGCTCTCTCAATTTTTCTCGCACTATCAGTCTCTCTCTTTACTTACAGGTCACTTGTGTTAGCAGACGACAGTGTATAGGCTCTATATTTGATTTCCTAAAAATAATTATTACACAGAAATCAATCGATTCCTTTTATTAGCCATCATCAATCGTAATCGGATGTTATGACAATCGATTTACTCTAGCCACATCACTCTTTACATCATATTGGAACTGTCCAAAGACCAGTCCCAAATCTCGTACACTGTAGTTTAATTTCCCTTACCAAAAAACTTACTCATTTTATGATATTGTATTATGATGGCTTTAAAAACCGGTAGGTATGGGTTCGTTCGGTTACTTCGTGCCCCTCAGAGTAGAAAGTAGGAGCCCCGCGAAACCGGGGCTTCGTCGACTTGCTGGCTCGCCTAGTACTTATGATGAACAATAAAGAAAAACTATTTTGAGCTTTCAGAGCGGAAAGTACGATCAAATAAGTAATTGAAATAAGATTTATCATTGACCACTATTTTATGGCCATAATAAGTAAACTTCATGTTGAATTATAATAGATTCGTCGTTTTGACGGCCGCTTTAGCCTAGTTGGTAGTGACCCTGCCTATGAAGCAAGAGGTCCTGGGTTCGAATCCCGGTAAGGGCAAAAATTTATGTGATGAGCATGAATATTTGTTTCTGAGTCATGGATATTTTCTATGTATTTAAGTATTTATATCTATTATATATATCGTCGTCTAGTACCCATAACACAAGCCTTACTGAGCTTACTATGGGACTAGGTCGATTTGTGTAAGATTGTCCCCTTATATTTATTTATTTATTATTTATTTAATTACTTATGCGAACCGAACGTATAAAAATATTGGTCACTATATGAAATTAGAGCTATCATTGACCACCCCCGCTGTACCCGCATTTACATTTTTCGTTGTCTCATCATTGCCGAAATACATCCACTGCTGGCCTCCATAAGCCTCCCTCAAAGAGTGCCACAAAGACCGATCTTGCGCCACCAGCATCCAGCGGCCTCCCACGACCTCTACCAAGTCAGTAGTCCACCTTGTGGGGTGCGCCTGCCGGTAGGTACGCCACTAGGGTGGAAAGGTTCTCACCTTTCCATCCCAATCGGCCATCGGTTCTACGTGCAATGTGCCCCGCCTACCGCCACTTAAGTTTAGTTATTCGGAGGGTTACCTTACTTCTACTGTGGATAGCCTCATTTCTGATGCGACCACGCAGAGAAACTACTCTCTTAGCCCACCATTACCCTTTGGGTAACTCTGACCCTTCTAATGGGGCCCATAGTAAACGTTATTTTTCTATGTACCAATAGAATGTATGTTATCACTCACCAGCAACTTTCGAATGGTAGGCCACGCCGACGCCGCAGACGCCGTTGTCTCGCGCCGCCGCTACCTCGCCCGCGCAGCGCGTGCCGTGGCTACGGATCAAACATCACTATTACCTCGGATACCTTAGATTTTCATCATTTTATTTACTACCACACTAGTCGCCTTTGTACTTCGATCTATTGTGTGACATGTATATTGTTTAACCTGTTATTGTGTACAATAAAGTGCTCACATACATACATACATACATACGAGTCTTTAGTCAGCAACATCTAGCTAGTTAAATAAATTAATGTTATTCTGCAAGTAGGCAGTAATGGCACTTTTACAAATTTTAATACTACCAGCGTTTCTGAAAAAGAAGACCACTGTTAAGAAGGAACGCCGAAACAAACTCAACAGTCAGTATTTTTTTGCCAAAAAAAGCTTAATACAATGATAGTTCCTAACCTACTTAAAACAAGTCAAACTGAATATGAATACAAAGAAAAAAAACATCATAAATGCGTTGTTCTACAGGAACACATGTCCCAATAAGCTATATGAATGATTAAGCTATTTTGGACTCTGGTTTGGGCCATGTATTTCTGTCAGTGAGATAGTCCTCAAACCTGTAATAATAAGCCTTTGACATCAATGTTTTTTCAAGTAATTTTTAAGAGCTAGAAAAGGTAGAGCCAAAATTTCATTGGGTGATTTCATTAGGGTTAGAAGCAGCCAAAGTTGCCAAATATACCGGAACACGTCTTTATTACTATGCTAGTAGGAGTAAGGATGTGTTACGATACATTTGGCAACTTTCGCTGCTACTAACCGTATGATGCTGACTGCACAATGGCAAATACTAGTATTTGCCATGCAAGTGATTTAAAAGTTGTAAAAAAAATCGTTTCAGAAGTTGCAAAAACTTCGCTGTGGATGTCACTACGATCCTCCTTAAGGTGTAATTAGAAGAATGGAAGAGATTGAAAGATTCGTCGCCACTATAGCGGACCCACGGTAGCTCAATTGGCAAGAGCGATGGATGGATTCCAGAGGTTGTGGGTTCAAATCCCGCTCCAAACAAATAATTTATAAATTTTACACTATGTTCGAAAAGTGATTTTATCTCTAACCGCAATGTTTTCAGCAAAATTTCAATAATCTTTGTTCAGAGCCACAGAGACTACAGAGGTTAGGTTGGGTTTGTTCTATAACAATCCTGAAAAGTTTACAGTTTGTGAAATTGGATTACGTTAGTAACCCCTATTATATATCAGCAACAAATGTAGCTACGCTGCCGAAGTGCTCAAAATGACCTTAACGCGACTCTAATGTCAAGAAGATAAGGACTGTCTAAATAATTTTGTGCGTGTTATTTTGCGTAGCTACTTCTGCTTCTGACTGTACCTACATTATTTAATCGTATGGCATATATTATTTAGGCCTTTAAAGTTTGTTACTCTTTAGTACCACCCAGGGGACACGTGCAGGGTTGGGGTAGGTAGCTCCTGCGGACGCGAGTAACAGTTGTCCCCCCTTTCTCAAGTGAGTGGGCAACTCGACTGTTAGAAGTTCTTAAGCCGCCCGAAGGCCTCATACTGTACCTACATAACCACTCATTACTCCACCATCATTCGTTTTTATATGTCTCATAGCTGCATGGTAAGCACAAGACCACATGAAGATGAGTATGAGAATGTGGTACATTTTAATATTAATGGACTCTATGTCCATCTCTGAGCCCGTTTTTAGTGTACCTACGTCATTTATAAACCAAATGTCCTAAAATTTCAAATAGTCAACCCTAAAAAGGATTCTATAAAATAACCATAAATGCCTAATAGGCATGATGACAGTAATTGAAATTCACTAAAATATGGTATTTTCTAAGTGAAATTTTTATCATAGAATTCGAATAATGGTCATATTTTTTTATTAAGTAAGAGATTATTGTTAATTTTGATAAAATTAAACCGAAAAATACGGACGCCCGCCATGATATTTTAAACACCAATCAGAGCGCATGACGACACACTTGTATAAACAAATACCCATAACGGCCATTACCACAGATTACAGAGATAACTTACGTACTGAACGAATAGTAAGACAGGGATAGAACCATGTTATCTGACAGGTCTTCATATATGTCATTGTCTCCGCTTTCTCGCTTGCACGGCCGCGCAAGACTTGGAGCATCCAGGTAGCAAAAAGGTTTGCGTTGTTTATACAAACGTAACGTCACTCGGGACGCCATGACACTGACAAGCGTTTAAACGCCAACTTGAAATTTAAAAACTAAAATGCATTTTTTTCCTACTTAACTGTTATATTCTCTTGAAAAATCTTATTCGTTGTACATAATAAATGTTTATAAACATTATAGTTTTTCAAAATATTATGGGACTAATGTCCCATTATCAATATAATATACTCAAATAACAAAGATGTAAAAACAAGAAAAACATATATATACCTTAGAGTAAAATACTATAGTAAAAAAATGGCCAATATCACCCGAGGGCAGCGTGCTCAGAAGGCTGGCACCATTGCCACGTTGTATTGCAATGCTGATTCGCTGTGCCAGCTATGATCCAGCTTTCTGGTCACGCATTGATTCCATAAACATGTATTCAAATTCAAGTTAATATATTCACATTTCTGTAATATAGTTTCTAAAGAATCAGAGGCATTTAGAACGTAGGGCGTAGGTATTTTCCTAAAAAGTTTTCCCTCAAGTCCTCCCACGCCTTATCACCGACTTTGGTCCTCTGTCGTTTGTTAATTCAGTTCCTAAACTCGATATGCCTAAGAACTATTATTTAAAAGCAAACTCCAGTCATTATGAAACTACTCCAATTAAGTACAAGTGATAACTCAAATTATCGAGTAGAAGAAGTTGGTGCCAATGGCGTTTTACATATTAAAACCACATTGTTGGTATTCAATTCTGGCAAGCGAAAGTTGAATAATGAAGTTGAGAATTGTAATTGCTTTTACACAGTCGTTTTCTTTACAGGTAAAGATCGGCCCCTATTTCACCAACTTGACAATTGTCAGCGACATATGTCGGCTTACAATTCGACATATGTCGCTGACAATTGTCAAGTGACAGGTGACAACTGACAATTTTGTAAATTATTTCGTATAGAAATGCATATAAACATGACAAGCATTTTGTTACAATTGTCCTAATCATAAGCGAATGACAATTATGTTGTGAAACAAGTTACATTTTTCCAACTCGACATATTTGTAGATTTGTCAGTAATTGTTGACATGAGATCGAGGCTGTGTCAGCTTATCGTTACAATTGTAGTGTTGTTAGTTAGAAAATGGCTCTCCGCGAAAGCAGTAGTAGTGACAGTGAGAGCGATTTAGATGAGTTCGCATATAGGAGAATATATAAAGAACGAATAAATTTCTCCTTTGACGTCACTGACTTTGCATTTAAAGAAAAATTTCGAATTAGTAAAACCAGTGTCGAATATTTAATAAATGAAATCGGTGCAGTTATTGACCACCCAACTACAAAAAATAAAGCTTTGACGCCATGTCAGCAAATACTGTGTACGCTGCATTGGATGGGTTCGGGATCTCAATACCATGTTAGCGGTGACAAGCACGGCGTTTCGAAGGCAACGATCCATCGTTGTGTAAGGCGTGTTACCACTGCAATAGTCAATCAAATATTTGTTAACGAAGTACGTTGGCCAGCAAACACAGGCTCTATCTCACAATTATTTATGGAAATTGGTAAAATTCCAAGAATTGGTGGTATTGTTGATGGATCGTTAATACCTATCGATTCACCTCGGCAGAATGAATACATGTTTGTGGACCGTAAAGGTGACCATTCGATAAATACCATGGTTGTTTGTGGGCCTAATTTGGAGTTCTTTTATGCCAGTGCACGATGGCCGGGCTCTGTTCATGACGCAAGAGTTTGCGTTGTTCTTCTTTGGCACAGCAGTGGGAAAATGGTTGGAGGCCATTTCCAAATGCCCTTATTTTAGGAGACAGCGGATATGGTATGAAGAAGTGGCTGATAACACCGAACATCCCCATACAAATACCAAGAACGGACGCAGTAATGCGATTTTTGAGAGCATTTAAACATGTAAGAAGGATGGTTGAAAATGCTTTGGGTATATTAAAGGAGAAGTTTCCCTCTCTAAATCATCTACGTTTGCAACCATTGTCAGCGTGCAAAGTGTTCTTAGCGTGTGTTACCCTTCACAATCTAGAAAAACGCCTTGGATCCGAACATTACATACCTTACGATTATTCAAATAACGATGTGGTAGATAATGGCGATAATAATCGGGACAACATTGAAGAGGACAACAACGAAGCAATGGACCCTGAAGCAATCGAAGTATTACGGGAATTGATACAAAAATTTAATTGAAGTACTGTTTATTATAACTGTTTTATTTAATTTAATTTGATAACATTGGAAATTAAACTTAAAATGCAATAAAAATGTCATATTTGAAATTATGTCTCATATTTACTATGAACGAATTATATTGCAATTTGAACTTTCCAATTTAGCTGTAACATTCCAAACAATAAAATAAGAAAAATGAGGTTTATTATGTACGGTCGAGGAATCTAAATATTTGTCACTTTTAAACTCTATTTCATTGACAAAAGTGCTATACATTCAGTTTCCTCGACTACCACTCGGAAGTAATGACTGTTTTACAATACTCTTGAGTGTAGATATATATACAATTATCACATAATGAAAGAAAGTAATTATTACATTTTTATGCGATTATTCTTTATGTGAAAAGAAATATTAGCCATTAATTAGTTACAAATTAAATAGTATTTACTCGTGAGGGTGGAACACTTTTTTGAACATCCAAATTTTCCGATAAATTAACTAAATTAATCTCAATAATATTTTGATCGTAGTAAGGTTCAGTGAAATTGGAAACTTCTCTAATGTTTAGCTCTTTCTCTAATTTAAATAACTCTAAATCAAGTTTATACTTTTCCCGTTTCGCTATTTCTATTTTCTCCTTAGTAAGCAATATATCAGCCTCGAGCTTTTCCTTTTTTAAACGATAAATAGGTTTGCAGTGTGTACTTGTTACGTTTCTGTTATCTATATTTTGCGATATTTGGGGTGTATTATCACAACGCGAATCTTGCAGTGTAGGTTCATCATTTAGTATTTGAATGGCTTCCTGTGTTCCAGAGGATTCAGGAACGTCCAATCCTTCTAAAACCGGAGTGTTTTTCCCTATTATATTGAGAATCATATCATCAGCATCATCAAATTTCCATTTTTTCCTCCCGCAGATCCCGTTTGGTGTCGGTTATCCCTTTTTTCCTAAAACAAATTTATAAAATAAATTAATAACTTTGAAAGCATTATAATATATATTTTTTTTATAAAATATTCAGAATCCCTTTATTGCACTCCCAAAGAAACCATTTAAATAATATTTTTCGCAAATAAGGGATGAAAACTGGCTTTTGTCCTTTCCTAGTGTGATAGAACCAAGCCATTTGTAGGAGTATTATACCTTCTACCTCAAAGGCAAAAAATCCTTATAGCGTTGCATTTAATCGCATTTCATCTCGACCGTATAATTAAAAGTATCGCTTTTTGTCTGAATCGTTTAGTTTTTTTGGTCGCTAATAATTTAGTCACATTTGTTTATTTTTTCTTCGGGATATCATACTCAAAGGAATATTATCTTTGTTACTAATATATAACAAAGATAATATTCCATTGAGTATGATATCCCGAAGAAAAACTAAAGTAACACTCATATAATATCTCGCGGTCATTAGGTACTTACTAACTATGTTTTAATGTTGTGTGAGTGGCCTCAATGCTGTTGCCGATACCTACAGAGTTTTATTGCAAACATAAATTAATACCTACGTCAAATATAATAGCGTTCCAAACATACATCGATGGCGGTGAAATGCGATTAAGTTATTATACTATACGGAAAATAAGATGGTATAAATTTCATAAGTACTAATTACAAATTGCCTCGACAATAACTACGAGGTATTAAAAATGTATACTCAGTACTTACTATTGTCCTCTTTCGCCAATTTTGCCACGTGGTATCTCTTAAGTACTTCCAATCTTTGTCATAAATGCCTAGCTCTTGTAATTTTTGAGAAATTTCCTTCCACTTTTTGATCTTCATATCAAATGTTAAGTTGTTGTCAAATTTACCAAAAAGTATTGCTTTATTTTCCGAAATTAAATTTAATATCGTCATTTTCTTGGTCTTATCCATTGTTATATTTTTCAAATCGAAACGCTCGCTTGTGTGATGTGATTATTGGTGGAATGACTTGAAAACTATTTATTTTTATGAAAAAGGCGGTAAATAATTGGGTAGTTTTAAATAAGTTAAAGGCAAAGGAAAATCCCTTTCAGCCAATGATACATTTACAGCCAAAATGAAAAAAAAAGTTGTTTCCTTTAGTCGTGCCTTCATACAATGCCTAAGTGAGTAGGTAGTGTAAGTACTAGTCTAATTCTATATTTTAATAAAGAATCCATTAACTAATACCGACGATAAAATGGGCTTTTCAAACTTGTTCGTATTAAAAAAACAATAAACCGATTAACTCCTTTTTGTTCGTTATAAAATAAAATAAAACTGACATTGGATTGAGCATTGGATTATTTATTTTTAAATCAATAGTACATTATTTGAATGAGAAGAAGACTAAATGTATTAAATTTGTCACGAATCACGCTGAACACGAGCAAGGGAGTGTCTTTGTGAAAGATGAGGAATTGGAACTAGTTGATAGCACAGTTTTTCTTGGTTTAACGTTAGATTCTAAGCTTCAATGGGGTCCCCATATTGCTAATCTCTCGAATAGACTGAGTTCTGCAGCATTTGCAGTGAGTAAGATCCGTCAATTAACAGACGTGAAAACAGCTCGATTAGTATATTTTAGCTACTTCCATAGCATTATGTCATATGGTATTTTATTGTGGGGCAGTGCCTCGGACATTCATTCGATTTTTGTTCTGCAGAAACGGGCTATTCGGGCGATATATAGATTGAAACAGAGAGACTCACTTAGGGATAAGTTTAAAAATATTAATATCATGACATTGCATTGTCAATATATCTATGAAAATATTGTGTATGTACATAAAAACATTGTCAATTTTAGGAGAAACTGTGACATACATAATATTAATACTAGAAATAAGCATAAGCTCGCGGTGCCCGCCACTCGGCTCCAAAAAATAAAAAAAACATTCATGGGTGTAAGGTTTTATAACAAACTTCCTGGAAACGTAACTGAGTTATCTATTAATAAATTCAAAAACTATGTGAAACGTAAACTTATTTCGAAAGCTTATTATAGCGCACAAGACTACATGAATGATAAAACTTCTTGGGAATAATTTTGACTGGATTTATAATTTATTTATTCCGTTTGGAAAAAGTTGACATTGTGTTTTTAATTAATTATTCTCGTTTTATTTATTTTTTGACATTAGATTGTCTTTCTAGAAACATTCTAGACTAGTATTTTTTTATATAAAATTTTAAATATTTCATATAAATGGTACTTTTTATGTTTAATAAATTACTAAGTAATTAGCTTAAGATTATGTTTCTACCTGACGATTTGAAAGTGCTTGTTACTGGGCCTACTTGAATGAATATAATTTTGAGTTTGAGTTTGAGTTTATTTACTATTAGTACATACCGAGGCAGATATAGTGCTTTTTTCCAAAAATCGAGGAAATCAAATAATATTTTCAATAACAGCGAGTATGTCAATAACCTAGGTATTAAGTTCCCACCCAATATTTTTTTAAAGTAGGACCACGACATGTCTCGTGCTGCCAGTTTAAATTGATATACGAATAATAATAGCATTAAAATAGATCACAATTATATTGTTGTGTAATTAAAATTATTAAAGATGTAACGGGAAAAACATATTTAAGGCATTTTTATAAACGTCACTTCGACTTACAAAAGTAAGCGTTTTGTCTATAACAATGAAAAAAAAGAAGTGAGAGAAGTGCAATTTATCACACGAACTTGTAATAGTTGGAAAGAGATAGCAATACATTAGTAACCAGTTTAACTAGAGAAAGTAGTTGTGACAAATTCCTAGGCCTACTGTATACTTTATAAAATACCTATAGTAATGAACATAAATGTACATTTTCTTAAACTTGCAATGAAATGTTGACATAAGTAACTAACTTCAAATTATTTCATTTCAAGTTTGAGTAAAGCACTACACAAATCTCGGCGAGAAACGGTGTTGCCGGCTGCGTACCCCCGGTCTTTATCTACTTGGCCTGCAACCCTTCGTTTCCCGGCCTCTATATTAATATAAGTATATACTATTCCCGGGCATGTCCGGTAAGTAATTCCACTTTTTTTTATTATTATCGCATCCACGCATACAACGATGGACTTCGCGAATTCGCGATATGTTTTTAATACACTAATGGGAACATTTCCGAACAAGTTGGAGAAAAGGAAGATTACTTAATACGTCACGTGTGTGTGAATTTATAAATGGTAGGATACTGTCGCCCGCGTCCATCCCGCAATACGTATCTTGCAATGTTGGACGCCTGTCAACTACCGACATACGGTGAAAAATTTATGAAGCAACAATTGTCCTGACATATTTACAATTGTCCTGACATATTTACAATTGTCAGCTTATTTCGACAATGCCTGTTTCACGATCTACAATTGTCATGTTTTCTTGACAATTGTCGCGCCTGTCAACTTGGTGAAATAGGGGCCAGTACGTATACACACACAAGTCGCCTAAGATAAAACTGTTACAAGTGATAAAATAATATGGACACTGAACAAATATACGAAGACACAAACAATAAAAATATTTAATATGAAGTAGGTAATAAAACAATATGAACGGTTACAAATCATAAAATGTAAACATCATTCTAGTTACAATAATAAAGCCAAAGCTAAACAATCTCGGCAGACTAAACTTCAAGAGTTGGCGAGAAAGGTAATCTAAAGTTTTAATAACTAGAAAATTAAACTGCCTAATTTTACGGAGCGGTGTCGAGTCATCGTGGTGCATACCAAAGTTCACGCTTTCCGGCCAGGAGAAATTGAATCTTATATCAACGGCATGAAGATTTTGACAGGGTAAAAATGTGCAAGTACTATTCGTAACTTTTTTTTAATCATCATTCTATTACGAGTATGTTTTGTTCTCTTAAAGAATACACTGAATTAAATAAAGGTAACTTATTATTTACATTTAAGTAAAACTTTTCCGACTTCACGCAAAGTAATCTATTCGAGATTATTTTGTATCTCCCACGCTTCGATAATTAGGTACTTACTAATGATTCATGTATAGAATTATTTATATTTTAGTCCTTTCTCTCTCATTAAAATTAAAGATTTTTTCTTGTTGCATTTGCTTTTATTTCAAAACGGTTAATAACAATATTATCTAGCTTTAAACTATTTTAATTCGTTTCAAAGATTTATATATATTGCTCGAAATGCAGATACATAGTTCATACGAGTGGTCCAGCGCATTCAGCCTGCGTGCAGGCGTGCAAAGCATTTTTGAGGAGCGTTAAAGCCCATAACAATATAACTTAAATAAGTCCATAATTAAAAAAATGCATTTACAAGGCAAAATTATCATAATATCGAAGGCAAAAAAACAAGGCCTAACAATAATTAAATAAAAAAATTATATAACACTAATTAGGAGAAGCGGAGATATAACAATAAAAATATTAATTAAATATCATAATATCAATCACACATGTCAAACACAATCCAATAAAAAATGTACACTATAAAAGAATTTGTCCAGAATCCAGTTTGTCTATTTGTTCTTGAAGCTATTTTCTCTTAACAATTTTAAGTCATCTGGTAGTATATAATTATTTTTTTATGCACATGTTATAAATATTCTTATTGTCAATAATTTTGTGTACGCGGATTGTATATCAGATTCATAAGGTTTTGACGGGTCTGTCTCTGCGTTATTGCAGATGCTCTAAGTAATAACTATGGAAATATAGCATAAAGCTATGTTATGAAAATCATTTTTTTTTCTTAATACTCGTAGTTGATATAAATCATTTTAATCCGTAGCTTTGTCGAGCTAATTCAATTACAGTGTTCGAGATTTGGAACTGGTCTTTTGACACATCGCGACACCCATATAACGTAAATTGGCACTGCTCATCGAAATAATAAAAAAAGTTTCAATAGCTTCCGAGTTACAAAACAAAGTTTAATCTCCATGCACGCTCTTTTTAGCACTTATAAAATTATTGACATATTTTTTACGGCTTATTTGTATAGAAATTAGCATTGAAAACTCGGTATGCAAACCATTACGTCCTACGACTTTTTATTTTTAAATTTAGTGATATACTGTTTTAATCGTTTGGAGTCTGTCAATTTAGAAATAAATCAATATGGATCAAATAATTGTGAATAGGAAAATAACAATGTATTATTTAATTACTGTTACGATAATACGAAATAAAATCACATCGATCGAAACCGACATATTTGATTGTGCAAAATGTTGCCTTTGAAAATATGGCATTGATTTCTGCACGGCGCGCGAGCTCTCTCAATTTTTCTCGCACTATCAGTCTCTCTCTTTACTTACAGGTCACTTGTGTTCGCAGACGATAGTGTATAGGCTCTCTATTTGATTTCCTAAAAATAATTATTACAGAGTAATCAATCGATACCTTTTATTAGCCATCATCAATCGCAATCGGATTTTATGACAATCGATTTATTCTAGCCACATCACTCTTTACATCATATTGGAACTGTCCAAAGACCAGTCCCAAATCTCGTACACTGTAACCATTCGTATTTCATTCAATGACGTAAAGCAAAAACAAAAGATAAATTAACATTTGTGATACTGTAATTATTATAAAACAAAAGAATGTTTAACGCGAAAGAGGAGTTTTCCTCGCACTTTATTTTTGTAGAATGAGCTTAAACGAGAAAGTTTTCATTACTTCCTACTCCGGTTTTATGATAAAACGAGCTTTACTTAGATTACGTATAAAAAGTACGATGAAAAAAATATATTTATAAAATTGCATATAACAATTATGATAAGCAATTTATTTTTGTTGCTTCTTATCTTGTGTGTAAATTACCAGTCGGTTGAAATAGTAATAAAAACAATGTACATTAAGTACAATATTTTTATACAAGTGTCATTAATATTGAAAGCCAATTCTTAAGACCCCTTGTTGACTTTACATACCTACCTATTTAGTTGCAACATGTTGATAAATGGAGATGAAGAAATGTATATTTTAAAATTTTTTTGCATTAAAAATAATAATACTTTGGTAAATAAATCAGGTAAGTAATTGAAACAATATATTTGCTCTAAGTTAACAATGCCTAGTGGGCCTTTTTTGAATTAACTTAATTTTAGTATGATTTAGTTAATGTTAGTTATCATCGTGTATATACTTTAGAAAATAAATATACAGGGCGGACAAAGGAAAGTCTCAGTCAAAGGACGTAGGTACAGTCGACGTCAAAGATATGTATATATTTTTCGCCTTATTACAATGGAATAAGGTGCAAAAGTGTATAAGTACTTATCTTTGAACTCGACTCTACATCAGACTTACATTTAGAACCAGTCACAATTTTATGCCTTCCTATTTCTTTACTATAAAAGTTTTCCAGGAAAATCATCTTTAGCTTACTATGCATAAGACTCAAAATGCAATGCACTCACCTATTGAACCAATCGTCCGTGTACCGCGGGTATGGGTACGGGTCGTTACTGCTGAAGTCGTACGACGCCTCGGCGTTCTGCAAGCAAAAACTTTTAATGGCGACATGTTCTGACTTGTCAGGGGAAAAGGGACTTTATTGTATTGATATTTATAAGAAGATACGGTCTTCTTTGTCGTGTACTGGCTGGTGTTAACAATGCAGAGCGCAGCGGCGCTTTGTGTGACTACGTATGAAACATCGGGGATTTGGTACCTACGCACGTAAATTAACAAAGTTTGTGAATAACAAGATAAAAATGTAGTATTGCGATATAATAATACCTGTAACGAGTTAATCATATAAGTACTTTTAGGGCACCTACACATTAAGATAAAGAAGTAAGTTACAAGACAATTACACTCTAAGAGAAAACTACTCGTATCACAAAAAGCTGAAAATTAAATTTTCACATGTGACCTGTATGTTAATATCTTTTCATATTAAATAGGACTAGAGGTAAACAACTAATTTACGTGAAACCGAAGCACAAAATACAATAACCATTTGGTTTCGTATCATAAATGCTCGTGAATTTAGTACGTTTAGACCGTGAGATGACGGCAAAATGGCGCTCATAAAATTTGACATTGGGTTTTCCAATCCAATTAAAATACGAGAGGAATAAAATGTTGTACGACAACAATAACAGTGGAATTATTCGGGGGTGGCAGGTACCTTAATAATTTTACTCAATTCGGCTGAGATTTCGTAATGTAGCAATTTATATGAAAAATATCTTTCTGATCACAGAAAATAAAACCGTGGATTAAGAGATTATTACGGATACAGATACGGACGCGGTTATTAAGACAAATACGCACGTAACGAGAATGACTACCAGTGACAACAGTGTCGAAGAGTTTCTTAAACTACCGTGCACATAACGAATGAACCAATTAATTATTATTGTTATTACTGTTTACATTAACCATTTGACTTATAATAACTATGGTGTTATCAATAAAGTATTGTATTGTACCAACTGGCTGCCCGCGCGGCCTCGCCCGCGTATTGCAAAGATCGCAGGCAAACTAGCGGGGCAAAATATAGCCTACTAGCTTCTGCTCGCGACTCCGTCTGCGTGGAACTCCTTTATATTGTGGCTCCATCTAAACTTTCACCCCCCATTTCAGCCCGTTTAGGGATGATTTTCGTGATAAACACTATGCTTCTCCGGGGCTCAAACTATCTCTATACCAAATTTCATCTAAATCGGTTCATACAAACTTTGCACCCCTATTTAACCTGCTTAAGCGTGGGTTTTCTAAAACGCTAACATTACTTTTTTTCTATTATAATAAGGAGTCCATACAGAAAGTTTCAGGTCCCTCACTTAAAATTTGACTCCATCCCCATAAAAACATTCAGCCCCCGTTTTACCCCTTGAGGAAGTAATTTTAAAATATATATATATATATGCATTTATATATATGAAACGAGCCAAAAAGTCCATTCTACATACAGCTGAAAGAATTTTTGAAATCGAATGTGCGATTCCGGAGTTTATCTATTACATACAAACTTACAAAGCTACAATATCACATACTTTTCCAATGTCGGGTTGGTGATATTATGTTCAAGTAGGGTTCAACGACGGTGTGTTTTAAATGGATATCAAAACAGATTGAAATGTAAATTGAAAGCGAAGTACCTCCTCTGACCCCCTGATAACAATGAAGTGTTACTCAGTGACTTACCTCCTTATCAGCTCTGGGGGAACAAAGGATCAACGAAGCTGTGTTTTCAATGAATGAGGAAACTGATTGTGATTGATATCGGAAGCCATAGACATAAACAGAGCTCAAGCATAGCGTTACATTTGTGGTATTCAGTGAGTTGCCATGTTATCAGCGCGATTCCGCTTTTTGAAATCGGGAAGTGGCGCGTAATATCTGTACCTAAGTGCAATGTCGCGATAAGTACCGAAACTGTACTAAAGACCATTTAATGCTCCTTCTGTACGTTAGCTTTTATTACTTCATTTGACATTTGAAAAATCGAGATTGCAATGTTATATCGACTGATCCTATTACGTGCCGCCACGCCAACAGCGGCAGTAGCAGCAAGTGCCACATAATAGTTATTTGTGTCACAAGGGAGCAAAATAGTATATTTACGGCGAGGGCGGTGTATTGAATCCTGAACGTAGCGAGGGATCCTACAATAGAATCCTGAGCGTAGCGAGGGATTCTAACGTAGGATCCTGAGCGTAGTGAGGGATACAAGTGTTTACGCCCGAGACGAAAATAATTTTGCTACCGAGTGACACATACTATTTTTCACACCGACTATGAGGAAATTTAAACAAAGCTATTGTTAAAATATATCTAAATTATCTTAATTTTTATTACTAATTTTTAAATATTACGAAATATTTATAAATTTTTATACAACATTGTTATACTTAAAACTTGAAATATGTTCGTTTTGAATCGACTACGATGAAATTACAATCGATTATTTTATTAACATCTGTGTTCAGTTGGCACATTGCGTACAAATGTTCCAATGCCAATGTATAAATTAAAAAAGTAGCTTGAACAGAAAAGTAGCGTTTTGGTCCCTCTCGTCGTGGAGCAAAACTAACTTTTCCGAATGAAAGGTGTGAAAACCTTTTTTGTAGCCTATCGATGCGGAGACAATGAGTTGCCAAGTCTGGAGCCATTTTCAATAAAGGTATATATGCCTGGCCGAGAAAGGAATGAGATCTAAATGAGTGCCAAATTTTGTAGATAATCCTTAACAGCCGAATTATTTAACACAAAGCAGATAACTTAAAATAAATCAAAATGTGACATTTCCAGTTAATATTACTACGGCAAATTGTATGCGGGTAGAATTATTATATTAAAGATATACAACACTCGCCCAACTGAAATAGTTAACTCGGCAAGCGATGCAATATTTATTAATGGGATAAAAACTTTATTACTTGACCAAGCATGCTATACTATAGATGAATTTATGTTGAGGAAAAAATAAGTATTACATATTATATAAGTATAACTATGTAAGTATTAGAATCTATGTAACCACACACCACTTGTGTAGTCTGTGCATGTAACGGTACCTACTAATAACCTGAAATGTAACAAATTGACTTGTAAAATGTTGTACTTTTATTAATAAAAAATATTAATATGAACATGAATTATATTATCGGTGTGAGGAATTTGATTATGCTTAATTAGTCGGTGTGTACAAATGCCGATTTTAAGACTATATGATCTCAGTAACTGTTTAGGATTTCTTGGTGATCTAGGTTCGAAATGGTTCGCTGAGGACATGTCTAACGGCCTCGCCAGTACTAGACTTGATTTGTGGTATTCAGTAACTTGCTGCATTATCAGCGCAGTTGCGCGTTTTAAAGTCGTGTCGCAGCAGAGCGGTGTGTTAAACTTGTGGGCTCTCTGTCGCGATAAGTACCGCAGCTGTAAAACGACCATTAATGCTCCTCGTGAACTTTGTAGGCGAAGCGTTTTATTGCTGTTGATATAAGAGACGTTTTCAACGGAAATTACCAGCAAAGTCTACCTATAAAAGTATTACATTGAAGATTTATGTTTGTTGCGTAAGGCCGGTTCCACGAAAAATACAAAACCAAAATACAAAACAAATCCAATTAGTTAAAAAATTTAATTTGTAACTAAGTGGAAAAACAGAAGTTGACAACAGTGAAAATTAATTATTCCAGACTAAATTACATGACCAATTAACAAACTCACGAAAATACTTGGAAAATACCACGCTTCAACTTATTTTTGCTATTTTAAAAATGTTTAAATGCATAAAAATCTGAAAATGGAAAATGTTAGAGCAAAGAAACACTGTCTTATGCTAGCAATATCACCATTAATCTTCATCATCATATCCGCCGAAAGATGTCCACTGCTGGAGGATTTTAGGCCTCCCCCAAAGAGTGCCACAATGACCGGTTCATTACATCAGTCATTTTATAAAGTTATTCAACATTTTAATTCTGATAAAAACTACGGTAAAGCTACGGTAGCCTAGTGGTTCAGGTATGCGGCTGTCAAGCGGCGGTCGTGGGTTCGAATCCCGGCTCGTACCAATGAGTTTCTCGGAACTTATGTACGGAATATTTACCGTTAGCTTTTCGGTGAAGGAAAACATCGTGAGGAAACCGGTCTAATCCCAATAAGGTCTAGTTCTCCCTCTGGGTTGGAAGGTCAGATGGCAGTCGCTTTCGTAAAACTAGTGCCTATGCCAAATCTTGGGATTAGGTGTCAAAGCGGACCCTGGGCTCCTTTAGGGGCACAACCGGGAATAACGCTAGGAGAATAATGATGAATTCTGATAAAAACTGGCAGTCAAATCTAACCTACTTCATCTCACATTTTTAAATAACAGCAATTGTTACAGGTAAGTATCCAATAAATCAAAGAAATAGAGTTTAATACTTGTTCAAGGGGGAAACCAACACACTACGCTTCCTCAAAAAAGGAGTAATGGATTACTCCACCGAAAAGAGCCAAGCTCTTAAATAAATGATGATGATGACTTGTTCATAATGTTATTTTGTTCCTATAAATACATATTTGGATTTTGCATAGAACTTGGCACTCATTTAGATCTCCATTCTTTTTGCGGCGAAGCCCACAGCCAAGCATAATTTTTGTATTGAACTTAGCTCTCCTTCTTTACATTTCCCTGGATTCCAAATTTCATCCTTCTAGGTCATCTGGAAGTAGGTTAGGTTTTAGCTACTATACTCGTATGTCAGTCAGTCAGTCAGTGCTAAAATTTACGACTTTTTGACCTTCATATCTTTATAACCGTTTGAGCTAGCTTACACTTACGTTTACTTAACACACGTAGTTTTATGTGTTTACGTTAAAGAGGTTTTGAGTTATAGAAGGGTCAAAAGTGGCACCAAGCGGTTCGTGTAATATTACACTCGGCGCTGGCTAGCCAGTTCCTTTGCTTGAACTTGGCTTGACACGCTGCCGCGTGTCTAGATGTCGTTAAAAAAGACAACTAAACCACATTTGTATTGCGAGTCGAGCGTCCTGGTTACGCTTAAAAGGTCAAGGTCAAATGGTCGGATGTGTATAAGAATAAAAGTGTGTACCAATTGAAGGTCAAGGTCAACTTGCCGGATCCGTGCAAGAATCCTCAAGTGCAAGAGTGCTCGTTGTACGTGCCGCCGCCAACAGAATCACACACGCACGAATAAATGCTTATGGGTTATCTATGGTTCTATCGGGAACATCCCCTTTTTACACTTGGGAAATGAGTTTTTTTAGGCACTTAACAACTGAGATGCTTAAAATGGCTAAACATTATTATTTGCGAGTTTTCACAATAGCGAAAGCAGTTGTTGTTTTGTTTAAAGTTTACCGAGCAATGGTGGCAGAAACCCCTCAAACTTGTCAACTTTTTGTTTATCTTCTAAATAATACCCTTTGCATAACGTTCTATAGTTTTTATTACGACGGCAGTACATTTATTTAGGATTAAATAAATAACGGTAGACACGGTACGTTATGAATCACGCTCATTATGAATATTACAAATAAAATCCCTTTGGGCTGAAAAGTCAGATTACGCTATAACTAGTGCCTACGCTGAAATCTAGGACTATGTAGTTACCCGCTCTTTTAAGAGGTACCCCAGGAAAATTACGTTTTTTTCAAACATTAATTTATAACAGCGTTTTTCATTTTAAAATGTTATTCTAAGATGCCTTATCCAATAATCCACCAAAATTTCCATCGGGAAGTAAATACATATATAAAAATAAATGACACATCCATTATGTTTTTTGTGTGAGTTATTTATTATTCTTGAAGAGCTCCTGTAAATTAACCAAAACAAAAATTAAAATATCTATTAATATTTTTCCTCTTTTTTCTGGAATTGGTTAAATATCGATTTTTTGATGACTAATATTTTGGTGGATTTTGATTCTACGTAATTACTAAAGTGATAATATATCAGTTACACGCAAAAAAGCTGCTGTTATGAATTATTTCCAAATTTGCATTTTTTTCCATACTAATGAAAATAAAGTGCTTGGGCTGAGGATAATTTACGGGGATAACGGTAAGATGACTTACAGAAGGAAATTAACACGCCCCTATCAATGGCCGTATGCATACAGTTCTCTGCAGTCGTGCCGCCGCACCTATCAGAAAGTCCAAATTTAAATGTAAGCGCGCAGTAAAGAATCTCATGGACTAATCTGGCAGTTCACATTAACAGCTGACAGATGCCGCACCGACACCGCACCGCCAATTACGGAGATGGCACTACGTGTCAGAACGATTTCGACAATGATGTATTTATAATTAACAGATTCACTGCCAAGATTCGAAACGCGCTACGCTCGTAGCCGATCCCGTGGTATTCCTCGAAAGTGACTACGGCGTAGGCTAGGCGGGTTCCAGTGAAAGTGTTCAACGAGCGAGCTAAGTGCACGAAGCATAGGGCTAAATTCTTTCGTATTTCCTTCCGGCTATTTTCGATTACAGGTCGCATTTCTCAACCGATTCTCGTTAAATTTAGTGAGCAGGTTTATTAATTATATTTATTTTGGTAATACAGACTCGAAATTTATGCTAAAGGAATATGATTTTTAAGAAGACTGTTTTGCGAATTTTACACCTCACACAGCCACTATTATGTATTTGTGATGAACCAAATCTGGACCCAAAACGTAGCTTTCTTGTGCTAGGCTACGCGTAGCAGTGTTACGCCGACTAAGAATTACTCTCGGGCGTAGACGTGCTACGAATCACAAAAAGGCAACTTTCAAGCACCCACAAAGACGAATTAACTTTGACCTATCTAAATCCTACTACTCCCACTTAAGAGCTTAGGTGTGGCAAAAAAATGTCAAAGGTAATTTGTGGGCACGAGAAAATACATCTGATTCGAGTTTGTCTTAGTGTTAAACGCTATTACATTCAACCCACCACTTATATAAATATTTACAAATATTTAGTAATATAATGTTTTATGGAGTAATAAGTGGCGATTACTCCACCGACAAGAGCCCGGTTCTTAAGTTTCTGATGATAATGTATCAACTAGTTGTTTATTAATTTGCATGCAATTATTTTGAGTAGATATCGACCAATGTATACTGTAATGGCGAAAACCACTGTAAAGCGAAGAGATACGAGTAAGTTGTCTGGATGTCTCTTTGACACCACGACGAATACGTAAAATTGAAACCATTGTGGAAAATATAGTAGAGGAGACCAAACATAATCAAGGAAAAGGTAATCCTCGCATCACATCTGCATCGTGTCAGACTCTCAAAGAAATAAATTATTTGAAGAGTTCCCTCGATTTCTCCCGGTTACCATCATCAGATCCTGAGCTGATGACAATGGAACCACCAAGGAAATATATCCTTTAATAACAAAAAAAAAACTTCCTAACCGGTTTAGGCGTCTTTTCAAGTAATCAGGGAACATGAATGCACGTGTATAAAAATGTGAAATTTCGACGTTAAGTACCTCCTTTTGTGAAACAGATGCATGGAGCCTGCTTCACTGACAAGTTAAGAGCGTAACTCTAAAATACGTTATGATTGTAATATACTCACGTAGTTAAACTTCAGATCTGGATGCATGTAATCCACACCTGAAACAATAAATACAAACTCAATTCTGTTTCATTTTCAAACATAATTCACATTCACACCAAGTTCATAGCGAAGATATAATCGTATTATTAAACGACGAAGGTTATTTTTACCAATAAGAGTAATTCCCTTTCAAAATTTATTTTGGGTTCAAGTTTTTATCGCAGACAGTACTTTTTTTCTGCAAATAAAGGTTTTCACTTTCTTACTTTGCATGAAGTGCTTTATTTTGGAATAAAATCTATATATATAAATGCCTATGTCCTGACTGACTCACTCATCAACGCACAACCGAATCTACTGGGACTAGAAACTTGAAATTTACACCAGGACTTCCTTTTATGACGAAGGCAACCGATAAGACGGGATTTTTGGAAATTCCATCCCTAAGGGGTTAAATGGGGGTGCAAAGTTTGTATGGGGGAAACATTAATTTTTGAACTATGAACTTGATACTTTGTAGAAAGATTACTCATTAGAATACAAAAAAGTGATTTCTGCGTTTAAGAAAATTCTATCCCAATAGGGGTTAAAAAAGGTTGAAGGTTTTGTACGGGGAATGGATTTTTTAAAGAGATGTACTCTTCATTAACCTGTCTCCATTTCTCGATTTCCAGTGCTGAGTTTAAGATTGTTTTAACAGCCTTACGATTAACTTTTTTTTAATCTCACTCATAATAACTAAGATCCTATATCTTGCAGAGTCATTTTTGCCAAAGATTAAAATTAGATTAAAGCATCAGGTAACTGACGGAACACGTATTAAGCATTCTGCAAACAATTCCCGTAATCTGATTGGAAAATCTTTATAAATTCTTTAACAATCGCATATCAGTGTCTGCCACTGTTTGAAATGTAATATGTCTAGACCATTTTAACTAAGAATAAAATTCACTTACCTATTTTATATCTTTGTCATCATCAAAAATCTACGCGGACGAAGTCGCGGGCGGCCGCTAGTGTATTATAAAAATGTTGGAATGTCATAAACTCTACATACTCATCGTCATCGTGAAAAGTCCTTGAATGAATAAATAATGAGTTCTGTCACAGCTTCTCGGGACAAGTTTACGAAAGCCTAAAATATTCTCGCGACGTAAATTACTTGAGCGTGTGTTCTTACATTCTCTGAGCGGCAAGTAAGTATCCTATCTCCTCAATACTGACTATTTATGCTTGCGAAAATCGATTGGGAACACGTGCATTGGCTCGTTAAGGTTAAATACTTTCACAAGCATTTTCTCCTTTAAGTTAGCCTGTTAAACCTTTAGTTAACTCGCTCTGTTTGTACGTAAAGTACATAAGTGGACTTTTAAAATTAGCAACCCATTTTTCAACTCAGAGCACGTGCCGTTATCCGATTGTCATAGCAATTCCTAAACAACACAAATACTTAAACCCGTTCACTCGGTCGGAGCCCCTAACAATGCGGAGTGGATGATGGTGCGAAAAAAACACAATTGGCAATAAAAACTTATAACAAAAATATGGTTTGAGAGAAACTTATCGCAAGCTTTTATGTAGTTTCATCAGTACCATTATATGTACAAAATATCAAATTTTGCAAGTCAGACCTACTCTACTCCCGTACTACAACGAAGTGAAATTTTGCAGTTACAGGTTCTAATAAGCCTAAACACGTCGGGTTTTTCGTGTGTAGTTTAGGAGTTTCTGCGGCTACCTTCTGCGTCCATACAGCAATGTTGATATAATATTATAATATTATATAATAAGTACACGAAATTCCAGCTAAATTGTAAACGGGAAGTGGCTGAAAAATGGTTTGTGAGTTGTCCTCAAACAACTCACATATTTATGTACGAACAGTGCAAGTTAAATACATGGTTGCAAAAAGAAAAGACTCCATGATCTAAAGAAATTACCGACAAATTCCACAGGATAAATAAGCAAAAAATAACCCGCTACTAATTAAATGACAGTAGACAAGACACCAAGCTCGTTTCAACGCTTTTTTATCTCTTTGAATAATAACTTATTCTAGGAAAATGAACTGTGATGCTGTGGACAGGAAATTTATTCTAAATTAGGTCAACACCACGTTTGAGCTGTCTCTAACAAAGAACCTCGTCGACTCATTTTCATCCCGGCAAAGAAATATAAAACTGTTCCCGTGTAAAGCGCTAATTTAAATGTTAAATCTATGCAAATGGCTTTTTATGAAATGATTGCGATACCGGTATTATACAGATTTTATTACCCTTTTTAAAATTGCGTACCTAAATTATTTTAGAAATTCCACGTGGATCTACCGAATAAGTACCCATGTAAGTAATATAATATCGCTATGTATGTGTTTGCCGTGTATTGATTACGAGTAAACACAAGTACCTAAATGCCCTTTCTACTTAACTTAATCTATCTTTACTATGAAGAGCAATCCAAGCAAATAATTACGCTATGATAGCGTTAATCTGAGACATCTTGAGTCCAGTCTTAATTTCAACATACTCGTATGATACCAAATTGGGGGGCTGGCTCTTAGAACTCATTTGATAGTTGCGTTTGAATTACGTGTTTATGTAGATAAGATCAAATGAAAACTCGAATGCTTCGTTTTGTGTGTTACTAGCATAACGGCTCCATTAACTAACTATAAAGAACTGATCAGGCGACACGATGTTTCATGAGAAAATCTACTTACATCTTCCTAATAATCAAGTACGAGAATGAAGAAAGACGGATCAGTCGCGTGATGACCATGTCCAAGTTTTGCATAAACTTCGAGGTGAAACTGGCATGGATTCAAGTGAACAAGGCAACGAAGGGAACTTCCTAGACGAACACTTCAGGGGACTTTCCGTTAAGGACTTGCCTTAAGTTTCGTGAAAGTTTCCAGAAATTTCTCAGTATAATCCCTTCCTTGATGAGAATTTTGTGTCTGTAAATGCAGTTGAACTTGCACGATTCAACAGGCACTCACGTGGTACAATCACGGTTCAAAGGTTATTAAAGACTGTCAGTCAGTGTTATAAAGTACGGCTATTAATATACAATAAAATAAGACTCTTCTCTCGACTTGGTATCCAGTGGTGTCAGCGCCACCTATTCTTATCGCGGGGCCGGTCCCTCACTTAGCGTAACTGATGTACCGTCATCCATGAAGGCAGTAGTGACCTCGACGCCGGTGTAGCGCACTTTAAGGTCCAGCTTGGACTTGCCAGTGTTCTGGCCCGTGCTCTTCAGAAACCATTGAAGCGGGAAGTAAGCGTCCCTAATGTAACTGGACCACAAACCTACATTCAGGTTACAGACTCGTTGTTATAGTTACACCTGTTAGACTCGTAGCGTAACTGACGTACCGTCATCCATGATGGCAGTAGTGACGTTGATGCCGGTGTATCCCAGCGCCCAAGCTGCCTCCACGTTGAGGTCCAGCTTGGGCTTGCCGCCGTTCTGACCCGTGTTCTTCAAGTACCATTGCAGGGGGAAGTAGGGGTCCCTAGGCTCATCGGCTGGCGCTGTCTCTGGTAGCCGGAGGGGCCGGAAACCCCGCTTGACGCGCTTGAAGCCGGGCTGCTGAACTGCTGTGTGGATCTGTTGACAGAGAAAACATTATTAAACGATTGCTGGGCTTGGGGAAATTCTTTAAGCAGACTGGTTGTAGGAGTTGATAGCCTTGCTAGAGCTGCCATCATCAGTTTGACTAAAGCTCCCAAATGAATCAAAATATATAAATAAGCAACGAATCTGTACTATACCAAAAACTGTTCGAGAATAGTAAAGAAGCTTCTTGCATTACCGATCTTATTTAACCTACACATTTTAATACTGCGTTGTCATACTTGTCATCAAGGACTTTACTCGGCTATTTTTTTGAAACATATAAATAAAATAAGATAGTTCTAGTTACGCAACAATGATTGCGTTTACTGTTTGGTTTCATAATTTAGGCTACCATTTCCAAGAATACCATTACCCTATACATACTTAAGTACCCACCTTAAACTGATTCTGGAAACTGGCTTCTGTGTTTAGAAGTCCCATCTCTCTCTCAACCACTCGCATCATGTAAGAAGCGTTTATCTAACACAGTGACTTGTCTATTTGCACACGGCCCTGACACGAGACAAAATAAATACAACTTGTCCTTTACACGCTATGTGCACAGGACATATCCGATTTGTTTGCCGATAAAATTGCTCGCGGCCAATCTCGTTGGTCTGCTTTTTTATCTTGTTTTCTTAATCTTGTTTTCAACAAAACCATTTAACTGCCACTCGGCACAAAAATGGAAAATCGTCGACCCGAAATGATCATTTTGAAATTGGACCAAAAGTAATCATCATCAAAAATGATTTAAGTAAAAATGTAATTATTCAGGCCGGACAAATTTCCAGGTCGACGATTCTCAAATTGACATAATTTAGATTCGACAAATAACAATAAATATTAAAAACGGTACGGACTGACGTGCCCAGAAAATAAGTCTGGGTATTAGTTTCTAGTATTTGATGAGTTTTGTTTGTACTTAGCAACAAGTGATGTGACAGATTGTAGTGAGAAATTCGTTATCTCTTGCGAACAAGGTTGATTACTTTTATGTACGCAGTATAAAAAGATGTTCCCCGCGTGGTGTCGGGTTAGAATAGCACCACCGCCATGCCCGTGGGTATCGTAAGAGTCGACTTAGGGAACAGGGTTGACGTCTGTTGTGAGCGATGGGCTAGCAACCTGTCACAGCGATATCACATTTTGCCGATCTTTTATACCCACATATAAATGTGCATACGCTAAAAGTGTTACTGGAACACGAATTTCAAGTGCTCTGCCTACCCCTTTTAGGGATAAAGGCGTGAATGTATGTATGTATAAAAATATGTTATTTCCCCTTGTTGAATTGTAGGAACATACTATGTTTCTATTAGTTGCGCCGGTAGTCTATAAAGTTCGTGAATTAGTTATACAACCTAATTCTTAATAAATAACAAAGTTGTGTGTGTGTTTTAATCTATAGACATTTATCACAGGATGGCATAAATGACGCAAAACTAACAAAGAGATCGTAGAAACACATAACTAACATCTTTTTCCTTTTATGTAGGTACGATTTACATAGAAAGCTAAATGTCAATTCTTGACACAGAAATCATCTTAAACCTGTCTTCGTTAAATGGATATATGTCGGATAAACCTCGAAAAATATGGATAACCAAGATTGATAGATGGGCGTTTTCTCAATGAATCAATTTATTTGCCGCCGTAATCCGGAGTGGCACTGATTCGCACCGAAAGTACGTACATCAATCAAGCTTTAATCCTGGCGGACTTATTGTGATATCGCGGCGCCATTTTGAACGAAATTTTATTGGTGTTTGCAAATAACATTTTTTATTACCTGCCGGAAGTTCGCGCCTGTCACGAGATTGTGGCGCTTAGCAGCAAACAAGATCGTACTACGAGGGAACTAAATCCTACATTACGTCGAGGGTAGCACATTGAATCACAAACGAAGCGAAGGATTCTTATATGGAATCCTGAGCGTGGTGAAGGATATTTTTCAGAATCAGTGTAATCAATACCTACCGTAAGAATCATTTCAATTGTGTGTTTAATGGGAATTCAGACATTTGCAATAGTACGTCACTATAAATCTCAAAGTATGTATCTAAGTTTAGATGTTAGTATGTTAGTTTTAGTTACCTCCTCGCTTCAATCACACAACAAGACTTGTAAGCCTCTATGAAAGCTAGGACTTAAGGCCTCCACCCACCGGACGCGTGTGCTGCGCGGCGCGTGTGCTGCGCGGCACACGCGCAAGTTGTAAAGCATTGAAACTACACTTCAAACACACATCGAACGCGGCACACGCGCAGCACCCGCGCAGCTGCAACGCAGCACACGCGCAGCACACGCGCAGCACACGCGCAGCACACGCGCAGCACACGCGCAGCACACGCGCAGCACACGCGCAGCACACGCGCAGCACACGCGTCCGGTGGGTGGAGGCCTTTAGCACGCACGTCGAACCATTTCAGTACAAACATACTCAAATAGACATCCAGTATCAAGCAAAGTTAGCATCTTAAGAAACAGACTAATTTCATGATTAAGAGGCTCGAGTTCAGAGTCTCATCTGCTAATTACTCGATTCAGCTTGTCATTGACAGGGTTTTCAACCAAGGGCGCGGGCGTCTCGCGAACTAATGAGGTGTTAACACATTCACTGCCAAGATTCGCTACGCGCTACGCTCGTAGCCGATCCCGTGATCTTCCCGCTAAATAGCAGACAGCGCCTACTGCGTAGGCGCCCACTAGATGGTTTCCAAACAGTGATTCTTTTATTAAAAAAATATTGGAACTTTAGTAACCTTTCTGCAACATTAATAAATCCATTTCCCGGTTATAATCAGACACGTTACATTCAGTGTCAAAGACTTAGCACTGGACGTAGCACGGTTCGTAGCTGATACCGCGATTTCATCTGATACGGCTACGAGCGGCGCGCTTAAGTGGGTTCCTGGTTCCCGTGGCTCCTCGTCGTAGACGCCTACGCTTGATCTGGCAGTGAAAGTGTTAAAAACGAAGTTTACTTGATGATAGGTTATTACATTACCGTCTGTTTTTAATATCAGCTAAATCGATGCCTGCCAGAAGGTTTGGTAATAAATGTGCATAAGATATAGAGAACTTAATCCCAATGGAAATTATCTAGTTTAACGACCCGTTAGCCTAGTGAGTAATGGCGCTGCCTACGAAGCTAAGGACCTTGGGTTCGAATCCCGGTAAGGGCAAATATTTGTGTGATGAACATGAATATGTTTCAGAGTCTTGGATGATTTATATGTATTTCAGCATTTATATTTATGATATGTATCGTCATCAAGTACCCATAACAAAAGCTCGCTGTGAAGCTGTGGAATGAGTTGCCTTTATCGCTAAGACAGTACCAGTAACAGTGCCACAATAAATATATATAATTATGTATATCCTCCTGAGACCGAGGGTACGCATCAGTGCTTTTGAATTTTGAACTTTTTGAAATTAAGTAAAAGTTTAAAGTCACTGTTGAAATTTTTTCAAAATTTTTTATGCGGGTTCTTAGGAGGATATATTTATAGTAAGTAGTTAGGTATTGGGAGTTCTGGACCACTGCTTCGTTTCGCTTCGCTTCACTTCGCGGACGCGGTCCAGTTCCTCCCAATACCCAACTACAATCATGAGTGGGGTAGAATCCGTATGTGGACCAGAATACAAATAGTAGTTACAGTTGTATATAATATATCTTGCTTTAATTCATCGTATTGAAGATAAACGCTGTAGCCATCAGACAAACCGACGGATTCGTTTAATTTATGTTTGGCATCGTGTTTAATAATCTGATGCAAACTCTCAATGCATGTTTAGGATAGTATCAGATTCACAGTTCGTACTCCGTTGCAGTGGAACAGAACTTCAAGTGCATTAACGGACTTTTAGCACTCATTTAACAAAAAGATGCAAGTTTAAAAATGCAAAAGGCTTAAACACAACGGGTGCTAGCTAGCATCGCAACCCGCCAGATCTTGTTCTTGGAGAACCAGATCTCGTAATGCACCATCATAGCCAGACTTGGGTAATATTGAGCTTTTAGCTGTGCTGGGCTAACAGGATTATTACGGTGTTTGACACACTAATCACATCGCAGAATTGGCCAGAAACTTTGACGTGAGAAGTATGGATGAGATCACCGTTAACTACCGACCGTGTATAGTAACAGATTTCTCGTTGTGTGAGATATAGTAATTGCCCTGCCCATCTTAGGGTTATTAAAACCAAGCAAATATATGTGTTTACCCCCACCGGGTTGTAGTGTGTTGTGCATACTAGCCCTGCCCATCTTAGGGTTATTAAAACCAAGCATCGTATGCATACGCCACCGCGTTACCAAGTCATTATCACAAAGCTGGCCAGGCTTCGCAACATGTTAAGTGGTAGGAGTACTATGAACTATCGGTCGGTATAGCTATAGACACTCCGACAGTTCTATCAATGAAATTGTATATATATGAACCGATCACAAAAACTTCGTAAGCGCGATGCAGGCCTCGCAATCTGATTGGATAATTTATGTGACGTAGATATGAAGAATTACAGTAAACATAATAATTATAGGTACACTTGGGTATCAAATTGGTTGACTGTACGTATTAACACTCACTACGTATTAAAACGTAACCAATCGAACGTATGCTTCATCCTTGTCAGACTTCAAGCATGTTGTATAAACAAACGAAAGACAGCTCATGCGAAAGGATAGCTAGTCGACCGCATGACGATAAGTAATATCAGGTCAAAGAATAAATTGAATGAACGGTTTACTGTTTCAACCTTTGCAGGTGGACCCTCTAAAATGTTTGTTCAGTTTATAAATATGATTTCTAATTCATTTCATACCTGATTTTATGAACAAAATACCTACTCGATAATCTTAATATAAGTATCAAAAGTAACACTAATAGGTTATACAGAAATTATCTTTCCTGTAGACAAGTGTTAATGGAGTTGTGTAAGAGAAGATATTTTATGTAGGTAAATTAATAGACTAACTTACATTATATTTCCATATGCATAAAATAACAAAAATGAATAAACGTGTTTTCTTCAATGCATCAACCTATGATTAGAAATGACGTTTCTGTTTTGTTAATCGCAAAGTGTTAAATTACAATCGTAATGCCGGTCGGCGTGTGAATCTTTAAAAATGCTTACGCTCTGTTTATTCACCTTGTACCATGATACTATTTAACCAACATTCTAAATAAGCGGGTTATGTTGTAATACATTATTTTGTTTAATTTAGTAATGTAAAGAATTAATGCATACATGTGTTATAGGTAATTGCATCTATTAAGGAGAAACGTAAACAATGGCTGGTATAGGGGCTTGAAATTAAATGTTTGATTTTCTCGTAGATTACGATGGATATTTCGTGAGAAGGCTTGTTTCTTAGTTGTTTTTATATACGTTTAAAAAATATTAATTCAGAGATGAACTAAAGAAAATGATAGTAATGTTGATATAATTCAAAATGTTTTTCGACTAAATAGACAAGAACTGGTTGTGACAGGTTATTTACACGTGTTGCAACGTAGTAATCGTCGGCTTCATTCGATAATTCGATACTTCGGCGGCATTTCTTTGTGTTAATTACACATTGTAACCGAATGATGTACAGTTTTGTGAGTAATCTGTTTATTTTTACAATCGGTGAATAATGGGTACATTACGGTTTAAAGTGGAATGCTATGATTTGCTTCTTATGATAAAATTATATATTTCGGAAAAATATTGAATCATCAACTAATTTATTATAAAACGAACAATCATACTGTTTGTATCCATTTATTTCCTAAATATTCGGGAAGTGCCTCGAAGTTCTCGGTGTTTCTTTGTTGAGTGACCTTCATTTAAAATGTTAGTAAGTACCTACTCAAATAAATCGTATTTGTGAAGATATGTTTAAAAAACTATATGACTAATTTTTGTTTCGTTTTTGAAGGTCTGACTCTGAATATTCTACACATGCGCGTACGCCTTCGCCAGAGCCGAAGAAAAAGACCATAAAGAAAAGGACCTCATCATCAAGGTAATTCAATTATTTTTAGATTTTTCAACAGTTGCGCTTAATATTTTGATCGTTTTAACTTTAAATTTCTTAGTTGGTTTATGTAAGTTCGTTCACTGAAAATCTCAGTGCGGGTTGGAGACCTTTGACTTTCTTAGCTGGTTTATACAGATTTCTTTACGATGTATTCCTTCACCGAATGCCTATAGTAAATATCTAATTATATTCCATGCATAAGTTTCCTAAAACTCATCGGTATAGTTCGGGTTTGAACCCTCAACCCACTGTTCGAAGGTCATGCGTCTAAACCTTTAGGCTGCCACGGTTTCCCAGTTTTGTTTAATATTTATGTTTTTTATTTTTTATTTCATTAGGTCTGATTTGAATTTCGTCGAACATCAAAGACAATCACCATCGCCACTGCCAGCTGCTAAAAAGAGAAAAGCAAATAGCAAGGTCGCAGCATCAACCAGTAAAGCCAAGAATTCCGGTTCCAGGTACTTATTTGTATGCTTTTTAAATTAATTTCATTATTGAGACTGTCCGCTTGTTGTGTCCGCTGGATGCGGGTGGCGCGGGATCGGTCACTTTGGCACTCTTTGGGGGAGGCCTATGTCCAGCAGTGGATGTCTTTCGGCTGATATGATGATGATGATGATGATGATTGAGACTTAAATTTGTGATGATTTGTATGAGTGTAATTAATTGTGTTTAGAAGTTTAATTTTCCGAAATAAAGATATTTTATTTATTTTATTTTTAAATGTGTTAGCTCGTAATAACATTTTCGTTTATTTATTTCAGTTCTTCCAAGAATTCGGTCACAACGGATATATTCAAGATCATACAAGCAGAGGAGGAGGAACTCGGAGACGAATCGAAAACTATCAAGACCACGTCATCATTTACAAGTCGCGTGTCTGCGGTACCTCTCGGCGTAGTACGATTACGGATGGTAAATTTTATATAGATCTTAGAGTGTATAATGTAGATGATTTTCTGAAGACCAACCCTGAAGATCGCTATAAAAAAGCGTTAGTGGCGGTCAAATTACAAAGTAACGAAAATTCCTCTGAGTGGAATCAATTACAAAAATTCATGGGTGAAGCTTTCCATATCTTTGAAGATTGTGAACCCTTTTATTATACTAATTCCAAAAAATATTAGTCAAACAGGGTCATTAATCCTGCTTTTCGTATTTTTTTTTAATAAGAGATTTCTAATATATAAATATCGTTTAAATACATTAACTTTTGTACTGTTGGTTAACCAACTCACCTATTTACGTGTTAGTACTAATTACTACACATTCGATTGTCGTTGCATTCTTGGTAATACGATGTACTATTAATAAAAATAATTATCTCGTCGTCGGCGGGTCATAGTGTCAAAAATAGATTAGGATATATACAGGGTGTTTCCTGCAACAGGAATAAATAAATTTAATACGAGCTCCACTCCTCAAACTTAACTACTTTTGTTCGTGATACAGGAAACACCTGGTATTTATTGTTGTTTGTATAACATTATTATTTCACAATGCCTTTCTGTGTTCCGTGTAGCACGACTGTAAAAAAAATAAATTGGGTAGGCCATCTTCGAAGCAATGCACACAAAACAAGAGTTAATTCTAGCAAAGCTCTAAGAGATAACATTGAAATAGTAGAATCAGCATTTCTGAAGCGTATTGTAACATATCGTGTATCGACAAAAGACGATCGAAGTTTGAGATCTGTAGATGAATTTATGAACTCGGTTAAAAATGACATAAAATGGGTTTTAGATGAATCTCTTACAAAACACACGTGCGTAAAAGTAAATTTTGAACTCTTTGGAATGTTCTTAATGTTTAAAGATAACAGTCAATCAATTAAGTCCTTTGGAACTAAAAATAAAATTTTATACTTAAGTTATGATTTTGAATCACTGTTTCGCGAGACCGTGAGTTGTCTCAAGACAAAGTTTGAGGAATTTCAAGATCGTGATAGTGGATGGGCTTTTGTTAATAACTCGCATTTAGAGATTAACGTAAACAAGTATCAACCACTGCGAGGATCAAGCTACGTTGACCTGCCAAAATGCATTAAAGTCAAGAAAGCATGTATAAATATACAAAACAATGACCAGTGTTGCTTTTTATGGAGTGTGACAGCGGCGTTGTATCCTTCTAACAACCACCCTGAACGAGTTTCATCGTATCCTAACTATCGCGACGTATTGAATATTTCTCAAATGTCTTTTCCTGTCACATTTGATGACATCAGAGTGTTTGAAAAGAACAATCCAAAGATATCAATAACAATTTTTGGCTTGAAAAATAATAAAACTGTAATAGGTCCTCTTTACAAGTCTGAGATTGTCCGTGATCAGACAAATAGGAAAAATATACATTTGCTCTTATTGGACGATGGCAGCCATCCACCGCATTATGTTTTAATTAAAGATTTGAGTCGTCTTGTGCGTAAACAAGTCACGAGTCATAATAGTAAGATATATTTTTGCGACACCTGTCTGTTATTTTTTATGAAACAGGATGAAAAAGGAACAGTAATTAAATTTAAAAACTTCAATCGGAAACAGAATTGTCCATTTGTAATATATGCCGATTTCGAATCGTTGTTACAATCCTCAGATATTAGTGATAATGATAATACAGACACTAACCATTCGCCTAACACGACTACTCTGCATCATCATGTACCAGCTGCCTTTGCATACTACATTGTTAGTAATATAGATCAAAGCTACAATCATTACGTCTCTTATCGCGGAACCGATTGTGTTGACAAATTTATTGATGCAATCTATAAAGATGTTGGCAGAATTCATAAAGTTCTAACCACAAATACTCCAATAATATTCAACGAAAAAGACGAGTTAAACTTTTTGAATGCTAAACTATGCCACATATGTAATCATTTTCTATTCTCTGATCGGGTTCGGGACCACTGTCACATTATAGGAGCCTATCGTGGTGCAGCACATAACCTATGCAATTTACAATATAAACGACCTGGTTTTGTACCCATATTTTTTCATAATCTGTCTGGTTATGATTCTCATTTATTTATAAAAAAACTGGGTGAGGCGCCAGGAGCAGTAAAAGTTATTCCTAAAACCAAGGAAAACTATATTTCTATTACTAAATTTATTCCAATCGAGAACGAGTATTTTCAACTTCGTTTCGTGGATTCCTTTAAATTTTTAGGTACAAGTTTAGAGAAACTAACTGAAACTCTGCAGAAACGCGACTTTCTTCATTTACGTAAATATTTTTGTAACAAAAAAGAGTTTCAATTACTTACGCGCAAAGGTGTGTTTCCCTATGAGTATATGAATAAATGGGAAAGTTTTGAGGAAAAAAGTCTTCCATGTATCGATTTTTTTTACAATTCACTGACTAATGAAACCGTTTCTAGAGAAGACTATGAGCATGCACAATTAGTTTGGAAACAATTTAATATAAAAAATTTAGGCGAGTATACGGACCTTTATTTACAAACAGATGTTCTTCTGTTAACCGATATTTTTGAAAAGTTTCGTTCTACTTGCAAGCAACACTATGACCTCGACCCGGCTTTTTATTTAACTACTCCAAGTTTATCATTTGACGCAATGCTTTTGAAAACTGGTGTAGAATTAGAGCTCATAGATGACTTTAACATTCTGAAAATGATTCAATCCGGAATCAGAGGAGGAGTGTGTATGACCTCCCAACGGTATGCTAAAGCTAATAATAAATACTTACAGGACTATGAACCATCCCAGTTGGACTCATACCTTGTTTATATCGACTGTAATAACTTATATGGTTACAGCATGTGCCAATATTTGCCTTTATCAAACTTTAGATTTTTAGAAAATCATGAAATAAGTGTTTTAAATATTACAGAAGTCCCTAATGATTCAGAAATTGGCTATATCCTTGAAGTGGATATTATTTATCCAAAACATCTACATGATAAACATAACGATCTACCATTTTGTCCTGAAAAATGTATACCACCAGGAGGCACACAATATAAACTTGTACCTAATTTATATGACAAATACTGTTATGTGATCCATTATGTGCATTTGAAAACATGTCTAAAACATGGTCTAAAATTACAAAAGATACATAGAGTTATTACATTCAAACAAGCTCCGTATTTGAAACAATATATTGATATGAATACAAATTTACGACAGAAGGCTACGTCTGTTTTTGAACAAGACTTTTGCAAATTGATGAATAACAGTATATTTGGTAAGACTTTGGAGAATACCGAGAAAAGGGTACAAGTGCGCTTAGTTAATCAGTGGACCGACAATACTAACAAAACAAAAAAGAAAATCTCGGCTGATAAATTGATCGCAAGCCCTAATTTTCATAGCGCTACAGTTTTTACAGAGAATTTTATAGCTGTCCAATTGAAACCAGACATCATAATTTTAGACAAGCCAATATACATCGGTTTTGCTGTACTAGAGTTATCTAAAAGCCATATGTATGATTTCCATTACTCAGTATATAAAAAACAATACGGTAAGCGTTTACAAATGTGCTACACGGATACAGATAGTTTTGTGTATTATATACAGACAAAAGACTATTTCGAAGATTTAAGGTTAAACTTTTTGTCTTATTTTGATACTAGTAATTATAGTGCCGATAATAAATACTTGTTACCAGTCCAGAACAAAAAAGTGCCAGGTCTTTTTAAAGATGAAATGAATGGGCAAATGATTACAGAGTTCGTAGGACTACGTTCAAAAGTATACTGTATTAAAACCATTAATGATGTTATCAAAAAAGCTAAAGGAGTGAAAAAACCAATTGTACGCGGTTTTCAGATATCAGATTATGAAAAAACACTATTTGAAAGGAAAGTAATAAAAAGAAAAAACATATTATTCAAATCAATAAAGCACGAAATATTTACACAAAGTGTTAACAAAGTTGCTCTTTCAGCTAATGATGATAAGCGTCTGATATCTGACAACCAAATTTTTACAAAGGCTTGGGGGCACACTACTATACTATTTGGTAGTTAATTTTCATGAACATGTGTTATCTGAGTTACCTTACTTGTAGATAAAAATTATCAATAAATCATTATTGTATGTTAAGTAAATAATGAAAAATATACATCCTTAGTTATTTGTATAAGACACGATTTTATATTATACCAATTCTTTGACTGACACTGATTTTACAAAATTGTGTTTTATAATAAATAAATGATTAATCTTGTCATTCTCACACATCATACAATAATTTATGAATCACCTAATTGGTCTGGTAACCTATCAACAAGTTGCGACTTGTTTTAGGTGTGCATTGAGGAACGTGCAAGTTAAAGTTATCATGTAACACTATTGCGCATTTTCATTTTTGCTGAACAAACAGTAACTTACCTATATAAGCGCATAGAAATTATTAATTTCTTACATTCGAATAGTTGCAATCACCTCTTCATTACTTACTCGCAACCGAACTTCTGGTAAGTTGATTAGTGAGCCTTGAAAACACGCTCTTATTTTACAAACCAAATAAATAATAAAATTTAAGGATATGTCCTTTAAAGTATTCAACATTCACGTCTTCTAAAATTATAATTATGTATGCACTGTATGTATGTATTGTATGTGTCTCTCTTGTTTTAGATTTCCAGAAAATGGCGGATAGCGAAGATATTCAAATTGTTTTCTCTCAATACGCACAAGATCCGTTCCAACTACCTCAAGAATTCGATGATAGTGACCTGTACAAAAAAGTTAAGAATACTATCGACAGTCAAAAAACGAAGCAACGTAAAGTAAATACTAGTAACAAGATAGTAAAGAAGAGTATTGGACGTCCACCATGTTTCGTTATAAACAACAAAGCCGGAAAAGGAAGCAGGCTCATTAAAATACAGATAATCGACATAAAAGATGGCGTTACGGATCAAAACGATGATCAAAATGAAAAGGTTCTCCTGAACGCGCAGTATGTAGCGAACGATGGTTACGACGACATAATTGACAGTACTGAAGAGGTCATCAACAAGATTTCGAAGAAAATGTGTGGTTACAGTGTTAATTTATAAAGTGGGACTTAATCGCGTCAAATACATAATATATTATTTCATAACAAATTGTGCAAATCGTGAAAGTGTAAATCAATATAATTTATGCAATGTTAAGTATGTACACATACTAAGGTGTAATAAATCTTATTAAAGGAATGTGACGTTTTATTAATTTCCTAACATTAATTCTAAATATATAGGTTGAAAAAAACATAAAAAAAAACAATCATATTTAACAACGTTTATTTACAAAATTACAGTTTAACAATTATTTAAATACCATTTTTTAACACATAAAACGTTTTTTAAAGCACAGTTTTTCTTATGATTCACACAATTAAAAGTACACTCAGGTAAACAATATTTCTTAAACAACTCCTTTAAATTAGGTGATCCTTTCTCGCCTAAATCGATAATAGTACAGTCTGAACATAAATGTTTAACCCATTCAATTTTCTCCACCCCCTTTACAAATATAGTCTTATCTTTTATATGGTTAACAATAAGTCTTTTAAATTCTCTATAATCAACATAACCTTCATGCCACATAATACCTAAATGTTTTTCTTACCATCTTGTCTGTACTTTTTCACTTTCCAATAATTTAGAAAATGTAAAGGGGGGTTTTATTAAAAAAGTTTGAGTGTACTCCAGCGTGCTGTATGCAAATTCTTTAACAATAAATTCATTCTTGCTGGTTTTAAACCCTTGAAGATCTACGAATAGATAGTCTTGCATTATGATATCTTTTTCGTTATGCTACTCAATGGCTTGTATTCAACAATACTGTCATTTAAGATAAGACAATACGCCGAGGTTTGGGCAGGTATATCTGATTCACACTCTAATTCAACCCTTACATCTACCGAACCTGTTTTCAAGGTTTCGTTTTGACGAGAACAGTCTATGACGAACAGAGGGGCTTTACTTTTAAATTCTTCCGGGCTCAACAAAGGTGCTTGACCACGGTTAAAGTAAGACTGTTGAAATTTAGCATACTGATCGTATAATATAGCAAACTTCTCAGCTGAAAAACTGACATCAAAACTTTCATAAGGAAAGTAACTAGAGTTTAAAAATACCTTAACATCTCTCAAATGACAATGATCAAAGTGTGTCATGTCTTTATCAGCGACGTTTTTACGTTTCGTTTTCAATCCGACTATGATGTAACGCGGTTTTTCAATTTGAGATGAAGTTTTGATAGCCCAAGAATGCTTTGTCGTTTCAGGCAGAAGTGGATATTCATATAAATCCCAATTCCTGAACGCTATCTGAATAGCGCGATCACTTTCCAAAAATTTCAGTAAGCCTAATCTTTCACGGTCAGAAACCTTAATATGAGGCATGCGCCATACTATTTTAGATATAGTTATAAGGTCTATGTATTCGTTTGCATTTAATTTAACACTATTCAAGTTCGTATTGGACCTTAAAAGAATAAGTTCATGTTTGCAATTAATAATAATTTTGTTATAATCCTCTGCAAATCCAAGAATCTTGTTTAAAGGAATGGATACAGAGAATGATCCATGTTCATTTTTTGTACCGTTGATATCCCAACCCCATAATTTAGACATTGATGCTTCAAGCTCATTCATGGATACGAGAGATTTCATAGTTGTCGTAACACCTGCGTTTTTTATTTTATCTATTTCGATTCCATTAAGTTCATATCGAATATCTTGAAATAGGTGAAGTATAGGGTTATTCGTAAAAAGAACACTTTTTACCTCTGCTTTTGTTTGTCTGTTATATACACTTATACTACCCTCTATGTATATAGCACTCGCTGATGGCAAAACGTAAAGATCTTGTTGGTTTATAGGTATGCGTATTACATCATTGAAATTAAAACTGGTTACGTACGGCTTATAAGAATGATATTCAAAGCTCTCAATTGAGTTGTCAAAGGCAAAAGGCTCAGCTAAGTTTAATATACTCATTTTAAAAGACCAAGGTATTGGAGGAATTCTTTGTTTTCTTTTGAAAGTTTTACTTTACGTCTTCTTTTCTTGATAGCTGGATGTATACTAGTACTACTTTTAAACGCCACTGAAGTTTTATTAAAGTCTATCATTTTTTTCTTAAGTGTAAATATATTTCACCCCGTAAATTAACCAAATGATTGTTAACATCCAATATTCTTATTGAAATTGAATTTAAACTATTTTGAGTAACAGGAAAATATATCACGTTTTTCGGTGTTTCTATTATTCGATAGCCTGGAGCGACGGCCGGAATAAATTCGTGAATTATGTGACTAGGTTTTCCGTTAACAAATGAACCGCTCACTATGTCACATTCAATGCGGACTATAGTTGTAGATAGAATGGATACAGGAAAAGGAGATTCTGTTAATATATTGGCTTGAATACATTCTGCTCCAAAACCAAGTAAAGTCCCAATAGAATTTTCTTTATCAAAATAAATATTTTTGGTGCACAAAATTGATGTTTTTAAGGTATTATTATTGCATTTCAAGGTAAATGTGCATCCTTGAAGGTGTTCTTGTAGGTAATCATCAATATCTTGAAGTTCATACGAACCTTCTGGAATTTCAATTACTTCGTTTTCACCATAATAAAACTTATTATTTCTTGCATCAATATTAGGTATTGAATTAAAAGTTGATATTTACAATAGGCCACATTCGTATTCACCATCTAGTTGTAAAGCTGGTGAATGGTTCGTTATTAGAGTAGCAGAATTTCCCGTTATAGACAAAGTGAAAGACATCGTGTGAATGATAAGATGTTTATTATGCAATACTATTTAAACGGTCACACCAATATTTTTTTAAGTATTTTAAACATAAATGACCGCAATTTACAGTGTTAAATTTTTGATACCTATTGTAGTTATAGCATATATTATAATTGCCTAAATACCTCTGTAACTCCATTGGCGGTGGAAGGTCACCATAACTATTAAAATATTCGCAATAACTTTTGTCCTTCACATAGGCTACCCAGTGAGTTCCATTGTTGACTGAACTATCCAAATTAAGGATTCCGCATTCTACTTTTTTGGCACGTGATGGTAAACTATCTCTCATATAAACTCCTCGAAAATGAGGGATATCAGATGAGTGCTTTAAAATATCAATATTTGTGAGAGCGCGTCTGGGTAACCTCTGATTTAGTTTTTTGAAGCTTTAATACATAAACCTTTCCCATTTTTGTATGGCTTAATATGCAACCCTTTTCCCAATGCAATAGATTCCATCAACTTATTATGTCGTTCTGATTCAGCTAAGTTTTTTTTGGCAGCTTTGTAATCTCCGACAGCTTTAGCGATGCCAGCAGCTCCTCCTGCTAGTGATCCTAACGCAGATAGTCCCGCGAAAATTGGTATCAGCGGTAATAAACCACCAGTTTTTGGAATCGGTATTAAACGTGGTACTCGTATCTTAGTATCTTTAGGAAAAAATTTTTTTTGCGGCAATAAGTGCACGATCAACTACAGACCCTTTTGTTTTAGGTTTCTTTTTCATTTCAGCGCGAATTTTAGACACAAAATGTTTAAATGTTTTCATTCCTGCGCCAGCTTTAACTTTAGATTTCATCACTTTACTTACTAACCAGGAAGCAATTTTTTCGCCTCTCCCTGCATCTTTTGACTTTTTTCTTTGCTTGGCCATATTATAAAGTTCTAAATCTGCCCGGTGTCTTTCAGCTAAATCAGTATATGTATCGTAAGCTATGTCGTGTTTCATACACGCAGTGTCTAATGCATTAATTCCTTTATCACCTCTTTGTAATCGTTTGCGCAATTTTGTACCAGGACCGCAATAGTTATAACCAGGTAAATGTAGTTCGAATGGTAAATGATTAATAGCACTATTTAATAGTCCTCTTCCTTTCATTTCTCAAATCATAATGATCAATGCAGTTAAGAAAATGAACATAAATACGAGTATAATTATACGATTGCATTTTTATCAATCCAACTGTTTTCGCTATCACTTAACCCCAACCACTTGACATACAACTTTCTACCCTTTTTTCTAATCACCTTTTCTACAAGATAAACGTTTGGATACTTAGTTTTCTGGAGTTCTTCTTCGTAAAATGTACCGAGAATAGTGTTTTTACGCTGGTCTTGAATGTGATACGTAACAGGTTGAGTGCGATTCACATGTTTAATAGTGAAAAGTTCTGTTGACCAATTAGGCGTATAACCTTTGTGAAAGACGCTTTTATACTTGCTAATGCGTACACAATCTCCAACATTGAATTTGTTTAATTTATAACGCAAATTGGATTGCGATTTTTCAATATTTTTTAAAACTTTAATTTCATTATCAAAATTTACATCAACAGGTTTAAATTTTGTTGTTCGATGTACTGTTTGATTATAAGATTTTACTACATCTTCTAACGGTTTGCCTTCCCATTTGTAATTGCCAATCAAACTAAAATATTTATAAAGTTTAAACTTAATTGTCTTTATCAACCTTTCAACAATAGATGCCTTCTTAATTGAATACGTTGAGTAGTGATTTACTTTCAACGATTTTAAATAACAATTAAATTCTTCATTATAAAACTCTTTTCCAAAGTCGGTCTGCAAGTTTTTTGGTTTTCGATTAGATGATTTTATAATTAGATCAAATGCATTTTTTACTTCCGTTTTTGTTTTTGATTTAATAGGAATACACCATGCATACTTTGAAAAGGTATCAATGACGATTAAAATATACTTATATCCCTTGTTCACTGTATGAAATTTCTGTATATCGATCAAATCAGCTTGCCATAAATCATCAATTCCTTTGAGTACAACTGATCTTCGCTTAAAGTTCTTTCTCGCTGATCGATGGATCTCGTTCACTATTTGTTCTTTTGTCATTATACTTTTCTTTTAAAATTCTATCTATCTCCTTATTTGTATAAAAGTTTAGTTTCAACTGAGATGCAAGATGAAGAATTTGTCCATTTATAGTATCAAACATGGAGTCTAAATACTTCTTCTCATACGTGTTTTGCATGTATTTGTCAACGTACTGTTTATTTACTGCATCATCGGGTGATAAAGGTTCGACAACTCCTTTTAGTCGCAAAGATTTTAAATCAAAATGTCCCGCTTCTGTACGAATCAAAGCCTTGGAATTGAGTTCAGAAACTTCGCTAACACGCAAGCGTTTATGAACATAGTGACCAAATTTGTCTATATTCATTTTGTATACTTGAAAATCAAACTACAACTGATAAAACTAATAAACTTCATTTATTTATATACTATTTGACTATTCCAGCTTCACGCAATTCTTCAATAATAGATATGATTTCATTTCCTAACCCGGTATTACCAGCGTCACGTGCTGCTATAAACAGTTTTAATCTCTCCACTAATTCGTTCGGGTCATCCCAATACACATATGCAATGTCTTTTTTTACTTTTTTCATTGATGGTAGCCCATGACCGGATACAGGTATTTCTTCACTTAATGAACGTTGTTTAGATAATTTGAAAAGTGGTTTTATCACAAATAAATATTTCATACCCTTATTGCTTTTTATCGGTTTATTTGGATCAAAATCACGTCTATGAGCATTTGTTTTTAACAACAAAGTTTTATATAATCGTTTATCGTCTTCAGTAACGAGACTTAAATCGGGTAATTTCTTGAACAATAAAGCGTATAGACCTGGCGTTAAACGAAAGCTTTCTCCACTTATTTTGAGTTCTTTGTCATTCACAGAAATCGGATAAGATCCTAGCATTAGCTTGTCACGCTCCATTCGTATACCAAAAGGAATATTCATGTTTAAATATTGTTTTTGCCAAACGGGGTCTTCACGAGGAGAAGCATACGACTCAGACGTTCTAAACGAAGCATTGATGCTAGTATCAGAATCATTTTGGACAACACTTTCATGAGATATGGAATCGTTTAGGTTAGAGCCACTATCATTTGACTCATGTTCGGTATTATTCGAGTTAGATTCTGATGATTTTCTCAGAAATCTTTTATCAACGAAACTTTCTTTCTCTTCCTGTTCGGATGGACTATATTTTAATGTTTTTACTGATTTATTCCATTTAAAATCTTCGATATTATGATCAGTATTACTAATATTGTTTTTTGCCATTTCATTGAGAGGATCTATAATTGGTTTTAGCATTGTTTCCAACATCATATTATCGTTCGTTTTAACGTCACGAATGAGTTTAACTTTTTTTCTTATGGCTTCGGCAGAACGGAGTACTTTTTGTTTCAATAATTTCTCCTCGTTCATTTTAAGATTCATGGCCGATCCAGATGGTTTCATCTTAAGTAATAAGTTTCAACCTAAATACAATCCTTTATATATACAGTTAATCTAGCACGATAAACGTATCAAAACCTTTCCTATAGCATCCAGATTTCTTATCACAATCTTTATTAATAACTAAGTAATTGAAGGGTACATCCCATACTTGCCCACACATTTCACGAAACTGAGACCATGACATATCACTCCCTACGTGTTCATCGTAAACATGTCGTAAATTAACATCATCTTGTTTAAAAAGAATGATTAAATTTGCATTATCTCTTATCAATTGTTTAGGTATTTTACTATACGTTTGATTCAGATAGAAGCTATCTATATTTTTATGCCTTCCCATTGCGAAGTAATCCCTTATATTATTTTGATTTTCACATGCAACATCATCAAATATCATTATTGAATTAATGCAAGCCATAAGAGGACTCAGTATTTCTTCATTTTCACTATATTTTTGAAATGACACTGAGGGAACCAACTTTAAAACTTGCTCTAGAAATTGATACATAGGTTGGAATAAGGTTTTAGAGTAAACATAAACATTTTGAAAGCGTAGCCCATGTTCATGTAGCAATAAACCAACAATCAAATTCGTTTTTCCACAGTTGGACGGTTCACATATTATGCATCGAATTGTGTCAGGTAAAAGTGATCCATGTCGGAAACAGCGCTTATTTTGCGAAGAACAAACGACATCCAACTGCAATCTCTCAGGTTGTTTTACAAATTTCATGTTACCAATATGCACGTGCAACAAACTCGAAAGGCATAATGTAAATAGTACATTTGTATTCAATATAGAGTATATATTAAATATTTAGACCATTACTTTAGGATGCTAAAATCTTATCATAACCATCGAAACACCTTCCAGGTAAAAGAAATCGTATATTATATACAACTGTAACTACTTTTGTATTCTGGTCCACATATGGATTCTACCCCACTCATGATTGTAGTTGGGTATTGGGAGGAAATGGACCGCGTCCGCGAAGTGAAGCGAAGCGAAACGAAGCAGTGGTCCAGAACTCCCAATACCTAACTACTATAGTAGTTGTTAACTTTGAAAAATGAAAATGAAAATGATTATGTTAATTAAAAGGTTAACAAAGTCAATGTTGGAATCTCGTTTTAAGTAATAAAGATAATCGTGTCAGTGTACACCGCTCTACCATAAACTGCGTAAGGGTACACACAATTAATGCGGGATTAATTAAGCGAGTACTTCATTTCTATTTTAGCAGTTTTCACTTTATATTTACATTAATCAATATATTTGTATTTTTAAGTATTCTTGATTTGTTCTATAGGTGTTTGTTTGTGCATGGTGTTAGTTTGTCTACCTAGTTCTACCAACCTTCCACTCAATTGCTCAAAAGTTAGCTGGAAGAAATCCCTTAAAGGGATATGTTTGCCTATGTACCTTAATTTTATTATATAATATTCAAAACAGGTTGACAGATAAATATTAGGTGAAAATCTTACACAAATCGAAGTAACCATTGTTCGATTTGTGTAAGATTTTCGCGTAATACTTATTATTATTACTATATTATTCGTTTGGAAGCTTTTCAATAGTAATTAACAACTATCAACTTTACATGCAGTAAGCAGACATATTAATATCTCGATATATGTATATGTACAAGTAAACCAAAATAACGTCCAAAAAATAAGAATTTATATATTACACGACTGGCCTCGCGTCGGGCTCCCCCAGGGCGTGACAACCCTAATCAGCCCGCCTACGCCCCTGCACGATACTTTGGAGCTCGCAATATTAAGCTGCAATATTAGACTTACGGCTTATATGGCTTCTTTGGGATCATAAATTGCACAGTGGGTCTCCTTCACACAAAACATGACCCAGTGCAGGAACATGTTTTTAGCGAACAAGCATACGGCCTGCCTGGTGCTACGCAGTCACCGTCGCATGGAGAGTTTTGGAAGGCCAGAAGAATCACAAGCGCGCTGCCAACCCTTTATTGACTTGAGGATTCGGTGGGACAGCTAGAGACAAATGCAGATCTCAATTCTCACCACAACATATCCTCAGGACGATCTGGCCTGGACACACCTTCCAAGTACGTCTAATCACGAAGCACTGACTTACATGAGCCATTGTTAGTTGGAAACCCCCGTAGGGCGAAAATGTTGTAGATCCAACGTTTTTTTTTTTTTTTTACTTATCGACCTAGTCCCAACATGCATACATCCCCGGAAGCATGATAGTCAGAGCTAGTAGAAGACGGTAGACATAATCATATATATAAATATAAGCGGCAATAACACTTCGTCGTTTCGAACGTTTGCGGTCGCCGCATGCAGCATGCGGCGACCGCAAAAGTGTAAAGAACACGTTAGTCGGCCGCATTCGGCGATCGACAGCTGCCAACGCTTGGTAGTAGGCGGACAGACTAGTGTAAAGACGACGTTTGTTGGCCTAAGTAGTTTAAAAAACAATTACGCTACGCCAGTTTTTTTATATTTTTTACAGACTTATTGTAGTCATTTCCAAAATCTCGTCATTGTCGATGCCTATATTTCATTTAGATGCAGGGATTTTTGTTTGCCTTGGTTTGATATATTAAAAACTCGAGAGAGCTACGGTAGCCTAGTGATTCAGACGTGTGGCTGTCAAGCGATGGTCGTGGGTTCGAATCCCCGTTCGTACCAATTAGTTTTTCGGAACTTAGGTACGGAATAATTACCGTTAGCTTTTCGGTGAAGGAAAACATCGTGAGGAAACCGGTCTAATCCCAATACGTTCTAGTTTGCCCTCTGGGTTGGAAGTTCAGATGGCAGTCGCTTTCGTAAAACTAGTGCCTTTGCCAAATCTTGGGATTAGTTGTCAAAGCGGACCCCGGGCTCCTTTAGGGGCATAACCGGGAATAACGCTAGGAGGACGATGACGTATATATCCAAAACAGTAGGTATATAAATTATAAAGATATCAAATTGACATTGAACGCAGTCAGGGTCAGAATGCAAACAATTCCTTCTAGTTTATAACGCCAGTCTAATTGGCAGGGTCTGGTTCACTCATTTATCACGGGCGAGCTAGACTCATTGCACAGTGTTTTTATTAGATTTGCATTTTTATTACTTTCTTAGTCTTCGAGGGTTGAAAATATAATTGCTTTACTGTCTGGAATGGAATAGCATACGCGCGGTGTAAAATATTTCTACATTTACCATTTGGTGGCAAACAAGCATACGATATCCTTCATGTTAAGCAGAAGCCCTAGCTTATCGACACGTCGACTAAAGCTATAAAGTGGCAAACCTCGTATGATATTACTTTACAGGAGGCCCAAAAAACTTTATCACCAATATACACGGTCTGAAGTTGCATGGTTTTCTAGCTGCTATATACACGTAATTTTTTTCCGTTAAATATGGTTTTCGGAAGTTGCGAGGTTTTTGAGTTTGCTATTTAAATGTAAAGGATTTTTTCGAAGCATTTAAAAGTGTTGCTATCAGAATGCTACTATATAAAATTGACAAAACATGATTTTCGACAAAAATGTAGTTAGGTTAGGTTAGGTTAGGTTGCGTTGCGTTAGGTTTGCGACTTTAGCCGACGATCTTGTGACTCCAGAAAAGAACAGACCTCGTTGCAGATCCTTTATATCTTTATGAATTCGGTGTGTTCATAGCTAGATACACATGCAGGCCTGGCCTGTTTGGGCTGCCGGCTGGCCCGAGGAGGGCGCTCCAAGCGGGCTTGGCTTAGCCCGCTTAGGATGCGTAGGGGAGGGACCGAAGAAGAGGAGGAGTACCGGTATTACGGTTCGCCATTCTCCCTATCTTCTGCGGCCGAGGCGGGATCGCAGGGGGAGAGGTGTGTTGGTATAACGGTGCGCCACTCTCCCTACCCCCTGCGAACTTGGCGGGGTCGTTCCGCGGAGACGACGCTGGTGGGACCGCAGAGGAAGAGGAATGCCAGTATCACGGTGCGCCGCTTTCCCTATCCTCTGCGGCCGAGACGTGGTCGGTGGCGGAACCACAGACCTGATCCGCCACCGGGTGCTGGATTTTCCGCACCCATGATCTCCTTGTAGCGGATTCAGGGGGGTCCGCTACTGAACAGGTGGAGATCGAGGTGGCAGGCGCGTCCAATCATCTGGCGCGCCTCACGTGGAGAGCCTCCGGGCATCCGCGAAGAGCTGCTTAAGGGCGGCTACCGCCGGCGGGGTCGCGGATGTGTGCGCAAGCGTTCCCGTAACCTCGCCACATGGCGGCGAGGCGGCAAGTGGGGGGGTTTTTAGTGGGTACACCGTGGGTCTCATCAGCTCATACGGGAGTCCCACATAACCACTCGGGTCACCCCCTGCGCCCGGGTGGTATGCGTAACGCATTTTCCCCCCCTAAACAAAAAAAAAAAAAAAAAGGTTTGCGACTTTAGCCGACGATCTTGTGACTCCAGAAAAGAACAGACCTCGTTGCAGATCCTTTATATCTTTATGAATTCGGTGTGTTCATAGCTAGATACACATGCAGGCCCCTGACTCTCCCCGACACAGCGCGTCCCTAGGAGGTGTGGCGACAGAGCTACAAACATTTTACAGGTTGACAAATCGCTTGACCGTATTCGTCCAAGAAGTCGCTTCCCTCTTTCCCCAGCATAGAGAAACAAAAGATTTTCAGAACCTTATTTGCACAAATACAGTCAACGCCCCGATTTGCGTAACGTCCCTGGCATAGCATAAAGATATCCCCACTTTCGTGATTTCATAAATCAGGCCGCTATTCTATCCACGATATTTAACAGACTCCCCCTATTCATGTCTTTCAAAATCAAAATGCTAGAGACTTTAAATTGGGGCTATATCCTCCCCAGCCTCAGACCAAGAAAATATACAGACGGAGCGTTACGAACAGTCTAGTGAAGCCAACCGGTTTTAAACCAAGCCCCATAAGTTTAGCAGTTAGCACACGCTAAACAAATTAAATCGTACAAAACTCGAAATAAATGATCTTGACAGCATTGCGACACGTGCGAGTTTTGTGCAATTTTGTTTGTATATGTGTGCGTGGGCGTGTGCTAAACTTGAAGTAGCTTGGTTTTGTTTGTATGTGGTTTGGCTTCACTTGACTGTTCGTAACGCTCCGTCTGTCTTTTTTTCTTGGTCTGAGACCCCAGCCTAATATTTCGGATATACCGGCTAATAATTACAAAGGCATAAAAGAAAAGCAATATATATAGCTTAGGAAGGCGATCGAAGGGGTATGTCGTTAAGACAAATAGGATCTTGCAGTTCTAAAATATAAAGGAAAAGTCCTGCTGCCTATAAAGTCTTTTATTTATTTTGCGCTCGTGGAAATACAAGTGGCGAGTCAATATCAGACATCGCTTGGCGAAGGTCAATGCCAATGTCAATTCAATATGAGAAGCCCTCGGTTAACCCATTTAACCTTATCGGTTAAGCACGATGGTCATCGTAAAGGCATTTTTATGAACTATAACAAACATTCCGATTTGTAAATTATACAAGGACTTTGTATACCCGTCGCGTCAACGCAAAAATAATTCTTCTGTTGGACCAATTTTGGTACGGAAGCGCTGCTTTAGAGATTTGGCAGTCACAAAAACTAGTGCTATCTTCGTTAAGAAACATGTGGGATAAAACTATTTTGATGAGGAACATTTTGGGCGCCTATATCGTCTCTCTTCGAAATGAATTCAGCGTATAATTAATCTATAGATTATGCCACTTATTATTATTATATTGAGTTCATTTTATACACCAGTGAAACAAAAAGAAATCGAACGCGGTAAGAGTTCCGGCACGTTCCGGTGTAAGATTTTTTTTAAATCAGGTAAAGATTTAAAAATATCTTACACCGGATCTCTTCAAAACCTTATTCCGGATTACCCCTACGTACAAACATACTCGTACAAGCTTACAACCCCGCTGACATTTTCTTTTCATTACACATTTTAGAAGTATAGATATTGGTCGGCTAGAACATACGAGTACTTTGCTGAATACACCTATATAAAACAGGCTAGCTTCATTACGACCTATGTACATATAACCCCAGCTGACGTGCATTTTTCGAACACCATTTTAGTCCTAATTACGAGCAGGTTACATCCTAGAACTATGTAAACCATCATGGACTTGAGTCACTGCGGTTCCACGGCTCAGATTACCAACTAGACCGCAGCTCCGAGCGACGGAAGTGTGAGCTTTTTGCCGGCCTCCTTTGAAGCTGGAGGGATTAAATGGGAACCAGAAACTAAATAAAATTACAATGTGGGTCCGTCCGTCTATAGACTTAGTGGGATTTCAAACTTATTTCTAAGCGGATTATGGTTTTAGTACATAATCCCGTTATAAATAAGTTGGCTAAAATGGGTATCCGTCAGACACGTTTATAAAATGAATTTGTCCAACAGGTGTGAAATTGTTACGTGTATGTATGTACTACAAGTTTAGTCTGTCCAACAACTCTATTAGGCAGCTTAGTAGGTACGCAATAGTTATTTGTTATGCAAGGCTGCAAAATTGTTGTTTGGCGCAAGTGCTTGTATTGAAAGCCGAGCTAGCGAAGGATTGTAAAATTGAAACATGAGCGAAGCGAATGGTTCAAAAGTACAATCCTGAGCATAGTGAGGCTTTCAAGGCACCAGACGCCAAACAATTTTGCTGCCTAGCGCAACACACAACTTTTCACCTCACCACCGCGAGGAAAATTGTAGGTAAATGTAGGTAATGGAAGTAATTTGGGCCTTATACTCATTTTCAATAAAGGTTTGTTTACATCTCATCAAGATCTAGCATTTTATTATTGTTAAATGTAACATATACAGGGCGTAACATAAAACCCTGGCAAATAAAAAAAGGCAGTAACCGGTATCGAATCGCGATTCCGAAAATCACTTCCTTTTTATTTTTAAGACGGCATTAAAAAAAAAAAAACAAGTCTTATTTTTTAAATGTTGCTTACCCCTGATGTTATGAATGGCAACGTCGCACGCGCACGTAGAAAGCACGTCCCATCCATGCCCCTCGCAGCCCCGCCACTCCCCGCCCCCCCCCCGACCCTCTTTTCGTGATTTTAATGTTATTACCTACGAAATGAAAACTCTCATAACTTTTTTATTTGATGCGATTTTTTTTTCTTACTATTTTTCTCAGATTCTATTTACAGGTATCTATCTACCCTTAACGGGATTGCCAGGGTTTTTTGTTACACCCTGTATATTTTTGCATCTTTAAATAAACGCACGCACTAAAAAGTCAAAGTATTGTTGGGTACTCACGGGTAAACTAAGGCTCAAATTCGCTTATGCTTTTAGCTATTAGCTAATAGCTGTATATCTTCTGCACTAAAACCTATAAATAACCACCATGGTTTTACTGTCTGTGGCTTTAGAACAAAACAAAATTAAATGTAGGTTGTGTTTTTCCTTAAAGTAACTATTCAAACGGTGCGTTCCAGATTTGGAAGAAGCTAAATTTTTTGAAACATAAAACTACATTTTAAAATTATTTATTCGTATTTTATCCTTACAAATCAGTCTAAATATTAATATTTCGTATGTACCTACTTATTAATTAAGAAAGAAGAAGTATTATTAATTTTATTTTATCAAAATAATAACAATTAATTATTGGCATAACACCATCAGTTTCTGAACGCACCTCTCATTCTGTATAGAAAAAAGTTGGATCTCGAGATTGACTGTCACGTTCCAAATTCAAAAACTCTTTCCACGCTAGCGGATAAAATGGACTTTTGGGCGCAGATTTTGAGCGATAAAGCAAGCCTTTTCGAGCCGGTGAGGTGAAAAGTCCTTTTACGAACTCGGAGGTCGATTTGATTTCAATGCGTCATCCACGCGCGCCGGGCTAACGTTTCAGAAGGAGCAGAGGGCGGCAGGGAGTGCAAAACATCTCTCTCTCCCTCATCAAATCTTCCTGGCTATATATCCCACATGGTGGTTGGGTCGGCTTTCCTTGTCTTCCTTCTCCACGTTCGTTCGATCTATCCTTACATCGGTTTCATATACATTGCACTCTAACAAGTCTCTTAGCACTAAATTTTCTTTATTGATCTACGTCTGCCGAGCGTGCGAAACAAATTGAACTCAAATTAGTGAATGACTTTAATTGACCCCACGCTAGCCAGCACCATATGTTTTAGTCAGACATCAGGCATTTGTGCCTTACAAACGAGTACGTGAGTGAGAAGTATGAAATGCTGCAGCTATGTTCTTCTACTCAGTCGTTTCAATCTTGTCAAAGTGGTCGAGCTGCTCGCTTCACGACAGCCCGCCATTTCTCTCTATTGCAGGTTATCTACATTGAGTATGCAGAGGCACGCCCGTCATCGCTTTTATTTGATCGGTTCATCGCATCGGCGATTTTCCACGCGATCTACTTACTGCCATCCACTTCGCTTTGGACGACCGAGTCTATGGAGTCATTGTTGTGTCTCGAGATGTGGTGTACAAGTTTAAGGATGCGAGATTGCACCATTATCTCATCATCATATCAGCCTAAAGACATCCACTGCTGGAAATAGGCCTCCCCCAAAGAGTGACAAAGTGAACAATCCCTCGCCACCCGCATCCAGCGGACTCCCGCAACCTTTACCAGGTCATCAGTCCACCTTGTCGGGGGCCTACCCGCGCTGCGCCTTCCGGTGCGTGGTCGCCACTCGAGAACCTTTCCGCCCCAAAAGCCATCGGTTCTACGTGCTACGTGCCCAGCCCACTGCCAGTTTAGCGATCCGGAGGGCTATATCGGTTACCTTGGTTCTGCTGCGGATAGCGATGCAAACTCCCAACATGGCCCTCTCCATTTCCCTTTGGGTGACTTTGAGCCTTCTTATGAGGCCCATAGTAAGCGACCACGTTTCGGTGCCATATGTCATCACTGGCAAAACACACTGGTCAAAGACTCACGTCTTGAGACACTGCGGAATTTCGGACGAAAAGATTTGCCGTAGCTTCCCGAACGCTGCCCAGCCGAGTCGGATTCAACGATTGACCTGTTCCTCAAAGTTGGACCTACCTAACTGGATCGTCTGTCCTAGGTATACATAATCGTCTACAACTTCGAGCGTAAAGTTTCCGATTGTAATGGGACCATTATCTGTGTTGGACATAAACAATATTTTTCACCAGCTAGCACAATTATTGTGCCTCAGACAAAGAAAAAATATAATAGACAGAGCATTACGAACCACCTAGTGAAGCCGGTTTTCAAACAAGCCAAATAAGTTTAGCACACTAAATCAAAATTACACAAAACTCTTTAGCACGTGTCGCAATGCTGTCAATATCACCTATTTAGAGTTTTGTGCAGTTTCATTTGTTTTTGTGTACGTGAGTGTGTGCTTGTCTCTTTTTCTTGGTCTGAGGTACCAGCTATGCAAGTGTAACATAGAACCTTACAAGTGGATTTTGCTTCAGCAGTCTCGTGTGCGAGATGGATCGGCGCGGGCGCGCGTGCGGGAGGCCTCGATGCGCGAAATGCCACTCCGTGTCCGAGCCCAGTATCTGCAACAAACGGTACAACATTAGATAACGTCACTCAAATAGGGTACACTAGGGGGGGCACTGTTTTTCCAATGTCTGCTATGTCTGGTGAGCAATAAAGAATATTTGTATTGTATTGTATTGTAGTTTCCTCATGTTAAAATTGATAAATCATGTGGTGGAAACTGATACTCGATATCATCCAAATTATTTCAAAACCTTCCTATTTATTTCAAAAACTTACTTGGCACTCTAGTAATCACCACATACCCAGGTCGCCTAGAGCGGTTATCTTACAGGTCCCGCTACATCGATCTGCCGCTTTCAAAGGCAGTTTTCGCTACTGTGCAACAACATTCCTCCGCCTTTACGTCAATTAAAAAACCAATTCAATTTCAAAATTAAATACAAATTATATCTTTTGAACTAACAAAAAGAAAAAAACTTGGCGGAAATTCCCTTCTGTTTTTGTATTTGAAAAGTCGTATTCATGCCGATGTTTTTTTTTTTAATTAGACATGTACACACAAAAATGCAGTACACATACAGATAAATTCAATGACTTGGGTTTACTACCTGACTTTAACACGTACCTATACATGTACACACACAATGCGCACATTAATTTATTTTACCCACACTTAATAAAAATGCGTTGCACACAATGTTAGGTCCTGGCAGAATACCAGCGATGTGGCTAGCCACATCATTATGCTGAGCCAGCGCCTTTTCTATGGCACGACACATGGTTTTGTATTTAACTTGTATTTAAATTTAGTTCTAAGCTGCATGCCTCTCTTAGAGTTTTTAACGATTGTTTTGTGTTTTTAATCATGTATGTTGTGGAAAAGAATAAAAGATCTATCTATAAAGCAATGTAGCTAAATTGATAGTAAACCATCAAATTATTGCAATAAAGTATAAATTACAAAATATAATTAAAACCTTACAAAGATATGGACATTTAAACTTTAGAAAAATATACTTTTTTTTATGGTCCCTGAGAAAATTTAAAGCTATCGATAGAACCTACCTATTATAGACACAAAATTGTATGACAATTATGGACATAAATGCAGTATTTCGCGACCGAAACTTGCGAAACAGCAATTTACTTGATTTTCCATACAACGATTAGTACAAATATGTATGTAGCATTTCGGCAGCCACCAGCGAGGTCAATCTTTGACCCAATTTTTTAGGTTTTTTTGTTCTTTAATTGTAGTTGCTCCAATACAAACATTTGTTCCTCTCCAAAAACTGGTTCGAAAGGCATCGATTAAAAATCTTAGGAAACAAGCCTATTGTAACGGAAGTCCATAAACACGACGATATTTGCACTTACGAGTATGTTTACTAATAATAGAAGATCAAACGAGCTTCGCAAGCGAAGTTCGATCGATATTATATGAGTAAGCTTCATTCGAAGATATAACACACATGTAGTCCTTTAATCTACCAGGCAACATTTCGCAAGTTTAAAGTACGCAGTAAAAACCATAGCTCAAACAGTTTTATCCCCACCTTTACCCCTACCCTACTTAGGGACCTCGGCTTGCCACCATTTCTCATTCTTTTTAGAGACAAAACTTTCCTAGGGGTATAGGGGCGGGCGGGAAGTTATATCTTCGAATGAAGCTTACTCATATAATATCGATCGAACTTCGCTTGCGAAGCTCGTTTGATCTTCTATTATATTTTGAAGCTTCATTCTTCAGATATAACACACATGTAGATGTTTAGAGTTGAAAGTTTTGCTGCCCTTTGTAATTGTAACACATCATAATCATGAAATGCAATAATTATGTTTTGACAACAATCTTAGATACTCCCAATTATTAATCAAAGAGTACAATTGTAACTTCACATAATTCTACCTATACAAAAGGCAGATTGATCTGGCACAATGACCTTCGTCGATTAATTGACGATGGTAGAAACGAGCCAAAGTTTTCGATGTTCTCGACCAGCCTGCTGCCTTCCGGATAGCATCTAAAGAAATGCCTGACCGGTGTGCAGCTGACGTGGCGGCGTGGCACGTGCTGTGAGCGCTGAACGCCGCCATGTCTTTACCGCTTTCGCCAAGCACTCGCGTAATGCACCCCGGCTAATGGATTGAGCAGATGCATTTTTATGGGGACTTTTGAAAGTCAACAAAATATGTTGTGAGCTTTTTCAGTCCTAAAACATCATTATAACAGTCACCGGGCAAATATTTCTATTAGGTATCTTCAAAATATGGAAGGCACAAAATCGGTTGTAGACGACCTACACCTGAAGTCTTAACTATATCATCAAAAATTACTTTAATACAATTTGGGCATGACTTAATATTATTCCACTTAATAAGTGACAGTGTTTGTACCCTGTGGGCAGGACATATTGCTAACAAAATCGCCAGATTCTTTGTTAGTTTTTCCAATGAAATTTCTCTATTAGGGTACCATGTTGTTATATGATTTAATACCACTTGAGGATCCCAGGTATGGCTATATTTAGGAGTTACGGGCTTTAATTTGTAAACACCTTTCGGTAATCCTTTACTTTGGTCATCTGAGCTGATACTACTCCCCCGTAGGAGCGAGGGTGCTGACCTATGATTATTTAATGGGCCATACGACGATCCTTTATTAAATTCGTGCGTTAGAAATAAAATAACAGCAGAAATGAAGCCCTTATAGAAATTGAATATCTATATTATCTATGCTAAATTTCCAGCACAACTTGTATTTAACACACGTTGTACTGTTGTAAAGTGTTGTTTGAAATTGACGCTAACATGAGATTAGATACTTTTACTAATCTCAACAAAAGCGGAAACCACGGTTGGGATGGCCATTAGGGAAATACTACTATTCCTGTGGCGTTGTCATTTATAATCTTATGTAAACACTTTAGTACGAGTGCGAGTGGTGGAAACGCTTAAAAATATTTATTATAAATACCAGCTAATAGTGAATGCGACGACGGTAAGAGCGTCCGAGTCTGGCTTCCACGAAATATATATTTCACATTTGGCAGAGGTACGAGAAGCAAAGAGGTCAATTTCGGGCACACCAAAGTGTTTACTTACTCTTTCAAAGGCTGCAATACTTAAATTTCATTAAATATCAGGATTTAGCCTTCTGGATTCTCTGTCTGCTTCTACATTATTCTTAGTGTTAATGTACGAATCGAATAACCATATGTCTCGTTCTTCACACCACTGCCAAATAGATCTAGGTAAGCTATTTAAGTGGGGAAACTGGATGTCTCCCATTCGATTAATATAGCTTATCGCGGTAGTGTTGTCGATGCGGAACAACAGAGCACAGTTTGATTTATTTCGCGCAAAACATTTTAATCCTAAGAGCGAGCAAGCTCTAAGTAATTAATATGGAATGCTAATTCTTGCTCTTCCCATGCTCCGTTTGCACACACTCCGTCACAAACTGTACCTCATCCTGATCGGGACGGATCTATAGATATTTCTGCATCGAATTTCGTGATTCCAAAATGACAAGACGTTATAAATAATATTATTAGTCCACCAAAATAAGTCAGGTAAAATTTCGCGAGGAAGTTTTACTTTTGATCATAGACATCGTATTCCTGAATAGCTCGGAATTTATATCTTTCTAACAAATTCGTGTACAACCAGCTGTATCTAGCTGTCGGGCATGCAGTGGTAAGAACTCTTAAAAAGTGCGCATACCCTGCATAAGAAGGGATATAGACATGATAATTGAATTGTAAACAAAACCTAAGAATTTACAGCATTGTTGGTAATTTTGGGATTGTATCGAGCTTTTGGTATAGTTTACCACAAATCGTAGGCACTCGAGAAACCGGAGAGTCTCCCTCCCATTATGTTTACATTCGTTAAGGTCCCTTCCAATACACAAAATGCCACCCCGGTATATAATAGAAGTTAGGCCTTGTTTTTAGGTAAGTTACGACTTCTTTCATAATTTTGGTGAAGGTTCTAGGCGCCACGGAAAGTCCATAGACTAATCGGGAACAAAACTCGTAAGTAACATTGTTATGCTCGAATCTTGTCAATGGTAGCCATAAACCCGCTTTTAGGGATTAATTTAGAAGCAGTTCTAGTCTTCCATTTTAAAGTGGGACTTAGTTACAAATTTATTGAGCCCTTTCAGATTCAGTATGAATCTAATAGCCACCATTCGATTTAGGAGTCAGAAAATCTTTGATAGAAACTGATCATTAGTCTGTTGGCATCCAGTGATGCTTTCACTGAATGCCTAGGTTAATTAAGTTCTGTACAGCTAAGCTCGTTTCATCATGCTCTTGGCATGTGAAAGTATTTACAGGTTTGACAGATTGCGTAACATGTCCTAAAAAGGAATTGGAAAGCCATTCTGTATACAGTCTAATAAATAAAGTACGATTATTCGTTACATTAAGCCAACACTTATAAAAAGCTTTAAGGCGACCGGCATGTACCTGCGTTACTGCCGCGGCGTCGCAAGTGGCTTGTTGTAGGCTGCTCGCGGCTGTATGATGGTCGACGCTGTCGGCCTACTTTTCAGTAGATTTGGAAGCTTTAATTTTCTCTGAGAGTTTGCTTCCAAAGAGAGTATCATCTCTCTCAACGTATTGTATGACTTAAGGAATACTTCGTCTAGTCCAGGAATGACTAGTTTTATCTAAAATCTGACTTCAATTAGATAGGATTTTTATCGTTAGTACCTATACCGACTCCCAATTGCTGTTGAGATGATTCGATTTTCTTGTCACGGCCTCTTTGGATGTCTGTAACTGCCGCCGAAATTACGGCGTTTAAGGACGGCGCCCATAATAATTTGCAATTTACAGGTACTCTTATAAAAGTTTATCTTTACTCTTTTTATCAATACCTTTGTGTAATATAGGTAGCCACCTTTGCGCTAAATTGGGATGAATTTTCTCCCCATATTTTGGGACATCATCAGTGGCGTCCCCTAGAGCGGTTAGTAACTCGGCATCTATTACAGGGGTCGTTTTGTCATCACAGGCCTCCACGGGACGTGCATTTTCTTCATTTGAACGTGGGAGTGAAGTTTCCACTGCCTCATACACTTGTTCGTGGTTTATAAATTAAAATATAATATTTTGATTTTTCTAATTGAGGGTAGATATGAAATGCATTGTAAAACCACTCGTCAGGAATTTTAATGCATATATGTATCTAGTGCCCCGCATCGCGAACACGGGATATACTAATCTCGATTAATGGTTGTAGAAATTGCTATCGTGTTGACTCACGGTCAACCGCCAAGCACGAGATACCTTCGTGACGACTCTCGGTCGCCTCCCAGGTTTAGTTACAAGACGTGGGCTCACGGCCCGCGCGGTATTAAATGCATTTGTTAGCGATTAATATTGTTAGAAATTGCTATCGTGTTGACTCACGGTCAACCTTCAAGCATGAGATACTTTCGTCACGACTCTCGGTCGCCCCCCAGGTTTAGTTACAAGGCATGGGCTTGCGATTAATATTGTTAGAAATTGCTATCGTGTTGACTCACGGTCAACCCCCAAGCATGAGATACCTTCGTGACGACTCTCGGTCGCCCCCCAGGTTTAGAATTACCAGGCGTGGGCTCACGGCCCGCGCGGTATGAAATGCATTTCTTAGCGATTAATATTGTTAGAAATTGCTATCGTGTTGACTCACGGACAACCCCCAAGCATGAGATACCTTCGTGACGACTCTCGGTCGCCCCCCAGGTTTAGAATTACCAGGCGTGGGCTCACGGCCCGCGCGGTATGAAATGCATTTCTTAGCGATTAATATTGTTAGAAATTGCTATCGTGTTGACTCACGGACAACCCCCAAGCATGAGATACCTTCGTGACGACTCTCGGTCGCCCCCCAGGTTTAGAATTACAAGGCGTGGGCTCACGGCCCGTGCGGTATTAAATGCATTTATTAGAGGCACCACAATGTAGAACTATTTATTGAAACTAATTGCACTTACCTGATTTATCTTCGGAACCTGATGAATCAGATAGCACCGCACTGTCATAACTCGTTTATAGTTTTTTGTTGCAATTTCCGTATATTAGCAGAATAATACTCTATTTTTTCCTGTGCACTGCGTTTAGGCATGATTAAATATTTTGAATTATTTTTTAATAGAATTCGTTCGTGCGTTCGTTGCCTCGCAAGAATAAAGAATGAGAAATGGTGGCAAGCCGAGGTCCCTAAGTAGGGTAGGGGTAAAGGTGGGGATAAAACTGTTTGAGCTATGGTTTTTACTGCGTACTTTAAACTTGCGAAATGTTGCCTGGTAGATTAAAGGACTACATGTGTGTTATATCTGAAGAATGAAGCTAAGAAATATAATAATAAGTTTCTGTCAAAAATTTCATTTTTGTTACAAGCTTTTATTGCCGACTGTACTTTTATGTATACATACCATCATTACATACTCATTGAGACGATTCTAACGAGGCCAAACTCAATGGGGTTACGTCGGTTAAGTACTGAATTCCCATGGCCACCTTCTGTCTCCATCATCAGATCAGCTCGAGTTACCATAATATTGCATTGTCACCAAACTTACATAAGTATTCCAAATTTCAGCTCAATCGGATAACGGCAAGCGACTGAAAAATTGGTTGCAAATTTTGACGGACGACTTACTTACATACTTTAATGCTTACATACGAACAAGTCAAGTTAATATAAAGCTTGTAAAAACCAGCCAAGTGCGAGTCAAACTCGCGCTCGGAGGGCGCCGTACCATTATCTATAAAAACGGCAAAAAAAACCACTGTTAAGTATCAAGACTGTAGCTCAAAAAAAAAGTGTTGCCTATACAAACCTTGGACCCCTTTATAACCCGCTTTAGGGTGGAATTTTCAATAATGCTGACTATACTATTTTTATATTTTAATAAGTTACCTTGTTACGGTCTAATTCTATGAGGCGTTCTTTGTGGGTTTTAAGACTCATAGCGCCATCTATTACAGCACATCGGCGACTCTCGGCCGTTCAGGGGAAGGCGACACCTACTGAGGTTTGCAGGAACTACGTGCGCAGCGACGCTGCAATCGGGTCAATGCAAATGGGAGTCTGATCGATATTGTTGTTTATTAATGTCTTTAAAGATATTTTGGAAATCGTAAAATAGATCTTTAGAAACATTAAAGCTAGTTGCTCATAAATCTTTAGTTTTCATGCATTCAGTGCAACTGATGCAAATCGATCTTTGTGGTACAGAAGGACTGAGCTAGATTGTCTGTGGTAAAGTTTTTTTTCTCTTGGGCTGTCAAATCGCCCAGCCTTTTCCTTTCGAACGATGGCGTGAACCCGACAAGCGCTACGGCCTAGTGCCATATTTGCTTAATTTAGAGTCAATTTTAACAATGAAGTTTTAATCTCAACGCATCTCGCGACCTAATGCTGCGATGACACAATGGACATTTTGACATAATTATAAAAATTTCAAGACAGTAGATCTGGTCGGCAGAAAACCACCTAGGCTTGCTTTTACTCATTGCCAGCGACTGCGCTGGCCGCTTCGTGCTACGCGAAAGTCCGCTACGCATAGGCAATTTTGGAGTCTGGCGCCGGAAGCTGTACCCGGGTCACACCCTTCAAGTGGCAGTCGCCGGCTAGCCGGCGGTTGTCATTATCTGTCTAGTGGCGCGGCCATTTTTGGCGAACTACCGTCAAGTGGCAGGGGCCATATGGGTGGTCATCGCGAAATCGGTGCACGTTAGAAAAATTACCATTATTCAAAAAACATTATGAGTGGTTTATTATAAGCTTATATCCTTGGATTCAGCATAAAATAGCCTATAACCTTTATATAATAACGGAGCCGTTCCATGTATGTGAATTTGGCTAGCTTTGATCAATTTTTGGATATCCAAATTTTTCCAATTTCTTGTATAAATTAACTATAACTATGGAATAAAACAGTTACTTGTAGAAACTACAAGTTTATCTACAAGTATATATATTTATTTACACGTTAATATAGTTTTATTGTCTCTCGCCTTAGAATATTTTTACACTACGAGGTTTTCAAAAACTTACACACGCGCGGTCAAAAATTTCTCTGAGGAATTTCTAATGAAATGTCTATGAAAGCGTTGTCGCGACCGTTATTATACGACATCCTTATCTATTCACGAACGCGTCTTGCAAGAAAGAACAAGACAGGTGTAAATTTAGCAGCTCATTTTGCGGAATAAATACGAAACTATGCTATCGCCGGCTCGCCGGCGCTTGCCACTAGACGGTTTTTTGACATCGCCGGCTCCCCGGCGACTGCCACCTAAGGGATTATTAGCAATATGGCGGCTGCCAATGGAAGGGTTAAGACATAAGACATAAGACATTTATTGAGCAAAAGTAGTGTACACGTTATTATAAGTACCAGTCCCTGCACTAGGCTTTGCCTGTATCGCAGGAGACCGCATATATTTACATTAATATTAAATGGAATCAAATTAAAATGAATAGTGGCGACGGTTCTCCATCTGCGGATACCGTCACGAGCAGGACTGCCTCGGAAGTCCTGGGTTGAAGCAGTGGACTACGGCGGCGCTGGGACGCGTGTACAACGCGTTCCACCAGGTGATTTCGTTCCATATTCACGAACCACGTTTTGGTATAAAACCATGTGTTTGCAAATAAAGTTATAATCTTCCTTGCCTATGTGATAAAAGGAAAATCTGACGTAAATTTCAAGTTTCTAATCCCAGTAGTTTCGGCTGTGCATTGATGACCAGTCAGCACTTCCTCTTTTATATATGTAATATATAGATTTTTACAGATATATTTATAAATAAATCGTTTGAACAATCTATACTTAATAGGGGTGTAGACACATTTTCTCTGAAAAGGATTTAAAATGTTGTCAAATGGAGTAAAAAGCAACGCAAGAGGTTAAACGTTAGGTTAAACAAAGTTATAAGTGACCAAAGTATTAAGAGGGGGTATGAAACGATTGTCATTTACTATGACGCTCACATATTGTGACGTCACTATCTGCGAGCGTTATCTCTCTCCTACAAACAACATTAAAACGGTTGTAGCTTCGTAATTCTTTGAGTTATCCGAATTGGATTTTCGTCACAAGCCATATTTTTTTGCTTCCTTTATTTTGAAATATATAATTTTAAAGTCTACACCCGTATTCAAAACACGTCGACGTCCGACGCAGAGAAAGTTTATATTCTACTTTTAACAACCATTTTGAATAATACGGCATACACAAAATTACTTTCCACGAACAACTTTTGCGAGCGACTCTCTAATAAAACAGTAGCCGGGCACGTCCTGAATATTTGAAACAAAACGCAAATTACTCTAATGCAACCGAAAAGTTATACATAATTTGTTAGCCGAAAAGATCCTCGCAAAAACGTATTAGGCATTGTTCGCAACTCGGGATAAAGCAAATTACTCATACTTAGTCACATTTGTTTCTGAGACAACACAAAGAGCTTACAAGTTTGTAAGCTTCAGTTTTCGAATACCCGATAATATGTTCAGCCTTAATGAAGTTGATTGCCTTTAGGCGATGAGTATCTTATAATTATAATCAAGTCCAAGTTATTCAAAGTATCAAGGCTAGGCTACCAGATTTTGAATAGCACTATCATATTCACCGGGATGAAAAAAATCTTGGACCGTCTTCTTGCCATTTTTCTGAACAGAATCATTTGGACTAGTAGTTGGATTTAGTGGCAGTAAGGTTTGAACTATGGACTTTACTGAATTTATTTTGCTAAAGTTAACACATAAAAAACATTTCTTTTTAAACTTTACAAGCAATCTCAGTCAGATACAATTATGTACTTCATATCCTTGTGTATTGCTCTTAAGTCTCTTAATGATATGAAAATAATTTAATCAGGAACAAGTCCATATCAATATAAATTATATACAAATTATACGAAATTAAATAAGTCCACATTAAAACATATGGGCTGAGCTGTTCAACGTCGCGGGTCACCCCGATCCCACGACGACCAGCCTATGGCGCTCCTGCGCTCGTGCGGCGCTCCTGCAGCGGGCTGCCGTCCCACTCTGTCACCGCCGAGAGCAGTGTGTTGGAGGAAGTGTAAAGTGCTTTTCTGGCGGTGGCAGTAAGTACTCGCGCGCAGCAGCCGAAACAAGGCGCGTCACCCGTAGTTATACTGCACGCGCATGTCTCGAGCGGCAGCGCATGTAAAATATGACCACAATTCTACAGTGTACACGCTCAAGCTCAGGAATAGCTGCCTTTTGACGCCCTTGCTAAATTTATTGAATCTTCTGGCTAGCATTAGCTCGTCTTTTCCTCTGGGTGTCTGCGTGATTTCATATTAGACAGTAGAATGTGGCCAAAATATTTGACTTCATGCACCCGACGCAGCTGCATATCGTTGCAGCAGCGGAGGTACATGTGTCGGCATGTTTGTAGCCTCCATGAGCATGAATTCTGAATTGTCAGGGTTGAAGGTCATATTGTGCTGACTCGCATATCTCTCGCATTCTGCAAGTAACTCCCGCGTAGCCGCCATCGATGGAGCAAGCAGAACCATGTCGTCTGCATATGACAAGAGGTTAGTCATCGTGCCGTTAATGGAACAACCGACTCCTGTCTGCGTCAGGGCCTGCGATAACCCGTCCATATAAACATTGAACAGCGCTGGCGACATGCTGCCTCCTTTTCTTTTCTTAAGTTTCTCTTACATTGCTCTAACAACTTGAAATTTACCCTATTTTGAAGAAACAACTCTATGAGTCTAATAATGTATATAATTCATGTGCTTATTTGTAAATACCCGGGCAAGAAAATTGATCGTCCACGAAATAGTGGGCGTTAAAATAATCTTCCCCCGATGGGAACGAGTACCAAGAAGGAGGAGAGTGTATCCTTATAATGGATATAGATAATATGAAATGAATTTAATTTGCAAAGCAAAATGTAGGGTGATTTTGTTAGTCGTCTTTAGGTACAATACTGGCTGCCTACAAGAGCATGAAATGATGGCCTTATTATTTAACGTTCCATGGATGTTATTCTGCAAACATTTGAGTAGATTACTTATACATGAGTATCTATATTTGTGTTACCTATATCTCTCGCATTCGTATTAGGCCTGCAACACACAGGCGCACACAGAATGTGGGCTTCACACGTTCGCGTTTGCTGTAACCACAGATTAAATTATAACAGCATATTAAAGCAAGAAAATCAGGGATATTGTGACCGTTAATTATTATTATTTTGGCAGACCGTTAATTTTGTGCAACCAAAAATAAACCTTAATACACATGTAGAGAGCCGACATGACATCGATTGCCCCGCGTCGAACGCACGGACATTGATGCGTAGACGACCAAGCCGTAATATGATTCTACTAACACGGTATCACAGAATAAACTAGTTTTTACGTAAAGTAGTTCCGCTGTCTAAGAAACCAATGTTTGACATTTAAAAACGCGTGCCCTTTCGTCTAACTTAAGGTCCAACCTAACGTTTACGTAGTGGCACAATGCCAGCCGCTCGACGATGTCTCACAGTCAATTGCGATTGGAAGAATTGTCACCCCGGAGGTGCGCGAGAGGTGAATTTAGCCGAAACCTTTGAGAGTGATGTTAATGTCAGAAACCTTAACATCACTCTGGAGAAAGCAAGCGCAAAAATTCAATAACGTTTCCGAAATAGATGCCCAAATTCCACAAAACAGCTGAACTTTGTAGTTAGGAGTACCCTGCGAGCGAAAGCAGCAAGCCATAGTTGCCAGGGGGTTTCCGAAAAAAATAACCGCCGCCCAAAATATGTTCTTAAATATAATGTATGAAACATAGTACTCCTGGCAGTCAACTTGGTTCATCACTTTGCATCGCAATACTCTTTCAACATAGGCCACTTGAGACCGCACCAGAGAATAGAACAACAATGCTCCTGTCATATTGGTTCGATGTGTGGTAATCGTTCATACGTAATCTAGAACACGCAGTCAATGTGACTGAAATTACACACAGGACACAGACAAACAACGCAAGAAGACGCTTTCAGGATTTTTGTACATTATCTGTTTTGAACGATAGTAATTTTGGAGTTAGGACGGACAGCCGACTAGAATGCCTCTAAAAATTTCATGTATTAAGGCCTCCACCCACCGGACGCGTGTGCTGCGCGTGTCGGGCGCGTTTGAAGCGGTATATTCACACCGGAAGCGGGCGGCGTGGAAGCAACGCGTTTGCAGCGCGGCTGCCGCGCCGCTGCCGCGCGGGTGCTGCGCGTGTGCCGCGCCGCTGCCGCGATGCAGCTGCGCGGGTGCTGCGCGCGTTCCGCGCGGGTACTGCGCGCGTTCCGCGCGGGTGCTGCGCGGGTGCTGCGCGTGTGCCGCGCGTGTGCCGCGTTCGATGTGTGTCGGGCGCGTTATTTGAAGCGGTATATTCACACCGGAAGCGGGCGGCGTGTAGCAACGCGTGTGCAGCGCGGCTGCGGCGCCGCTGCCGCGCGGGTGCTGCGCGTGTGCCACGCGGGTGCTGCGCTGCAGCTGCGCGGGTGCTGCGCGTGTGCCGCGCGGGTGCTGCGCGGGTGCTGTGCGGGTGCAGCGCGGGTGCTGCGCGGGTGCTGCGCTTGTGCCGCGCGGGTGCTGCGCGGGTGCTGCGCGTGTGCCGCAGCACACGCGCCGCGCACGACACGCGTCCGGTGGGTGGAGGCCTTTAGTTAACTGATTTTCAAAATGTTATCTAGAAACAAATGCCAGCCACGTATAAATACTTAGCTAATTAGAAATCTACACTGTTAATGTGGTAATATTGGATTCCAAAATGTTTAGTCAGATTGGCCTCCTACGGTACCCAGGATCGAACGCTAGACCGTTACTCTGGCACCTTTTATTAAATACTTGAACGAGTTTTCGAGTACGGGCCATTCCGTCACAAGGAACTTGGTATTTGGTTTTTTTTTTCTTATTCGAATACCTAAATAAAATCGCTGTAGGGGAGTCCCGAGCAAAAGGCATATGTGGGAAAGTGATAAAATAAAATACACGTATGTAATCCATATTTTACTTTTTATTTGTGCTTTGTTTTATAAACTTTAAAGTAGCAAAAAAAAAGATATTGAACAATTTCTTGTATTAAAACCACTAAAATCAATAAATAACATTCTTTTTATTTCTCTCCAAAAACAACACCCGCTTGCATTGTTTTGGTCAAACTGTCATGGCGTCGACGACCGCATGCCGAATCATTGGTGGCGAGTGTCAAAGTGCCATCTATTATCGATATTTAAAAAAACCGATTATACTCCTTACCCGCGTTATTGCCCGGGCTTCCCCTATTGCCCTCGAAATTTGATATGCTTATCGTTTTATATATATGCGACTGGTTTTCAGAGAGTTTTCGTGAAATCACTGGTTTGGATCTTATTGCTTTCGTCTGAATAAATAGAAAACTTACCTATGTTTTGGAACGTTGATAACGGTGAAATCGTCGTTTGGCATATACATAGTTGATTTTTACTCAAGGTCCACTGAGTTAGAAACTGTTTTCTTGGGCTTGCATAATTAAATTTTCAGGTGTTTCCTTTCAGTAATGAGGTATAGATTCGATTGCTCATTATGTTTTAGAATATATTTTTGTGTAGGTATTCGATTTAATAGATACCTACTCGTACATTCATGATAATTATTGAATTAAACTGTTTCTTATGTTGTAACTGTAACACCGATAAAAAATACTAACAAGGTATATAGGTGAAAAGGCGAGCAGGTGGTTTTACGGGTAAATAATTACGACAATATTGGTAATTTATGAAAATAACAATTTGTTCCGAGGCAGTTGTTTCGTCTCTTTTGTTACATGTATTAAAGAGTGATTATGAACGCTATAAATTCGATAACGCGAGCGAAGTCTCCCGGTCACGATGGCCTCAGTGTGGAGCATCTGCATCATGCTGGTCATCATCTAAATAGAGTGCTTGCGATGTTGTATACTTTTTGTGTACAACACTCATACTTGCCTGCAGACATGATGAAAACTATAGTGGTCCCAATTGTGAAAAATAAAACTGGTGACGTCAGTGATAAATGCAACTATAGGCCTATTTCTCTTGCTACAATAGTCGCTAAAGTGCTTGACTGTCTGCTGAACCGACATTTAGAAAAATACTTAACTTTACACGATAATCAGTTTGGTTTTAAACCAGGTCTTTCGACCGAAAGTGCTATTTTGGCGCTAAAGCAGACAGTTAAGTACTATACGGACAGGCGAACGGCCATTTATGCGTGTTTTCTAGACCTGTCTAAAGCATTTGACCTGGTTAATTATAACATCTTGTGGCAAAAGCTAGAGAGTTTGGATATGCCAGCCGAGATCAGTAGTATTTTTAAATATTGGTACCATAACCAGGTAAATGTAGTCAGATGGGCGGATACATATTCACAGCCGTATGGACTTGAGTGCGGAGTGAGGCAGGGCGGGTTGACCTCGCCTAAGCTATTCAATCTATATATGAATGCGCTTATAGAGGAGCTCAGTAACACTCGTGTCGGCTGCCATATAGATGGAGTGAGCGTTAATAATTTAAGCTACGCTGACGACATGGTGTTGCTGAGCGCCTCAGCGTGTGGGCTTTCCAAGCTCATCTCTATTTGCGAGCGATACGCAGCGAGCCATGGGCTTATTTATAATATTAAGAAAAGTGAGTGTGTCGTCTTTAGGGTTCAGGGTAAATGCCCACCGCTGTTTCCACCCGTTAAACTGAATGGCCATTCTCTGAATGTTGTCGATAAATTTAAATATCTAGGTCATGTGGTGACAGCGGACCTAAAAGACGACGACGACATTGAGCGCGAGCGCAGAGCGTTGTCCGTCAGAGCGAATATGATAGCCCGCAGATTTGCTCACTGCTCGACGGAGGTAAAGCTCAGTCTTTTTAGAGCCTATTGTACGTGCTTCTACACCTGCAGTCTGTGGGCAGACTATACACGTAAACGGTACAACGCTCTGCGCGTTCAATATAATAATGCGTACAGGATGCTGATGGGGCTGCCTAGGTTCTGTAGCGCATCAGGGATGTTCGCGGAAGCGCGGGTAGACTGCTTCTACACCACTATGCGCAAGCGAGCAACCTCCCTGGTGCGCAGGGTCCGGGCTAGCTCCAACAGCATCCTGACCATGATTGCAGACAGGGTGGACGGCACCTACCTAAACAACTGCTGCCTGATTCATGTGCGTAGGAATATATAGGTACCTATTATTAAATTGTAACTATAATACGAACAATTCGATGATCATAATAATAATAATATAATATAATAAAATCGGCTGTTACTAACCGTAGTATGTGATTACCTATAAGTATTACTAACACTGATTGATCCAAGTTGGTCTATGAATAAAGATATTTAATTTAATTTAATTTAATTAATTAAAATCTATCATCGCATTTAAAACGGTCCAAATTCATCGGGTAACGTTAATCATTGGCAGTGCTTTTATAAAAGGGCCGGTACCTAATCAACTTAAAAAAAAAACATTTTCATTACACAAGTCAGAGACATGTCACAATTTGGATGTCCTTGAATCTCCCGACCCGAACCTAATCCCACTGTGATGTGAACTGTAGCCTTTCAGACCCCTGAGCTTGCTTCCTACCTAAAGCTCGTGTTTACCTTTACAATATGACTTCAGTTAACTATAGACAGGGCGCTGTACTGAGTGCTCAGCGCTAACTTCATGACATCGGAGCCTCGTGACACTTATCTTGGAGTACTCCAGTAAACGTCTAAAGTTGGAATCTGTTTTGTATTTAATGCGTGCACGAGCATCATTCAGCAGTCGTAGCACGGTTGCCATTTTATCACTTATCGCTGTGGATAAGACATCCGTCACGTTCTGACAAGTTGCGAGTACGAGCTACAATCGTGCTACGCCTTCAGAACACATGATTTGACAATCTTTAGCAACGACGATATACAAAACAACGGAAAATAGGTAAATAACAAGATTTGGCAATAGGCGCTAGTTTTACGAAAGCAACTGCCATCTGACCTTCCAACCCAGAGGGAAAACTAGAACTTATTGGGATTAGACCGGTTTCGTCAAGATGTTTTCCTTCATCAAAAAGCTAAAATACATAACACAAGGACCGTTATTGTTGCAGAACGAAAAGCTTTCATTTTTGGGCAACCTTCAAATACAAAACTGATTCCAATTCAACAGGCATGTCTCGCGGAATAGACTCCCTTACGTCATGCACGGACTATAGACGTCACTATGTAGATTATCTAGGCACCAAAAACGATCGAAGTTCGAGCAAAGAGTAGATATGATTACCAATCTGAAATAGTTTATTTACTTTACTAGCTTCGATTATTACTTAATAGTAATATTAAGACATAAGATCACGACCTATTTCGTTATAGCAGAGGCATCATTGTACATATATTTTTTCCAACGAACGTTAGAACAGTTACAAATTATGACATTTAGATCTACAGAACGCGTATCTTACGCACGAAACGTTGCGCAATCGACCAGCTCTGGAAAAGGCAAGATTATCAACAACAACAATTTATTATAATCTTTTAGGGATGCAAAAGAAATGAAGGCACACGAGTGTGAGTTACTCTGTATTAAACAAAAAAAACTATAATACAGAACGTAAACAAAAAAAAACGAAGCAAATTATTATTTTCCCTGTCTCCATTTTCTTGATCGAAGAGACGACGGGAATTACCCGCGGGACAGCGGCGGTACAGGCTCCGCATAACGCTGACGGCTATAAAATTAATTAATGTAAATATTTTACTACAGAATATAAATTCTTAATTACATGACTAAGGGTGGGTTGCATCAAACCGCCTGTAGTCGTAAGCGGTGTTCGTTAATATCTAAATGTGTGGAAAGTTTGACAAATTTCTATGGGAAGACCGGCTGTCGGCGCCATATTTAACGTTGATCGGTCTGCAATCGTAAATTGGTGCAATTCGGCCTTAATTTAACAGGCTGACAAGTCAAGTATATTTTTCTGCCGATTTACAAAATGAGGAGACTCTCTCCTGATAGTAAAGTCAAATAAGTTTCAGCCAAAAACATCTTATTTAGCCACTTTCCGTCTCCATCATCCGACCAGCTATATGGTACCTTATAGACCATATTATGGTTTTGTCTTCCGAGTTACCGACACACGGTACCACGCAACCGCGAGGAGACGCCGAATCGTGTGTCCGGTCTAACAAGGCAAGTTAATACATATAATAAAGCCTGTAATAGCAACGTTAGCCTAGTGGTTCAGGCATGCGGATGTCAAGCGGCGGTCGTGAGTTCGAATCTTGGCTCGTACCAATGAGGTTTTCGGAACTTATGCACGGAATATATACCGTTAGCTTTTTGGTGAAGGAAAACATATGAGGAAACCGGTCTATTCCCAATACGTTCTAGTTTTCCCTATGGGTTTGAAGGTCAGATGGCAGTCGCTTTCGTAAAACTAGTGCCTATGCTGAATCATGGGATTAGGTGTCAAAGCGGAGCCCAGGCTCCTTTAGGAGCACAACTGAGAATAACGCTAGGAGGAGGATGATGAAAGCCTGTAATAATTATCCTGTAAGGTTGTTATCATTTTTAAATAAAAATATGTTAATAAATAATATAGATATTATTGATAAATATTATTGAAAACTCCTCTCGCTAGTATTGAACTTTTTATACGTGTTTCAACTGATTATCACTTTGTCACATTTTGTAATTTAAAAAAAAATATTTATTTATTTATTTATTGATACATGGAAAACCAACAGCGCAACATATTTATAGACACAATAATAAAACCATATAGCCAATTACAGGTTCTCACTTATAGAAATAAACTAACACAAAGAAATCTATAGCCAAACTTAAACTTAGCGTACATTACGCACAGTAACCAATCGTGCACTACCTAATACGCTGAATATACAAGAACAAGGTAGTTAATGAATTAGGCTACTATAAACTCTTATAACCCGAGCCTACACATGAAGAAACTTATGAGTTTAGATTTTATTGCTTGTATGCTATCACAGAATATGTCTATATCTAAATGATCTACAACTTTGTTTAAACTTCTGCCTGCTCTGCACAAAAAACAATTTTTTCTATATTTAGTGGAAACATGGAATATGCTAATAGAACGAAAATGGCGGAAATTTCTTATGGGAGTGTTGAAAGAAATCTTATCAAGTAAATTAGGACAGTCGACATAAAACTAAAAATAAATAAAACTAAATTAACTATTTTCAAAATTGCTTTTTTGATGTTAAATATGATGATATCACGTATCATTTGTGGTATATTGTATTTAAAAAAATAAGCCATGTCGTGTCTGGAGGAGCCCAAACTTGGTATGTTTCGAAAATTGTTTTTGTTTTAATTTAACAAAAATGGCTGAAATATAATGATGTGATATATTTTTAGAATCGGCTTAGTCAGCCCTTTCATTAGGTTCCACACACGATAGGTTTCAGAAAAAAAATATTTTTTTCCATACAAAAAAAAAGATGTTGACATAAACTACTCTCCTTTTTGGTTTTTTTTTCGGGCTACGGGTTGAATTGATTTGTTTGGCCTAAAAATCAATCGTACCGGTTTTCAAAACTTCAACACCATTTGCCGCGTGTTACTGAATTACGGGGTGTACCGCTAGCACTAGTATGCAATGGAAAATTTGCGTTGATGCTAAAGTGGTATGGGTGGTCTGCTAAAATGGTCAGGACACTGCTCCGGTCAAGTAGAGGGCGCGGGTTCAGGTCCCACTTTAGGCTACATGCGATCTTGGTATATGTTTTCTTTGTATATGTTCTCTGCATCAAATGATGTTACTTATCCATCCATACTAATATTATAAATAGGAAAGTGTATGTGTGTGTTTGTTTGTCCGTCTTTCACGGCAAAACGGAGGGAAAAATTGACGTGATTTTTTAAGTGGAGGGATGGTGAGTAATATAGGCTACTTTTTGTCTCTTTCTTTTTAACATCTTCGGATCCTTTCATAGCCAAGTAATACTAATAGACCTAGCTAGAGCCGTTTTCATTTTTACTATATTTAAACTCTGAGCAGACCCGACCTACATTAAGATAAATAAGATAGGTTCGTTAGTTGCCATTTGTCCTTCAGAGCAGAAATAGGGCCCCGCGAAGCGGGGCTCCGTCGACATGAGGGCGGGTCATAGGTTATTCAAGTATTACGCAAGTGTCAGCAGATCCAACCTTCATTTAGATCAATTAGATAGGTTCGTTAGTTGCCTTTTGTCCCTCAGAGCAGAAATAGGGGCCCCGCGAAGCGGGGCTCCGTCGACATGAGGGTGGGTCATAAGTAATTTAAGTAATAGGCAATTCTAACCAGATCCAACCTGCATTTAGATTATGCACAACATTTTTAGAACATTAAATATTAGTAACATCAAAGTTATCACATCAATCATTCTAAAAAAAAACTTTAGGACAATCGATATTAGGAACAACAATTTCGGCAAATAAAAAATATGCACAATAATGTTTATGCCATACATTATTCGGCATAAAGTTGGTATGCGACAAAATAGTAAGACCAACAATTTTATGCCATCCGATATAGACTCACGGTACCTTTATTGATAGGGTAAACCTATTGATCGAGTTAATTTGGTTTGCCACTAACCAATATATTGGTAACCTTATGATAAGGTAACCTTACTGATAGGGTAATGGTAATCCCATTGATCGGGTTAACTTGATTTGCCACCAACCAATTTGAAAACTCTAAACAAAACTTTATCTCAATAGCGTAAACTTATGGTTACCACAACCGATATTCTTACCATAACAATAGGGTAACCCTATGATAGGTTAACAATATAATAATTATAATAATAAAGCCTCTTTATTCCAAACGTTCTTACATTTTCTTATACTATATTGCTCTTCTGTGCTCTATGTTATTAAATTGCTTGCTTTCATTCATAATATTATTACATTTCACTTAACTGATTTTATTATTTAATTACACTATTTGATTGCTTCTACAATTGAGCGTGCTGTTAGCGACGCGCTCATTTCATACCCGATTTCTCGTTACCTATTTGTATTATGTATGTCTAGCTATAAGTTCATATTTAAGTGCATTTTTTGCTAACGCCCCTCCGCCGGCCTAGTCAGTCTGCATGCATCCGTTGACAGAGCCGCGCGTTACCGGGTTTACATATTTTGTCTCTGTCTATCTTTACCAAGTTTATAATCCTGATCTGCATTAAACACTGTGTAAAATCTCCCTGCGTTTACTTCACCATCAAGACCTCAACCATCAGCTTCAGTTGGTCTTCGAGCCGGATCTGTTGGATGATACGCACGCCTATAATGGTGAAGACACGGAGTACCGTGCGCAAGGAACGTCTTGACACCGAGGATCAAGCTACTGATAATAAAGTTCAAGATGAACAAAACAGTCAGAATGCTCCAGAAACGCCGATGGTTACGCAACACGTTTCGGACGCAATGGCGGGTAGCAGTGTAAAACCCGAGCCACGCCCTGCGCGCTCACATACTTCAGCAAAATCTAGGTCCTCAGCATCATCTCTCGAGGCACGTAAGAAGAGATTAGCCCTGGAAGCTGAAAAGCGAAAGGCCGAAATACGGATGCAACTTATCGACAAAGAGCTAGAGGCAGACCTAGCCGACTTAGAGGAGGAGGAGGAAGCATACAGTTCACATAGTAAGGAAGATTGTGCACGCAAGATTGAGAACTGGATGGAAAAGAGCCAGCTAGAATTAGATAAGCCACAGATACCTACCGCTGATGAGCCTATTGCCAGTACATCACAGGACACGGTCCAGATGCTCGCCGATGCGGTCCAGAAGCTAGCTGCAGCCTCTGTCCAGAACAAACCCAATGCCAACTTATTGAGCCGCATTTGTACTCCCCGCGACTTACCCGAGTTCGCCGGCGACCCGTTGGAATGGCTACAATTTAAAAGGGCGTATCACGAATCTACCGAAGTGTGCGATTTTAAACCTAAAGAAAATCTCTGGAGACTACGTAAATGTCTGCGTGGAGCTGCCAAAGATGCGGTCTCAGCTCTGCTTATCAGTGCAACTTCGCCTGAACGCGTCATGGAGACGCTGGAGCTACGATTTGGTAATCCAGACCTCATCATATCCAAGCTTATGCAGGACATCAAGAAGATTCAGCCACTGTCTCAAGAGTACCAGAGGGATATTGTCCAATTTTCTGTAAAGGTACAGAACTTCGTGGAAGCTGTAAGGTCAGTAGGACGCGAAGAATACCTACAAGGCATAAGTGTAGTTAACCTGATTTTATCTAAATTGCCTACATTATTGTTATCGAAGTGGTCGGATTATAGTTTTCCTGTTATAAAAACTGGCAAGAAGTCACGATTGGATATTTTAACAGATTTCTTGAATACGGAAGCTATACGTATATCTACTACTTCTAACATTTATACAAGCGGCTGTCTTGCCGATCAAAACAAAAGTAAATACCATGATAGGTACGCGCGACCACATACAGTTTTATTACAAACTGAGCAGAATACCGAAGATAAGTGCCATTTCTGCCGCGGATACAAACACAAATTACCCGAATGCAAGCAATTTAAAAAGGCACTCAGGAAAGTACGTTGGCAATATGTGAAACGTAACGGCATTTGTTATAAGTGCCTGGATTCTCGCCACAGTCGGGAACACTGCCCGGCGCCGGTATGTACTAAGGATAGCTGCGGTCAAGGTCATCACCCGTTACTTCACTTCAATGTAAACAACGACGCGCGACGATTAACGGAGCGCGCTTCGCCAGGTGAGGTGCCGATCACGTCAACGGGGCCTGGAGTGACTGCGGAGCCCCTGGCGGGGCCTACCACCGTTACCGATCCAGCTACAGAGGCGGTCACTAACGTAAACGCTAGTAGTTGCAAAGTTTTACTTAAAGTGCTCCCTATACGTGTGCATACAGCTACCGGTGAAGCGATAAACACTTATGCGTTACTCGACGACGGTTCAACTGTTACAATGTTAAGTGCTGATTTAGCTTCGCGAGCGGGACTAGTCGGACATCGGGAAACAATGCGAGTACATGGACCATGGGGCGATAACGCGATAACGTGTGACAGTGCGGTATTGAATTTAGAACTCTCTGGGACGGACAATAAAGTTCATTCTATTAGGGCAAGAAGTGTATCCGAATTAAATCTGCCTTTGCATAACTTGTCTGTTGTTGATTGTATTCAATATACTCACTTAAGAGATATTATGAGTTCTATGTGTAATATCGATGTTAAACCAGAGATTCTTATTGGCCAGGATAACTATCACTTGTTGTTGCCTCTTAAAGTAATTTTGGGTAATAGAAATGAGCCGTCAGCTACACTCACCCCGTTAGGATGGTGCATACATGGTACCTTACGTATGGCGGGAGCGGCGCGCGGCGCGACGGTGCTGTTCGTGAGCGAGGGCGGCCGTGAGCAGCAGGAGCTGCGGGAGCTGCACGAGGAGGTGCTGCGCGGGTTCGCGCTGGACGCTATCGGAGTGACAGGTAAGCCGCGGCAGAACGCTGACGACGAGCGCGCAGTCGAACAGCTGGAGCGAACTGCTCAGCTGGTCGACGGGCGCTGGCACGTCGGTCTACCCTGGTCGGACCCCAACTGTGCGATGCCAGACTCTTATCCCAGTGCGCTTAAGAGGCTCAGAGGGATCGAGAGGAAAATGAGTCGGGATCCCAGTTACGCTCACAGGTACTCTGAACGTGTTGATCATTTGTTTAGCAATGGCTTCGCTTCGGAACTCACAGACACTCAACGCACTCAAAGAACGTGGTACTTAGCTCATTTTGGAGTTGAAAACGTAAATAAAAAAAATTGAGGTTAGTTTTTGATGCAGCAAATAAAACAGAAGGGTTCTGTTTAAATGATTATCTTCTTAAGGGTCCGGACTATTTGAACTCGCTGCTCGGCATCATGCTGCGGTTTCGAGAACACAAGGTAGGGGTCACGGGCGATTTAAAAGATATGTTTTTAAGGGTCAAAATATTACCTCAGGATCAGGATGCCCTACGCTTCTTGTGGAGAAGCAATCCCACCGAACCAGTAAAAACATATGTGATGACATCCTTGATATTTGGCGCAAAGTGTTCACCGTTTGTTGCTCAATTTATAAAAAATAAGAACGCGTTGCGATATGAGTCATCGATGCCCGGCGCGGTCGACGCGATTGTTAACTCACATTATATGGATGATTATATACAGAGCCTGCCGGATGAAGCCACGGCAATACAGATGGTTAAGGATGTCACTGACATACACAAAAGCGGTGGTTTTGAGATGCGAAACTTGACTAGTAATAGCCTCGTGGTACTCGATAACATCCCAAAAGAGACCTTAGGGACGGCCGCCGTTAAGTTCAAAGTCGGTCAGCAGTTTGAGGGCGAGCGAGCACTTGGTCTTTTATGGTATCCAGGTGAGGACGAATTAGGTTTTGACGTTTCGTTAAAACGCATTCCAGACAGTATAATTCGACACAAACAAAGGCCGACAAAGCGAGTTATGTTACGTGTAGTCATGTCAATATTTGATGTATTTGGTTTTTTGTCGCCCTTTACGATACAGGGTCGAATTATGCTGCAGGATACATGGCGGTTATCTCTAGGTTGGGATGACGAGATTCCAAATGATATTTATGCCTCATGGTGTGACTGGGTGGAGCTACTAAAGGTAGTAGGTAATGTTCGCATACCTAGATGCTACCAGGGCATAGCAACAAGTTCGTGCGGGACGGAGGATGGGGCGGCCGCCTCGCTAAGCGGCGTAGCACTTGTAGCTGATGCTACGAGAATGACGCAATCAAGCGCCTACGCCGCGGTCGACTCCTCGAGACTCGCTACGAGTGCTACGCCTGCGCCGACGAATAACAGTATGGACTTGTTACCTACTAATTGTTATAATAACTTAGAACTACATATTTTTTGTGATTCGTCTACAAAGGCTATGTGCGCGGTAGCATACTGGCGCTGGATTAACAATGGTAAAGTTAATGTCACATTCATAGCCAGTAAGTGCAGAGTGACCCCGGTAAAGCAGCTGACAGTACCTCGTTCTGAACTCCAGGCAGCTTTACTTGGTGCGCGCTTGGCGGACACCATTCAGAGGGAGCATAGACTGACTGCTACGCGCCGTTATTTTTGGTGTGACTCAACGACCGTGCTCCACTGGTTGAATAATAATACCCGCACTTACAAGGCGTTTGAAGCGAACCGCTTGGGCGAAATTGACGAGCTCACAAACATATCGGAATGGCGATATGTACCTACGAAGTTAAATGTAGCTGATATCGCTACAAGGGAGGTATTTAATTATCAATCCTTTTTGAACGAGTGGTTTAAGGGTCCACAGTTTTTATACTCACATGAGAGATCCTGGCCACTCAACTTTTTGGAACCTGAAACAAACGATGTGTTTTCTGGTTATGTTAATATAAGTGATAATACAAATGTCACTTGTAACATACCTATCCCAGATCCGGAACGATTCTCCTCATGGCTTCGGTTGCTTAGGTCTGCTGCTGCTGTTCTTAAATTTATCTGCAAATGTAGGAAGCTCACCTGGGATGACAGCACGCTGATGGCGCAGGCGGAGCGGCTGCTGCTTCGACAAGCACAGGCGGACTCGTTCGGCACTGAAATAGCTGAAATAAAAAGGGGTAAATATGTGCATCGTGATAGTAGGCTGTTGAATTTGTCTCCATATTTAGACGAGGAGGGTCTCTTGCGCGTGGGCGGCCGCATCGACGCCGTGTCGGACGTGTCGCTGGAAGCAAAGAGGCCCGTGATCCTCGACGGGCGCCACCCGCTGGCGCGTTTACTGGTGCGGCATCGGCACGTGAAGGCCGCCCACGGGAACCAGGAGACTGTAGTCAACGATCTAAAGCAGGAATATTGGTTGCTGAGATTACGTCCTACCGTTAAATATGTGGTATCGCGCTGTATGCTTTGCAGATTAAGGAAGGCCAAGCCGACAGCGCCGAGAATGGGTGACTTACCTGCAGCGCGTCTGGCTCATCACCAGCGTGTGTTCGCTTACTGCGGGATAGACTTATTTGGCCCAATGGAAGTCGTGGTGGGCAGACGCCGTGAAAAACGGTATGGAGTTTTATTTACCTGTCTTACCATTCGAGCCATTCATATCGAAGTTGTACATTCTCTTACGACTGACTCCTTGATAATGGCGCTGCGGAGAATGGCATCCAGGCGTGGTTGGCCCACTCATTATTTTTCAGATAATGGTACTAATCTGCGAGGCACTCACACAGAGCTAAAGCGCTCAATGCAGGAGATTAACAATGAGGCCTTGAAATTAGAAGCGAGCAACAACCGCGCTCAATGGACTTTTATCCCGTCTAGAAGTCCACACTGGGGTGGCGCGTGGGAAAGACTGATTCGCTCCGTCAAAACATCTCTAGGCGTTATCCTTAGAGAGCGCGCACCAAGGGACGAAGTGTTGCTGACCTTACTGGCCGAGGTCGAAAATATTGTGAACGGCCGCCCTTTGACTCACGTGTCGGTCGAACCAGGCAGTTCTGAGGCATTAACTCCAAACCACTTTTTATTAGGGTCCTCGACCAATTTACCCACAGCTGGCGAGTTTGATGACTCCGATCTATATCTGAGGAAAAGGTGGAGAACTGCTCAAAGACTCGCCGACATGTACTGGCGCCGTTGGTTGAAGGAATACCTTCCTCTGCTGCTACCTCGCAAGAAGTGGCAGCAAGAACAGCCACCCTTACGCGAGGGTGACCTCGTTCTGATCGCGGACCCGGGGTCACCGCGAAACGTGTGGCCACGAGGTATTGTTAAAACGATTTTTCCAGGTCGAGACGGGCGAGTGAGGGTCGTCGAAGTCTCCACTCCGAGCGGCGTGCTGCGCCGGGCCGCGGCTCGCGTCGCTCCCGTGCCAATGGTAGAATAGTGCTTCGCACTAGGGGTGGGCTATGTTAGCGACGCGCTCATTTCATACCCGATTTCTCGTTACCTATTTGTATTATGTATGTCTAGCTATAAGTTCATATTTAAGTGCATTTTTTGCTAACGCCCCTCCGCCGGCCTAGTCAGTCTGCATGCATCCGTTGACAGAGCCGCGCGTTACCGGGTTTACATATTTTGTCTCTGTCTATCTTTACCAAGTTTATAATCCTGATCTGCATTAAACACTGTGTAAAATCTCCCTGCGTTTACTTCACCATCAAGACCTCAACCATCAGCTTCACGTGCATTAAATTGAATTGTTTCATGCAAATTAAGTAAAATTAAAATAAATATTTAGTTTTGTTTGGATGCCCAGGGTAACAATATCATAAGGTAACTAAATTGATATAGGGTTACCAGATCGATAGGCTTAAGCCTAAAAAGGGGTTTTCCGATTAATATTTTGCTTAAGGCTATATTAATATAACTACAAGAGAGGTATTTTTTGGAATTTAGTATTATAATAATGTGTAAGTAAATGTAAAAAATTCTGCCTTCCCCTTTGTATACGCGAATGAGACTCGCACTGACAAATTATCTTATATCTTACAAGTCCTGTAACTTATGCCAAGCGCACAAGATTAGCTACTAGAGATAATATACTGCTGCAATTTGCTACGATTTACGACTGTACCTTACTCATCACAGCGAGGAACTAATGAAAACAGACTTTATCACCAGGCCGTAAAGCCCAAGTATCAATGACTTTTATTATTATAGCCTGCCGATAATCAGTTTACGGGTGGAGGAGTTTAATTTAATTTTATATTGAAATATTGCTTTATAGCAACAACCAGTTAATCAGTAATCATTTATTTAATCTGGTAAGTAGATTAGATTTAGATGTAGATTTCCGTGTTCAACCTCAATAATTGCTAATTTCCTTGTCCACGGCCGACCCGGAGGGAAGGGATACAATTTGAGCAGACTACGTGTGTTCCGCCACTTCCACCGTAGTGTTTAAGATACAGGCCCCGTATCATGGTCGGCCTTATCACGCGATAAGTGACAAGATAGAGCGTCAGTCTCGTTCTATCGAACGATTTCAGCCAGTGATGGACGCTCATCATCTTGTCACTAAGGCTGACCATGAAACGGGGCCTGAACTGAACTAGTTAAGATAGATGAGGTATAATCGATGCAAAGTTGTACTTCGGGTGACATACTCGTACCTGCGCTACATTTTGTATGAAAAATAAACGTTTCTTTCCATTTGGTTTTCTGGAGTCGGGATACAGTTTTTTGCACTTCTTATGTTTGTTATTTTAATACACAGAGACCCAAAAGGTTTTCATGTGATGTCACAAAAACTTATGAGCAGTACACACAGCGTGCAGCGTTTGGCGGACAGCCGTTGCGTTATTTCGAAATACGATGTAGACATGTAGACATATACCCACGAATCTGTTAATTTTCTGTTTGGATAGGTCAACGGTTTCCCCCGACTGTCGTAGAAGGCGACTAAAGGGGGTCATCGGGGTCGCAGTGTGAGCGGGGCTAGGGCACTCGCTTAAGAACCCCAGGGGCGACAACATTTCCTTACCCTAGGACGAACCAAATGTGGCGAAGCGCGAGGGGGCTCCAGTGCGTTCAGCATGAAATCCTGGAGTCCCTTGCATGAGAGCGCAGATGCAGAGTACCATGGAGTTTTTAGTGGATATAAATACCACATAACCTAGTCATCCCTCGGTGATTGGGTTACCTGGTTCGCAGGTTTTCTCCACGATAAAAATACGCATGTAACACCCCCGTCCTCATTATCACTACCATCAGGCGAGATCAAATTTGTACATACACGTAATAAAATAAAATAAAAGAACCTTAGTGCTTTGTTGCTATATTGTATATGATCGATGCTTTCAACTCGGTACAGAGGTTCACTTGTACCGTCATTGAGTACCTAGTACTTACGGTTATAAACGTGAACGACTGATTGTGACTTTTATACGGCTCTTTGACATTCGAGTTCCTTTATAAAATGTGAACGCACTCAATGGTATGTACTCAATCCTGAAAGTGCAGTAGTATGCTGTTCTCGGATTCAATTAGTTTTTATAAAAAATCGCATTAATACAACTTTCGAGGGCCTTTTCTAGATTTAACTTAGTTTTAATTTAATGAAGTTAATGTTAATTATCATTTTGTGTATATTTTAGAAATGAAGGCATTATGTATGCAGCAACGCTTACGATACGTATACTCGTATTAGTACGGTACGCGAACACTATAATTTGTCGTCAAACTAACATAAGTCCCAAGTTTGATTTTTTTTTGTTATCAGCGAGAGTACATTAAGTACTAACAGCGAAAAATATTTTCTAGCAGTTTTTGATTTTGGTTTTCGAATAATTATTTTTTTTGTAAGGAACACTTGTAAAACTTTGAAAATATTATACAAGTTATAGTTTTTTCCTATAATGCAATTTGATTATTCAAACCTTACATATCGTTTTCTAATACTTTTGTCAAGAGATTACGTTAGCAAAACCGGAAATGATTTAAAATATTATAAATCTCCTAAAAGAATATTCAAGTGACTAGTGGCTACTAAAGTGTATTCAAAAGTATTTAAAAAAATGGCCCCATTCATTTCTAACATATTTATCAATAGCATTTTTTTTAATTAGGAATAATATCTTGAAACCATTCTCCTTACCATAAAAGAAATCTCATAAATTCTCAAGTCGGTGTAATTCATTTTAGTTCTATCGAAGAATTTATAAACACAAATTCTAACGGATTCGTCAATAGCTCTAAATTGTATTCTGTATCTTATCAGTTATTATCCGTAATTTAAATCTTTCGCGCGCGACTCACGCTATTCGTGTGCAGCGTGCTGCCGGCCGAGTACCTCGCCAAGGCCGAGCGTACGCTCAAACTTGTAGGTACAATCTTTAAGTACTTGATTGTACATTATATTTAGTTACTTAGTTGTTGTTTTTCGGTTGAAATGACATAATTATCTATTTTATTTAACCAATAATAGCAGGTAAAGAAAGTTATATAGGGTTATTAGTGTTAAACTTTCTTTCACTTTAATTTTATTTGTAGACTGAGAGTTGTTGTATTTATTTACTAGAGGTTTTCCAGGTCCCGATGTCATAATGATCTGGGGCCCGTTTCATGAAGCAACAAGTTACAAATTACAAACGGAAGTCTCTTTCTATCAAAAGGTATTGAAAAGAGACTTCCCCTTGTAATTTGTAACTTGTTGCTTCATGAAACGGGCCCCTGATGTTACTAATATGAAGTAAGTACAGAAAGTATAAACACAGGGTTATTAGTTATCTGTCTAATAGTAGTAGTGGGCAGTTAAATTAGGGTGCAGGTTGGGGGTAATCTCCGAAAATAGGTACCTTACCTACTCATTTGATTTCAAAGAATCTTTCAAAGTCCGATTGGGGCCTAACATTAAATTATTAAATTACCAATAACCCTCAGAAAAGTAGTTTTTCATCGATGTGGAAAAGGACTTTTTTTATTAATTAATACAAAAATCCGGAGTTATTGAAAATGTAGATTTTCGATGAACATTTCTTACAGACGTCACTAAAAACGCTTTCTTTTAGTTTTGCGTGTTAAGTTTACATTCACGTTGGTTCATATTAAGGCGAAACTTTCTCTTTTATCATATTTAAGGCCAACCTTACCAAATATAATAACAAAACTAAATGGATTTAATATGATTACATACAAATCGCTGCTAGGCAGATCATCTCGCATCTAGGCAGATGTCGGTACACGCCTCGCTAAGGCCTTGTAAGAATGAACTGATTGTTCCGATAGCTCAGTTGATTGAGAGTAGGGAATGCAAAACCGGTTTTAACCAAAATCGAAGAAACCCGTTATAACCGACTGTAAGAAAGCGGGCCGTGGGTCGGCTAGAGATCTGAGGGGTAATCACGTAATGTTTCGAACGTGCGTTAGGACAATTCAGCTGTCGTTTTTCATATAAAAAAATGACATTTACATCTACATAGCGTACGCTACGTAGTATAGTGCGTAATGCGTTACTTGATCGACATACCGGTCACTCATGGGTGGTTGAAATGGTTCAACCTAGCTTGATTGAATAAGTAATTGCATAAGTACGTTGATAGGTACTATTAAGATCAATGATGCTTATTAATGTTTAGTTAATAGACGAAAAAGTCATCATATTAAGATTAATTTATAAATTTAACACTGTAGTGTTTTTGTATAATCATACTTAATCGATAACAATCTTCTATTACTACACTGGAGTACCACACATTAAACATGTATTGATGTATTTTAGTGTCACCTATGCAGGTTATTCGTAATCTAATAATCATCACAGCACACTGAAATTATTTTTCAGTATAATGTTAGTACGGTGGCAATATCGCAAAAAGTCGTCTCCTTCACGATTTTCGTACGGTTGTGTTCCTCGTTGTCTCCAGAGTACGAATCTGCCGGTTTTAGTTGAGGGAGAGGGGACGGACATAGCTGTGACGTCATAAAGATGGCGGCAGACGGTCATCGATTTGTTCCAATCTCGGGTTCTATTCGAATCGGGGGATCGGTTCGTGTGAGGTGTCATTTGAAAGCATATTAAACTTTATATAATTGTTTATTCGAGCCCTATGACGTACCATCAAAACCTTTTTAAATATTTGACAAAATATAACTTTTTTACCGTGCGCGTTAGCATGAGTACTGATAAAACACGCTTGTAACTCAATAAATAATAACATTAGCGCAATTAAATATGTTATGAAAAAGATAGGTAATTTTATAATATTTCCAACAATATGGATTTTGTTGGTGTACAGGTCGATTCACGAGAGCTGGCATGAATGAATTGACCAAAAGTAATGTCACTTGTCACTGTGAGTGGCAGTGAGTGCCGTTCTTATACAGGGGCCTCCTTATATTTTGTAAACATGTACCTAATACGTTTTCGTTATTTAATAAAAAATAAATTGTATTGTTATAATTATCATGTTAATCTTTTTAGTAATTAATATTAAAGTCCTTTGTAAATAAAGCGTATATGTCAAGAATCGAAAGGTGATGGCTTCTTCGAATTGTAAAAAATTAAAAAAAAAGAAACAAACAAACAAATTCTAAAACACAAGTATCGTACCTAATCACTTTTTGCATCAACCTGTATTTAATTATTATGTGATGCACACAAAGACATTATCATTCACTCGTTCAATTCATTCGTGCCAGCTTTCGTGAATGGACCTGTACATAAGTAAATAACGAAGTAATAATACATTTTGCTAATTACGCTCCGATTAACCATCACCACGCTAGACTCTGCTAGCGATCGCTGTCGTCACGTGGCCACAGATTATATAATAGTTCTACAAACAGATACTCAGGTCTGAATAAAAATGTCAATACCTACCTGCTTTAAGTGCCTACGAAATTTAACAATGGAGCGACCTTGAACGCGCGGGTCGTTGCCCGCATGCGCCGGCCAATCGATGCTAGAGTTGACACCGCTTAGAAATGATTTTATAATTAATAGTTGAGTGAAATAATACAAAATATGAGGAGGCCCCTGTATAAGAACGGCACTCACTGCCACTCACAGTGACAAGTGACATTACTTTCGGTCAATTCATTCATGCCAGCTCTCGTGAATCGACCTGTACACCAACAAAATCCATATTGTTGGAAATATTATAAAATTACCTATCTTTTTCATAACATCTTTGATTGCGCTAATGTTATTATTTATTGAGTTACAAGCGTGTTTTATCAGTACTCATGCTAACGCGCACGGTAAAAAAGTCATATTTTGTCAAATATTTAAAAAGATTTTGATGGTACGTCATAGGGCTCGAATAAACAATTATATTAAGTTTAATATGCTTTCAAATGACACCTCACACGAACCGATCCCCCGATTCGAATAGAACCCGAGATTGGAACAAATCGATGACCGTCTGCCGCCATCTTTGTGACGTCACAACTATGCCCGGCCCCTTTCCCTTAACCAAAACCGGTAGATTCGTACTCTGGAGACAACAAGGAACACATACCAGTGTTAGGTGAAGACGTGTCCACGACTTTTATCAATATTTGCCAATTTCCGCCGTACTATATATTTTTTCACGTGAGCTCCACTTAACACTCGAGTACAGTCAAGTGTAAAAATATAGGTGCATGGTGCATACAACTTACTCATAAATATGACCCATAACTCTTATGTAAGTGGATTAAGGTTTTGCTACTTATTTATGAGAGGATATTATCGATACATATTTTTGAAATATTTACAACATTAATGAAATATTGATTTAGTTTATTACTAACTATATAGACTATTCGTAATCGTTACAATCATCACAGCTTGTCAGTGGAGTGTTTCTATAAAATCTGTATGTTTAAGGCCTGCAACACATTGGCGTGGCCTGCGGTGGCGGACAATAGAAAATTTGACAGCGGTGGACAAGTTTACTATTGTCCGCCGGGGCCAGGCCGCGCCAGTGTGATGCAGGCATAATACTGGAGTCATTAATAATTGTTTTTTTATTACTACCATAGAGTGTAACAAGTGCTTTCTCCCGGCTATGTGCCCCTTCAAAACACTGTCGCAGAAAATTGTCAAGAAAAATAAGAACAAACTAATAAGGTCAGTAATGAATCTAAAACCCTGGGAAAGCTTTGGATATGAAAGAAACAATTGCCAAATACTATTATACTCTTTATTTCACAGGAAGGCACCGTAACTGTAACGGAAGCTGTATATATCTTACACCAATTTGCATGTCATGGCGAGACCAGTCAACCTTTCAATCTATGAATCCTGACCTATTTCGAGTGCTAAGGATAGAGCTGGGTCGTGTAACACTAGGTCCAAAGGACTGGAATCTCTACCATGAGTAAGTTACACCTTTATTACACTGTACTTCTTAAATACTAATATGGCAATGGATTGGCACCAGGGATAAAATTTCTAACTATAATTATTTACACAATTATATCTTTATTTTAGGTACGCCTGTTTCGAACTGGAGCGAACACACCTGAATTTACTGCTGTGGAAGGCGACCGGACAGCAGGCGGACCTTGAAACTGGGTCGCTTCCTCCGTCTCGCTAGAGGGACCCGATGCCGAAGCTGCTAGACAAGAAGCATTTCCAACAAACAAACACTTTCTTAATCCTTCTCCTTCTTTCTCAATTTTTTTCCCGTTCACTGAAAATAATTAAATTGGATTAATTAGTGAACGGTGGGTACCTACTACACGCCGACATGAAACCTTCACAAAATGGGTAAGTTTATCTTACCAATAGTGAACTATATAACTTTCATAGTTCCTCCTATCGCGAAACTCCCTCCTCGCTGAATTCCTCTCCTGAAAAGACCAGAGAACAGATTACTACCTAATTCCTCGTGTTTCGCGCCACGCGGAATTACACTCAATCCATCACAATTAATACTCACGGTTCTTCTCCCTTTCAGGACACCGGTACGGAATCAGCTCCCAAAATGGTGACCACCAATGGGTCAGAAATAAGATTTCTTCAGAAACCTGATGCTGCTGTGTCAGCCGCGAATTCAAAAATGGCCCCATGAACATCTTGGGAAACCCACTGGCCCTCAGGCCTTATCTCTGGTATTGCAGTGGAATAAATTATCCAATCCTGAATACTGTCTTTTAATTTTTTATCTCACCTAATTGAAACCTGCTACTATTAATTTATATGAAAATTAAATTGGGGATTGCTAATTCTTTGTAATTTCCTTTAATTCAGAATTAGCCCCATTTTCAAACTTGGAATTTGTAAGTTCACTAACAAAATTCTATATACCTATCTAGATCTTGATTGCTACCAAGTTGCATTAAAAACTCAATTTTATATTTAAAAATAGGATTTTTCCCTAAGCTGACAACACAGACCACAGGTTCATTACAACACAATTAAAGCTGTTTAAGACTTCTTTTTAGATGCTGTGTTGATGTTTAGAGGCAGTGCTACACGATGCCAATAAATTAAAATATTACGCCGTTACAATACATCCCCCCCCGATGAAAAGGTTCAACGCAGGTGAACCGCTCGCTGTCCTCAGCGACTTTCCGCACCTGCCACAACAACTTAAAAAAATAACAACCAATATTTAGAGAAATGGTAAGACCAATTACTTATCCTAAACTTCAAACAACCAAAAAAATAAAAAATAATATATATATATATATGTGGCCCATAAGGCCGAGGTTGATCCCCTGGGGATCACTAACCTACCCCAAAACGTTACCACAGTCTCTTTTCTAAAGAGAAACCAACCCGTCGGGTTACTAAGAAAACAATTTAAAAGAAAAAACACAAAGGATCCAATCGAACCCACGAATAAGTGGGAAAGTTAACCTAAACTAACCTATTTGCCTTCATACCGGTAAACATTCCTTTAGCCTTTGCATCACAACCTAAAGTTGTGCTGCAGAAGCTAACTCAAACTGCCAGGGCCTATGTTCAGCAGTCTTCAACACAATCTCCGCTTGCCCGGGCAAAAGTCCATATCCGAGAAAATATCCCTGTCCCAGATTTAGGGCATAGGGTATAAAAGAATGAAAAAAAAACTCTTTGTCTCCAAGTCTCAGCCGAAAGAGAAATATGTTAGCTAAAAAAAAAAACAAGCACCATTTAGGCACTTGTCAGGCACCTGACCACACGTAGACAAAGCAAGTGCGCAAAAGAATTTGTACCACTTGGGTACTCATCAAAGGAGGCGAAGCAGGAGACTACACGTCACCGACATTACGTAACAGGATATAGTGCAAGCATTTATAAACTAGCCTATAAATGTGACACTAGTGTGCACACAGGCCTCCTCTCATGGATGAAAGGGGAATAAGGTCATATTAAAGATTAATTAATCCGATCCTGGTATTGAGCACAGGTTGATCGCACCTAACATACTTCGCAGTCAAATTCCCATTTACATCATTCATTCGTCATCTAAACACACATGAGTAGTAAAACAGTAGCTCCTGTTCACCACGTACCTTCCAAAATTCGTGATTAAATATTCCAAAATATTTTTAACACTACTTGCGATTAATAACCGTAACTAAGATGTTCACATTTGGCAGTAATAATTAGTTAACTCTGGCGGCACGGCGACGGCTCGTATTGAACTCGGGGCCGTACGTCCAGAGATAACATTACTTTAGGCGTCCGTGGTTGTTGGCCCTGGCGGCACGGCGACGCACTCACAAACACGAGGCCGTACGTCCAGGGACAACTTCACACCTATAACCCTACACCAACTGCCTACTTAAAATCTTTAACATGCCACGAGCCAATCGGATGACCATCCATCCTTTCGAGCTCATAAACTAAAGGAGACAAAACCGCTTTAACCCTGCATTTTTCATACTTGGGCGCAAGTTTTGACATTCTAAACTTTGAAGCGTCGCTTTGTACATACGTACGCTTCCAAACAATGTCCCCAACCGAGAACTTCGCCGAACGGCGTCTTAAATTGTAATATTTTGCGTTAATTGCATGTGCTTTTAATAAACGTAACCTAACCTGCTCAAATATGTCTTTCAATATTCCAAATTGACCTGCGTACTCATCCCTAGGAACAGCTGTGGTGTACTTTTGATCGGTGTCCTTATAAAAGGACCCGTTGATGACTGGTTCTCTAGCGTGAACTAAAAAAAATGGAGAAAACCCTGTGGACTCGTTTACTGCACTGTTTATCGCAAACCTAATCTGGTGCAGTTTTTCATCCCATGTTCGGTGATTGTCCTCTACGTAGGACGCTACGGAAATCATCACTGTCTTATTGTACCGTTCAACTAAATTTACTTGGGCGGTATAACGCGGTCCGTAAAATAGGTTAGGTATATTGTATCGTTTTATCAACTGCTTAAACTCTGATCCCGTAAATTGCACTCCGTTATCAGTGATTACGGTTTCAGGCACACCATGTGTTAAAATGACGTGTTCTTCAAAAGTCTTCGCCACCAAAGCGCTTGTGGCGCGGCGAAGCGGAAATAGCAGTGTGAATTTCGAAAAGCAACATGTTACCACAAACAAAAAGGTAAAACCTCTTCGAGAGCGCGGAAGTGGGCCCACCAGATCGATGCTAACTACCTGCCATGGGCGATGACATACCTTTGGCTGTCCCATCAGGCCTGCAGTCGGTTTTTGGGAGTGTTTATAGGCTGCACAGGTATCGCAAGCCTTTACATACTCGACCACATCCTTATACATTCCCGGCCAAAAGTATGTTAACGCCAGCCGGCGATGAGTTTTAAAAACACCAAAATGAGCTGCAGTTCCTTCGCAATGGTTTTCCTGCAAAACTCTTTACGGTCACCCTTTCTTACCACTTCCTTCCAATCAAACTCTCTTAATAAGTTATACTTAGACTGGCTAAGTCTAAATAACTTTCCCTCCTTCATGCAAAAATTTGGAAAATTTGCGGGATGAGTTGTGCATCCACTTTTAATTCTGTCATACCATTCATCCGGCTCATCATTTACCACATTAGTTACGTTTACTGCGTCAACCGTCATAAGCCTAGACAGTGCATCAGGCACAACGTTAAGCGATCCCTTCCTGTGCTCAATATCAAAATCAAATTGAGACAGTCTGCAACCCCAACGAGCTAACCTACCTGACGGGTTTTCAAGTTTCATAAACCATTTTAATGACGCATGGTCCGTAATTACTGTAAATTTTCGTGACCCTAAATACGCTTGAAACTTCTCAACTGAAAATAATACGCTCAACGCCTCACGCTCCGTTGCGCTGTAGTTGCACTCGCTTTTATTTAAGGAGCGACTGACATACGCGATTGGATGCTCGCGTCCTTCGATAGTCTGAGAAAGCATTCCACCGATCCCATAAGAAGACGCATCACAGTGTACGGCGAACGGCTTACTAAAGTCCGGAACTGCCAAGATAGGGGCCGTCACTAGGGCGTTCTTTAAGGATTTAAACGCTTCCTCTGCTTCCTCAGACCACCTGAAGGCTGGTGCGTTTTTACCCTTCGAAGTGAGTTTATTCAAGGGCGCGGCTATCGTTGAAAAATCACGAATAAACCTACGATACCACGAGCACGTGCCCAGAAAAATCTTTACCTCACGCGAAGTCGTTGGTGTTGGAAAGTTCAAAATGGCAGCCACCTTATCAGGATCAGTACGCAAGCCGTACTCGTCTACGACATATCCGAGGTATTTCAGCGACTGCCTGAAGAACGTAGATTTGGTAAAATTTATTGTTAAATTTGCCATTTTCAACTTCGCCAACACACGGTTCAAAAAAAGCAAGTGGGTCTGGTAGTCTGACGAACAAATTACGATGTCGTCTATGTAACAAAAGACTAAACCGTTTTCTACGTCACTGGTTAAATTATTGTCAATCAGCGTGTCCATGAGACGCTGTTGACGAGCAGGCGCGCCACACAAACCAAAAGGCATGACTTTAAATTTGTATAAGCCTCGACCATTTACTACAAAACTAGTTTTGTCCTGCGAGCTCTCAGCTAACGGTATTTGCCAGAAAGAGGAGCTTAAATCGATCGACGACAGGTATTTCGCCTCCTTTAAGCTGTCCAGAATTTGCGGTATGTAAGGAATGGAGTACGAATCCCCCTTCGTCACCGAATTTAACCTCCTACAGTCTAGACAAAAACGCCAATCACCGTTAGACTTTTTCACTAATAAAGCCGGGTTACTCCACGGACTCTCGCAGGGTGTGACTACATCTAAAGCTAACATACGGTCGAGTTCGGAACTTAAAACTGCGCGTTTCTCGGCTGACAAGGGGTATTGTTTCGTTTTGATAGGTAAAGCGTCGCCAGTATCAATCACATGTTCTATCAAGCTGGTTCGGCCTAGACCTTTCTCCTCGAACGAAATTTCCCTAAATTTAGCTACTGCGGCATCCGCGAGTTCCTTTTCGGCCGTTGACAAATGGTCGTATGATTGTATTGTGTGCACCTGTCTTGCATCTAACCCATTGCAGTTAAAATAAGTTTCAGGTGAAGCCATATAATCAATATTTTTAAATATTTCCGGTGCCAGATGAAAGGACTGCCAAAAATCAACTCCTAAAATAACGTTTGAGACAATGCTGGGTATCACAATAAACTTAATTACATGTGTTATGTTATTAAATGTAACGGGGACAAAGATATACCCTATTGTCTCAACCTCAACTCCGTTTGCCACATTACACTTCGGTGACGTGTGCATTTGGTTCAACTTAAACCCAAACTTAATGAAATCCAAATGAGATTGGTTACCTAGAATAGAAATTCCGGCTCCCGAATCTAACAAACCGTAAATCTCAAAATTATTTACGTTAACCCTTAAGTAAGGTCGAATATCCTCTTTATTTGGGGCAAAATAAACCGTTGCGATTGAGGAATAACTATTAAACTTATCAATCGAATTTAATATATCGCGTTTTATTTCATCGCTAAAATCGCTACGGTTCTCAATCAGTTTTTTTGAATTTTGCGTATTTGGTTTTTGAACGCTCCCCTGCTGCGCACACGATTTGCCGTTATCTGTCGCGTCACTTTGACAATTCGGACCATTATTTGGTTTTATGTGCTGCTTTGCACGTTTGCAAAAACGGAAATTATGTGCAGTGCCGCCGCATTTGTAGCAAACTGGTATGCTGCCCGAGGACCCTGACGTACCTGGAGCACTATAATGATTGCCTCGACCGGCCGATGAGAAATTGTTAGTTCTTCGCGAACTCGAAGTGTCGGGTTTCGGGTTAGGCGCATTATAGGCCGCATTCCCGTTCACTGCAACTGCATTTACCGAGGACGATTTCCCTTTGAAGGCGTATTCACTGCAAAGTGTACTAGAAGTAACCTTGGGCGGTTCTGCAAATAATTTAACCCTCTGCAATGCCCCTTCTAGCTTCCTGCAATTACTTTTAAGCTCTGCCACCGTGTTAATCTCCAGTAAGGCTAACTGTTGGGTAAATATTGGGCGAATGTTATGCAATAAAATCTCCAACTTTGCCTCCTCTGATAAAGCCGTCCTCAACCTACCAAACAAACCAGACATGGTTGCAAAATATAAATGAATTGGCTCGTTATCACCTTGTGTTCTTGACTGAATTTCCAATTTTAGTCTATGGTCATAATCACAAGGCTCAAACTCATCCAAAAGCAAATGCTTTAAGTCATTCCAATTGTTCACAGATTCCTTAATACCACGATACCATATCAGAGCCTGATCGACAAACAAATGTGGAGCTGCTCTAAATAACTTTGAACTTGGAACGTTATTTGCTTCCCTCAGCTCCTCAACACGCTCTAAAAATGAGCGCGGGTCTGTACTACCATTGAATTTGACTCCCCATTTGGAAATACTTAAGTCTGATGAACACTGTAATTGCAAATCTCTAAAGTCGCTTGTCATTGCTTCAGGAGTAACGCCGGACACTGCTGATCCTGGATTAAAACTGTCTACCTTAACCAACAATGCCTCCAATCTGGACTGCGAAGCTGCCTTAATAGCCAAATGCTCAGCGCTCAATTCCGGTTTTATCCGGCCCAACCGATAGAACAAGTGGTGTGCTAAGGCCCTTGTTCGACTCGCGGTGTATCGATCTTTATGCCTAGTGTGCCTATCCACCAAGAAAGATAACTCTGAAAGCTTCTCCGAAATCACGTTAAGGTCGGTCTCTGCTGAGAAAGGAGTGTCCAGTATGACCTCGCTTGGAGCCTCAACAATAAGACCTCGCAACTGCTTCCTCAAACCTTCAACAGTTGTTGCTGGTGTTTCAGACCGAATTTGTACCTCATAAATAAGTTCATCTTTGAGCAAACTATGAAACTGAATTTGGCGTTCCATGTTTGTAATATTAATTGATGATAAAATTTGATCCCTTTGCCTTACAATGTAAGTAACCAAATGTCTGTGTAACCACAATGTTGATTGTAATAAAGCTAAATAGTGCTACTGATTGTTGTTATTCTAGTTCCTAAGTGTATAACTATATGATAATGTATCTCAAAATACACCGTAAGTTTTGTTGTACAACATAAGAAACCAACACTGAAAATGTATAAAGCTATCCTTAATGCAGAATGGATCTAAGTTTTAAATATAATTCTAAATCTACAATTGTTAATTTTGAAAAGTAAATATTGTTTTGTACACAAGATGGCTGACAAAGATTTGTCTCAAGATTTGTTAATATTCTCAAAATAATCAGAAATATTTCAACCAAACGGCTGCTTAAACAAGGTTTTCCGCCTGAAACATGTCAAATGGACATTCGGAATTTCGTAACGTCGCAAAACGAAAAAAGCTTAAGTACATGTGTCAAAATGCTAGTGTCAGCAAATTATAATAACCTCCAAAATTTGTCAATGTGATTAGATTGCTCGGTCTAAACAGAGAATACAAGTGAACTATATTTTGCTATGAGACTTTGGACAACCCTTTGGAACTGTACCAGGCTCTCATAACAAAACAAATATTAAAAAATAAAAATAAACAAATTACACAAGTGATTTATAGTTTGGCTATGAGACTTTGGACAACCCTTTGGAACTGTACCAAGCTCTCATAACAAACAAATATTGGAAAATAATATTATATAAACAACGCTTCAACATTTTGAAGTCAGCTTGTTAACTATTAAGATATACATTTCATGGAGTTATAATTACAAAGAGTAAAGGTTTCATACATATCTACATAAGTTGTTGTGCTACATAATTAGACAATATAAGGTAAAACACACATTGAGTGACACTACACCATTGATGTGGTGAAATATGTTATCAGTACAATAATTTTATTTACAATATTTTTTATACATACAATATTTTTTATTGTATTTACAATATTTTACAATTGAAAGTGAATTATAATTTATTACACTTTGATACATAATAACAAAGAGTTATTACTATTGAATTAGACAGTAGGTATCTACTGAACATAAATTATAAAATAATTTTAAAAACTTTACAAGTGTAAACCCACATAACAGTGCAGTATATAGGTAACTATCACAACAAAAACGGTAAATACATCACACTCTTAATCACATCTCTTAATATATAGGCGACTTATTGTAGTTCGTATTGGTGTTGCTATTTTAGTCTTGTTTGATCACTTACGGTGGTAAACATGGATTTAAAAACGATTTACTATCATTCCTTGCTAAAAGACGAACTGACTTATGAAATAAACATTAGGTCGGAGACGCCCGGGTCAACTGTTCAAGAAATGAGACGACAACTCAAGAAATTGAGCTTGGAATTTCTACCGGAGGAGGTTATTGGCGAGGAATTGCAGAGCACAAGTGAATTAGCTATAGTATCGGAGAAAATAAAGGAACTTCAGAGTAAATTAATTACCGTAGAGAAAACTAGGGACCGTCGTTTGCTGATTCGCGCGAAAGCGTTGTATGCACACTTATTCTACAGAATGTTCAGATTAGGTACTATGAGCACACAAGCCGACAAAGATAATTATACTGCGTTAAGAACAAAGATTCAACAATGCGGGGTAACAATAAATGCGTTACTACCGAGCCAGAGCAACGGGAAGGAACCAGCAAGCAGTCATATGGAGGAGCCAAAGGAGTCATCGAATATAAATGTGCTCAAATATATAAACAATAAGTTCAATGGACTCACAAGCGTACATGCGTTCCTAGAAGCAGTGGAGGAAAGTGCTCAAGCATTTGGCATCACTGACGACCAACTATTTAACGCGGCTTGTTGTTTGTTCACTGAGCAAGGTCTCTTATGATATAGGGGGAATAAGCATAGGTTTAACACATGGAAAGAATTAGGAATTTTGTTGAAACAGGAATTTGCGCCTGTTGATTTTGATTATCGGCTATTGAGCGAAATACATGCGCGCACACAAGGGGTAGATGAACCTACACACATATATTTTGCGGTGATGAGCGGAATGTTCTCTCGCTTATTAAAACCTTTAGATGACAAGCAACAATTAGAAATATTATTGCATAATATAAGACCGTCGTTTTCTGAACACTTAGCGTTGCAGGAACTCGATACGGTCGAATCATTGCGGCAGGTGTGCAGGAAAATAGAAGCTGCACGGGAGCAAGGTAAATTGTTTACGGAACCACCGAGACAATCTACCTTGAATCCGGATTTCGCCTACAATGGCAAGCGTAGTAAAACAGAGGTAGCGGGTGTCGCGGGTACACAACAACAACAGTCCAGGCATTACGTACCCGTGCCGAATCAGAAACAATTTCAACGTTTTGAAACATACCAACATCAAAGACAAAACGGGTCGGCACAACATTTTCGACAGCATGGACAGCACGCGCACGCACCTCAATTTCGTCAATCACCACAACAAACAAATACAGTTTATTGTTATAGGTGTAAAGTAAATACTCACGACACTAAGGCTTGCAGGGACAAGCGCATTTTGTGTTTTAAATGTGGTGAACCGGGTTATACCTCGCGGTCATGCCCAAAGTGTAGAAACATGCATCAGTCAAAAAACTAGGTGGAGAGAATCGTGACTATTACTCGGCAGAAAAGGTCGAAGGTGCCGATAATAGTTATTGGTTAGATTTAGTTACTAAATATTTTAAAAACAATTCCGTCAGCACGGTTCTCTTCAAACCAGACGACAATGATGTTCGGCCATATTTAAATGTGAACATACTGGATGTGACAATATGTGCACTACTCGATTCTGGTGCCGCTGTGTCCATTATTGGATGTGGCGCGCACGAGCGTTTTGTGAATTTAGGATACACCATTTCAACAAATGACAATTCTGTCACAGTAGCAGACGGTTCAACTTGTAGAACAATTGGTACCATGTTGTTACCAATATCATTTAAGGGTATCACTAAAGTAATAAAGTTTTACGTCATACCATCCATAGTGTCAAATGTAATACTCGGAGTAGATTTTTGGAAGGAATTTTCGTTGATGCCAGAGATATTTGAAAATATAAGATACATAGAAAAGCCAAAACATTTCATTGGACATTCAAGCATAGACAGTCAGGTAGAAAATGTATTGTCGTATGATAACTTGACCTCTGAGCAAAGACAGTTAGCGGAAATAGTAACTGATCAATTTAGAGAAATTTCATTTGAACATAAAGGCTTAGGTAGAACTCACCTGATAGAACATAAAATAGATACAGGTGATTCTCCGCCAATAAAATGTAGGCCGTACCCCATGTCACCAGAAAAGCTGAAAGAACTGCATAAGGAAGTGGATAAAATGTTGGATTTAGATGTGATAACACCGTGCGAAAGCCCTTGGAATAATCCAGTCCTTATGGTTCCAAAGCCTGACGGGTCATGGAGGTTCTGTTTGGATTGTCGTAAATTAAATGCAGTCAGTAAAGGTGACGCTTACGCAATACCACATATCCCTCAGATATTAGATAGCCTTAGAAATGCGAGGTATATCAGTTCAATCGATTTTAAAGCAAGCTTTTGGCAAATACCTCTGGATCAGTCGTCGCAGGAAAAAACAAGTTTTACCGTGGCCGGTAAAGGTCAGAATAAGTTCAAGGTCATGGCTTTTGGTTTAACGGGAGCACCTGCGCGCCAGCAAAGGTTAATGGATAGGCTTTTTGGAACTCCATTTTGTAGTGAGATAGATAAAGGATTAGTATTTTGTTACGTCGATGACATAATAGTGGTATCAGAGGATTACGAGACTCATTTAATATTGCTTAAGAAGCTCCACAAGAGAATACAAGAAGCAAATTTAACGATCAATTTGGAGAAGAGTAAATTTTTTAGAAAATCCCTAAAGTACTTAGGTTATATCGTAGATGAGTGTGGGTTACGCACAGATAATAATTTTTAAGGTAATTTCAAGACTTTCCTGTCCCGAAGAACGCGAAGGAGGTAAAAATGTTCCTAGGCACATGTTCTTGGTACAGGCGGTTTATCCGAAATTTCTCGTCCATAGCCACCCCATTGAATGCGTTAACCAGCTCAAAAACAAAGTTTGTCTGGACTTCAAGCGCTGAACAGGCATTTAAAGATTTAAAAAACCGTCTTGTATCAGCACCAGTTTTAATATGTCCAGACTTTAATAAACACTTCACAGCCCACTGCGATGCGTCAAGTTATGGAATAGGGGGGGTCCTTACACAGGAAGTGGAAGGCCACGACCACCCTATTGCATACATTAGTAGGTCTTTCAATAAAAATGAAAAAAAATATAGTGCGACGGAGCGAGAAGCGTTAGCTGTTCTTCATGCCGTCGAGAAATTTGAGCCGTACCTAGGTACTAGGCCATTTACGTTGAAATGGTTCATGAACTTGGAAAATCCGACAGGTCGTCTTGCTCGCTGGGGTTGTCGTTTATCTCAATACACCTTTAATATTGAACATAGGAGAGGGAAAGATAACGTTATCCCAGATGCTCTCTTGCGGTTGATTAAGGTGGACGCCATTAGCGCGACACCGGCCGCAAACGCGAGTGATGCATGGTATAATAGAGTATACTCAGGTTGTAAATTTTACCCAAGAAATTATCCGAACTACAGAATAGAGAATAATATATTATATAGGTATAGTAAGGGTAAATATTCACTAACCGACGAGTTTGACTGGAAAGTGGTCGTAGCTGAATCAAGTCGCACAAAAATCATTGCCGAGAACCATGAACCTCCTACTTCGGGACACCTAGGTGTATTTAAAACACATAGACGGTTAAGTTTGAGGTATTTCTGGCCAGGAATGTACCGTGACGTAGTTCACTTTATCAAGCAATGTGCGAACTGCTCAGCCTATAAACATAGGACGACGCTTACTCCAGGGCAAATGGGTAAACCAAAACAATGTTACAAACCATGGCAAGTCATAAGTATGGATCTGGTCGGCCCTATGCCAAAATCACGATCCGGTTACGTACATCTTTTAGTCGTGACTTGTGTTTTTTCAAAATATACAATGTTATTCCCGTTAAGACGCGCAACAAGCGCAAATGTGGCGAAAAATATAGAAAATTATGTTTTCTTAGCTCACGGAGTTCCTGAGACAGTGGTTACCGACAATGGGGTTCAATTCACTGGATCAGAGTTTCGGAGACTAATGAAGACTTACAATGTCCCTCGGATCCATTATGGACCGCGCTATACACCACAGATAAACAGCGTGGAACGCTTTAATAAGACGGTTATGACAATGATCTCGTCCTACGTAAAGGAAGATCATCGATCCTGGGATAATAATATTTATAAGGTTCAATTTGCTTTAAATAGCGCGGTGAATGAAACGACTGGTTTCACACCATTTTTCTTGGTACACGGTAGGGAACCGATTATAAATGGCTCTTTTTATAAAGACACAAGTGATACTGAGTACGAGGTAGCCATGCCGAGAGAGGAATATGCTGGAGAATTTGGGACACTTCAAGAGATTTACAGCAAAGTTAGGGATAATCTGGAGAAGGCACATGCAACAAATGCCAGATATTACAATCTGCGCAGGAGAGACGTCAAATTGCGTGAAGGCCAGGAGGTCTGGAAGAAAACCTACATTCAAAGCGATGCCGATAAGTTTAAAGCGTCCAAGTTAGCACCCAAATACCAAAAGTGCATAGTGAAGAAGGTTCTATCGCCGTTAGTGTATGAACTGGTGGGTTACGACGGGAAACACCTAGGACAGTGGCATATCAAGGATATCAAGATATGATATCCAGAAGAAGAAACACTTGTTGTCATGATCTTGGTCTGGGTTCTCAATTACCGTAGGACGTGTTCACGTGTTAGGGGTGATATTCTCACACTAACGACGTCAAGGTAGGGTTAGTTTAGATTAGGTGTGAGTTAGGTAGTCTAACTTAAAGAGTAACGTTAAAATGGAAAACGCGTACTCAACTTGGGAACTTCATTGAGCTGCACTGGGATTACAGGAGCAACTCGGGAATTTGTGTGCTTGTAGGCAGCGAATAGCTAAAGAAAAGCTATCGCTTCATTTCGAAAGAAGAAGTATGTTAGAGATTTTGAAATAGTGGGGACTAATTGGTGTTAAAAATAGATAGATAGGTTAAATAACGGTAGCATAGGTTCTGTAGTTCTGAACAGTGCTGAGGGCAGCGTAGTTTTTTCACTACGTTTCAAAACTTTTCATAAAGAAGGGGGTATTGTCACACGGCAAATCCTACCTCTACTGCCATCTGTGCGACACTCAAGGAAACGCCTCACAATTATTGACCACATTGGAAAAAACGCCCTGTATTAACTGCATATAAACGCAAGGACCCGGAACAATCCCGAGAGCTGTCAGAGTGACACTTACTGTCAAATGTCACTTCCCATGAGAATGGAGGCTGAGGAGAAAGTGCGGAGAGACTCGAGGAGAAGAATCCGTGGCCATCGGTGGCAAGAAGCGCCCGATTGAGCCGGAAGCGTAAGGGACAGACGACAGTGGTAAAATATCATATGAACCTGAAAAGATTTAGAAGAAATAATAGAAACGAAGTGATATAACCTCTACGATTGTTTCAGGACAGCAGGCGACTTCTATAAATGTTACGTGTTTAGAAGATAAGATATTTGGCCCAGAATAAGGAAAGGAATACATCAACGTAGGTCATTCTGCTCAACCTTCGAACTAGAGAAATTTGGCGAAACCGTTCTAATGAAGTAAATGTTACAGATAGCTGCAACACGGTTGAGCTTTTGCCGACGTGTCACGGGAGGGCAGTGAGGAAAACACTGCTTATGGGTCAGTAAAGAAATCATAACGTCGACTAGACCAATCTTAGAAGCCTGGAAAAACGCCACTAATAAAGGTCTAATTTTCAGGTGGGATGCTATAATTAATTATATGATATATTATAAAGATATTTTCTTCGTGTGATGGAGAAGAGGTTATTCGTGGGCGGAGAGGTCTCCACGTACCGGCGCGCAAACACCGGTGTGTGAAGAACTCACCCCGAGACGACACTCTACCCTCGGCGGGACCCCGGGAAGCTGTGGTCGCAGATAGCCTCCTCCAGGAGAACCCAGAGGCGAAGGTGAAACTGGATCAGTTGTCCCAGGAGCCTCGGGCCTAAGGACTCCCTGCAGGAAGTACCCGCCTTTCTGGCAACCCCGTCTGAGTGAGTTTGTCATAGCTTATTAACAGCCCTTCAGGCATCGTAGGTAAATCATCACTTATCACCAACGGACTTATATAAAGCGACCCTAGAGAGAGTAGTGATGTTCCCCACATGCACTGCGCTGTTATAGAGGGTTCCGAAGACCTTATGTACCCTAAGCTAAGAGCGTAGTGTTGTGAGGAAATATACCACCTGTACTAACTAGAGTCTTGTTTCATTCTTAAACCTTAGAGATTTCCTTGCTTAACCTACAGGCAAATGGTAAGCCTTTCACTGGCTTTCAAGAGAGAGAAATAGCAGTATTTCATCAGTAATCCAAACCCACTTGTATAATCTTTTAGAGGAAATATATACATTTTATTTGGGTCGGATTATACCGACGTTATCACTTGACGAAAGTTTTAGAAAATTAAATGGGAGATTATAATACTAAAATGCGGTACTCCATTGAAGAAAAATACCACTTGTATAATTTATCCTTGGATTTACAAGGGTCGCTAAGAAAACGCAATATAATACCTAAAGCAACGTCAAATTTCACTAGAATTTTTAACTTCTAGTAGTACTCATTATAGTCTAAATGTTAACAAAAACATCGCGACCTTGTGAGTTATCGAAGGTGCATTCATTTCGCGTACCGTACTATATACAAACTATTTGAATTGAAGAGTTCTGCCGTCTGCTACGTCACTGCTCTGTTAAATGAAATAAATTTCCAAGCGTTTCATATATCGTATTCGTATACTTACCCACTTAAGAGGCGCCAGTACGGTCAAGTCAAGTCGACTCTCTATACAAAAAAAATAATCGCTATTTTTTTACATTAGTATGGAACGTTGGCCGACTCGACTGGGCCGACCTGCTCCATACAAAAGTAAAAAAAACGCGGCACAATAAAAAACTCACTTTTTCATATCAAACTTATGCATGTCTCTGGGCCTTTCAGTAAGAATATAATCTTTTTCGTTGTGATATAAACCATTTAGCGATTCCCAAGTCCACTTATTGTTTTCTTTTATTTTAAATACACTGTTCATAATCTTTAAATTATTCTCCAGAGCAAACTCAACCAATCGCTGTCCATGCTTCGATCTCTTTCCATGTGAGTAGTGTCCAAAAATTGTTTCTTCTCCTTGCTTTGCACTTCCAACTTGTGCATTGAAGTCGCCCATTATTATTAGCCTTTTAGTGTTTGCAGTCTCTATTGCTGCGTCTAAGGTTTCGGAGAAATGAACGAGCTCTTCTTCATTGCATGCTTCAGTAGGGGCATAGGTCTGAACTATTGCCCACAGGTTTTTGGGAGCAAAATTTATCTCTAGAATAGCTATTCTGTCCGAGTAGCTACTGAAACCAATTATGTCCTTTTTCAGGTGTTTTTTAACTAAAAATCCAACCCCGTAGTTACTAACCCCTAACCCCCTAACCCTAACCTAACCTAACCTAACCTAACCTAAAGTGTTACTAGAGCTTTATTGAACGCTGCTAAAAAGGTTTAAGAGTGTTACTCAAAGCAATTATACTTGATGTTAAAGCTTTAACCTGTTTGTAACGCTTAAACCTTTACAATAGTGCTCGCTGACGCTCATTAACTCTTATTGCTTTTTAGTGGGTTGCAGTGGAGTGTCTCATAAAGCTTAAGGTGTTATATCTGCTATAAGGTGCAGGCAGAGACTTTATAACAGAGTTGGTCAAGAGTGTTGTAACACAAGATACTAGAAGTGTTGAACAACACCGTTATAAAGGCAAAGCCTGCACAATATTCTTGACTACAGGTGTTGTAACTCAATAAGCGTTATAGATGAGTTAACTGACGCCTAAGGCTTTAATGTAAGTTCGCCATTGTTTTGGTGAACTCTAACCTACGAATTGATTAGGTTATTCAATATTTGACATCAAAATACCTCACGATTTATGTTACTTTTGCCATCTTATGGATGCCACTTAATTTAACATGCCACTGGCCAAGAAACAAGAATAGAAAATGACAAAAACTTTAGGTGTCTATTTTATTATTTATAAGTTTTATTAGAAATTCTTAATAAATTCTGGGCGCGTTAAAATTGAGATGGGAAACATGGTATAAACTTACCGTAAAATCACAAGGGCAGATTGTTTTCACTTAATTTCACATACACATCCAATTTAATACACTTTCAATTAGTACGACTCCTGTCACATATAATAATAATCTTCGCCATTTTGTCGGTAGACTATATTTGTCTTATAATTTTATAGTAATGAAAAGAGTAAGATATATGCTCACTTGAAACTGCGTAAGCGCAAGAGTGTTACAACACTCTCAGCTAACACCTTAAGCGTTACTACGGTGTTTGTAGAGCGTTGGTTAACACTATAGGTGTCAGATAACACTGCTCTAAAGGCTTTCTAACACCTTAACCTGTAAGACGTGGGCCTCTTTCGTGGTTATATAGGTGTTAGAGCATGCTCTAACACCTTTCTTACAGGCATTCTTAACACCTTAACACTTGGCTGGAACCGATATAAGAATGATATAAGGGTTATTTTAACGCTAGTGTGCTAGTTGGGCGATGCCTGTTATACGGTTTTGCGTAATTTTTTTTGAACACTGTACACCTATACGAACAAGGCGTGTACCCACTCAAGTCGCTTCAGGACTTAAATAAAGTATCATATCTTTTATTTTATGCGACTAATAATATGAACTTTAAACGTTGCTCCTCGGAATTTTAAGAGGGTATTAAGTTTAACGCAATAACGATTACGTAACTACTTAGGTATACCTACTCGTATTTGAAATAAAATAGCTATCGGAAAATAAGACGCAAGTTATTTACTAAGCTTGAAGCTTGAGGTATATTGCTGGTTGTTGCTTCTGATCATCACTATCACACATCAGCGCAATATTAATGTAATAAAACTTGAAACGTGAAAAATTATTAAAAATATATTAATTGTACGATTTTAAGGTTTAGGATTTGTCTACACATGCAATTATATGTAACATAACTACTAACGAGTTGATTGTGATATGCAACGCACCTAAACAATATAGAAGGAGTTCATCGACAAAATGGCGGCGGCAGTAGTCTAATATAGAACTGCCAAACTTCACATATATAAACAGATTTTAACGGACGTAACATAACTTACTCACGATTACCGGTTATATAACATAAACATACATAATATCGAGGGCCGAGCGCTCGAACCCGTGCTTTTTAACAGACTTAAAAAAAAGGAGGTTCTCAATTCGGCTGTATTTTTTTTTAACCTCAGAACTCCGTCATTGATGAGCCGATTCGAAAATTTTTTTTTGTTCTTATGTATATACTTCCAGGTGGGACCCATTTTTTCAAAATTCAGTTAGATGATGGGATCCATGAGGAATTAAGGGGACTCCTCAATTTTATTAGGCACGCGTGTAGTGATTTTGGTATTTTCTGTTATAACTCGTGTATTTACATCCCGAATCATAAATTTGGTGGCGAGGAATTGATGATGAAGACCACAGATAACTTATCGAATTCCTCAATTATATACTTTAAAAGTGCAAAAGTACGTCACAGGTTCTGATAAGATTCCGTTGAAATAGGAACTAATGAAGTGCCATTGGTGATGATCTTGGGGAATCGATGGAAGTCCTTAAATATTATCGGCCCACATACAGCGATTCGTTTTTTTTCTATAGTAATCAACACATTTGCTATCGGAAATCAGTTCATGTGGTAAATTGTAAAAAAAATAGGAAATGTTCTCGTTGCTTGGCGGAGTACTAAATTGAAGTCGGTTAAAACTTTGTTTTTAAAGTAAATTATTGAAATAAGAATATTAGGGCTTACGCACACATGTTCACATGAGTGGCTAAGATGTAGGCATAGACAATAAGCTGAAAAAGCTGTTGCCATTTTGACTTATCGCTGTGGATAAGACATCCGTCACGTTCTGACAAGTATGCGGGTGCGGGCGGATATATATAAGTATAATAAACTAAATATAGCGGGATTCGTTGACACTTAATCCCAAAATTTGTCATAGCCACTGGTTTTTTTTTACGAAAGCGCCTGCAGATAGCAGTCGCTTTCGTCACCAGCTAACCTTCCCACTCAGAGGTCTCTGTTTATCAAACAATAAAGAATCGGCAACGCGCTTGTGATTTTTCGGGTCTTGCAAGCGTGATGGCTACGATATCAGCTAACCATCCGACAGTCCGTATGTTTTTATGCCACCGTCGTAGTTTTAAAGATCCGTTATTTGATAACACAATTTCAAATCTGTTGAGTTTTCAGTTTTCATCAGATAATATTCTTGTCCCCAATTAAGATGGAAGGTCATGGAAACTTCTGAATGCTGATTGGTTTGACCGACAGAATTAACTGATCACAAAGTTAAAAGCAATTCATCTGAACCTTGATAACCTTAATCGAGTTTAGTTGAGTCTTATGGACGACTTTTGAAAAGGTTAAATTTGAGGGGATTGCATTCGTACTCGTAGGGGAGTGTATTCGTAGTGGCAACCCCGGCTGTCAAAGAACGAGCAGCTGTTATTTGCTAGGTCCCTTTATTTATTATAAATTTAATGCTATTTCACGTAATATAAAGCCCATTAGGTGTAAAATAAATAGTTTTAGTCTCAATTTTAATGTATATATAATAAGTGAAGTGTTTTAGTGACGTTTACAAGTGTTTTGTAGTATCTGAAATTTGTAACCGTCGTAGGTTATAAATTTGAATTATGTGTTCGTCTCGCAATCCTATCTGCTTGTTTTACACACTAATAAATGCCAATTGTGTTTGCAAGAAACAGTAAAACATTGTACAGGTTTAAAAACACACAGTTTAGGCATAGTGAGACGTCACTATTGCATGTAAGTACCTATGTAAGTCGCTTAGCTTAAGTAAGCAGTTCCTTGATCTGTTTTTATGTTTTATTTCTTAAAAGAAACATAAATAATGCTAACTCGCAGAGCAGCCGCCGCAGCTCGCCAGCAGGTGGCTGACAAACTCCAACTTACCTTGCTTGAACTAAAAACATCCAAGGAATTGTGTGCTCAGCTGCTTAGTGAGAGAGAGGACAGTGAGAGGGAACTGTTATTAGTACTTGATAGCAGAGATAAGTTAAAAAAAGAGCTATGTTCATTAGAAAGTTCTTACAATGATGTAAATTCTGAGCGGGCCCGGCTTCAGGAAACGGTAGACAGATTTTCTGAGTGTGGAGCCGCTTATGAGGAGGCTTTGAAGGACATCGACTCAATGGAGAGAGCGCTACATGACGCACATGAGCAAATCTACAAGCTACAGGAGGCCAAGAACAATGCTGCAGAGGCTCACACTCAGAGCTTATTCGAGGAACTGGTTGGGCCCGGCTCACAGTTGGTTACCCCTCCAATTGAAAACTCTGTGGTTACTATAGATTTAACCAATGATTCTGCCTTACCAAGGTTAGTAAATTGCAGTGGTAAAAAACTAAAGAAATATTTCAAACTGAACAGAATAATAAGAAAAACTCAAAAGTTGACAAAACAAAATAAATTGTTTTTCAAGAAATTGAGATTTTGCAAATTAAATGTTAATTTAGTGGACAAGTTGGATATGTATTCTGCTCAGTTACAAAACAGTAGATCAAAATATGAAATTGACACACAGGAATTAAATTTAAAAATTCAGAGCTTAGAGGATTCAATAGAATCATTAAATAAAATGAATGAGAGTTCAAAAAAAGTGATAAGTGAATATTCATTAGCCATGGATGATTTAATATCCCAAATTAATTATAATTCAGAGCGGTTTGAGTCACTGACTAATGGCCAGTCTTGTTTATGTAAACTAGTGAGTGGTCATTCGTCCACTGGTGATTCAAACTCGAGCCTGTGTGCCAGTTTACCACCACCGGAAATTAATAATAAAAGCTCCCTCCACACTACACCTAAGTGCACACCTAGCTCTAATGCAATTATGTACTGTGATGAAATTGGAAGTAATATGGGCACATTTCTGAACCATCACCTAAAGGGACTTAGCACAATTAGCAATTGTCTGCCATATAGTAGCCTAGATAACATGTTAAATCAAATTCTTAACGACAAGAATATTCATTCAGAAACAACACTGCTAGTTCTTATGGGAAACAGGGGTAATGTGAACAAAACTGATTTAATTGAATTCTTGGAAAAGTTAAACACTCTAATAGTGAAAAAGGTTATTTTGTTCACATTCCCATATAGTAGTCAAATGTCAAAAGTGGAGAATGACACTAGATATAAATTAAATATATCTCTATATAACTGTTGTACATATAGTAGTAAGTTTAGTATAATTGACATGAACAAATATGTTAGTAAAAAACATTTGCCTATATTTTTTTTGACTGAAGGTAAGTTTTACCTTTCCAATTATTGTAAGAGACAAATAGCTCTGTCGCTATGCTATTTACTTGACATTTATGCCAAGAATTTGGCACATAACTCAGCTCCTATTGAGCAGCCCAATGTTAACTTGGAATTGGTTCCAATCTTAACTAATAATTTAAATTAAACCTTAAGACAAAAGAGTACTCTGTCTCTGGCAATTTAGTTTTAAATAAGTATAAAAATTATATCCACCTGGTACATCAAAACATTCAGTGTATTAGAGGGAAAGATTTACAAATTGAACTTTTTTTGAATGATTGCAATATTGATATTCTATGTATAACTGAACATTGGTTAACCAGTAATGAATTAATGCCTCAATTTAATAATCACCAGGTGGGTAGTTCGTTCACCAGACTTCATTCCATACATGGTGGGTCGTTAATTATATTAAATAATAAATTAAAATTTAAGGAACGCAAGGACATTGTATCCTTGTCTGTTGAACGGACCATAGAACTGAGTGCAGTAGAATTTGAGCAATTTATCGTTGTTTGTGTATATAGGCCGCCAGTAAGTAATTTTGAACTCTTTGAAAACATAATGGAATCTGTGCTTCTTAAAATATCGCGTTCTAGAAAGAAATTACTTATATGCGGCGACTACAATGTAAATATTTTGGAAAATTCAACAATAAGTGTCAGATTGTTGAGTCTTTTCAAATCTGGTAATCTCAACCACGTATTTATGGAGCCTACTAGAGTGACTGCTACTAGCTCAACATGTATAGATAACATTTTCACTAATATTTTTCCTAGTAACAAAAGTATAATCAGCAAATTAGAATCAGATCACTTAGGCCAACTCATGGTATTTGAGACATTAAGGAAAAATATCGTGAAAAAACAAATAACTTTTGTACCAGTAACCACAGATCGTGTGGAAAGAATGAAACATAGTCTAGCTCAGGCGCTACCCTTTCTGTCTTCCGATATGAGCCCTAATAACATGTACAATTCATTCTTCCATACTTTTATGGCACTTTATAATGCGGTATTTACTCGCAAATCGGCCGTGGTTACTAGTGCACCAGTTTTTAGTGAGTGGGCTACTGCGGACTTACATAAACGTAGACAAGTACTGTATGCCTTATATGAGGAACGGCGGTTTAATACGAGTGATGAATTTAAAGAACATGTCAAGCAATATTCGAAGCAATTTAAAATAGATTGTCATGTTGCCAAGCGTAATTATTTATCTCAGAAAATAAAAAATAGCTCTGACATTATTAAAACAACCTGGAAAGTAATAGACATGGAGACTGGCAGATCGAAAAACACACCGACTGATCTTAAAATAAAAATTGATGGCAGAATTGTAGATTCTAGTTTGGAAGTAGCTACTGAATTTGAATATTTCTTTACTGAGATACCAGTCTCCACAACTAAGTATTTAAATTCATCACCTTCCTCTGCCGTTACATTGTTGAAAGAAAACGCCCCAGAATGTAATACAAACCTCCATTTTGAACACGTTAGTTTCTCAGATGTAGTAAAGGCGTTTAAATCGATTAATGTCAAAAAAACTAGTGACCTCTGGGGAGTTTCTGTTCATGCACTCAAATGCATTATAGAAATCATAGCGCCTGATTTGGCAGTTATATTTAACAACAGTGTCGATTGCGGCGAGTTTCCTGATCTAATGAAACATAGTAAAATCACTCCGTTATTCAAATCGGGTAGCACTACTGACCCCACTAACTTCAGACCAATATCTGTGCTCCCAACATTTAGCAAAATTTTTGAAAAATTAGTTTTGTCGCAATTAATAAAGCATTTTAATATAAACAATTTGATGCATAACATGCAATTTGGATTTACCCGGGGTCGCTCGACAACCGACGCTGGTGTCGAGCTGATTAAACACATTTTCGATGCCTGGGAGGAATCACAAGATGCTTTAGGTATCTTCTGTGATTTATCCAAGGCCTTCGACTGCGTTTGTCATGAAACATTGATCAGGAAACTCGACTACTATGGAGTCAGAGGATCAGCACTGAATTTACTAAAGTCATACTTACATGGTAGAATACAAAGGGTCGAAGTGAATGGACAGCGATCACCGGGGTCATTGGTCTCGATGGGTGTACCGCAGGGATCAATATTGGGACCTTTCCTGTTCCTTATCTACATAAATGACTTGCCATATCTCGTAAAGACCCACCATGATATAGTATTATTTGCTGATGACACCTCACTTATTTTCAAACTTATAAGACAGCAAAAAGCTTGCAATGACGTAAACAATGCTATTTCTAAAGTAGTAAATTGGTTTAATATTAATAATTTATTGTTAAATGAGAAGAAGACTAAATGTATTAAATTTGTCACGAATCACGTTGAACACGAGCAAGGGAGTGTCTTTGTGAAAGATGAGGAATTGGAACTAGTTGATAGCACAGTTTTTCTTGGTTTAACGTTAGATTCTAAGCTTCAATGGGGTCCCCATATTGCTAATCTCTCGAATAGACTGAGTTCTGCAGCATTTGCAGTGAGTAAGATCCGTCAATTAACAGACGTGAAAACAGCTCGATTACTATATTTTAGCTACTTCCATAGCATTATGTCATATGGTATTTTATTGTGCGGCAGTGCCTCGGACATTCATTCGATTTTTGTTCTGCAGAAACGGGCTATTCGGGCGATATATAGATTGAAACAGAGAGACTCACTTAGGGATAAGTTTAAAAATATTAATATCATGACATTGCATTGTCAATATATCTATGAAAATATTGTGTATGTACATAAAAACATTGTCAATTTTAGGAGAAACTGTGACATACATAATATTAATACTAGAAATAAGCATAAGCTCGCGGTGCCCACCACTCGGCTCCAAAAAATAAAAAAATCATTCATGGGTAATTGTGTAAGGTTTTATAACAAACTTCCTGGAAACGTAACTGAGTTATCTATTAATAAATTCAAAAACTATGTGAAACGTAAACTTATTTCTAAAGCTTATTATAGCGCACAAGACTACATGAATGATAAAACTTCTTGGGACTAATTTTGACTGTATTTATAATTTATTTATTCCGTTTGGAAAAATTTGACATTGTGTTTTTAATTAATTATTCTCGTTTTATTTATTTTTTGACATTAGATTGTCTTTCTAGAAACATTCTAGACTAGTATTTTTTTATATAAAATTTTAAATATTTCATTTAAATGTTACTTTTTATGTTTAATAAATTACTCGAAGTAATTAGCTTAAGATTATGTTTCTACCTGACGATTTGAAAGTGCTTGTTACTGGGCCTACTTGAATAAATATAATTTTGAGTTTGAGTTTGTACTAACTTACTTTTTATGGCATGTGGTAGTATATGACTAGGTACACACTGAGAACATAATATAATATAATAGTTCCTACCAATTGAAGCAAACATCAACTACAATGAAGAATAAAACGACCTAAGTTTAAGTAAAGTTAAGGTAAAGATGTAAATGTCTAATTGACCACCATCGTTAAACATATGTTATAGTACAAACAACACGGAGTAATAAATGTAGGTAGCACCTCCGGACTGAAGGTAAAGGTTACATTAACATAGGCATCCTTGTATTTACATAATCACCGTCTAAATCCTTAAAGGCTGCTCTCATGCCGCGTTTATTATTCATAACATAACAATATACCTATATTCTGAAATCTAAACATGTTTCAAGACCATCAAAAATAATAAGCGGCCTACAACTACTAAAGAAAATAATTATTTAGACTCCCATTTAAATTCGGTTATTTTTAAGGAAAAGCTTGCATGTCGTGAGGTTCTTATGGTGTCTATGTAGACTGCGTTTTTTTCCTAGATAGTAGGGGAAAGAGCGTCGACTTCGTGTCAAAAATAGGCCCTCGCTGTGGTCTTCATCGGAAGTTTAAGGTAGTTCGATCGCAATACAAAACGTCTTTTGACATTCGCAGGCTAACGGCGAGATATTTTAAGAAACTTATGTAACAATCTTTCATAAATTGGCTTCCCATTTGCGCGAAATTCCCCATTTGTTGGAATAAACTTGTATGAAACAGAATAATTTGAGAATAATCGTTTTCGCAAAGTGTCACGTGACAAACTAATTTCTCAAATTATTCTATTTTATACAAGTTTATTCTATGAAAGGGGAATTTCGCGCAAATGGGAAGCCAATTTATGAAAGTTTGTTACATAAGTTTCTTAAAATATCACGCCGTTAGCCTGCGAATGTCAAATGACGTTTTGTATGGCGATCGAACCACCTTAAGTTAAGAAAATTGTTTTATTTATATTAAAACACATTTTGTGTAAGTATTATGTCTGGAGACGTTCACACCCAGCTTATTTTAAATGATCACTAGGTTTTGAGTACCTACTCGTACCATTGCAATATGAAATAGATCTCTTTAAAGTAAGTTAAGTAGGCAGAAATAGCTTCGTACCTATAAATATATTCTAAAATAAGAATACAACGATGCTGCGGAAAGTTTTTAAAAAAAATGAGGTACTGAATTAAGTTATTGACTGAATGAAGATTGGTTTGACTTTTATACATTCATAAGTTTTACATTTGCAAAGTAAACTTGGAGCTATCACTTGTATATGGGTAAAGCATCGATACTTGAGTTCATCGATATAGGAACTCACTACCTGTCATGAATTTTAGCCCTTTAAATTCCGATGTCTGGCATGAGCACAGAATAGATAATAGTACAAGGACAGAAGGGACACTCCTTTGATCGTTACAAAAGGCGCTTTTTTCTCAGCCAAAACATTAAGATTTATGGCCCTCTGACGTCGTCGACGACGACGTCAACGTTCATCGCTAAAAGTACATGCCGGTTCCCCAACGTTGGGGCACCGGCATGTACTGGTAGCAATGAACGTAAATCGCGGAGTGTCCCGCGCCTGGCATGAGTAACTATTCTCTGATATCGTATTACTGATTAGGTACGGCATAGCCGCGAGCGACTGAGATAGGTTGGCACGGGAACGGGAAGGTAGCGGCCGGAAGGAAAAATAAGGTTTATTTGCTACGACGTTAATTCTATTTACTTTTATCGCACGACGAGAACGGGATTTGTTTTCTACATATGTTATAATGTCGGTAAATAAAGTATACAAATCGTTCATTTATGGGCATATTATCAGTGATTGTTTTGCGAGATATAGGGCTTTAAAGCCCTGATTTTTGTTCCAGCCATGTGTGTCGATGTTACAAAGACAGACAGGCAACTACGGAACCCTACACTGCGCGTGGCATGACACGTACTTGGCCGTTTTTTTATCGGATCAGTAGTTTCGAAGATTACCCCCTACATAAATGACGTTCGTCAGAAGACCGGCTTCTCGCTGAGGGTGTTCCAGCTGCGTTCGCGCCACTATGTGCACTTCAGCTCGTTTGTGGTGCGCGTGCCGCGGCCGCTGCAGGAGACCGTCGCATGTGATGACTTCTGGCCAAAGGGTGTAGTGTTTCGACGGTTCCGGGGCAATCTGCCGAATCCTACACCGGAGACGACGATGCAACGGGGCCACACCGTTTCTTTGCCTAAATAGTATTATTTGTTGTTTTGGTTTCGTGACGCATTGGTTATCACTGTAATGTCACGTAAATGTATTTGTCAATAAATAAATAAGTAAATAAAACTTTATATTGCGAGCCCTTTTTTTCGCGTCAGCTTATTACCAAATTATGTTAGGTACTAGCTGCGAGCGTGTGACTTCGCTTGCGTATTGCAAAGAATGCAGGCAAACCCGCAGCATAGAACTTAATGTATTTCTATCCGGAAAGACCTTTCTGATTATGATTATGATTATTATACGCAGGTAAAAGACTTTTTGAAATCAGATGAATAGTTCCGGAGCTTATTTACCCATTACATACCTTCAAACTTACAAAGCTACAAGCTCGCTGACTTTTTCTCTTTGTAAATATAGATTAGAAAAAAAATAGTGAGCATTGTCAAATTGAGGTTATTAGGGGCCTGAATAGTGAGACTGTACTTGGCGGAAGCCATTGTCATTTGTTTTAATGATGCCTGCCCTGGAAATGATAAGACTAACCCCCTTATTCATAAAATTAGAATGCCTCTTTTATCTAAGATGTGTTTTGCCCCTTTTCACAAATATGCATATCAAAGTGACATATTAAAATAACGATTTTAAAGGCATTTAGACTAAAATAGGTTTGAGGGGCGTTTCTAAATGTGGGTATTTAACTCCCATCGCATCAGAACCTACACGACATTCCTACGTTGTCCGACGAATTTACAATAAAGAAAACCTGCTTCCTCCTCAAAAATACTGGCACTGCGTCCACTCCCGTTGGTGGTTGAAACCCAACTAACCTGTCTATCATTCCGTAAAGTAAATATAACGGTGGGACTATAGAAAACCAGATTTTAAGGCGCCGTAGGTTCATGGTCTTCTCTCCCTCTCACTGAGCATAAGCGTGAGCGAGATGGAAGTGCGTGCTCGGAAGCGCGGAAATCATGTTTTTCAATTTTAATTTTTTGGCCGTTTAAATAAATAAAAAAGTAAACACTGATTTCCCTCAAACATGATATTGCCGATTTTTAGAAGCCATTTTAATATTTTTAGCCTTTGTTCGTAATTTGTAACAAATATTTTAAGTGTATTTTAGACCCTTTTAGACCTATGTTCGTGATTTTTTTCTATCGAGCGAAAAATGCTAAATCATGTTTCTAAACACTGATTTCCCTGCAGAGAAGCCTCAAGATTACTATTCGTATTTTTTTTAAACCATATTATTATAAACAGACGCATTATATTGTTTCAAAAATACTGTTCGCTTAACTTCGCTGAACCTACGGCGCCTTAAGGGTTTTGAGCTTGAGTCCTAATAAGCGGTATATTTGGTTCTCTACTGTATGGGCAAAAAACATTTCCCAAAGTGTCACTTCTCAAAAAATGTTTCCCAAATGATCATTTGGCAAAACTCCCTAGTTAAATTATTGTTTCGCATTTTATGACTTGGCAATATCTCCTTTGGCTTAATATTACTTCGCAAATTATTGTTTGGCAAAGTTTTACATAGTCAAGTTTCATTTGGTCAAACATGTTATTTGGCATAACATTCGTTTCCAATATTATTGCATGGCATACGATTTAGATTCTAATTGTGTAGTGCATACGAAATCTATTTGAGTGAGATTACATATTTTGCTAAGCGGGGTAGTTTGTAAAAAACAAAAGTTAAAAATTTACAGGTAAGTTTATAAGTTCTTTTGTACTATAGGTACTTAGGTAACAATAATTTATAATGCAAATAAACAGCATGCATGCAAGCAAGCCCCGAGACGGTTTCGCCCTTTTCATCGAGAGTCTCCAGCGAATCGACGCCACCCCGCTGCGCGGGGTGTCTATTTCTGGTCTGAGGGACACAAGTGAACCCTAACCTAACCGATCGAAAACAGAGTTCGCTTATGACAAGCCATTTTTTCCACCCTGATACTTAATGTGCGAAATGAAAATTTGAACAAATGAGGGACTCAAGTGAACCCTAACCTAACCGACCAAAAACAGAGTTCGCTTATGACAAGCCATTTTTTCCACCCTGATACTTAATGTGCGAAATGAAAATTTGAACAAATGTTTTGATTCGAAAACAAGCCCGAACAAAGTGTTTGCTTAATAAACTTTTGTCTTAATAACACTTGACAAAGCAAAATTATGCCAGATGATATTTTGACCAAATGAACAAAATGCGAAACAAATATGTGCTATTTCTTCGTTTGGGAAATGAAACTACTGCCATAAGTTTTGTGGGAAGTGAAATATGGCGAAAAATATTTTGCCGAAACAGCAGGATACCGGTAAATTTCGCTGTTTTACGATTTCAAATACATGTTTTTCAGAATCAATACATATTTAAGGTATTGTTATATATATTTTAAGTACTTTATAATACTCGGAATACAAATATATATGTATCAATACTCCATGTTAAACTGACTTGAAATTATAGCCCTGGGACAGCAAAAACAGCTCGTGTGATTATTGTCCCACTTACTAATTGTAATAATAAGGCCATTGGTTTCCAGGTGAAAAATATCTGGAAAAGATATATCATACTCTTTAATGTTTTGTTCATTTCAAAGTTTGAATTCTAGAATTCTAGAATACGCCAAATAGTCCTCCTAGTGGTTTTTCTCGGTTGTAGGTACTCTAAAGGAGCCCGGGGTCCGCTTTGGCACGTAATCCCAAAATTTGGGGTTTTACGAATTTGACTTCCATCTACCCTTCCAACCCAGAGGTAAGACTAGAAGACTACGTGGCGTTTGTTTCTGCGCCAGGGTGATTTTCACAAAAAGATTGGAAAACACTCTTTTCCATAAATAATCTCACTCAGGTCCAAATTTTCTTTTATACGTAAATAAGTATCTTACTTCCCACACAAAAACTTTTCAAACACTTCATAGTTTAAGAAACCTAACAATTAATGCCATTCATGAGATCAAGAACAAAATTTGTATTCCACAAATAAAACTTGGTAATTCGATTATAGCTGGCCACTGACAGAAAAATAACCGCCGGTTCAGACCTATATTATAAATATGAAGCAATCTGTCTCGGAGCGACGCCGAGTACATTATTTATGTAAATGTCATATTTACATAATATTAGTAGACGAATGACGTACGAATGTGATGTGGGTTACGGCGTTTATTTGGGAAAGATGAGTAATTTTCTCGAATTGCGTTTCCTTGGCCGCGAAAGTACGGAAAATATTGAACTATTTCTCATCAAGTCAAGGTTCAATTTTCTGCTCACATGTCGTCGTCACAAGTCGTGGGTTGAAATGTGAAACATGTAATGGCCGCTTCACACGATGGGCCATCCTGACCCATCATACAGGACGCATCAACTATGCGTTGAAGGGAGTAAGACATATTTATGTCTCGTTCTACCGCATAGCCAAGTCCTGTATGATGGGTCGGGATGGCCCATCGTGTGGAGCGGCCATAACATTTTAAAGATGGCACTAACTTAAAGCGTCAAAATAAGTCTGAAGGTTTATGTCATCACATTATTTCTGAGCTATCTTCAACAACTATCAATGCAATTCGTACCTACACATGAAATTTTAATTATTATTATTAATAAGTCAGCCTATATGTATATACGTCCCACTGCTGGGCACAGATCTCCTCGCATGGATCAGAGCATGGGTAAGTTTAAATAATTTAGCTTAATATACTCATCATTTAAATAATGTATTTAATATATTAATGATCCTACTAATATTATAAATGTGCAAGTTTGGATGTTTAGATGTTTGGATGTATGGATGTTTGTTAGTCAATGACGCTTCAACGGCTCAACCGATTTGGATAAAATTTTGCACGAAGATAGTTTATAGTCTGTGTTAAAATAAAAAAAATATTTTTTATCCCGGGTCCACGCAGACGAAGATGCGGGCGGAAGCTAGTTTGGTATACATACAAATGTTCAAACAACCTAATTTCGTATTAAATGAATAACCTAGTGGTTATGTAAGGTGTAGAAGTGAGTGTTACTTCGCGTCGCTCGCCGGTTCAATTAAATAATTTCTTTTAACATAACTGGTAAACAAATCATCTGTAAAAACAAAGTATATTTGGAAAGCCATTATAATAAGCGTTCTTGTAAACTTTAATATTGTATTATAATTTATAATTCGCGTAAGCGCCTACTCGACAAGCTTAAATGTATTTTATATTCTCAAGACGGTCTCGGTACCTACTTATTACGAGGGCTAGACTGAATAATAACAAATGAGCCGTGGACTCAAAATAAAGGTCTATATCAACCGAACGTGTATTAAAATTAAATCTTTTTTAGTTTTGTTTTTCGGTAGGTCGTTATAATCTATTTGATTTTCGACCTTAAAAAGAATCAAGTAAAACTCCATGTGCCAACGTCCTGGTATAAAAAGTACAACCACTTTTCGTTCACGTAATTTAATGTTAAAAGCCGTATGTTGTGGCTCGCATAACCTTTCACATTGCCATCGTCACCACACTTGATATGTGCCGAATTATTATCTGGCTGAATATGGAAGCCCTAGCCGGGTAATCCATAAACTGGAGGTCAAACTGATTCGACACTGCTCTATCACGCAATGTGTTTATATAAGTTATTTAAGTTTGTATAAGTTATTCAAATAATTTAAATCAATTCGTATAGTATATCTTCTGCACCAAACTCTATAAATAGCTATCGATAGGTATATTAATTTTACTTGCTACTACTAAAATAAAACAAATTTAAAAGTATAAGAGTTTTTCTAAAATAACTTTTTACATGCGAATAATTTTCACGAATAAATAATTACACTTAAAATGATTTATTCGTAAAACACATTCACTGCCAAGAATCGCTACGAGCTACACTCGTAGCCGATCCCGTGATTTTTCTCGTATGGAGCGGAAAGCGACTACGGCGTAGGCGCCCGCTAAGCGCGTTTCTGGCAGTGAAAGTGTTAAAAGTGAGTAGTATTATTATTTCATATGTCAAGAAGCCAGAATAAGACTTACGATATGTAATTTTGATGATACCAAAATAAAACAATTAATAAATACAAGTGATATCAAAAGATTTTTCAAAAACCCAACTGCTTGTTTAAAATCTTATAGCCTATGTCACTCCCACAATTAGGAGGAATCCAACGACACCTCATATGTCGAAATCCGTCAAACAGTTTAGGCTGCAGGGCGTGCCAAAGAATATGCTACATACATACATACATACGCTCGAAAAACATAACCCTCCTCTCATTCGGGCAGTCGGGTAATTAGGTAGCATAACACCGTAAGTCTCTGAACGCATGATAATGACGGCTCATACTTTATAAAAAAATAGACCTCGCGATAGAGCGTCAGTTTTCACGTTAGCGGATAAAACGGACTTTTAGGCGCAGATTTTAAGGGAGCTTTTCGGAGCGGGTGAGGTGTAAAAAAACAACATCGTGCTAGCTCGCTTCCACGCGCACCGAGAAATAATATCAGAACGAGTGCGCAATACATTGACATTACATTGGCAGGCAATATGCAAAAATAATTTCACGAGTTTGTAAAATCTTTAATTTCACCAGTTAGGCTGATGGTTGGTTATACCCGAGCAAACGAGTAATTGGTTTAAAATAGAGGCTTTTACTTTGGAATAGGGCTATTTTCAACAACTTAGGCAATTTCTCATTAATTTGTAAGTTTAGTTTGTAAAGAGAAAGTAAGTGGATTATTAAGAAAACATCCAGTGTTGTGATTTCTAATGGTTCTTTTTAGTCGCTAACAACCATTTAGATCAGAATTAATATCTTGCTTCGTAAGGAAAAGCAATAATTCTTGCATTGTAAGTTTTAAGTAGGTATACATGACCTAGACATTGTAGATACCTATATATAGAAATAATAACAAGACGAGAACAGGGTTGCATCTTTGCTATGAAATTGTATGGAATAAATAAATAAATAAATCTTCACAGCAATTTCGGGTAAGTAAACTCTGTCGTTGTTTGCAACGGTTGTAGAGTTTTATTACTAAGCTTTGAGGTCCTCTTGCTGCTGAGCTACCTCGCTCGTTTCTGGCAGACTATTAGCAGAGAGGCAGCCTTTGTGCTGACGTCATCATCATTATCATCCTCCGCCTGACGTCACACTGTACGTCTAGCACAAATTGCTGACAAGCCGCTTGTCGCGCGACAGAGCGTCCACTGTCACACTCGCACCGTGCAAAATAGAACGAGGACGGTAGATCCTTATCGACTCGCGTCACGGCGCGGCGTCAGTTGTGCTAGCCCCACTGGTCTCTGCGCTTGCGACGGGCGAGTGACCACTCGAACGACCTGTCTCGCAACCCGCGTCGCCCCGTCGCGACCCGCGTGGCGCGGCCGAGCGGGAGGCGAGGTAATTCACTCGCTTCCTTTTACTAGTTTAGTTACTGCTTACAGCCAAGCGCTCTGGTGATTTTAATATGTTTGTTACCCACAATAAGCGGCAGTAACTATTTTCTTACTGTATAAGATCTACCTGACTTTAGTTTTTGTATTCTGTTATATAATTAAATAAATAAGTCTTTATGCAAAAAGTGCACCCAATACAATGGGCCACATTAAATAAATACCTTGAGGTATAGGCTTTCATACTTAGAACGTATGTAATCAGTATCCTTATGTGAATAACCTAAATTTATTTTTTAGCTTTTAAAGGCGTAAACTAGCCTGTATGAAGTAACTTAATCTTAATTTTTGTGTGTAAGTGTAGGTATGTGTTAGTTTACTTACATTGTTCTTGTTTTTATGATAAATAAAGACTTTTTACAAACAAACAAGCCTTTTGTTCAATCTACTAAAACGAATACTAAAAACAAAATATAATAAATTTTTGAGGGGGGCTCCCATACAACAAACTTTTTTTTAACTGTTTTTATAGATAATGGTACGGAATCCTTCGTGCGCGAGTCCGACTCGCACTTGGCCGGTTATTTAATTTCCATTCCACAATTTGTGGCACAGCATCACGGTATTAAGCCATGAAAATTAAAGTTTAATTTCTTGGAGTTGTTTTTATTTATTTCATTGCATGTTTGAGAAAAGCACTATACATAGGTACCTCAGCGTGAAAAGGGGTTGCCTGCCTCATAATGTCACCCTTCTATATGTACTCGGCCAGCAACACCTTACTTCCCGGCCTCTGTAGTAATGTACTATTTCTGTGTTGGTGCGAAACAGACGGTTTCCTCAAATCCCGGTAACTTGTATGATGAGCACAACTAGTTCGGTCCGAGTCTTGGTGTTTTCTATGTATTTTCTATAATGTACATCCAGTATGCATAACGCAAGCCTTCATCCTCCTAGCATTATTCCCGGTTGTGCCATAAAGGAGCCCGGGGTCCGCTTTGACACCTAATCCCAAGATTTGATATAGGCACTAGTTTTACCTGTTGGCCTTCCATCCCAGAGGGAAAACTAGACCTTATTGGGATAAGACCGGTTTCCTCACGATGTTTTCCTTCACCGAAAAGCTAATTCCGTAAAACTCATTGGTACGAGCCGTGGTTCGAACCCACACGACCACCGCTTGACAGCCGCATGCCTGAACCACTAGGCTACCGTACCCTATAATGCAACCCTAACGCAATAACGCAAGCCCTATTGAGGTTATTAGGTAGATGTGTATAAATCACCTCTCCTAATAGGTAAAGTCGCCGTCAATAGAATTTGCTAACTATGTAAACAAACCCCCATATTGAAATTGCCTTTCACTATGGCGGTTTGTTTACATAGTTAGCAAATTCTATTGAAGGCCACTTTATTAAATTTTTTCATCACACTTGCTCGAAAATGGCTTCATAATGCGCAGACATAAAGAGCTACAATAGCCTTTGTTACGCCCGAGGACTTAATGGCTTTTTTCTTAAATTGTATCTGTCACTCATGCGGCAGTTCGCTCAGGCGGCAAAGCAAAGAGGTTTTATATCAAATACGATGTCTGAAAACGTATTTATAAATAAATTTTAACATAAAAACACTACTAAAACATGTTTAACAGAATTATTTACAGATTTAGTATGGAGTTACACTCGTATGTCCATGTAAAATGTTTTTAAGTGTTTTCAAATCGTGGCTGTATACCGAAGGGTCTTTGGCATAGGTACGCGCCTCACGTCAAATTCAACAAAATGGACAACTGTCAGTTGCAGTTTTTATAAGGATTTGTATTAATTTAATCTAAAATTTATTTGTTTCCTCGCAAATGTGATGAAAAACATTGTGTATAACACGGGCGTAAGAACATTGCAAACTCGAGTCATCAAAAGTCCTCCGCCTTCGGCGTCGGGCTTCTGATATACTCTTGTTGGCAATATTCCACTTACGACCCTCGTTAAACAATGTACTATTGTAGCATAAGCTGCTTAGACCGCGTTTATGCGCAAGAGTAATACGGGTGTAGACCAAAAGAAAGAAGGTTAAAAAATAAGCCCAATGACGAAAATCCAATTAAGACATATCAAAGAATTACAAAGCTACAACCGTTTTAATATTGCTGTTAGAGAGAAAAAACACCCGCACATCGTGAAGCCAGATAGTAAACGATTGTCATTTACATACGAAGGTGTGTTAGCGCAAAAGGGACAGAATTTAACCCCTCTTAAAACTTTGGACACAATCCCCTGCTTTCCTTTTTTCTATATTTGTCCATTTTTATAACCCCTTTTTCGGGAAATTCAACATCATTGGTTATTTTATTTGGTGTCTACACCCCTCTATATAATGACGCGCGCGCTTGTCAGGTGCTATGTAAGTCCATACAGTACGAAATTACGCCTATGCGTAAACGTGACCTAACTCTGTTGGAATACTTGGTTAACCCAAAGCTGGACTTAAGATGAGGGAAGAACAAAATGGCGGCTTGACATTGTGTGAATAACCAATGAGCAAACTTGGACGCGTTTAAACTGGTAAATTATGCAAACGATAACGACTAGCTGCCGCTGGGGTATATTAAAACTGATTTTATCTGGAAATAACATTTAATATCGCTCTCTAAGCCCCAAGATTCGTGATATTTATTAGCTAAAAGCAAACGGTAAAAGCAATTAGGAAAAGGATTATTTTGGAAGGCACGTGGTTTTAAGGCAACGGATGTTGGTGATGATGTTTTAAGATGAATCCGTACTTCAATACTAATATTATAAATGCGAAAGTGTGTCCGTCGCGTCGTTAACAAACAGACACAGACAGTCAGTCACCACTTCACGCTTAAACCGCTGAAACGATTAAGATGAAAATTTGGTATTGAGAAAGTTTGATAGTTTTTATCCCGGAAATCTTCCCCTAAGGGGATGCAATGGGGGGTGAAAGTTTGTATGGAGCTACGATATGAACGACTTCCACGCGGGCGGAGTCGCGGGCAAAAGCTTGTTTATTATAATTTCATACGCTGATCGACCATCACACAAATTGGGTAACGACTTAGTATTAGATTGAGAGACAAAAATGGAAACAGATTTTTATACTGGCTGAGAGTAGATTTACACAATAGTCAATATTTATTACGTTCATCGCAGGTGTACCGAAGATCACACACAGGTCCAATTTTATAAATACATATAGGGTTAGTCTATAGAGTGAAGGTATTCGTTTATCCGAAGTTCTTTGACGGCGTCCCGGGTCTTAGTAAATCGAGGCCTTTTATTTTATCTTTCTCCTAAAGACCTCTTTTGACGTCTCAGGCAGAAAAGCATTGTCCGAAAGAAATGGAAAAGATTACAGAAATGGTACTCGGGATAATTCTTAGTCGTGAGATTTCATACGATGTCTGTTTTCGTTTCTAAAGGTTAAAAGGGCTCTAAGTCTTTTATTATTAATTTTGTCAGAATAACTAGCCTTGTGATTCAATGTTATGAATTCACTAAGCGAAAACAACACGGCAAAAGAAGATTTCGTTATTTTAATACGCAGTATAATAGCAGTAGCAGTAGTAATTTCGTATCGATTCTTTAAGATAAGAAAAAGGTGTGAGTAAATTTTTTTTGACGCGTTTTTTTTACGTTCTAAAGTATGGAGCGTTGGCCGAGTGGGGCGACCTGCCCTGCGGCGCTACCATGAAAATCGAATCCAGAAGTTCGTGTACTTGCATCCATGTTACTCGACTAAAGTAAGTGCGATAGAGATAGAGATATCCGAACTTCGACATCCAAAGTTCGTAGTTATAGATCTGCTCTGTCTGCTGCCTGCTCTTCTTAGAAAAAAAAGAGTAAGTACTGTTAAGTTAGTAAGAGTTAGTACAATTTAATATACTTTACAGATTTCTTTTTTTATATACAAGACACTAACTTTATAGATTTTAAACTTGAGATGAACCTTGTTTATTTTATTTATTTATACGAGCTTGCTGATAAGGCAAGAAAGCCGTGAATACATATTTTTGTAGCTATATTTTGCGTATCGATCTCTTTGTAGACGACTGTACTTATAGTTGCGACGTGTTCTAATAGGCATTAGAATATTTTAAATTAGTAACAGAAACAAAATGTTTATTCAAACAGTCTAATAAAACTACTTACAATACAATACGAGACAATAGGTACAAATATTATTTATCAAACACCTCACTCAGATAGAGCAGTTACAAAAGAAAACACAGAGATACAAGGAGACAGTACGGTAAAACAATAGGCGGTCTTATCGCTAAAGAGACATGCAAAGGCCTACTTATGCTTTTAACGCATGCGAGCATAATATCCCTCTTATAGGTCACACATCCCACAGATTAAAAAAAACCTTTATCTATTTTGTTTCTCTGACAACGTAACTTTATAATTGAGTTCAAGTTGAGATTCCTGAACGGCACGCCTCTGAAAGCGCAAAATTTAGTCTCGAGCTAAACTTGTTGAAAGTTTTCTACATGGAGCAGTTCGTACTAAAATTGGTTTAGGCAAACTTTTACTTAGAAATACTAAATGATGTACTTGGAAAGCTATTGAAAATACGCATGGCAACTGACTTATTTGAATTAGATTCTACCATTATAACTACGTTTTCAATAAAAACACGAGAGTTTTATTAATTTCTAATGGATAACCATCATCGAATCTCAATTATATCAATAAGGAAACCTTTCACGAGACTCAAGTTTTTAAATTAAAAAAAACTTGCACTAACGGAAAGGAGGAAGTCTGAGTTAAAAACATAAAAAATATACATAATTCCAGACCAGAAAGTTATAGACAGGTACAGTGTCTAAACGACTTAGTTCCCAAGCCCTTGCCAAGTTGGAAAAAGTGAACGACTGATTTTGTGGCCGATTTATCGAAAGTTGGTTATCGCTTAGGCTAACTATAGCTACGGTAGCCTAGTGGTTTAGGCATGCGGCTGTCAAGCGGCGGTCGTGGGTTCGAATCCCGGCTCGTACAAATGAGTTTTTCGGAACTTATGTACGGAATATTTACCGTTAGCTTTTCGGAAGGTGAGGAAACCGGTCTAATCCCAATAAGGTCTAGTTTTCCCTCTTGGTTGGTTGGAACGTCAGATGGCAGTCGCTTTCGTAAAACTAGTGCCTATGCCAAATCTTGGGATTAGGTGTCAAAGCGGACCCCGGGCTCCTTTAGGGGCATTACCGGGAATAACGCTAGGAGGATGATGGTTATCGCCTAGGCATCTAGGATATCGGCTGTAGGTTTTGTATGGCTTTCTTTCTTATATACCACGATTGTCAACAAGCAACATCATAGTAGCCTAGCGCCTCCAGTGAAGTCACAAGCACGTTGCCGATCATTTAGATTTAAGATTTGATCAATACACTCACTTACATCAATACACCCTCGGGAGCTTACTCACCGCCAGTTTCATATTAATCTATGCCACCAGGCACATAAAACCATATAACTACAGGGCAAACACGCATGGGGATTAACACCAATTAACAGATATCGATCCCTTGAAACGGCGATATAAAAAGAATGCAATAAAATAGAGTAGAATGTCACGTTTACAAAAACGACGCGAGCAAATAGCAACGGCAAATACATAATCCCAGTGACGTGTTGTTCAGAAGATTAACGTGATATCAGGCTGCATGTTTATAACCTTACATAAGCATTACTCACAACGAAAATACAGGCGAAACCCTCGGCTTTATCTCAATGTACTGCAGTAAAACACCTTTTATCTCGATATAGATAGGCTTTTACATTTACGAGCTTGCATTTGAATCTGGCTAATGGTTTAGGTTTTTATTGCTGTAGGCATTAGGTACGGTTACGAAATATGTTTCACACCGACTTGGGGCACTGATTGACTCAAATAAATCAATCTTGCAATCGATTTGGTAGTTAAGTATTACCTACTTATTTAAGAGATTATAGATCAAAGACATCGATTCATCATTACTAGCCTTAGAGCATTAAACCAACCGGAGTGGCCATGAGTCATTTTCTATACATAATCAGTCTGCCGATTTTTGCGAGGGAGGGGAACGTCAAATGTATGCGTAACGTGAAAATAGCTAGGTCAGATAAACGTCAGTCCATACAATGTGTATGACCACTGGTCATATACTTTTGGCAGACGGGGACGCCTGTCAATGGCCACTCCGGTTGGTTTAATGCTCTAAGTTACTAGCTGTTGTTTACCTCTACTTGTTAATTGTTGTTGTGCCGTATTCTTTTCATCAAGCTATCCAACGATACCTCACGCAATAGGTTTGGCGAGAAAAAATATACATTCCCAGACAAATATAGCCATTACAATAATTTCACAAACAACTCCAATGACCTATCTCGGCGAGGTATTTTAACTGTAGCATTATATTATTATACTGTTATAAAACGACTTTCTTATAAAGAAGGTCGTTATTTACTCTCCTTGATTGCCAAATTGTCTCTAAGTAATGACATTAAAGTCCTTTCCAGCGACAACACCATCCACTTGATGAACCGCTTTGTGAAATAATACTCGTAAATTGTAGACGTGGGCACCCAGTATTTCTCTTTGATACAATGTGCCAAGCAATAGCAATCGAAATGAAGTGATTTTCTTCCCGATGTCATAGTTCGTTAATCAAAGCTCGTATTACCTAATAAAACTATATATATCTTTTTTTTTACCACCCCCCTCCTATTTCGGAATCAGTCACAGTTGGCTCAGTTCGGGTTGCTCAGGGCGGTTCCACATCACTTCGGGAGCTCAAATACCGCGAGCCATCCGGTTGCGTCTCGGACATTGAATTGCGCGTCATTACTCTGAATAATAGTCAATGAATAAAGTCATCTATTTACAATAGCGGGTAACCTAAACTTAATAATTTGAATTGTTGTGTGGCCTCCGCTGCCAGCGCTCGTGTTTTTTGGTTTGTTTATATACTCGTATATTGTTTTTTTCTTATTCTTGAGTTTCCTACTTACGCTTTCTTTGGATTATTTACGTATAAGTATTTTTTAGTATTTTGTGTGTAAATGGTTACTTGTGTATATGTCGCAGTGAAATGGCCAAAACAGAGATTTGAACAAATCCCTAAGGGATATGATCAAATCACGCAGGATGTTAAAATGGCGAATCCATTTTATCATTTACCTAATACAAATCAGTAATTTGATCAAATCTCTGAATCTGTTTAGTGAAATGACGAAATCGGACAAAAAAGGCAACTCGTTTTGTCATTTCACTAGATTTGTTTAGTGATTTGATAAATCCCTGAAACGCGTCAGTGAATTGACGAAACTAACTCGCAGATATTGGCTCCTAAATCATTAGTCATTTAAACGGTTCTGGGACTTAGACTCGGATGGCGGATAGGTTAGAAGATGGTGGCGGGAGCTCTGCTCCCGCCACCGTCTTCGTAGTTTTTTTTTTTTATAAAAGAGCGGAAAAATCTTTATCGCGTTAGTTTCGTCAACTCACTGACGCGTTTCAGGGATTTTAACAAATCACTAAACAAGTCTAGTGAAATGAAAAATGAGTTGCCTTTTTTGTCCGATTTCGTCATTTCACTAAACAGATTCAGAGATTTGATCAAATTACTAATTTGTATTAGGTAAATGATAAAATGAATTGGCCATTTTAACATCCTGCGTGATTTGATCATATCCCTTAGAGATTTGATCAAATCTCTGTTTTGACCATTTCCCTGCAACATATATACTCTTCTTATCCTTGTTGCTGTATACAAGTATATAAACTGTAAAAAGACCATCCTGCGTGCTATTTCACCATCAGCGGCCCGACCAGGTGGGTATGTGCACATTTCACTCATTTGGTCCATTGACGTCTGTGAATTCACATATTTTTACTGTCACATACAAGTATTTTTTTAATATTTTGAGTTTTTTCTGTTTAATTAGATTTTATCATAATTTATTGTTTGTAACGTTCCGAATTGTGATACTTATACTAGTCCCATTATGTTGTGATATTGCAATGCCCTCACAGGGTTGTGTTAGAACTTGTTAGCCCCCCCCCCCCCCCCCACTCTACCGGCGTCTTGTGAACGTTCTCATACAAAATTGTGCGTTGCGTCGACGGACTGTACGTTTGGTGGTCGCCATGTAACAATATTATTTATTTATCTTCAGCGCTTTGTCATTACTCTCTACTCTGTGATATAATCTACTAATTACCGTCTATTCAAAGATAATTAGTAATCTTCCTGAGTAAAGATATCTTACGTTAATCTAGGAAATTACTTTGTCACTATACTAAATAAACCCGCCGGGGTTCGTTAGTGTAGTTACATTGTTTAGTATCATTACTAATTGATTATATATACCAACAGGGTCCACAGTTAAGTTTTATTCTTATTACTTAGCAATTAAAACTTAAGCATACCTAAAACCCTGTAAACTAACATTGTGGAATGCAATAAATGATTGAGTCTCGACTATATTATATTACCATTAGGTATGTCTTGAGTATATTTCACTGAACGTGGGTATTCAATTGCAAACAGTTTGGTGCTTGTCGTGCGGACTCAGCAGAGTTTTTCTCAGACCCATTTATAGACATACGAGTTACAATAGGGGTTTAGACCCAACATTTATTATAAGTCCAAAAGAGAGAAGGCAAAATATATACCAAACGACAAAATCCCATTTGATATCTCAAAAAATTACTTAGCTACAACCTTTTTAATATTGCTTGTTAGAGAGAGGAAACCCTGAATTTAAAAACCATAGTAACCTATCGTCGTCATCATCATATCAGCCGAAAGACTTCACTGCTGGACATAGGCCTCCCCCAAAGAGTGCCAAAGTGACCGGTCCTGCGCCACCCGCATCCAGCGGAATCCCGCAACCTTTACCAGGTCATCAGTCCTCCTTGTGCAATCCAATTAACCTATTCATTATTATTATTTGTTATTATTGAACGTACTCATACATGTCCACTTCAATCGTTTGAGAAATGCAACCTGTAGAAGAGAACAGCTGGAAAAAGCCCAACTGCTTTTTAAAACTTCTATAGCCTATGTCACTCCCACGATTAAGAGAAATCCAACGACCCCTCATATGTCGAAATCCGTCGAACAGTTTAGGCTGCAGGGCGTGCCAAAGAATATGCCACATACATACATACATACCTACGCTTGAAAAACATAACCCTCCTCTCCTTCGGGCAGTCGGGTAAAAAAGACATACGTAAGAATTTTGGGCCAAGCTGAAGCTAAGAAATTCAATCGCTTTGCTCCCTCGTTCAATTAACAGGATTATATTTTGGCCTTTTTAAATCATATCAATACGAACACGGCACAACCATATGAATAAACTTCTTAATTAATAGACTATTCATCAAAATGTCAACATTATTCCACATTTCAATTATCCCCAATACATAAACTTGAATCAACGAATCCATTAAAGCAAATACAAAGCAACTATGAAGCAGCGTGTTTACTGTTCGACTTTACTGGCCAACGGAACGTGACTCAAACAGTTTTCCGCCAGTTTTGTTTCATCGGGCACGAATTTTGAGGTGGCACGGGGATTATGGTGATCGGGAAACAATGGGCTTAACGATTAAACCACCGATACGTGCTTGCAATGGAAAACTGTAGGTACAGGTCGATTCACGAAAGCTGGCGCGAAATTTGATAGAATTTCTATGAAAATAGCTGTCACTCAGTAGCAATCTCGCGCCAGCTTTCGCGAATCGACCTGTACCTACTGTGTATTCTCATAAAATAGGTATAGATATTGATGTATGTGTGTTTTTCAACGAGCGAACGAAGCGAACGAAGGTCTCCGGTATAGCTTGGGCAACTGGACAAAATTCTATCGTATGTCTGTCCGTCTGTTCTTCACCTACAGGTACATTTTGTGGTGCAATATACATTTTTTACGTAGATTCAGTTTAAAAAATTAATAAATAATTTGAGATAAGACAGCCGAGCGAGTTCTACTGCCACAGAGCCGCTATTAAATATTAGGCCATTAAGGCCATTTCATTATGCCAGAAACCCGCTAGGTGGGCTCTGCTCGCAGGCGTTTTCCTCTACATACGGTTTTCCCCTGTTATCGACTGAGGAACGTAGCGCTGAGAAATCGTTGGTTGAGAATATATTGACACATTCACTGCCAAGAATCGCTTCGCGAACGCTCTTATCTCCGATCCCGTGGTTTTTCCAGCAAGTAGCGGAAAATGGCTACGACGTCGGTGCCCGCTAGGGGGGTTCCTAGCAGGGTAATTGTTAACTCTTCTAACGATGACGTGCGTTACCGCGCCTACATACTTATAGCCTAGCACTAAAAGCGACGACAGCAGGAGTTATTGTCAAAATTACGTTTACTCTTACGCTTTAAAGAACGGTTTCGCTGTCTAGTGGCTAGGTTTGTAACAATCGTTCTCTAGATTCATTTGTTTTGCTATATATGAAAAATGAATTAATCTTTAATTTTGTCTTATCAAAAACCTTATTTCCAACTTATACAGTGGATAGCTAGTTACCAATTATCCTAAGTATTAGGTAACATGTAGGCTGGGATAATACTAATGATTACCCGGTTCAACTCACGTATTAAATGTCACTACGGGCGGCATGTTTCGAATTCTTCGACAGTTCTTCTTCAGGACGAGTGTTCAATTGACACCGCCTTTGGCGCATTGTTGACCCGACGACACCGCCGCGAAAACACTCACCCTGAAGAAGAACTCCCGAAGAGTTCGAAACATGTCGCACGTAGTGACATTATTAGTATTATTTCAACATGTCTCCTCGGGGTTAGTGGTGGTACAAGGTAGCAGTTGAAGGCTGCAATCTTTTATTCAAAAAAGAAAGGACAGGGCCCACATCCAATTGTGCCGTCCGAAATGCGTCGAGGAGGACCATCGGGGGTTTTTAGTAGCTGCGAGTCCGATATAACCTTCGCACTTTTCCTTGTACAAATACAGTAATAATAAGATAACATCTCTCTCTATATTGAATCGGGAAAGGTTGCTAGTCATTTATGTACCTACTTGACAAACGGAGGTAAAAATAATAATATCATCTAGAAAGTGCAACTTCTACTTAAATAGCTCATCTTCTTAAGATGCAACAGCTTCGATGGCGGCACAAGTTGTCGCATACCATATGCATAAATGAATTTATACAGCTGCTTACACCGCAGCCAGATTCGACTTTATAACGAGCAATTGAAACGAGACATATAAAGTACTTTATTACTTTACTTATTCGTGACCTACTTAATAAATGTGGCAGTTTGAATGGTTACCCTAATTACGCAAATAAGTCTAGGATGATGTTGTGGACACACATAGTTTATAACAATGATTAAATTAGGAAAAGTAATTCCGGAAATCATCCTGCTAGGTAATATGATGAGGGTTATAATTGGTATGGAATGTGGGAGTTTTCTCAGAGGAATTCGCGGGCGAAAGCTAGTCAGATTCAGATTCAGATTTATTTATTTCACAACATACAGATACGAGTATGTCTATGGAGTCTTTTGTAAGTATGGCCTAATATACGGAGCATACGGAACTCCATCATGGAGTGTACTTAATAAAAATGGGCCTTCAGCTAGTAATCTTCTGGAATATCCGGCTGTGGTCTGGCACAGCCGTCAAAGGGAAATAGTTTGTATCTAAAGGTTGGAAATGTATAGATACCTAATAATAAATTGGAACAGTTGCCGAGGTTGCTAAACATATTACCCAAAATCTTTCACCAATGTTTAGGGGGTATACAGTATATCGCGGCTCTGTCTGAGTTCTTTGTAATACGCGAGCGGAGTCGCGGTTACTGACAAATAACTCGTTAATGTATGTATATATAATAGGTATAGCAATGAAGGAATCGCAAATACAGAAAGATTCTAAAGTTAAATGTAACGAGAGCGCGGATGAACTGGCGAGGGAGGGATCGGGCAGGGAATTTATAGGCCCGGAGCCGGTCCTTCCCTTCTCGGCTCAAGTCACAAAGGGGGTCATAGAAAGGCTAAAAGAGCAAGAAGGGGAGAGAGAATGGAGGGAAGCAACTGGATGTAGACAGGCAAAGATGATGATAGGAGGTATGGATTACAGAAGAACCAGGTATCTGCTAAAACTGGGTAAGAATAATCTGAGGTTGCTGACAGGTATCATAACTGGTCACAATACTCTGAATAGACATCTGAAGGTAATAGGTATTAGCAGCGAGCGACGCTTCCTGCCCACACTGTGGGGAGGAAGAAACTAGTAAGTATGTATTAGCGGAATGCATCATGTACGCGGCACCGCGGTATGATACATTCGGTAAAGATGTGTTAGAGGAGAGGGAATTGAGGGATGTCAGCCTTAAAGATGTCCTTCTGTTCTGCAGGAAAACGGGAAGAATGGAAGAGGTTGTAGTGGGAACGCCGCCGGGATAGTAACCTGAGGCTCCAACCTAAGGGAATGGGGCTGAATGAACGCAAAAACCGATCGACAGCCCGCCTGTTTCCGGCCAGGCGTCCCTTCACAACATCAACATCAACAAAGTTAAATGTATATTTCTGGAACGAATTTCAAGCACCATTTTCTGGATGTCTAAGTTCTATTTTGCTTAATGCCTCTCGTCAATCTTGGTTTTGGATGACAAATATACTTCAGACGCAAGGGCAAGAAAGTACCTAAGTTAATATTCTTTACGTCAGACCTGGCCATAATGCGAGTTTTACTGCACGCTGCGCGTACGGGAAAACTCGCATTGTGGCCAGGTGAAGACGTAAAATTTTGTACTCAACACGGGCGGTAATTCGTAAAGCCCCAGAGCGCATATTTATGGCCCTCACCTTCGGTTCGGGCCACAAACACCTGCGGTCTGGGGCATTTACGAATTCACCGCCCTAGTTACGTAATGTATTATTATAGTGCACCATTCAATCAATATTGTTACGACTACAGCGAGTGTAATAGATGGACCCAATGAACTGATATACAAAAAGAGCAGTGATAAAAGGCATCATACTCGTATCTACTATGTTGCTTAGTTGGACAAAATTTCAAGTGTAAAAATGGCCAGGCTTACGCTAATCTTAGATGGATTACAACTGAAAGAAGGACGGTATTAGTGTGCTATTTTAGAGTGCGTATAACCTGCTTGTTTTTATTAATACATAACACAACTTTACTACATCTCTTCAGGAGCATGACAGTCTTAATTAAGTACCTGTATTATTGTTTACAAGACAGTATGGTAAGTACTTCTACTGTTTATGACTTGACACTCACTTTTTAACCGACGAAAAAAAAGGAGGAGGTTCTCAAGTCAACGCGTAAGTCAACGAGTAGTCCGATTCTGATAATTCTTTTTTAGTAGAAAGGGTATACCTCGAAGTTGGTCCCACATAAATTTTAAATAAAAATTCCAACCCTTAGGGTAGGAAAACAGGGGATGATTGATTACTAGTAATTTAGTTAGTAATTAACTAAAGTAAGCCACAGAAAATTGAAAAAAAAAAAATTGTTGAGTCGGCGCTGACTCAAAATTACTTAGGTACACTTACATTCATTTAAGAACTTTATTATTAAACTAAATAAGAAAGGTTTATTATTTTATTTTTTTTCCTTTTTTTTCGGCGGTTTAATTTTTTTGTTAAAAAGTTTTTATAGTGACATATGGTAGTGACATCCACGGCAGCATTCACAAAAATGAGAAAACCAATTACAGACATAGATATACCTCATGACATTGTGTATGCAAAGTTTCTTCACAATCCAACACGTAGTTTAAAAATGAGAGCGTAACTATGTTTGTATGGGAAGGTGAAATCTGGCCTAGCTTACTGAGGACTCTTAAGAAATTAGTAGTTCTGTATTGCTTCTGCCGTAAAATAAATAAGTACAAGATTTAAAAAATCAGTTACATATCATCCTTTCTCCGTGCGCTATACAATATGTTTATACCAAACCATTAAGCATACTTACACCCAATTAGGCTCCGCATAATGTATTATGATCACACACGAACCACTAACCACGCCTGGTAATGTCTTCCATTAAACAACCTGTAGCTACGGCCATAACTAGGACGTCCATTTTATTCATCACTTTCGCATCCCAATTTTATTTCGACCCATTCAAGACCAACGAGTCACATCACACATGAGTCATGCCTCTACGAACGATTTTTGCTACTAAAGCCGCGCTACGGCGTAGCACATGTAACGTTACTAAGCCTCGAATGCGTTAAAACTTTCAATGCAACCCGCTAGGTGGGTGCTTTTCTCATGTTATCGCCTGCTAGTATATTTATACTTATATTAGCCATGCAGGGCTAAACATTGTAGTCAGGGATGTACTTCACGCACTAATAAGGCTTGTTTTTATGTTGCGCGTAATGGGTGAGCGTCCATTTGCTAAAAATAGTTTAAGCCTTGGGGTGGCCCGGCCGTGACGTAGGTTATGTAAGTACTACATTTGCTTCATGTTGCTTTCGATATTATTGATTGAAACCATCGATAGTATATGTATGGAACCACTTTATTGTACATAATAACAGCTTAAAGCCGCTGGTTTTGCCCGTATACTGCGGCGGAAAGTGACTACGGCGGAAGCGCCCGCTAGGCGGGTTTCTGGCAGGGAAAGTGCTAAAGTAAGAAGTCAAACTTATCCCTATGAGAATTTTTAATTGAAAGAGCGAGCGAAGCGAACGAAGCTTGGGCCCAAATTCTTTCATATGTCCGGATGGCCAGATTTCCGGCTGTTCTCCTCTATATGTCGCATTTCTAAACAAATTTCGTGAACATTTGTGAGCATAAGTAAGTAAGTAATAAGTAATTTAAGGGGACAATCTTACACAAATCGACCTAGTCCCATAGTAAGCTCAGTAAGGCTTGTGTGATGGGTACTAGACGACGATATACATAATAGACGTAAATACTTAAATACATAGAAAATATCCATGACTCGGAAACAAATATTCATGCTCATCACACAAATTTTTGCCCTTACCGGGATTCGAACCCAGGACCTCTTGCTTCGTAGGCAGGGTCACTACCAACTAGGCTAAGGCGGTCGGAAAGCATGTTCAATAATTATATAGAATTTAATGATTTAGTTTTTCATCCACCTAGCGTTATTCCCGGTAATACCCCTAAAGGAGCCTGGGGTCCGCTTTGACACCTAATCCCAAGATTTGGCAAAGGCACTAGATTTACGAAAGCGGCTGCCATCTGACCTTCCAAACCAGAGGGAAAACTAGACCTTATTGGGATTAGACCGGTTTCCTCACGATGTTTTCCTTCACCGAAAAGCTAACGGTAAATATTCTGTACTAATGTAAAACTTGACAGCCGCATGCCGGAACCACTAGGCTACCGTAGCTTGTTTGATTATTATTTTTTTAATTCAAAATTTTAACACAGAGTGACTAGTTTTTATTGAAATCAATTAGTCAAGCATAACTTATAAATATTTATAATCGACCTTCAGCCTAGTTTGTACTCCAGCAAATCAATCACGCAACGCATTGTACGCGCGTTATGTAGATCTAAATTTTCACTTTTTGTATGGGAAAATGACGGTTCACTTGTCCTAACGCACGTACGTTTGAAAACTTTACCTGATCACCCCTCAGTATTGGTACTATAACGTAACAGGCTCTCGTCGTAAATGCTACCTTGTTAGCTAGCCTTAACACTTTGAGCTCCGCTCCGCGGGTGCCTACGCCTTGGTCGCTTTCCGCTACATGCGAGGAAAACCACGGGATCGGCTACGAGCGGAGCGCGTAGCGATTCTTGGCAGTGAATGTGTTAACTGAAGTCGTTCAGTGTGCGTCAGTGCTACGTCGTAGCACTTCGAGGTGCATAGCGCATAGTCCTCACACGAGGACTAAGAGTATAAATTTCTAGAGAGGAGCTATACACGTGCCACCCAGCTAAATTAGAAATTCGTCTTTAAATTCCTGACGAGTGACGGCTTACTTTAAAGAACCTACTTAATTTGGGCGGAGTAATGGTTTATTTGCCGCAACCTCATACTAACTCAGTTGCAGCAAGTAAAAAGTGAAAACATGAGAAGAAAAACGAATGATATTTATCCCTGTCAGTCACACTTATTGAGGTTTGTATACTAAGATCTCGCTCTATAGTGGTATTATTATTATCATAGTTAGTCCTGAGTAATTATAGGTCGAATGCGTATCCGAAAAAAGTCGTAGCAACTTGGTCCTCGGTGAAGCATTTCTGCATGCATGCGTTACTGGTTACTGTACACACAAACATTCACTGTCAACTAATTCTAATCGCTACGCCGATGCCGTGGTTTTCTCGCTAACGAGAGAAAATCGTCTACGAACAGAGCGCCCGCTAGGTGGGTTCCCGGCAGTGAACGTGTTAATTAACATTTGACAGCTTACTGATACCGTACCGAGCCCGCACAGAGAAATGTGGAACTTGGTTAACTCAATCCGTTGACTGCTGCTTTACAACGCATTTTATGTAGGCACGTATAGTTAATTAAATTGAAACACGCACATTTTCACTCTTATCGTAATAACAGTAATGAAAATAAGTTTAATTTACCGTAAATGCAGCAAAAAACAAACAGCAACAAACGCTGAGCCCGAGCCTATTGTCGCACCTAACTTAACTTAAATAGTAATACCTACTTGCTTTTTTTTTATGTGTGTAAGATTGTATTTTTGTGTTTTTTCAGCGACAATAAATCTTCTTTTGTTTTTTTTAAATGTGTATATGTATTTCCAAAACACCTGCCCTTTTGGTCCCCAATATCATTTCATCTCAAAAAGGTTAACCTCTAAATTTAAAACCTATTCAACCAGCAAAAATACAGGACTAAAATAACGCGTCAGCTTAAATGACAATGTATTTTACGCTTTATAGCGGAATAATAATTTGAATTCAGTACCTCACTACACAATATAATCCATATCCATACTAATATTATAAATGGGAAAGTGTATATGTGTGTTTGTTTGTCCGTCTTTCACGTGATTTTTTAAGTGGAGATAGTTGAAGGGATGAAAAGTGACATAGGATAGTATTTATCCCCGAAATCATCCCCTAAAGGGGTGGAATGGGGGGGTAAATTTTTGTATGGAGCTGCGATACAAACGAGTTCCACGCGGACGGAGTCGCGGGCAGAAGTTAGTAGGACCAAGTATCAATGTATTCGGAAACTATTGTACAAATAGGGGAGACAATGGAGTCCCGAATTCGGCACCCTACATTTGGGACGAGCCCGTTTGTTACGCAAATTGGACCCGGGAAGTTGAAAGCTGGAAACAAGCAGCGTTCAGAATTCATTATTCATTGTATATTGTCATAAACTACTGGCAGGTAACAAGTTTCTGCCAAAAAAATAATTGTATTCGCTTATATTACCAACTTTACGTTTCTGTATACCGTCATCAACTACTCGTTAAGACAAGTCTAATGAGGGAGTATGAACTGTTTTTTTGTGATAGCTTATATCGTTTTATTACTATTTAAAAAAATTCAGCACCAAAAATGTAAAATGTAGTAATAAAAAATAAATAAACTTTTTCAGGCGTTTAAAACGCCCGCCATAATGGCGCGCTTGGCACGTGACGTCAAAGTCTATGACAGCAAATGTAACCTACAAATTGTTGAATTCTTGTTCAGTTGATTTTGCTTGGATTTTGCAATCACCATGGAAAAAGACAAAAAACCGATTTATAATGTCATTCTAAATGCATCACAATATCATAACTAAAACATAAACAAGATCTGTTTATTTTTTAGGTCATGTTATGTTCTCTCGCCTTCGAGACAGACTAATCCATCCACTAGGGTAGACCGGGGTAAATAGTACCACGGGTCAAAAGTACCATCGCCTATAACTCTGCAACCACATCAAAATATAAATGTGTGTGTATACACCAGTGTGCTTTGAGCGTGTTTCTACCTGCTCACTAGTCGGCGACTCGCTGCCGTGCGAAAAGCATGTGCTACACGACGATTTGCATTTTTGACTGACCAAAGTAAATATTTACGATTTACGTTTTGTACTAGTGTTTACAATTTAATAGTCGTAGTGTGAAAATTGTACTGAATTGCGATTCTCTAGTTATTAAAGTTTTTAATGTGTCACAGTGTGGGGGTCAGTTAGATTTAGAAATCGAGATTTGTGAAGGTTAGTGAGTGCGAGTAAAAAAGGACAATTGTATCATGGCACTCAGGGTTAATTGTAACGTTACAATTGACCCCGTGCTACAATTGACCCAAAGTTTGTACACGACTTCTAAAATAAGACAATTGAAACTAATTATTTTTGAAACAAATTAAATCTCAGGTAAGTATTTTATGTTATACCTATGATTCATCCCGATGATTCATACAATACTTCGGGATGTATATACATTATAATACACGCAAAGCCATCCGTTTCAGTGGTATTATTTAAAATTTATTTGTGGTGAAGGATGGGGGATTGTACCAGGGGTCAATTGTAACTGTATGGGATTATTAATTGTTAAGTAATTCGTTATTTTGTTGCATTGAGATGTTGTTATTGCTTGTAAGGTGTGTGTTATGAGCACCCTTAAGTATTTATTTTATAATAAGTCATAATATGTTTCAAAAAGTTGGTTAATATTATATTACGTTTTGTTCAACTGCAATGCTACCTTTGTCTAGTGTAAATATGAGTCTCTATAATTAAGACTGATGTAACGTAACAGACTGATTCGTTTTAAGAAATTAACAATAATTACTGATTGATTAAAACATTATTTTGGGTTCTATTGACCTCTGATTATCTGGTACAATTGACCCGTACTAGGGGTCAATTGTAACACAAGGACTTCATGGACAAAAACTCAATTTACACCATTCTGGTGCGATTAAATGAAAATATTTTTATAGATTCTGATAGCCAACGAGACGAGAATGTTATATCCTAAGCGATTTTTACGTCGTAGCTTTATATTCTGAGTTATAGGTCATTATTTCTAAAGTGGTACCATTGCCCGGGTCTCCCCTGCGTAATTACGAGTACCTTGCAGCTTTTACTTCTTTAATTCCAGCAGACGTGAAATCCGGATTTGACGCCAAGTATGTGGGCATCGTGAATGCATCAACTTTTGGTAAATTATCGGATTGCGCCGTCACATAACCGTTGTCAGTCATTTTGTCACAAAGTTTTATCTCACAGAATAAGTGTATCAACTTGATATTGAACAATGAATAATGATAATAAATACAAATTCATAACTTCACAGTCGTTACGGTCAGAACAAGCGCTTTCGACATTGACAGTGACATCTCAGTATGTATATTGTCGTCTTTGACATACACATAGACTTTGACGTCACGCTCGACTGACGCCATTGGTCAAATCGTCTGACCAATAACGCTCCGTTTCCCTCTAGTAGCAGTAGTCCGGTTGTTAGTCCGGTTGACCAAACTAGTGCAACTTTTCAGTAGTTCGGTTGAAATATAGTACCGAACTACCGATACTCTTTAGTAGCAACAGTTCGATTTGTAATATTCTAAGAACAAAACGTGACACATTATAACACATTAACGTACCTCCCGACGCATATGACCAAAAACGCCAGAGGCCAATTCGACATACGCTAAGGCAGGTCCCCGTTAGGTACGACTACGAGCGAAGCGAGGAGGAGTGTTAGGTGTACTGCGACCCTACAGCGCGAGCCGAGGGCTGCCGCGGCACGCTCGCTTCGCTCGCTCGGCTCGCGCTGTAGGGTCGCAGTACGTCTAACACTCCACCTCGCTTCGCTCGTCGTCAAACCTACACCGACCTTACTTACGCGTATTGTTTTTTTATTACAAACCGAACTGTTGCTACTAAAGAGTATCGGTAGTTCGGTACTATATTTCAACCGAACTACTGCTACTGAAAAGTTGCATTAGTTCGGTCAACCGGACTAACAACCGGACTACTGCTACTAGAGGTCCGTTTCAACCGCTTTGAATTTCCCACATTTTTTTGCACTTTTCAATAATTATTTTCACATCGAAAAAGAAATAATATTGACGTAATGAGGATTCAAAATAGTACCCGAAAAAAAAATATTACCCTCATCTGTTTGAAGTGCATATTGCCTATTCTGTCTCTATATTATACCAATACAAAATTTTATTTATTCAGATAACATGATTCATTTTGTTAGTAAAAATGTAACCTATGTTTTTCGATATACAATATCTCACCAAAATTGAATTCATTTTCAATATCGAGAGCGATATTTAAAATAGAGGCAGGATATTGCTTTATTGCTGTTGGACGAAGGAAAGGCCTTTATCTTCCCATATGAGTTAGTTTAGGAACCACATGAGCATGCAGAACCAGCGCTAGGTGGTCCTAAATAAATATGTTGTTTAAGGAATACAATTATGTGCACACAAAGGTTTGCAGAGGTCCGGTGGCTTGAAATATGATAAATAGACGTTTATTTAAAAGGATCCAATTTTCCGAGAGCTTGCTATTAAAGTTGCATGGTTAATATAAGCTTTATTATTTCCTTAAATGTCTCCAATACGGTCGACTCGAATAGGCTCTCCACACAAACGTAGTTGTGTTTTCATATGTGGACAGTCTTGTGATAGCAACAACGAACTAATTCAATTCCCTCTCTATCAACACAACGCAGCCTCGACAGTTCTGATAACCTCACTCACCATCACCACAAGGAACACAACACTACAGTATTATATGATTTTTGTAGGGTTAACAAATGAATGTCGAGGTGACGTCATATAATTGTGTTTTTTCGGGTCTACTGACTAAGGGCGGGTTGCACCGACTTACGACTACAGACCGATGAACGTTAAATATGGCGCTGACAGCTGTCAGTCCATAGAAACTTGTCAAACGTTCCATACATTCAGATTTTAACGAACACCGCTTACGATTACAGACGGTTTGGTGCAACTCACCCTAAGGGCGGGTTGCACCGACTTACGATTACAGATCGATCAACGTTAAATATGGCGCTGACAGCTGTCAGTCCATAGAAACTTTTCAAACGTTCCATACATTAAAATTTTAACGAACACCGTTTACGATTACAGACGGTTTGGTGCAACTCACCCTAAAAGTACTTACAACCGAAATAAAATGATTTTTCAAGAAGTACAACTTTTTTTTTCAAATATTATAGCCTATGTTCACAGGATTATCAGGAATCCAACGACACCACATATGTCAAAATCCATGAAGCCGTCTGGACCTGGGATTCCGCGGAAACGATTTTTTTACATCCGCGGATGCGGAGGCGGATGCAGATATTCCGGGGCAAACACTAAAAAACTTAAATAACCAACGTCCATTTTATGATATCACGCAACCATTGAGACTAAATTACAATCGTAGTGAACAAATCAAAAACGCCAGAAACAAAAAGTATGCCCGCCGCGTGGGCTCCTTTCTTGTCGTGAATTACACTAAATCCGCATCTGCAAAAACTCCGCATCGATCGTTGCGGATGCGGATGCGGATGCTGATGTTGAAATTTGCGCGGAACTTCCGCGGTTGCAGATGGGGATGCGAATGTCTGCAACGTCCCTGGTTTGGACTGTGGCCCGTATTGAAGAATGTTCTTGTTCACATACATACATGCATAGATTATAGTTATAACTCTCCTTATGAGGCAGTTGGGTAAAGGGTAAATAATCACATTTACAGACAATATGACGAGGGAGTAAACAAGACAGGCAATTATGTGAAACAGCTCGAACCTTCTGTAAATATAATTGTACGAAAAAAAGGAAACGGAGCTTCAGTGGGTATATCGACAAAAGAATTCGCCAGACTTACTTACCCTTGTCTTAAGATTCTCCGAAAATAACCAGATTTAATTGAATTACTTCAAGAACCGAAGTTACCCACGTAAAACGTAATACGGACGTGAATAGAATAATAGAAAAATAAAACACAGTATGTTTAACCTCAGATAAAAAATAGGGGCGTTATAAGTTTAACATGGGTTCCTGTGTCTCTGTCAGTGGCATTGTAATGGGGGGAACAGACGGGATCTTACTCTGGGGTTTGATTTGGTTCATTACTTGCAATCGTATTCGCATTTCAACATAATTTCAGGCGGTCGTTTGATGTCACGCACGCGTTCAGCGCTCATAGAATGTGAATAGGATGCGAAGGAACTGAATAAACATTGTCATGATGTATTACGACATCCTAACCAATAGTTTTAATATCCGTTCAGAACTTTATGTGTGTTCAGACCTTATCCCGCATTATCTCCCATCATTTCGTATTGACAATATTCCATCATGAAATTTATTTTATTTAATAGCTGACTAAATTACCTTTCAAACGACATCCTAATTTATCCTTTTTCATGGGCAGACTTTGGCTTAAACGAATAAACATGAAAGTTCGACGGGTGGCTCGATTTCTTTGCTCCCAAGTGTATTACATACTCACTAAATTATTACAATAGATTATATTCGCTCGGTCATACTATATAATTTCAATTAGGTAATATTGTCTCTAACATTAAAACATGTCGGTAAGGGGAGCCACGGCCATAGAAAACAAACTTCTCGGTTTCTGCCCCGCTATTCTAACTTTTTTTAAGCTTACCTTGACGGTCACCCACAAATATATCTGTGCCACGATTCATAGTAACTAAGCATAGGTATAGGTCTGGTTTCGTTAGGTGGTACGGGTGGGTTGGGCATGAGGGGTAAAAGAATAACAGCCCACCTTGGACCAAAATTCTTTCGAATGTCCACATGTCCCGCTGTCTGGCTGTTCTTTCTACTAGGTCGCATTTCTCAATCGATTCTCATGTTTGTCGACATAGTTTTTTTTTTGGGAATTTTATAAGAATCCGTTCAGTGGCTTTTGCGATTAAGAGAAAACATCGGTAGAGACTTTCGCGTTTTAATAATACTATTAATATTGTAGGAACTGGAAATAGATTTTACCTTTTGATTAACTCAATCACGGCCACTGAGCAAGACATAAAAGAATATTGGCCACGGTCCGTCCTTGAAGAGAAAATAATAATGTTAGTTACCAAGCAAATTATATACAATACAGAAAGTATTCATAAATACTCTCGCACCAGACATCCCTCGTGACTGGGAATAATATTATGCCGAATGAAGACGAAACTTAATTTACAGTCTGGTGAGCCAGCCTACGTGATATTGAAATCAAACAACCTATAGGTAGGTAGGGAAGTTTGGTGTTAGCAATAATCGGTCAAAACAAGTTGATAGCTTTAAGCTGGTTTTCCACCGGAGGGGCGAGACGAGACGCGCGCGCGGTGGAAATAGGTAGCAAGTCCCATACGATTTCAATTCTTGCCTCGTCTCGTCTCGTCTTGCCCGTCCGGTGGAAAATCAACTTTAAGCGTTTAATATTTAAACGTTTCCCGTCAGGCCTATAAATAGGTGAATGTAAGGGGGACGCGTTCGAGTAGGCAATTGTTATGTTTGTGTTAGCCAATTCAAATATGTAATGTCTATTCAAATACGTCAACTCTACACACAAGAAGGGCTTTCCTTAAAAAAACACCTATTTCCTAGTCTATTTTGGCGATCGACATTAAGCTGAGATCGAGATTTAGGTAATATGTATTTTTAATATTACGTCAGCACCCTAATTAATTTGACGAGACGTTTATTCTATCTGTCGTAATGTATACTTACGGCATATATTTGACAGTTAATGTCAGTACTTAATCTTACATCTTAGATCAAGTTTTTTTAAAGAATTTTAGTCATACCACACCCTTAGAAAATTGTTTTTCTTAAGAACTTCCGTACAAGAACCGAACGAATGGCTTCGGCTATCGACGCATCTATGTAGATTAGAACTCGCATGCGAGTAGCTTTAATCTCTAACAATCGCCACCATCATGTAGGCGAAGCGTATCTTTGCAGCTGTTTACACGTCTCTATCTCACTTCCTTCAAGTGCACTTCACGTTGAACTGAGTAGGATAGATAAACAAGTCACACAATAGACAGAAGACAATGGTTGTCACAACAAAAGACGAGCGTATTACGTTCAAGTGTATAAAGACGGTGAATGTGAGGCTTGAATGGGATCTGCAGATATTTTGAATTGGCACTTGTCATTTTTCTTATGCGTGCGATGAATATATCTCGTCCATTCATATTGATATTCATAAACGTAGCCCAGCTGCTGGGTTACGTCAGAAATTTAAGGGTGAATCCACCAGATTATGTGCGAGGCTATGTTTTCTTAAATATGACACCTCACCTCACAAGCTTGACAGCTAGCAACAACGTTTATTTTCTTAAACAGAGCCTATATGTTTTATATGTTATTAAGATATAAAACATATAGGCTACCGCGACTTTGTCTGCGTGGACCCGGGATAAAAACTACCCTTTATTTTAATCAAGGCTATAAATTATCTTTGTGCAAAATTTACAAGTAACAAACATCCAAACTTTCGAATTTATAATATAAGTAGGATATCCATTCTGAATGTTCATTCTGTATACTGGTGAGAGATTTTTAGATACATTGTAACAGTAGTTCCGAATGTTTCTACTCCCCAAAACAAGCTTACAGAGCTACAAACTGACAAAATTCATTACTGAGAACTTAACTGAAATTGTAACTTTTTTATAATATGTAGTAAAAGATACATTTAGTTTTATCACATTCAATACCAGCCAAAATCATATCGATGCTGTAGCCTTTTCTTCCGATTCCTTTTCTCAGAATTCTCATTAGTCATTACACAGAAACTTCTCTCAATTACGTGTATTCATATATACACGTATACTTACTCGTAACTACATACGCCAGTAACAGCAGTAATATGGTATGCAAATACTACTATTTAGGTTATGTTTCTTGGAAGACTTTGTAAAAAAATATGTGTAAAGATTTCCTCCGCAAGATAACATTGAATACTCGTACTTATTAGTTCTAAGGGATTCATATTTACTTTTATCTAAGCGAGTAATATAACTTTCTAGGTGTAAGTTTTGTTCATATGCATGAATCCATACTAATATTATAAATGGGAAAATGTATGTGTGTGTTCGTTTCTTTGTTTGTCCGTCTTACACGGCAAAACGGAGCGACGAATTGACGTGATTTTTAAGTTGAGATACTTGAAGGGATGGAGAGTGACGTAGGCTACTTTTTGTCTCTTTCTAAGCCCCCACTTCCCTTAAATAGGGGGTGGAAGTTTGTATGGAGCTGCGATATAAACGATTTCAGCGCGGACGGAGTTCTGGGCATATAAATAAACTTAACTAGGAGTGGGTATTTATGATGTTAGGTAACTAAGTAATATTTTAAGAAGCATGAATAATTTCTCAAATTATTCTAGTTTATACTGTAGCCTAGTGGTTCAGGCATGCGGCTGTCAAGCGGCGGTCGTGGGTTCGAATCCCGGCTCGTACCAATGAGTTTTTCGGAACTTATGTACGGAATATTTACCGTTAGCTTTTCGGAAGGTGAGGAAACCGGTCTAATCCCAATAAGGTCTAGTTTTCCCTCTTGGTTGGTTGGAACGTCAGATGGCAGTCGCTTTCGTAAAACTAGTGCCTATGCCAAATCTTGGGATTAGGTGTCAAAGCGGACCCTGGGCTCCTTTAGGGGCACAACCGGGAATAACGCTAGGAGAATGATGATTCTAGTTTATACAAGTTTATTCTAGGAAATGGGGAATTTCGCGCAAATGGAAAGTCAATTTATGAAAATGTGTTACATAAGTTTCTTAAGAAATCACACCATTAGCCTGCGAATATCAAAAAAACTTTTGTATGGTCGTTGAACCCCCTTAAGAAGATCCTCCTTTTTATGTGGATTAAGAGTCCAAACAAAATTAAGCTTTATAGCCCCTGACTTTGGCAATGTCCACAGAAGGGACGCGAACCTAAATATGTGTATGACACACCCCAGTGACCTCTGCACGGCTAACAGTAACGCGAACCACTTCACATGTAGGGTACACTTGTGCTACTCGTGATGGTACAAATCACGTGTTTTCGCCGTCATAAAATCGTTCGTCTCGGCAACTGCGAACATTTCGTTAAAAGTCCACTTTTTCGTTTCGAAAGATTTCCCGGCGGGCCGCCGCCGCCCACAATTATCGCCATGTCCGGCTGAGCGTAAGATACGAATCCATTTAAAGATACGCTATACTGATTCTCGGTCTGCTTCTTCTGTGTATCATAGTATAGTAAAATTGTGGTGTATCTTCCACATTAAAATTACAACAATGTTTAAATAAAGCTAAGATATTATAGTAATACAAAGCATAATAGGGTATTTATGTAAATGGTGGAGAGAAAAATAACCTTTTAAAATGGCACATTTCTGTTTTGTCTATGGCCAATCCTATATTCAGTATGTTCGCACTAAATCTGGCTGTGAAAATCTCAGACCAAGAAAAAAAGACAGACGGAGCGTTACGAACAGTCAAGTGAAGCCAAACCACATACAAACAAAACCAAGCTACGTCAAGTTTAGCACACGCTCACGCACACATATACGAACAGAATTGCACAAAACTCTTCAGCGCGTGTCGCAATGCTGTCAAGATCATTTATTTCGAGTTTTGTGCGATTTAATTTGTTTAGCGTGTGCTAAACTTATGGGGCTTGGTTAAAAACCGGTTGGCTTCACTAGACTGTTCGTAACGCTGCGTCTGTATATTTTCTTGGTCTGAGGTGAAAATATGGCAAAAGTTAGTAATTCATTTTGCATATTTTTTTGTATTTTTACAAACATAACTGGGTAAGGAGTTATTTCTGGTACCTGATTAAGCAGTTAAAAATGTCCACTTATTAATCAATTCCAGTGTGTTACGCCAATTAGACATATACTCGTATTTATATGGCTAATTGGCGTAACACACTGGAAGTGATTAAAAAGTGGACATTTTAAATTGCTTAATCAGCTACAAGAAATAACGGCTTTAACCAACTATATTATTTTATACTAAGATTTAATTGTAATGCTGACTTGATTCCAACCTGAAAAATTCCCAGTTCCATTAGTGGGTTATATCCCTAAGCTATAACCAGTATAGTGCAGGGTAAATGAGCCCCAAGTTCTCACATACGCTGCAGTGACCCAATAACCCCGATGTAGTTAACTGGCTCATGGCATGTTCATTCGTAAATGGACGGACCTACTTAAGGCCCTCGCATTAGATACAGCACTAGAGTAATGAACATGTCTACGCTATAGTGTATATAGTACTACTGTATAGTCAAGGAAATTGATCGGCTCCTGTCTCGGTGATCATAAGGCTTTTATACCAGGGGCTCGTTTCACGAAGCTACAAGTAAAGCTGCGTCTACGCTAGGCGAGCCTAGCACGAGCCGAGCACGAGCGGAGCCGTTCTGTTCGCGGCGTCAAGTGGCGTTCGAGGCTTGTAAATCCACTCTAGACGAATTGTGGCTCGGCTCGTGCTCGGCTCGCCTAGCGTAGCCGCAGCTTTACAAATGAAAAGCGGAAGTCTCTTTTCAATACCTCAAGTCAGAAACAGACTTCCGCTTGTAATTTGTAACTTGTAGCTTCGTGAAACAGGCCCCAGAAGGCGTAGCACGGTTGCCATTTTATCACTTATCGTTGTGGATAAGAGATCCGTCACTCTTGCACTCGCATACTTGTCAGAACGTGACGGACGTCTTATCCACAGCGATAAGTGATAAAATGGCATCCATGCTACGCCTTCAGGTGACATTAAACAGATGAAGATGGAAAGCTTAAGGGTTTTCTTGCGTGTTGTTGTGGACTGTTCGAATAGGCATTTGTCTTGTGTTAAGTACATATTTAAATTACATAACATGTATTCGAACAGGTTACATATATACAATACAGGCAGGGCCTTTTTAAATGTATTTAATTATTTATATACACATGGAGTGCTTACGTAATTTAGTGCCGCCACCATATATTTAAAGTTTTGTTTGGTGACGTGGGTAACCGAGATCCTGGTCACAAAATGCTTGTTATATACTCTACAAACTCTAATTTAATATTGGCTATACTGCTTCACAGGAAGTTTTTGTTTTTCTCGAGAGGATGAAAAGATAAAGATTATCTACGCGTTGTACTTTACGTGTCGTCGTGCTGAAGTTCGTGTCAGTACTGTACTACTCACCGGGCGTAAACCGGCATCGACACCGGCGCAGTGAAAAAACGAGCCGTGCCGGTGCCGGGCCGGCTAATGGAAATGCGCCCAATAATGTATCGTTACATTTATCACCTTTACGTTTCGATACATTTCGTTACATTTATTTTAGGAAGCCTATTATAAAGAACATAGTGTCAATATGTCATGGCATGATTCAGAAAAAAACCTTATCGCTTCAAAAAACATTAACCATTAGCATATCTACTCGCCTCGAAAAATTACAAAGCCATGTAATTTATCATCTTAAGCATGGCCGCATTCGAAAAAGACATTTGTTTTTCATTCCGCCCTAATAGCTTAGACAATCCCGCCATTTCCCGTTTCATTCGCACCGGAAACATTGCGGAACGAAACAAAGGTGCGGACTCGTAATCTCGCTATCTCGTTGACCTTTGTGTTTAAAAGCTTTGATTTAAATACTTGCGTAATCAGGGGAGGTCATAAGCATAACGTTTTGCAGTTCGATGAATGACGCAAACGTTAACACGCAACAATTATTGAGTATCTGTGCGAAGCGACAATAACCTGCTACCACAGTTTGGCGCATTTATTGCAAACGGGAATATGATTGTTGTTCTATCTGAATAAATGATTCTTATTTGGTTTCTTCTATTTAGACGACTCGCAATTTTGTCTCGCTCGCTCCCTACTATTAGCTTGCTATGATGTGTTCGAGCCAGGGGTCCACTTTGGCACCTAATTCCAATGTCTGACGCAGGCAATAGTTTTACGAAAGTAACTCTGGGCTATCTCACGGGCAAAAACTAAATTCTCAAGTAGCCGACATGGCAGACCGTGTACGACAAACATCAGTTATGGAATATACCTACCGAATATACATATTACCAAATCCGACCTACTATCACATAATAGATAATAGTATTATGTATTTACGGTGTATCAATATGATTGCTTGGCAGAGCCGAAAAGAAGGGTTATGTTTTTATTAATCGGAACAATGTGACACCTGTCAATGTAGCAACACACGCACGAAAAAAATACACAAAATTTAAAAAGTGTTCTCTTATGGTGACACCCTGTTCAGTTTCTGTTCAAACTTGCTCGTTGCATGTTTAACGCGTCGAACGCCCGTCGAAGTCAAAAACCAATCAAAATTTAACTCTATAAGTATATCCAGTAGGTTGAAAATCCTATTGGCACGGTGTGCCAATGGGGCGTTCAACGGGTTAAGTGTAGGACGAAATGCCTACACTTGAACATTCAGTTACACCTTAAAATACATAGCAATACAATACTTAACTTAGTATTATTAATGATCACGTGATTTTTGCTTTAAACTCTTTCACCAACTTGAAATATAAAAATTTAACGTAATATATAGAAAATCAAATATTTAATAAATCAGAGTAAATAAGTATGATACAGAAGTCGTATTGCTCGTTAAGAACTGAATCCCCAAAAGACGTCATGGCCCCATTCGGGAGCATATTTTTGGCTAATTGAAGTGTTATATGAAACGTCTTGGTCCATGCAAACTCTCTTTCGTAAGGCGGCTATCAATGCCGCATCCCGCCGCGGTGTGCGGAGCGACAGTTTTCTCGTGGTATGCAAGTAGTTACATTTGAATTCCGCACGGTACCAGACGCTGCGCTGCACCGCATCTCCGTGCGATGAAATTTGTACGCGTCTCCGCACATCGCAGTGGGTGTGGGAATGCTAGACACCTAATTGCAATAACCAGTGTATGTGAGTGCGACGCAAAGTGAAATTGAATTGTTAGTCGTATGATGTTAAGTATGACCTGTAACATAAAATAAAAAAAACATATGGTATCTTCAGTACGTATGAAGTAAGTTCATCACGAATGTTTCTAGATTGGTAAGGCCTTTATCTAAAAACCTTTTACTCGAGACAGATTACAGATTGAAATCTCCAACGTAGTTTGGTTCTCATTAAAAATGACATGCTAGAATAACATGAAACTGCATATACACAATGCCACCAAATCTATATCTATATATATGTCGGAAACTTATTTCTAATGCTATGAATTATAATAGAATGGTACACGTTTGTATGGAAAGTGGTTACATAAGAGGAAAACCGCTACATATGACGAAAAGCGTAGCACGTAGCGATTCTTGGAAGTAAATGTGTTAAGACGTAGAACTTTATCCGTAGCGCCGCAGCCAAGTAAAGCTACGGAGTAGATTCAACGAATGAAGATTTTATAATGAAACATGAAGGCGTATTGTGGTCAAGTTACCCCTCATAGATGAAGCTTACACTTCCAATTATTTATTTCATGCATTGTACCCACTGTAGAAATAATACTAATGTATGCAAATCTATACCATCTATAACACAAATAAGAAAGAGTTATTGTCTGTGAAATTTAGCTTTGTAAGTTAATACGCATGTGTTCGTGTCTTATATTGTACTGCATTTGTTTGTTTTGGTGCAAGAATATTATTATGCAGGTTTATATAGACACTTTCAAACTTTACCAATTTTAATATTGATAGGAAAATATGGAAAGTTGTTAGTTCGTAGCTTTGTGAGTGTGTAGTTTTGTAAGTTTGTATATCTCACGTCACTTCTTTCGACTTACTATGGACGGGCTGTACCTACATGTTATCACAGTAAGGGACGGAAAAGCTCTTATATGTAGCTAAATTAAGAGCTCGTCTTAAAATGGCTGATAACTTACCATAAACAACCTACTCAATTTGGAAAAAAAAGTGGAACTATGACAAGGACAATGAATGATATTTTCCCTTTCTGTCACACTTATCGAGATTTGTATGCTACCAGCTCGCTCGCACGTGGTATTATTATCACCATAGCCTGTCCAGAGAATACTCTGGACAGACGTAGAATACTACGTTCATGTTTCGACGCACACTTTAGCGGGTTGAGTGTTTCGTTGGTTTAGATACATGTCATTTCAAATCTGTAACACAATATCAGTATTTCGCAGTTTATTATCACGACCATAAATCCGTTCTTGGGCACATATACGTCGGTGATAAAATAATTTAGTTCAGTGCGGGTTATTCATTGTAAACAGGCGGTGACCGCGTTTGCGGACCCGCTGGGAGTTATCAAAGGGTTGACATCCTTCAATATATGCTGGTATCACATATCTATAACAATATTGACAATGATAATATTCTAATTAGGCATCCATACTATTTATGTTCTCGTCACGTATTGATGCCAATACGTAAACAAATAAACATTATTTCACAAATGTGGATAGATAAATTATTGTGTTGTTCTCGTGAAAGATATACGATAATAAATAAATAAATAAATAATAATAATAAATGTTAGGGGACAATCTTACACAAATCGACCTAGTCCCATAGTAAGCTCAATAAGACTTGTGTTATGGATACTAGACAACGATATATTTAATAAATTTGTGTTTAGTTTTGTATTTTACTTTTAGGTATAGGATGTTTTTCTTGTTTTTATAACTATGATTATTATACTATAATTTATGTTAATTACAATTCTAAACAATGTTTAATAGATAGAAATACTTAAATACACAGAAAACATCCAAGATTCAGAAACAAACATTCATGCTCATCACACAAATATTTGTCCTTACCGGGATTCCAACCCAGGACCTTCAGCTTCGTAGGCAGCTCCATTCTGCATTCATGCCTGTACAGAAGGACAATGGCCTATATTGTTCCCTCGGGAGTTATGGATTTTCATAACTCTATAGGAAGTTATGAGCTTATCTGTGAGCTAATCCAGTTAGCCGCGCGTCACTAGAATTCTGCTCTGTGATTGGTGGAAAAAATGTAGTTGACCACGCGCCGCAAGGATACTGATGTACTGCTCTGTGATGGTTGAAATATTGAAGCTGCGCGCTCCACTTGCACTAATCTGGCAGTGAAGTGGTCAATTTCGATAATTTTTGATTGGTGCGGTTGTATGAAACATAGATTTTTCTGTCTTTTGTGGTTATTATTTCCTCGCAAAGGTAATAAAAACCATTGTGTATAACGTGGGCGGAAGAATATTGCGAACAGGAGTCTATCAGAAGCCCAACGCCGAAGGCCCTCGTTAAACAATATACCTGCTATTAAGAATATACACGATTGAATAGAGTTGTTTGTATCAACCTACATTTCGGGCACTAATATCGTAACTTTTTTATTTCCGAAGACACGTAGGTACATTCCTTGCATGCGTTGACCTGCCCGCATGTTGTACTCGTAGATAGGGATCTAATGGCGATGCAAAAAAGTAAAATATGTTCTAAGCGAGTGTCTGTGTCGTATCGAATGTGTGGTTCAGAGTAGTTTAACTTATTTTGCGTAGTTTATTTCGATCGATCGTGCGATCGTAAGAAAACACTGGAAATTCCTGCCATCTGCCTCAATGGTACCCCTATGTATAAAGTGGACCATTTCAAATACTTGGGCCATGTGATCGCGACCGACCTCAAAGACGACTTGGACATGGAAAGGGAACGAAGGGCACTGGCGGTCCGGGCGAATATGATCGCCCGCAGATTTGCAAGGTGCTCTAAAGAGGTGAAAGTGACATTGTTTAGGGCGTTTTGCACTTCCCTCTATACCTGCAACCTGTGGGCGCAGTATACGCAACGGGCCTATGGTGCCCTTAGGGTCCAGTATAATAATGCGTTCCGGGTGTTGATGGGACTGCCTCGTTTCTGTAGCGCATCAGGGATGTTCGCGGAGGCGCGCGTGGATTGTTTCTATACGAGCATGCGTGCGCGCGCCGCATCCCTGGTGCGCCGTGTGCGCCGCAATCCCAACAGCATTCTGCGCATGATAGCGGACAGGGTTGACTGTCCCTACTTGTCGCACTGCGAGGGATTGCACTCCCCTGTCAGTATTGTTTTATTTTAGATGTAAGTTTAGAGGTACCAACTAACCCCTTAGTTTTGTAAGTTCTACTAATAAAATATGTGTCCATGGTTACACGAAATAAAAGATCATTCATTCATTATTTCAATCGTCAAATTATAGATGTATTATCATTTGTAACGATGCAAAAAGTCGCCATGTGTAACCGCTGTAACGGCAACGAACGGTATGGTAGGTATAAGCAATTTTTATTAATTTTTTTTGGTAACATATTAATGTAACATAACGAAAGACTTATTTTTACGCGTTAAAGTGTAAATGGAAAAAAACTTAAGGGGAAAGAAGGATTAAAATATACATTACGTTTCGTTGTGACTAAAATACCATATCTGAAGTAGTGAATAAATAGATTGATTGACTTGTTGGCAGCACGTCAACTACAGCAGTACCGTCAACACACTGTTTGCCAACTTTACTATGAAACTTGAAAGGCCTGAATGGGCTTTGTTTAAAGATTCTAGTGTTTATTTCTACAACCCCAAATGAGTTTACGTTATAATTCTTACAGGTAGACTTATTGCACAGAATAAATGCTACATTCAAGACCAAAAAAACGGTACACGTTGTATTTAATTTCCATTTCTTGTAACCTATTTTTTCACTTTCGTATAATAGATCCACTGTCAATTCTTAATAGCATTAATACGCGTTCCTTTTAATCAGAAAGGATATCAAACAGCATTGTTAGTAGCACTAATATTGACGCAACGCGAGTATGTGAGGGAACCGCAAGCCGGTAAATTATGTACTTGGAGCTGCGCAAGACCCGAAAAAGGCCCAAACGACAAGTGCGACCGGCATACCTTGAGGTATAGCGGCATCCCCACGGGCGAGCATGGCAGTCCAATTGAGGAAGGTCAAATACGGTGTGACCTTGGTTTCGCCGAAAGCCGTGCAGCCCACAACTCTCCACACGGGCCGAAATAACACGATGATTGCATTGCGGAGTGCCATGCATGCTCACCCGTGGGGATGCGCCTTATAGCAGCACCGCTAAGCAAGCATTGCCAGCCAATCTACCACATTTCTAACATTGTAAATAGCTTATTACAAGCTTTTATTTACTTTCACCTGTCCCTTTTGCCTGTCTGTAATCAAATCTTACAAGTTAAATTTGACCCACTTCCCGGTGACCGATTGAGCTGAAATTTGGGGTGTAAGTATAGTTTGGATGACAATTCATTATTATGGTACCATCGAGCTGATCTGATGATGGAGACAAAAAGTTGCCATGGGAATTCAGTTTGATCGAGTTCAACCTATGAACACCCGCTCCCCGCCTTCTCTTCGCTGGCGTCCAGACCACGGTCTTACGATGCTACTTTCTTATATTGTACCACCCAAAGATAAAAATATCCATATCGCCTTTGACGTTTTGTACGAAAACACTAATTTAAAGGTACCCACCGCCCGCTTGTGATATAAAAGTGTTATCTAACACACACACACATTCACGCCTTTATTCCCAAAAGGGGTAGGCAGAGCACATGAAACGTATGTTCCAGCGCCACTTTTAGCATAAATGTGGATATAAAAAGATCGACCAAATGTGATATTGCAGTGATAGGTTGCTAGCCCATCGCCCACAACACACTTCAACCCTGGTCCCTCAGTCGACTTTTACGACACCCGCGGGAAGAAAGGGGGCTGGTGAAATTCTTACCCGACACCACACGGGCCGGCACACGACACGGGCACGGGGTGTTATCTAAAGCTACCTATGTAAAATAGTTATGTTTCTAAAACATATTTGAAGGGTGGATTGCTTAAAGCAGTTTGCAATCATGAACTAGGATGAAGTACGAGTAGAGATGCTATTTTCCCGATAGATACCAGCAGATACATTAAATCCCGCAATTTGGTAACGCGCATATATGACTCTTTTGAAGTCGCAAGCGTTTATACCTATACTACGACGATCACTTACAGGCAGGCTGAACTGAGCTCGAAATTTACCAAATTGATTCCAATTCAATGCATAAACTCGAATAGAACATCTGTAGGTAACCAGACGTCCCAACATTAGGTATATAGATATACTTAAAGGTTGCCAATTTCACCGTTCGTCGGATCAACCGTAAACCGCTCCAATAAATACTCATACCTACATATTTAGGTATTCGTAGACATATATTTACATACTTGACGATATATACCCGGCACCTGTCTCATATGCGTTCCTTTCCATATGTATTTGTAATATTTAGTACCTACAATTGTCATAAACAAAATGTGAATAAGTTCGGCTTCATTGTGGAGTCAGCATTCGACATCATCAAAGCAATATTAAGCAGGCCAAACCTATATAGTTACGGAATCCAAAGAATGGCCGCGCACGCCAGAATGTTGGTGGTTCGAATTTAACACGGTGCAATTATTTTTTAATTATTTTCTCATTAATTTGAAATGTATGTGATTCGTAGATCGTAAGCAATGTTACAGGTTCTTTAATCTTCTACTATCGTAAAACTAAGCAGATTATTAAACAAACATCGAATTATCTCGTTAGGCCGTTCGATATATGGCGAACTAAAGTCTCGTTAACCAAATGTACCAACATGGTTGTAGCTTATACTTAGTCCGCTTCGGAAAACATAATTTGGGACACCTCATTTGTGTACTACAAAAGTTTAAACTCGCGAAATAACATGAAAACGTACCCGTAGAATCCTTAAATGTGAAGTACACACTGCAACCGCGTGTGCATCATAGTAAACCGCGTATTTACAGCTGGCGATCCCTTTTAACCTTAGCCAGCCCGGCCCTCAGCCAATGTCAGCCCCCAAAACCCGAGAAGACGAAACCCTCCGTAAATCGCCGACGTAAACCCACTGGACAAAATATGAATGTGCTTATGTTTACGCATAATCACGTGGTCACTTACCGGGCCCAGACTGTCGAAGCCGTGCTGCTGGGCCACCTGCCCCGCCTCCTCGCGGCCCACGGACCGCTTGAACCGCACCAGGAACGAGTTGGTGAAGACCTCGGACGACGTCGCCGCGGCTATGAGGACCGTTACAGCCACGCAATGCAACCACATGATAGCTCTGTGGCCGACAGCGGCTGACTGAAGCACGTCTCCCGCTGACGTCACCAATATCGACCTGCGGACCGCGCCTGCGCCCTGCCACATCCTCCATTCAGCCAATCTCGCCAGAGCCTTGGATTATGAGAACGTTCCTACATCACCATTGTTTTGAATAATAAAACCTAGAAGCCGTTAATATCTTGGCGCTGACCTTGGGCAGGGTTACGGGGTCATCACGGAACAGCTTGCTTATGTGCCGTAAAAGGTTATGGAAACTGCGCGGAAATAAGGTTAAAAGTTTGGCGGCTTTTAAGTGGCCGCGTTGGTGGCGTGATAATGGTATTTACGTGTTGGCTGATTGGATATTGATGTAGGGCAACGATCCATCAGTGGATATTGCGTTACCCCTCTCGTAAAATATAACCAACACGTACATGCGGAGGCTATGCTACTTTTAATCCTTGACTTTTTACAGAATACCTACCCAACATTCCGACAGGTATTTTCAAGATTACATATAAACATGAATAAATAAATGTTTAGTTTTTCAAATCTTTTTTCTGCAAATAGGTTGTAATGGCAGTTTAATAAATCAAAATATACAAGCGCTTCTAGGAATGAAGACCGCTGTCAAATTATAACATCAAAACGATCAAACGTCAAATTATTACGTGGCACGCTCCGGTGGCAGTCAACAGGTAGTGAAAATTTAGTATGACTATGTCTATTGTGTGTCGTGTATTTTTTTGTATTTATTCACATTACACATTCTGCAGGCATAATTGTTAATATTTTATCACTTATCGCTGTCGAAAAGACATCCGCCACGTTCTGACAAGTATGCGAGTGCGAGAGTGACGGATGTCTTATTGACACTGATAGCTGGTTACCGGTTAGCGGTAGCGGTCAATCAACTCGACAATTAAACTTGACAAAAACCTTAGCGCCGCGCCGTGCCATTTGTCTCTGCGACAAATGGATGGAAGTAGGCATGGAAGATATAATAAGTATTGGACAAAAAAAATATGTTTGGTACAAGCTTTTATTGCCAACTGTACTTTCTGTCATCAGCTACTCATTGAGATCATTCTAACGAGCCCAAACTCAACGAGGTTATGTCGGTTAAGTACTGAATTCCAATGGCCACCTTCGGTCTTCATCATCAGATCAGCTCTATGGTACTATAATATTGAATTGTCATCCAGACCCAAAATTTCAGCTGTATATCAGTTAAGATTAACTGGTTCAAAATTTAGTTCCAAGATTTATCCCACACTACAAAAGCTTGTAATGAATCGTAGAAGTTTTAGCGTTATTTATATAAGTATTGGAATAGCCCCTTGCATGCCTTTTTTTTCTGTTGCTATTTATTGGTGACTATGCAGTCAGATTTATTCAAATTCTTCGAGCAAATTTTACCACTTACTCGATTGTGTCGGAATAATTTAGAAAATATGTGCTTTTTTTACTTAACGGTGAAGAGAAATCACTCCCGCAGGATCCTTTGGGTTATTTTGTTGGGATCCTGTTGTTTTACCAAATTTATTTTGATCAAATTTCATTTCCCAAACAATTTTTGGCAAATATTTTGTTTGCCAATGCAAACTTTGGCACAATTTAATACGAAAATTTTCATTACGTCAAATTTTCATTCAGAAAAATATTATTACGATAAATTACATTATGACATGTGGTCTTATAGCAAATGCTTTAATAAGGCAAAAAAACATTAGCTAATAAACATTTCGTCAAGTTAATGTTATGGCAAACTATAAATAGACAAAAATCATAATTGTTTGGGTTATGACATTTTACTAAAATACTATTAATAAAACGGCACGGTCCCTTAAATAAAATAATGCACAGTTCAGTAGGCCGGTAGGCAAAGGCGTTAAATTAGGTTAGGGCAGACAAAAAGGGGGGGCTCGGGGGGCGAAGCCTCCTAGCAGTAAAAAAACAAACAATCGTAAAAATTGTATTATTTGGTAGGTTAGGTTAGGGTTAGCTTGTGTCCCTTAGAGCGGAAATAGGCACCCCGCGAAGCGGGGTGACGTCGACACGCTGTCAGTTAGGTTAGAATTTGACCTCTACACGAATTAATTTTCCCTACCGACATAACAAAAAAAGTTGTAATTTTATTGTGTATCTTATACACCATTGAAATAAAGATGCAAATGATTTGTCATTGAAGAGTTCCTCTGCTGATTAACCGACGGAATAGAAATGGTCAATTAAATATTGACGATACAAATAATTTGCCTTATTTTGTTTTGGTTAAAACATATTAAGGTAACGGCGCCTATTACCGGGGGTATCAATTTCGGCTACCATTACCGCGGCATTTCAAAATACGCATTTTAAAGGCTAACCGTTCGATTTACAATAAAACATTCTTTACACAAATGAAGCCTAATTTAGTTGACTAACGGTCCTGTTTACGCAAATATGTGTGAATTAAAAAACAAGCTCGCAATTCGTCAGTTTCCGCGACGGCGGCGTAGGAAGAGGTTGTATCATACAAACGCGTGGCGTCACTGGTAAGTATACCCGAATCTTATTTACTATTTCACGTAATATGTATGACAATTAAACTAATGCTATGGATTTTAAATGGTTATTTATAGTTTTCGGCACGACTTGTGGGTACTCATAATATATTTTTTGGCCTGGAAATGCATTTAAAATAAAATATAAAATACAGCGGTGATAGACGCCATTTATAGTAGGGTAAACTAATACCGTGGCATACCACGGTAATAGTTAAGTCAGCGATTTGCTTCTTTGTGCTTTATCTTTTTTATATGTCATCGATTATAAAATCTCTTGCAGTTATTCGAATCTTGACCTATTGACGCTATTAAAGAACCATTTCCGTGGTATGGAAAGTATTCAACAAACCCTTAATTATTAACCAAAACTTTGGTACTGAATCTGCAGTTTCTATGGAAACCCTTATTTTGTCATGTCGTTTAAATATTGTAATAATTAACTATATTTACGTACCAGTTATGTGATTATGGTTTTATACCAAGCTTGTAATGTGTATGTTTGATTTGTAATGAAAATACAATTGTATCCTAAAGTTTTTATGGATCGAAATTAGATTTTACAAAATTCCAAATTAAGTCTATTACCGATGGTAAGATTCCATAACACTCGGTAATAGTAACTATGGGAATCTTTTACCGACCCATTCTTTATTTGTTTGGGTCGGTAATAGGTTACAAAGAAGTATCTATTACCGAGTGACAATTTAGTCTTCTCTTAAAATAAATCACATCTAGGGTTCCGTTCGTACAGTTTCATTTGATAAAATTTAAAGATGTGTGGTGGACGGAAATAACCGAGCAAAATTTGTAAATTAAATGAAGTCTTAAAACATTTGGAACCCGGAAACGTTTAGCCTATTAAAATGCTCAGTATTATACTTTCTAGGTTTTTTATAATACCCTGTGTAGTGTATTTTCGAGTTCTTTATTTATTTATTCTTTGAATACAAAATACCGAATCCATACTTCATGTAACGTAACAGTGATTTAATAAAAGGTAGGCTTACCTGCTATGTATGCAAGTACCTAGTAGTTATTCTTATAACCAGTGGACGTAATTTTTTTGATTTATGTTTCATTTTTTATTTATTTTTATATAGTACGGAACCAAAGTCACGAATATTATTTTAACCCTCGATATTGAGTGCCGAATTGTGTATCAGGTTACTATTACCGATGGTAGAAAATTACTGCTTTTTATACCCTCGGTAATAAAAGCTTAATTCGCGGTAATAGAATCACATACCATCCATTACCACGGTAATAGAAGATTCTCCTTTCGTGGTTGCAATAATTATTTTATCAAATATTATAAATTAAAATTGGTTCAAAAAGTTACGACTCTCAAAGTTCAATAAACACTCTTCAATAATAAAAATAATCTAGGACGTTGAGGAGCTTTCATACCCTTCATTTTTTATAATAATTTGAAAACTACCTCACGTACACGGTAATAGGCGCCGTTACCTTATGCCAACTAACATATTTGACTGAATGAAATTTGGTCAAAGTACCAGTTGGTAAACGAGATATTGCCTAAACATGAATATATTTATATTTATATTTGTCGAGTGTTCATTTGGCAAACGATTATTTGGCAAATGAAATCCTACGAAAAATGTTTTGGGAAGTGATAATTTGTCAATTTTTTTTTGGTAAAACAAAGGTAACCCTATTTTGTTGCATACTTGTATGTGCACGACGGCACGACAAAATTAAATATGACAGTTTCATGCGGATCTTATGATGGACCCGGCTACGCGTACGTCGTACACTACGTATTTAAGGTACTTGTTCTGTGGAGGTAGGTAATATTTTGACTACTTACGTGAGCATCAGCACGTCTATCACGAGACGGCCGCGACATACACTCGATTTTTCTCGCACTATACCTCGTGTTCTAAGTGTTCTAATAAGAGAGAGACGGACAGTGCGAGAAAAATCGAGATTGTTTGTTGAATGTTGTATTGCCGTGTTGTGATAGCCGTGCAGGGCAGCTGCTAGCATAATAGGTTTTATGGTCATGTTTTATATGCCGCCGTAAAACCTGACCATAAAACTTAGTCAATAGTGCATTCAACATTCACTGGCGTGCCATTTGACATTTATTTTCTGTCGCTAGTTGCCATGGTTACGACACCTACCTATGTCACTTTTAAAACTGCGATTGTAGTCACCAAATGCACCCCGCATTCAGCACAGTTCTTTGTCAAGTTCGCCACCTTTTTGTATGGGCCATCTTCTACGCACGTTAGAAGTCCGTATTGTAACAATTTTTCTAAGAAACTCTGTAATTATCTCCTGGCTATCGGGACATAATAAAACAAAAAATAGTTTCACCCAGCTACGATTTTGCTTGTTGGAGTTGGAGCGGTTGTGGACAGGGATGTTGCAGACATTTATCATCCGCACCCTCAACTGCAGAAGATTCGCATCAATTTCGATATATTCTGCATATGCATCCGCAAAAATCAATGCGGAATTTTAGCCAAATGCGGATGTAATGCAAGGCGGGATAGGAACGAGGCACGTCCCGCGCGCGTGATAGGTATAGTTTACGTCGTAAGTCGAAATAATTATTTAGTTTCTGTAATCTTCCCATTCGCCGCATTCACTCGTGACAAGAACGATATCGGATTTTCCGGACGGAGGATTCAGTTGCAAGTGTCGCAACGTGTTTTGATTATTGCTCGATATCATAAAGACGTGATTTATTTTTGTTTTTGGTTGTTTAACTCCAAAATGTGCATCCGTGTACGTGAGATGCGAAGACGCGGATGTCTAAAAAATCGCTTCCGCAACTCCATCACAAAAGATATAATTTTGATGGTATACTCTTGCTTGCCAGAATTTCATTTGCCCGAATTTTATCTGCCATAATATTCAACTGCCATAAAGTTGTTTTCTATAATCTTGTATGCCATACTCATTGTTTACCATATTAATTATATGCCATAATCTTTGTTTTCCATAATATCAATATCAATAATCTCATTTTCCATAATCATTGTAATCCATAACTATCACATGCCATAATGTCATTTGCCATCCATCTCAACATCCATAATATTCATATGTAATAATGTAGGTACGTATTGCAGTGTCTGAAATGAAAAAAAAAAACCTCGAACCTATCTGCGATCCGGGTCAGTTTTGCCACTAAGTAAAAATTAACTTTTCTCGGAGATTACCCAATGCCAAGATAGTGGTGTATCATAGGCAGTAGGGAACAGGGGCTTAGTGACAAAACCGACTCGGATCGCGGATAGGTTAGAAGACGGAAGCGGGAGCTTTGCTCCCGCTTTCGTCTTCGAGGTTATTTTTTTTATAAAATAGCGGAAAAACTAACAAATTAACAAAGATGAATCCGAATGCATGTTTAGTATTGCGTTTAAATATTCTATTAAATAATATTATTGCAAACAATAATCTGGAAAACAATAGGTATGGCATTCGTATCATTATGACATCCAATATTCGGGTAAACAAGAGTATGTCAATTAACTATTATGGTAAACGAAACATTCGGGCAAATGAAATTCGGGCAAGCGAAGTTCGGGCAAATGATTATTATAGTGAATGTCGGGCAAACAATAGACAACCAATTTAGATAATTGCACTCTTGGTTGTGAATAGCTAGCTTTAGATGTTAGCGTAGGCGTGTGAACACTAGGTACATGAACAATCTTGGTGATCAGAGTTGACGTCTGACGCAAGCGCCGACCCACACATGATCAGTTCATAATAATCTAAATGTAGGTTGGCGGTAAAATAACACAATGCCTTATTAATTCATCGTTTATATTTAGCAAATAAGAGGTTTTGACGTCATTGTTATACCTTGTAGTTGTAGCCGACCGGTAATTTTACAATTTCGAGGTCGTGCGATCCCCGGCCCCATACAAACGCCAATACAGTTAACTGATCACCTGTATCTATCGAATCTTATTACAATGTACATAAAGTCCACGGACGGTTAGGTAGCGTATTGTCGATATTACCACTGGGTTATTAAAATAAACTTATTTTTCAAAATATTATTTCATATTTATCAGTAGCTTATGGGTGTATGAAAACTTCTTGAGTAAATCGATTGAATATTAACGGGCAGGGAAGGTCACGTGGCAGCCTTCGCCACATCTTGGGGTTAGGTGCCAAAGCGGTCCCCGGGCTGCTTTAGATTACATTCAGGAAAACGCTGGCAGCTATCCCTTCCACGAGTTTAGACTGACAAAACCATTTTCCCGCTTGGGAGATATCATTGAATGCAACGGTACCACTTGTTGGTACATATTAAATTACAGTAAATTATTAAATTCTGTCAAACGAACTTGATGACTTTTTGCCATTTCGTATTGTGCCCGAACGCTAGGTGGATGATTGTACATAAGGTCCTCATTCATGGGTCGGAAGTAATTGACCACTCAATACTGTCAATAGGTGAGCAAAGAGACTAAGTGAAAAAGTTTAGGCGAGACAACACGAGGTTCCGAGGGTCAAATGTCCCGGGTTCTCACAAACACCGACTTGATATATAGACTTCTTCTTAATTCGGATCCTTATATTTCTAGTTTAAGAAAGTTACCGCCGAAGAAGAAGTCTATTCTTTCAAAATAGGTAATGAATTTGTTGTCGTTATAGAATAAAATGTTTATATTAACGTAATAAAAACTAAATTTACGTTATTTTAGATATAATCCTAATACCTATGTAACTATTAATAGGTAAATATTATTTTTTTTGTCGATTTTCTGTTTTTAGTTAGGTAATACATAGTTAAGTATTTTCTTTATTATTAATATAAAAAATGTAAAAATATTTAAATTTATTTATTATTCAGTTAAAAATCTTTTCTTGTACTTTATAATGTTGTATGTATTTAGTCAAGTACAATAATGCATAATTTTTTCGAATAAAATATCTTTTTAATATTAATTTGCTTTTTTTTCATTTTATTATAACGTAAAGTATTACAAAAAGCATAATATTAATAATTAGAATTGATTACGACAGTCATTGCCTTCGCGAAACCCTATGGCCGCCGCTGTTAGGGTGCGAACCACTGTGCACCTCTGGGAAAGACTTAACTATGAACGAAGACCGGGGTACATATTACGTTTTATTACTTGGGCTTTTGCGTACATGAGCAGAATAGAACCGCTGTGATTGATGACAATTACGACAAGCCCTTATTCATTTTCATATCGTTCGTCGCAGTTAAGATTCGACCTTCGTCTTTCTTCAGGGTCATGGGTAAGACGACCCCTAGTGACATTTTACTTTATCAGCGGATTACTATGATTTGTAAATACTATTTATAATATAAGTCTATGCTTTCTTCGTTTGTCTCTCTCTCAGTTTCGTTTGTCTCTCTCTCAGTTTCGTTTGTCTCTCTCTCAGTTTCGTTTGTCTCTCTCTCAGTTTCGTTTGTCTCTCTCTCAGTTTCGTTTGTCTCTCTCTCAGTTTCGTTTGTCTCTCTCTCAGTTTCGTTTGGGACTAGAACAACTGAGGCCGCAAAGCGAAGCGAGTCCAGAAAAATATAGGTACCCTCCATTCTACTTGTACATTGCCTGCGAGACAGGAGGCTGGCAGAGCTTGTAGCTGTAGCTAAGACACATCGCTCGCGGCCCAGTGATTCCAGTTTCACTCTCACTAGCACAAAGACGTCCACTGCTGGACATAGGCCTCCCGCACAGAGTGCCAAAGTGACCGGTCCTACGCCACCCGCATCCAGCGGACTCCAGCAACCTTTACCAGGTCATCAGTCCACCTTGTGGGGGGCCTACCCACGCCGCGCCTTCCGGTACGTGGTCGCCACTCGAGAACCTTTCGGGGGTATTCTGTCCATTTTCCGCAAAACGCGCCTTCATATGAAGCGATTGTCATGTACTATGACGCTCGCAGATTGTGACGTCACTAACTGCGAGCGTTTTCTCTCTTTATCAAGCAATATTTAAACGGTTGCATATAAATTCGTAATTCTAGGAGATACCTTAATGGGATTTTCCTCACTAGGCATATTACTTGTCTTCTTTCTTTTGGAGTAATAATAAATTTTGAGTCCACATCCGTATTCAGCCAAACCACATACATGAACATTTCCACTTTAAGTACCTACCACATAAACTGCTTTCCGAGAGTAAATGCGTTGATTACTACTTACCTACAGGAAAAACTCAAATCGCTCTATGAGTCTATAAAAATGTAAGAGTTCTCTCGGTTTCTCCAGGCACCCATCATTAGATCTTGACTTGATGACTATGGGACCGCTTGGGATACCCTTTAAAATAAAAAAGGAATTATCCAAATTAGTACAGGCATCTTCGAGTAATCGGGGAACTTACACAAAGAATAAAAGGTTCCGACGAATTGCGAACCTCCTCCTTTTTGTAGTCGGGTATGAACCGATTTTTTTTCGTATCACGTTGCATTGTGCCAATGGATCCGTTGTGCTAACTCCGCAGGAGTTGCTAAATCACGCGCGTTACGACTTAGCAGCATGTTGTACATCTACTCGTACTAGCCATAAAGGGTCTAAATTGAACCCTATCACGATATTAGATAAAGTTTCTAGTTCCGTATTTCCCACATCCACCATCCCACCCATTTTATAAAGGGGTAGTTAAGATACCTAAAGCTGTTATTGTAGATATTACAAGCAGCCTCAAACCACTGCATGTTGTTTAAACACTATATATCTGATACGTAATCGCCTAATCATCAAACGTCAGAAATTTTATGTCTGCGCTACGGTTCTGTGCCAGATTCATTACATGGCCTAGTTTTCAGTGGATTTACGACACCGTTATGATTGTGTCCGCTAGTTTTTTCACAGTTTTATTAATATTACCGGTGCTTACCACGAAAATGGAGCCGTATATAGTGGGAGGGGAAAATGCTAACATACATCAGTTTCCGCATTCACTGTTCTTGTATATTAAATGTGCGGAACCGCAAAGTTGTGGGGGTTCTATTTTGACTCAGCATATATTGCTGTCCGCCGCGCATTGCTTTGAAGATTGTATAGAGGGAGACGAAATTGTGGCCTATGCTGGACATGAGAGCTTAGATAAGGTTAGTCCAACTCGGGTTTTGTTTAACACTTTCGCAACCGGGCAAAATTCCGAACAATACCCCAGAAACCGACAGAACTCGCTAGTCGAGCAACGACGTGCAACTCAATGCCGGACGCCGCGAACCCGCTAGTCGGGCATGCGGCGGACGCTCAGGGCTGTGCCAAGTAACTTTACAAGTAACGTATACGTGCATAAAATTAAATCTGCTGCTGCTTAGGTAAAGTAAATAAAAATACAAAGTGAAGTAATAAAATATAATCAACTGTACCAACTTTTAGACCACATAAGTACATAATAATCAGAAGACAGGCAGTGGCAGCCCTGAGGTAGCGAAGATGCAAAGCTTGCTCGACTGTCGGGTACTTTGGCGTCGCGTGAGGGTTTATAGCTCGTGCTCGAGTCTCGGGTATGCCGGCATCTGAGTAAAATTTACGAGTGCCTGAGAGTCGGGTACGCGGTGTCCAATGTGTTAATGCAGAAACTGCACCATATAGCAGAAAATGAGATTATAAGTTGATATTAGTGTGAAACATTGGTAATATCCACTTCAGCAGTTTAGTTTGTGTATTTATGCAGAATTGTGATGAACTGATGAATGATTCTTTCAGTGAAAAATAAGTTTCTGTCAACAAAATAAATAAGCGTTTTTTCTATAGCCATCAACAACTCGTTGAGTGGGATCTAATAAGTTTACACACGCTGGGGTAATCTTGTGTAATTGTGCAGTTCCTATGGCCACGTTCCGTCTCCATCATCTCAAGGTTTGGTACCAACTTGTCATGCGACTTACATAATTTCAACTTGCAAGGACTTCAGGAAATTGGTAAAATTTTCCGTGCCGGATTTGACCCACACTAACGAACTTGCTAATACTTACTAACTAACACGGCAAGTTAATATATTAAAGCTACATAAAGCTTATATAATACTGTAAACATAAATAATTGTTGGTAAAAGCTTTTATTGCTGTTTCTGTGACTGTTGTCTGTGACTGTTGTCTGTGAAGTCACCGGGAAGTGGGTCAAATTGAACTTGCAAGATTTGTCTGACACTAACAAACTAACAAACTGACAAACGAACAGGTCAAGTCACTTAAGGACATGATGCCAAATCTAGATTTTCTAAGGTGTTTGCCGTTTTCTATTGTAGCCTCTCGTGTCACTCGCACTATCCAAAATAGAAAGAGCACGGCAAATTGTGTCGTCTCGTGTCGCGGTGCAGTGTCAAGTCATAACCACTGACACAAGTGACATTTTCTTAATATTCTTCATTACAGATGACTTCCGGTCGACGGGTTAGTGCTTTCGACGTGCACAAAGATTATTCCCGAAAGTACGTCTACCCCGATATCGCATTGGGATACATGACGAAGCCTTGGGAACTGCACGTGCTGAAACGGGTCATGATCATCAGCACCTACTATCCCGTGAAACAGGCGACTGTCGCTGGCTGGGGAACAACTAACGTAAGCAGATGCCCCTATATCAACAATTTGACAATTGTCACGTAGAACCTTTGGGGCGGAAAGGATCTCGAATAGCAACCAGATAACGCATGGGTGATCTCCATAAGGTAGACTGATGACCTGGTAAAAGTAGCGGGTCTAAGCAAACAGTCACTGGGAACTATCGTTACGTAGCAATCCTGAAATGTATGGTGAATCGTCAAGTTAGTCAAACAGGGGCTTGATATACAGTGTATATATTTTATATAGCCTCAAATGGTAACCAGAGTTACGTGTTAGGGCTATGAACCGATATTGCAAGAAAAAAATAAGTTAGTGTTAACTACCAAAGAGTAATTAATTTTTGAAATTTTATCGAACGGCAATGTATTGCGTACACTGTGACCTGATGACATGAAAGAATCGGGTGACATGTGACGATTTATTGTGACGTCACGTCAGTAAGACAAAGTAGTGATCCACTGCGTGCTGAATTATTTTATATGAAAAAAAAAGTTCGGTTTTTTAAAATAATTTTACGATAAATATATTTATTAGTGCCTCTACTAAGACCCCCTAAAGTTTGCGGTTATATCAAATATACACGCTGTATAACGCTGATGCTATAGGAGTAAACTACGGCAGCGGTTCAGGCATGCGGTGGCTGTCAAGCGGCGGTCGTGGGTTCGAATCCCGTCTAGTACCACTGAGTTTTTCGGTGGTTTTTAGGAACGTATGTACGGAATATTTACCGTTAGCTTTTCGGTGAAGGAAAACATCGTGAGAAAACCGGTCTTATCCCAATAAGGTCTAGTTTTCTCTCTGGGTTGGAAGGTCAGATGGCAGTCGCTTTCGTAAAACTAGTGCCTATGGCAAACCTTGGGATTAGGTGTCAAAGCGGATCTCGAGCTCCTTTAGGGGCATTACCGGGAATAACGCTAGGAGGATGATGATGCTGTATAGATATAGGAATACTCCTATATCTATACAGCATCATCATCCTCCTCGCTATATAGCTGACGTAGGTTTAAGAACTGCCTGGATCAACTGGAGTCCCACTTGCCACTTGAGCCTGGCAGTTCTTAAACCACCGGGTAGGTCACGCCTGTTTCATGCATCCGGGTAGTTGGGACGAGTAATTGCAAAATGGGCGACGTAGAGGACTGTGGGACACACAACCAACTGAACCAGCTCAGAAAGGAGAATTAAGGTAAAATATTGCGCTGAATATTATAGGCTAGCTGCAAGCGGCGTTCATCCGGCGACGGCGAGCTGCACGGCTATGACAAGATGGCCCACGAGCTGTGACAGCTATTCTGGAGCGATGCCATGGATTTAAACATTCAACTCAAGATGCCCATAAGGAGTTGATAAGTGTGCGTTGCAGTATGGAGTTCCTTACAGAGAATACCAAACGGCGCGAGGTGGTGTGACTGTCCCTGCGCGCTTTGGAGATAAATGCGTTGGGCTTAGTGTTAAGTGTATAGTGTGTGTTAATGACCTTACGACTCCTTGCCTAAAGTTTGATTTGTATTCAGGAGCAGACAGGGGAAAGGCGACCGACGCTACAAGCGTTGAAACAACTAATTCAACCTCCAAATATTTGCAAAACAGCCAGCAACAATGTCTTTCCAGGCATGATGTGTGGTATGAACTACGAAGCTTACCCATCACAGTAAGTGCTTCATTGTTCTATAACGTAGTAGGCTGCCCGTGTTACGCTACGCGTATTGTGAGAATCCACCAGAACTGTGTGGGTTTCCGAGGCGGTGTGCGAGGAAAAAACCACCGATAGCATTGCTCGCGCGCTCGCGCATCGCTTCTTATTGGTGCATTTTTCCTAGCTCACCTGCTCCCAACCTCGTTCAGCTCTGGTACTCACCCTTACCTACTGACAACCCAGGCTAAGCAGCCAGTTTTATTTTATTTTTTATACAACGACGGTGGCAAACAAGCGTACGGCCCGCCTGATGGTAAGCGGACACCGCAGCCTATAGACGCATGCAACTCCAAAGGAGTAACATGGGCGTTGCCGACTCTTCATTTGTTTGAGGATTCGCCGTGTTGACAGCTGAAGGAGCAAATTCCCTCGCTTTCAACACAACGCATCCTCAGGAGCTCTGGCCACATTATTCTAATGTGAATGAATTCTAATCTCACACAAATGTATTGTAATATTAATTGTTCTCTTTTTTATTTTATTGTCTTTTTTATCTTTTCTTTTTTGTTACCATTTATAATTATTAATTTTGCCGTTATAAAAATGTATTTGCTGACATGTCCTGATCATTATTTAATTATAAAATTTTAAGCAGTTTTTAAGATTTCTGACACAATGTAATATTGTTATAGAAATAAATAAATGAAATGAATGAATTCACCGCCAGGAACACAACACTACTACAGAGCAAGTAGTAGTGTTATTATGGCTGTGTTTTTTTTTTTGATAAAATTCAAAGGGTACAGATTAGTGATAGAATTTTTAAAATTGGATGAGTATAACGGGCGAATCTCCAGAGATTAGCCTACAAACTTACAGCCTCAGTGACACCTCCTCATTATAATATTACTTACGTAGTATTGAAAAGACGGCCTAAAGCGAGCCGAGTCACGCACACTCACGGATTTCGTTAAATAATGTATCTTTTGAAACTCACGGTGATTTAACGACGACCACACAAAACATTCTTGTTCATAATAGTTTTCGTTTAAACTGTTTAAAGCATTCAGATGCCCATAATTGTTCTTTCATACCTTTAGATCCCCTGATTTGACATTTAGAGAAGGATAAAACTTTTGTTATTTTTGAAGCGATTATCCCCTAATATTTATTTATTTATTTATAGTTAAGGATCGCCAACAGCGGCAACAACAATTACAAGCACTTAATACAAAAAAGAAAATAGGTTTACATTTAATTGCGCCACCAATTACAGGTGATCACAGCATGCATTAAAGAAAGCATCGACTTTAAAAATAACATAAATCGAGACATTACAGTAAGAGACACAATAGACGATAATAATTATATACTTAGAACTAAATTAAGAATAAGAGGATCAAAAAACTAATGCAAATTGCTATGGTTATTGAGGCACTTCAATCGGTCATCGACAGCAACTTTGTCCTGAATCGGTGCAAACTGTCATGGTGTATGTACAACTCCTGCTCTGAATTGCTACTCAACTTATTGTATAGGCGCGACAGACGGGGCACCGGTGAGTGAGAGCCTAGTTTGGTGCGGCAGAGTCGTATGCTAAATAGTGGACAAGGGTATCGCGGAACGCGGGTGGGTACTTTGAGTGTAAACTTGTTAAGTAAATTTGGACAGTCTGTCATGTTATTCAAAGTTTTATACAGAAACGTCATGTCTAGCATATCTCTCCTGCTTTTAAGAGAGATCATATGAAAGCGCTTAAGCCTGTCTTTGTACGACTGAACTCGACTGGATATTCCGCATCGATACGCCAGATGTTTGGTCAGACGCTTCTGTACACGTTCAATCCTATCGATATGGATTTTGTAAGACGGAGTCCAGACAACACTGCCATATTCAAGTTTACTTCTAACGAAACTGTTGAACAGGTTTGAAATCGTTGAAAGTTTTTTAAACGCTTTTCCACATCTGAGTACGAACCCCAGCGCCCTGAACGCCGCGTCCACCATGGTGTCTATATGCTTATTGAACCGTAGTTTGCTATCCAGGGTAACGCCGCCGCAATATATTCATGTCATAAAAAAATCGATTAACCTTGAAAGTATTTTCTTTCAGTTACATGAATTACACTACACTATTTTTCTGACAGTTAAATGAATAGAATGTCTGTGCTGTTTTCAGTAATTTTCCCACTACTAAAAAACTACACCGACGACCGGTTTAGCCTAGTGGGTAGCCCTGCCTACGAAGCTGACGGTCCTGGGTTCGAATCCCGATAAGGGTAAAAATTTGTGTGATGAGCATCAATACTTGTTCTGAGTCTTAGACGGTTTCTATGTATTTAAGTATTTATATCTATGAAATATATCGTCGTCTAGTACCCATAACACACACCTTATTCAGCTTGCTATGGAACTAGATCGATTTGTGTAAGATTGGCCCATAATATTTCTTAAGTATTAGCTTCTGCCCGCGACTCCGTCCGCGTGGAACTCGTTTATATCGCAGCTCCATACAAACTTCCCCCCCTCCATTTCACCCCCTTAGGGGATGATTTTTGGGATAAAAACTATCTTATGTCACTCTCCATCCCTTCAACTATCTCCACTTAAAAAATCACGTCAATACGTCGCTCCGTTTTGCCGTGAAAGACGGACAAACAAACAAACAAACACACACATACACTTTCCCATTTATAATATTAGTATGGATAGTATGGATGTAGTGGTACAGTTGAGGTCAAATATTATATGCAATACGTTATTCTCCCTATTAGAGTGGAGTAAGGTGCAAACATGTTTGACGTGGACTTAACATTTATGCAGTATCACCTGTCTGAATAAAATTATGCGATATGTTTGTGATCTTACAGCGGTGACTCCGGCAGTGCGTTAGTACTGGGCAACGGGCAGCAGATCGGAATGGTCTCTTGGAGAAGCAAGACGATGAATGCCCTAGTGATCTACACCAACATTTCCTTCTTCTATGATTGGATAGTGCTCCATTCAAGCCAGCTACAGTGCGTTCAAAATAACAAGTGAATCCAAAGATTTTCAAAAAACCCTACTGCATTTTTTAATTGTTCACACCATTATGAGGAATCCAACGACACCTCATATGTCTAAATCCATGAAGCCGTTCGGACTGTAGCCTCTGAAATAGGGTAGAATGTTCTTGTTCACATATAGTATACGCTCTAAAAACATAACCCTGAGGGGTGTGTAATGAATGGTATAACAACTTTTGATATATTTTCACTGGATATAACAACATTTAATATAATGTCATTGGATATAATCACTCAAGGGACATAATAAACTTTTGGTATAACAACAGTCAGTATAATTTCAAGGCGTATAATGTTGAAATAGTATAGTAGTAGTGTAGTAGTAATAGTTGTTATATTACAACATGAGAATATAACAAATGTTGTTCTATCAAAAGTGCATTATATCCTTTAATCGTTATATCCATCGAAAATATATCAAAAGTTTTTATATCGATCGTTACGCACCCAACCCTGAGGCAGTCGGGTAAAAACTAAGTGACAGTTACTGATAAAGTGAGAAAATCTTTTCCCTGACAAAACCTTTCTGATGCTGAAATAGTCTATTTCACCTGCTTTTTCGCGTCACTTGTACCTACCATCTTTTTATGAAATGAAAAAAAAAATACACCCTATCTTCAATTTTTTATTCAAATACACCTTATGGTTTTAGAGTAAAATGCCTGTGACATACTGACGGACAGACAGACAGACAGACAGACAGACAGACAGACAGACAGACAGACAGACAGACATGACGAATCTATAAGGGTTCCGATTTTTGCCATTTGGCTACGGAACAGTAAAAACAGGACGTAACCAAATTGGTGGCCAACCAAAAAGAAACATTTGTTCTTTGGTTACCCAAAACAAAAAGTGATATGAACCAATATGGTAGAAGCAAGTCATAATGCTTTCGAAAAGAAGTTGACACGCATAACTAAAGGTTGTACGTTATTTCATAGACTACATTTTTATAGAATTTCGTTTCACATAAATTGATTCTCATATTATTATTTCATAGAACAGTCATTTCGCTGACTACTTGCTCTGTAGAATTTTTAACCTTAGATTTTTGTTGCAAAGAAATTTCATTTCTTTGATATTTCTGTTCACAGAATTTCAAATCACATATTTTTAATACTTATATTATTCAGTTTCTGCCAAACTTATTGCCAAGAAAACAGTTTTATAGTTTTTTTTTCGCATCATCTGAGTTACCATATTATCGTTTCATCGAATCATCAATTCGCAGAATAGTAACTATGTAGAAATTTTAATTACAGTTCTTTCTTGTAAAGAAAATTTTATATTGCGATATTCATATTATAGAATTTCAAATTATATTGCAATATTTATCCGTTTAATATTCATACTAACGCAATTAATGTTTGTGAGTTAAGATTGGAAGCTAAGCATTTATTTGGGCAGTGTCTAGTACTCAGACATTTAAAATAAATATTATTATTGATATTAAGAGCCTCAAGTGTCCCACTGCTGGGCAAAGGCCTCCCTCTTTTTCTTCCACACATCCCTATCCTAGGCAAATAAATATTGAAGAATAATATTACACAAATCGACCTAGTTCTTACTCCTTAATCGGCAAAGCTTGTGTGACGGGTAATAAACACACATACCTAGATAAAAACGAAGTTTGTTTTCATTTCGCGGTAGCCCCTCTGGCCACCCACGAAAATCTACACTCGAAGTTCGTGTACTTACAAAAAAGAAATAAATACTAACTTTAAATAAAAAATATTTTTTAAATCATATCCCCCTATATATATTAAAACAAATATATATTTGTCCGCGCGAGGCGCGAGTGTGATATTGGTGTCGAAGTTGGATCCGCGAGGGAGAGCAGTTCCACGTGGCATGCCGCGGGCCTCTGCAGGCCTACACGAGGACCCCAGCGACATTAACTTGAACCTTGACTTCAACTGTTGACTGTTGACTGCCCGTCTTGAAGCGAAATCGCCGGCACACTTAGGAAGTCTTGGAATCATTATGGGTCAGGCGGTTGGCTGCGGATGCGGTGGCTGGCGTGGCGACCGCCCGTCCGGCTGAATCGTATGAGACTCCACGGCACAAGCAAAGCGGTTTCGCATGCGCCCGGGGCGGCGCGGCGCGGCACCTCAACTTGAGTGACAGTCGCTAGTTGTCAGTTTTTTGATCTTTTCATTTTATTGTAAATATTGTTTAAAATCATGTCTTTTCCTTTTTTATTAGTGGACTGATTGTGTTTGGTGTTTTTGTGAAGTTATTTACTATATAGTCTGTAAGTATTTTTAAGCCTGCATTGTTTTCCTTATATATTATGAGTTCGCAGCCCTGTTTTGCAACAGTCGAACTTTTGAAGTGTCGTCTCTGCGTAGATAAAAAACTGTACAAGGGAAACCGGGGTCTAGCTATTCATACCGCTCGCAAACATGGTATACGTGCAGCGATTGATCCGCCTGTGTCTAGCGCTTCACAGCCTGTGCCCTCAACTGTCAGAGTTGATAACTTTAACAGTTCGACTTCCTTTGCAGAGAAATTGGGAACTTTAAAGAGAAATGTGCCTATAATCAAGAGAATACCTCGCGGTGCGCGCAGAGCTGTAGCCAGCAGTCTTGCGGAATGTGTCGCCAAAGTCGTCAAGGAGAATTCTGTCCAAGCGTGGCAGCGCCTGCTCACATTCTCTTACTCAGTCCTACACGCAAACAAGTCCAAGAAAGACTCTTTGACGAAACAGATAAAAGACAATACATCTTCGATTTTCGTGTCACCTGACAAGATACAAAATGATGTAATCAATTCAAATTTCAACCCTCGTATTTTTTCTAAAATAAATGCAATAGAAAACAAAATCTCAGAGGGTAATGTGAGTGGAGCTGCTCGCCTTCTTTTTTCTAATGATGTCTTGGCTACTCATTCCGCCGAAACCTTCGCCGCGCTCAGGGAAAAACATCCAGTTCCCTTAGGTATCACTCAGTTTCCAGAACCTCCTTCCACTGATGGCGAGTGTGTAACCGTTTCAGAAGACGCTGTACTTTCAGCTTTAATGTCTTTCCCCAATGGCTCTGCGGGAGGGTTAGATGGTTTGTCCCCGCAACACCTGAAGGATTTGACCACCTCACCTTCTGGGGATACAGGTTCGGCGTTACTTCAAGAGTTAACCTCTTTGATCAACCTTATGCTAACTGGTCGTGTAAACGTGGAAATCATCCCGATCCTCTACGGTGCCAATCTAGTAGCCTTAGCTAAAAAGGATGGTGGCATTCGGCCGATCGCCGTCGGTTGCACTTTTAGACGTCTGTCTTCAAAACTCTGCTGTAGGAAATTCAATCAGAGTCTCACCAAAGTTTTCAAGCCTCGACAGTTAGGTTTTGGCGTCAAGGGCGGCTGTGAGGCTGCAGTACACGCTGCGCGCACGTTTCTGAGTCGCACGGACTATGAAGTATTTGTCAAAGTCGACGTGAGAAACGCTTTCAATTCGGTTGATCGTGGTGCCCTTTTAGCAGAAGTCAAAAAACATCTCCCCGATGCCTATAGTTATCTATGGCAATGTTATGGGGCGCCATCAAAATTACTTTTTGGTGACAAAATTATCGATTCAAACACTGGTTGCCAGCAGGGAGACCCGCTCGGTCCTGCTATATTCAGTTTGGCTATCCATCCAATCATAAACAATCTAAATTCAAAATTTAATCTTTGGTATCTAGACGACGGTTCCCTCGGTGGGGACGCTGAAACAGTCTTGCAGGACTTGCTATTGATAATGGACAAATTTGCAGAAATAGGGCTTTCCCTTAATTTCACGAAGTGTGAAATTTTTCTGCCTGACCGCCTTCCCCCGGATAGAAAAATTGAAATACTGACTAACTTTAATGCGATATTACCCAACATCTCCGTTCATTCCACTTCATCACTCACACTTTTAGGGTCTCCAATTTTTGATGAAGCGATCAGTTCAGTTATTAATTGCAAGTTAGACTTGTTTAACTATACATCTGACTTACTTTTTGATATAAACCCCCATATGGCACTTTTTATTATCCGTTTTTGTCTCTTTACACCTAAATTCATGCATTTACTCCGATGCTGTCCGATCTGGAAATACCCCTCTATACTTTTGTCAATCGATAATACTCTTCAAACAACTTTATCCAAAATTCTAAACGTTACTTTCGATTCGATTTCATGGTCCCAAGCAGTTCTACCTGTAAGACTCGGTGGTCTGGGTGTTCGCGCCACTTCCGATGTGGCACTACCAGCTTTCCTGTCTTCTGCGTACAGTTCGTTGTCCCTCGTCGGTATTATTTTAAACATTGAACAGATACCGGTCGTAGAGATCGCGAACTTGGCGGAAGCCGAGAGAGCCTGGTGCGCCTTGTGCCCGGAAGCGGACGTCCCTGTTATGAAACACATCCAGAAAGTATGGGACACTCCTCGGCTCAAATCCATTCACGGTTCTTTAGTCGAAAATAGTCCAAACGACTCAGAACGTGCCCGGCTCTTGGCTGTCTCCTCACATGAGTCAGGCCACTGGCTTAATGCCCTTCCCTCACGCAACATAGGCACAGTTCTTGACCCAGGTACGCTAAGAATAGCTATCTGTTTAAGGTTGGGATCCAACATATGTGTTCCCCATACTTGTGTCTGCGGCAAAGGTGTGGACCGGCTGGGTAGACATGGCCTATCATGTAACAGAAGCGCCGGCCGCATGTTCCGCCATGGTACTATAAACGACCTGCTGCGTCGGGCGCTCGCCACTGCCTCCATACCTTCGTCACTAGAGCCTCCTGGTATGACGAGAGACGATGGCAAGCGCCCGGACGGAGTAACTTTGGTACCGTGGAAACTCGGTAGGGCCCTGGTGTGGGACGCAACATGCGTCGATACGTTCGCACTGTCCCACATACAGGCAACACGGTCTCAGGCCGGCGCTGCGGCTGATCAGGCCCAATTACATAAGCGCCGCAAATACTCTTCTCTAGTTCAGAACTACGAGTTTGCGGCGCTTGCAGTTGAAACGATGGGACCCTGGTCAGCCGACATGAAGGCCTTCATGAGGACCCTGTCGTCGCGGCTGGTCCACGCCTCAGGGGACCCCAGAGCTGGCGCGTACCTTTCACAAAGGATCGCCCTTGCGGTCCAAAGGGGAAATGCCGCCAGCGTCATGGGGTCCATGCCGCAGGCAGAACTTTTGGACGGTCTATTTTTTTTTGTAATTAGTTTTATTTTTTTTGTTTCATTATTTTTTATTTAGTATTTATGATGTACCATAATTGTCATTAGTTAATTACAATTTTAAATAAAATGTCTTCAGATTAATAAGTAAAACATTCTATTGAGTGGTATGTTTTTAAAGCTACCTACTATGAATTCTGTTTAACTCAACATCGCTATTTTAAAGCAACGTTTTGTGTAGAATCATATTACATTGCGTAAATTAGAGTAAGTCATTAAAGAATTATTGAAAACTGTCGGTTCTGGCGCTTCTCCGGCCGCTACCGCCGCACGCTCGCTTCGCTCGCTCGGCTCGCGCGCTGTAATGTCGCGGTTCAACCTAACACTCCTCCTCGCTTCGCTCGTCGTCGTACCTACACGGACCTGCCTTAGAGTAGAATAGGTAGAAATCGTTTTCAATATAATGAAAAAATTAAGGCCTCAACTGATTGAAAACTGGAAATGATTGTATCAATGACAATGTTAATTAGAACATAATTCTACTTCTTAATTGATAAAGTTTGTAAATGTACAAGATAGTTTTTAAGATTAATTGAATCGTGTGTCTGAGAAATATGTTTCATTCAAGTAAAGAGGCGGTGAAACAACAATATCCGAAATAAAAATACAAGAACCAAATATTATATTAAAGTACTTTCTGTGAAACTAATTTATATGAAATTTCTGTCTGCGAAACAAAAATGTACCTAAGATAATTCTACTATTTGATAAGTCTGTTATTTAAAAAAAAGGAAAAAAATCACTGAATGGTACTTATAAGAAATATTCGAACTAAAAATACAAGAACTAAATATTATATGAAACATTTTCTGCGAAACAAAATTCTATGAAATTTCTATCTGTAAAACAAGGGATCACCATAACTAAAACATTAGCATTAGCATTCTACCTCCCTTCAACCCCCTAAACCCGGTTGCATCCCGAAGGCGTCTGAGGTCTTGACTACTTAATGCCATATGACCTTTAATTACATATCGGCACACAATAAGTAATAGTAATATTGGTTTTAGGGTTCCATATCTCAAGAGTATTAAACAATATGGTGGTAATGGTAAGTCTGAGATGCTTTTCACCGTTTTCTAAATATAGTACACTTGCTAAACGTGTAATGAAAAAAAAATTCGGGAGTACAATGCAATATATTTGTAACGTATGAATTTGGCACTAGACTAGCTGTCAGTTTATATATACATTTTGACGTATTTATATGGCAAAACTGTCACCACCAATTCCGTTCCAATCGCGGTATACATTCGCAGATAAGGTCAATATACTCAAGAACAATGAAACCGTGTACAGTTTGTATGGAATTCTTAAGTTGTGCCCACTGTCTTGGTACTTGAGTGCACAAAATGGAGCAATGGGCACGGGCATTAAAAGTTCTACCTCGCCGAATAACAACGACAGATTATAGGTATCTAAAATTTGTTGTTGCCTTCATTCCCTTTGGATATGTGTAGATGCTCCACTCTCCATCTCAATCTCCAAGCCATCCACTGCACATCGTTCCCAGACTTCGCTCGACATGAGAGCTGCCGATATCGTTCCCGGCATTTCGCCGTATAAGTATGTACATCGGCGAACACATCGTTCTGTTAAGTCGCGTCTACCGTCTTACCCGCACTGTGCAGTTTAGAAAGGGGTAGATAGATTTTGTGTCGCGTCGCGATGTGACCTGCTAACCCTCCTGGCGAAGTTTCGCCAAGTCACTCGAATTCGCACGATGTGGCTACCAAATAGTTCAAAAATCGTATCAAGATCGTAAATTGCATAATAGTTAATTACTTCTCTGCCACTGCTACGCCAAGAAGTAATAATAAATTTAACAGCCATTTTATCGGCCACTGATTAGTGTTCTCTCTCTGCATTTGTTTGCATCAAATTTCCCGGACGAAATTAGTGAATAACTATGAGTCTGGAAGTCCTTAGTGTTTTTATTTTATTATTCACAAAATGCACCAGTAAAATGGAGCCGTTTATAGCTGGAGGAGAATATGCAAAGATTGAAAACTATCCACATAGTGTATTTTTGTACATGATGTGTGGGGACCCTCAGGCGTGTGGAGGGTCCATTTTGACACAGCAAGTAATATTAACGGCCGGACACTGTTTCGAGTCTTGTGTAAAGAGTCATAATGTAGTGGCATATGCGGGAAGTGATGACACTGAAAGGGTATGCTTTACATACTTTTGTAGTTGTTGTGCCATAAAACAATTAGGTACAGTATGATGCATACCTATACCTCGATAGCTTATAAAAATGAAAAAATGATTTTCCTTTATCGCGAAACTCATTCCTCAAGCCAAAGGTGGTGGAACTTCGAACGAGAATATGGGCCTAAATGTGTATTCGTGTAGAGTCTCTGAGTGGGGGAGGGATTATTTGGTCCGATTCAACCCCACGAAAACGCAAGTATGTGCGTTCACCGCCAAGAAAACCCTCTTTTCTATAGCCCCACAGTACGAAGGCACTCCTTTTTCGATTTCAAAGAGTAGTGGGATCCTTGGTGAGTTTCGAAGACACTTAGAGGGCAAGGCGAAGCTGGCATCCAAAAAGCTCGGTGTGCTTAATACAGCAAAGCGTTACTTCTCCCCGGGACAGAGACTTTTATTATATAAGTCTCAAGTCCGTCCCCTCATGGAGTATTGCTGTCATCTCTGGGCGGGAGCACCTGGATACCAGCTTGGGCCTTTCGACTCGCTTCAAAGACGTGCTGTGCGAATCGTGGACGGTCCAAAACTTACAAGTTAAAAGCGATATTGAACCGTTGAGTTTAAGGAGAGACTTCGCCTCCTTGTGCGTGTTCTATTCTATCGCTTGTATAACGGGTTGCTCTCCGAAGAACTGTTCGACATGATGCCTACGGCTGCTTTTTACATGCCAGCGACGTAACGTTGGAATTTCGTATTGGACCCCTACCTATACCAGTCAGTTTTAGTTAGTCATCCGTTCGATTTGACGATCTTATGACAACGTTATATCACTGTTCTATCTATCATTATGTCAGTATACATGCTAGCAATTTCACGAACGCGCTACAATAGCCATAAATCGCCTGTCAAAATCACGCATCGATATTGTATTGCGTTTGTGACGATGCAAAAATCGCCTTATGTAACTTCAATTTCAGATGTTAGTGGCCGTAAAGATCGTTGAATTCCGAGTGCATAAGAAATACAACACGAAATCACTTTTCAACGACATCGCACTGGGTGCCCTGCAGACTCCTGTGACACTGGGAAACACGATAAAACGAGTTATCATAAGAAGGGACTTCCCGGGAGTAATGATGGCTCACACTGCTGGTTGGGGAATAATTAACGTGAGTGTGCATGGTGCCTTTTTCCGTAATTTGAGGAAGGCCATCAGACACAGCAATGAAGGCTCAAACAGACAGCACGGTCGCAGGCGCGGGGCGGGCGCGCAGCACGATATTTCCCTACTAACTGCTAGCGTGGTCAAACAAGCTGGGAAGAGAAGGGGTGGTTATCATCATCTTCATCATATCAGCCGAAAGACGTCTTCTGCTGGATATAGGCCTCGCCCAAAGAGTGCCACAATGACCGGTCCTGCGCCACCCGCATCCAGCGGACTCCCACGACCTTTACCAGGTCATTAGTCCACCTTGTGGGGGATCTACCCACACTGCACCTTCCGGTAACCTTTCCGTCCCAACGGCCATCGGTTATAGGTGCAATTTGCCCCGCCCACTGCCAGTTAAGTTTAGAGACTCGGATGGTAACCTATCGGTTACCTTGGTTCTGATGCGAACGAAGTACATTCGTGTATTCACCCTCTCTGTCTGTCAGAGGTGAAGAGTCATTCCATAGAAATCTCCATCGATTCAGATTTTGTAGAATACCGTTTACGATTACAGGCGATTTGGTGCAACTCGCCATTAATGTATAACGTAGCTATACAATTAAATAACATTCATTCATTTTAAAATACAGGAGAGAACAGGGCAGCAAACACAAAAATTGAAAATGGTGACACAAATCATTCAGCTTGTGTCTTCTTGTAAAGAAGTGGTCAGTATGAAACGAGGGATGATGTGCGCTAAGAACAATGTAAAAAATCACCCATCGCGGTAAGTTTGATAATACTACATTACTCTACTTACCTAGGGCGGTAAGTACCTAAAACAAATAATGTCTCAGATCGCAGGTGTTTGACGTGCGAGCCGATGGCCAATGTGATAAATATGCGATCTAAGGATTTCTTTATAATCGCATTTACGTCTCTTCCTGGCCAGGAAGAGGGATTATCCTCACCTGTGCTAATTGCTGCTTTATGGCCAAGTGTGACGAAAAAACCATTAAGTACACACTATTTTTCACAACAACTTAAGAAGAAAGGGCTTTCCGAGCTAGTGAGGTTAAAATCCATTATAAAGAATCCTTAGAATGTAGTTAGGACGAGACAGCAATACACGCGCAGCTATAGTTGGAATGTGACAGCAATACATATCATTCATTCTAATTATAGCTGTGTCCCTATCAGTTGTAGCAAATTGCATAATTTGTGGTGTGCTTTCATGCACGCCATGAAAATCTTGTTTGAGTCTGCAATTTTTTACTGTAACTGGATTTACTGACCTTATATGTTACCTACCTGGTTGTGACCAGTTACTCGGATCTCGAGTGATTTATGACGATGACAGTGACATAGAGAGGGTGCGGAGGGCGTTATCAGTTAGGAGTAACATCAAGGCCCGCAAGTTCGCGAGATGCTCTGCTGAAGCGAAACTAACTCTATCCAAAACATACCAATCGTTTTACTGTGGCCTGTGGTTTCGATATACGAAACGAGCTTATCACGCCCTTCGCATGCAGTATAATAATGCCTTCCGAATGCTGTTGAGACTACCAAAGTGCCAGTGCCTCAGGAATGTTAGCGGACGAACACGAACGAACGGGTTCCACTCGATCATGAGAAAGACGTTGCATCGTTGATGGACCGTGTCAGAAAGAGTCAACAGCATGTTGAAGAAGATAGCAGATAGGTACCTACAAGTATCCCATCCTTTGTCACTGGGTGGCACAGATCAGACCCCGTATCATGGTCGACCTTATCACACGATATGTGACAGGATAGAGCGTCCGTCACTGGCTGACACCGTTCGATAGAACGAGACGACGCTCACTATCTTGTCACTTATCGCGTGATAAGGCCAAGGCCGACCATGATACGGGGTCAGGGCATTAGTAAGTATTTTAAATAGCCGTGATCTGTGTCACAGTTCTGAACGTTTTTCGTTTAATGTTTCCCTAAGTATTATCTACACTAATATTATAAAGAGGAAAGATTGGATTGTTTGTTTGTTTGTATTGAATAGGCTCCGAAACTACTGGACCGATTTGAAAAATTCATTTACCATTACCCGATGAACATAGGCTACTTTTTACCGCGGGAAACTGTTTCATTCCTACGGGAAAACGGGTAATAGGACAACGGGTAGTAAGAATTATCCGTGCGTTCCTACTAACCGTGCGAAGCCGGGCCGTGCAGCTAGTAATAAATAAGCTCTTAGTAACGTAGATAAATTACTGTAACAAACCGGATATGGACATTTTGTTGGAAATAACGTTGATTGATTCAATGTTTTTTTCTACAGCGGTGACTCCGGCAGTGCTCTAGTATCCGGTGGAGGTCAACAAATCGGACTTGTGTCCTTCCGAACCGCTGTCAGGAAAGAGGTGGTGGTCTACACGAACGTGTCTTACTACTATGACTGGATAAAAAAAGAGTCGAAACACGTGATGTGTAAACTAACAACATAACCTCTGGTAAAAACGATGACTACAGAATGGACAAATCTTATGTTACTTTTACCTGTGTTTTTAATGCCTTTGTATAATAAGTTACTCGTAAATACCCTTTACCCCAAGGCCATATAAAAGGTACCCTCCTCGTCAATGGACTTTTCACCTCACTTGCTTGGAAAACCCTTTCTAGGGTTCCGTAGTCAACGAGGAACCCTTTCGCTACTTTCGCCATAGGTATATCAATCACGCCGACAAAACAGTAGAATAAAGTCGTGTCTTTTTGTATACTTTTTTTTAAATAGATGCCATTTTTGCAATCGCCCCCTCGATTATCCTGAAAGTGGCACTTGACCATGACGAGTTTTAGGAAAAAGGCCATAACCACCATTTCGGATTATAAAATAGACATCATTTTTGGAATCTACACCCTCTATTACCCTGAGAGTGACATCGATGACGAATTTTACACAAAAAGCCATGTCCACCATTTTGGATTCCAAAATGGATAATATTTTTGCAATCTGCACCCTCGACTACCCTGAACCCTGAAAGCCCATATTACCCATGATGGATTTTAGGAAGACAGCCATGTCCGCCATTTTGGATTCCAGAATGGACATCATGTTTGGAATTTGCACCCTCGACATCCTAGAAAACGACAGCCATGACGTTTTGTTAAGAAAAGGGTCATATATCCGCCATCTTGGAATTCCAAATGAGAGTCAAGTTTACTATTATTCAGGCCTTAAAGCCTTGACTTGACACACTGGCGCGGCCTGCGGTGGCGAGCCTAAGTGTTGCCAGTTTAGACGAAATTTTAGCTTTTTGCTTCATGAAATGGGACCGAAAAATCTAAACAAAACTATAGGATCACGCGTCGGCTGGCATGCAATGCAGCCGATATCAGCCCATGTAGCGACTCCTATAAATAGTTTCCGATAAATAAGTACCTACTTACTAATAATGTAGGCGAATTTTCCAATAGTGATTGTGTCGCTCGATAGAATTTAAATAGAACTTTATTTTATAGTAAGTATAATTGTAATCGGATTGCATTACATCTTGATAAATAAATACCCTAACGAACGTAATTATTAAAACTCCGAGGAGCTTTAAGTATGGGCTTATATGTACAAGCGGTAGATACAAGGCTTTCTCTAATACTTGCGTATATGTATTGTTTTTGACTGTTCTAGTAGTTTTGCTATAAGCATAGCGATAGGCGTCGTTGGTGTTTTAAAACGCTACGAGAACTTCTTTCTGAATTTTTAAAGTAAGTAGCGTTAAGTGCTGTAGTCGCAGAATGTCTCCAAGACAAAATAAATACCTAAACCCTCCAAAAATTCTGAATTCTTTATTTATAAAGCTATTTTCTCAAGTCAATTAAGTAGATTTTGAATGTAGAACCCCAATCAATTATGTAGGTAATAAACGATCTTTAAGTTCCGTCATTACGGAAAATACTACTACTGTTACCTACTTCAGTTAATTTGAAATCGTTAATTATGGTAGTTACTTGCAAAACTCTCTTGTTTAACTTTGATTGATTATTTTTATCCAAACATCCGTGTACTATGGATCCGTACATAGTTGGAGGAGAGACTGCGACAATTGAACAGTTTCCACACTCTGTATACATGGTTTTGACATGCCTTAGCCAGTCGTGGGTTTGCGGCGCGTCAATTTTGACCCAGAACTTGGTGTTATCTACCGCACACTGTTTCAAGCGCTGTCAAGAAGATCTAGACGTGACTATATATGTTGGAAATGCGAATGTACATAAGGTAAAGTTTGGCTATTTTTGTAACACTATTGGTTAACTACTTAAGACAAAAATCAATATCTACAACATATAATTCACGGTGGCATGTGGCATATGATAATGCTACACCCAATAAAACTCTACGAATACATAATCCATACTTAATATTGTAAATGCGGAAGTGTCTGTCTGACTGTCTGTCTGTTACCTCTTCACGCTTGAACCGCTGAACCGATTGAAATGAAATTTGGTATGAAGATAGTTTGAATTTCGGGAAAGGATATAGGATAGTATTATCTAGAAAATCATCCGCTACGGAGGTGAAATGGGGGGTGAAAGTTTGTATGGAGCTACGATATGAACGAGTTCCACACGAACGGAGTCGCGGGAAGAAGCTAGTAGGATATAATATAATTCATGCAGCCAGACTGGACCTTATACAATTCTTTGGTAACCTATGTAGGGGTTAGGGGTTACCGAGCATTACTCGCGCATGTCGACGGTTGGGGGTTAGTGAACGTAGGTTACATACTTTATTTTTTATATATAAATAAATTACAGATGCAAGTAACCAGATACGTGTCCGACTACATGCTGCACCGGACATTCGACGCGACAACCTGCCGAGACGACATCGCGCTGGCTCGGACGGAGAAGGAAGTACCGCTGGGAAGGACCGTCAAGCGCGTCTCCATCGAGAGGGGGTTTCCGAGCATCACTCGCGCGCAGGTCGCCGGTTGGGGGTTAGTGGACGTAGGTTACATGACGTTTATTTTTGTTTTTCTTATGAATAACTAGCTTCTGTGTGTTCTTTCTGTTGTTGCCTTTATTTATTGAATGTACAGTCGAGGAAATTAATGTTTAGCACTTTTGGACCTTAACGTCATTCAGATAGAGTTGACATGTGCCAAACCTTAATTTTCCTCCACTATACCCTACTCTTGTAACATGATTATCTTATGTTGTGGTGCAATAAAGAATATTATTATTACTCTACCCGCGACTCCGTCCGCGTGGAATCGTTTGTATCGTAGCTCCCAGTTCACTCCCTTAAGGGATGATTTCCGGGATAAAAACTATCCTATGCCATTTCCCGGGAATAAAACTATTATCTATACCAAATTATATCTAAATCAGTTTAAGCGTGAGAGGTAACCGGTAACAGACAGACAGACATACAAATAGAGAGACGGACACGCTTTCGCATTTACAATATTAGTATGGCAGTATAGATACTACTATCGGGAATTACATGTTGTTATACATCAGGCGTCTTCGTCGCAAATGGAAAATAAGCTACGCTAGGGTAATTAATATAACGACTGCTCTCGTGCGTTCGGTCTCGACTGCTCTAAGCAGTCCGTGTATGGCGGGTCTAGAGACTCCGCAGTAAGCTCGGCCGTATTTCACCTTCCCATACGGACGGAGTTTCGTTCTCGTAGTTTTAAAATGTGAGCGTAAGATCCGCCATACACGGACTGCTTAGATCAGTCGAGACCGACCGCACAAGAGCAGTCGCCATATTAAATGAAGCCTCGACTGCTCTAAGCAGTCCGTCTATGGCGGGTCTCGACTGCTCTAAGCAGTCCGTGCATGGCGGGTCTTAACCTGTTATTGGTCCGCAGGACGCACAACGGGTAGAAAGAGGGCAACTGCAATGGCTGCCGCAGTTAATCCAGCCCGGCGGGATTTGTATCAGATTCAGACTCTCGCCCGGGATGATGTGCGTTGAAAACAGCATTCAGAATCGCCCAACGCAGTAAGTTCCCTTTGCTCTGGTCACAGAGTCTGCAACAGTATTATCGTTGCCTTTTTTAACCCCCGATGAAAAAAGAGGGGTGTTATAAGTTTAACGTGTCTGTGTATCTGTCTGTGGTATCGTAGCTACCAAACAAATGGACCAATTTTAATGCGGTTTTTTTGTGTCATAACTATATAATTTATCCCAAGTGTTTTAGCCATGTTTCATAAAAGTCTGGTCAGCAGTTTTTGAGATATTGGACTTTGAAATGATAAAGACGGGGGTTTTCAACTTTTCTGAGTTGTACTTATATCACTTACCGCCGAGGATAAGACATCCGTCACTCTCGTACACGAATAGTCGACAAAACGTGGCGGGTACCTGACTTATCCACAACGATAATCTCGATATTTTCGATCACGTCAGGGGGAAAAACGCATCAATATCGGTCCATTCGTTTTGGAGCTACGATGACACACAGATACACCGACACGTCAAACTTATAACACCCCTCTTTTTGCGTCGGGGCAAGGGCAACTTCGTGATTTACGTTCATCGCTACAAGTACATGCCGGTGCCCCAACGTTGAGTAACCGGCATGTACTTGTAGCGATGAACGTCGACGATGTTTTGGCTGAGAAAAAAGCGCCTTTTGTAAATATCAAAGGAGTGTCCCTTCTGTACTTGTACTATATCTATTCTGTGGTCGGGGGTAAAGAGGGCAATTATCAGACGCGCGCTGGTGTACATCATTATTATAATATCACATAATAGAATACGATGTACTATGCAGTACAGGCCTTTACTCAGCAGTCATCTACTTCAGTACGTCATTCCTCAACAATGTGCCAATCTCTTTAATTTTGATTGCGATTAGTATTAAATGTATGTGTTTACTCGCAAATGTGATAGAAAACATTGTGTATGACACGGACAGTAAGAATTGTACAAACTCCAGTCAACAAAGCGCGCCACCTAACTTCCTCGTTCGTAATGTTCTTACCGACCTATTTAGAATAGAATAGAATAGAATAGAATGTTTATTTGTAAAGTCATGTACATGAGATGTTTAAATTATTATACAAAAGGCTTCCATGACACCCTGTTAGGGCACACAAATGGTCTTATAAGTAACTTAATTCTATTTTCCGGGTCATGCTTCTTATTATGTGAAGAGTAATACGTGTATATAATGATTAAATAATAATTTGACAAAGCAAATTTAATTTTATGTACTTAATTCTAATTCTAATAATTTTAATGTCAAGAGTTAAGTATAGGTTATATAGTTTACTCAAATTCAATTTATTCAATATTTGAAATAACTATTATTTTTTAAAGTTCGATCAAAATTTAAATTGGAAAATTCGGAATTGGTTTCAGAAGTTATAATAACTTCGCGGTAGAGTCGCTACGAACCTTCCCTAAGGTGCAATTAGAAGATTGAAGGGATTCAAAGATACGTCGCCACTAGCGGACCCACGGTAGCTCAATCCCCCTCGTGGCGAATATTTTCTCAATTTTCCACTTTGATTGAAATTTAGGATTTCGTAAGCGGATGTTTCTGCTTAGTAAACATTTACTATTATTCTTTTCTCAAACATGCAATGAATTATTGACGTGATGTTCTTCATAATGGACCTCGAAGTGTCACGTTTCGGGCGCAGCGAGACGAGAGACGCGTAATGGCATTTCATGGCCTGCAAGATGGTCTTTTTTAATTTCCATTCCACAATTTGTGGCACAGGATCATGGTGTTAAGCCATGAAAATGAAGGTTTGATTTCATGGACTTTCTTTAATCAATTCCCTTGCATGTTTGAGAAAAGCACTATACATACCTAGGCGTTAAAAGGGGTTGCCAGCCTCAATATAACTATCCGACTTCGCTACGCTCGGCCGTCTATATGTACTCGGCCGGCAACCCCTTACTAATGTACCTACTATTGTTAATCAGTGGCGACTCAGGAGCGGCTCTAATGGTGAACAACGTGCAGCAAATCGGACTGGTTTCCTTCAGACACCCCAAAATCACCCAACTCATCATCTACACCAACGTGTCCTACTACTACGACTGGATTAAACGAAATGCACGCCAGGTCGCTTGTACACCGGACGGCTAACATTCAATGGAATTATTGTGATAAACAATGAAAGACATCAATAAAAAAGGCATTTTTATTGTAATTACACTGCAGTAAATTATGTTTTTGTATTAAGGTACCTGCGGGCACATTGCCCGTCGAGCTATGTATTTCCCCTCACTTCGTTCGGGAAAATATCCATCTCGTGGTAATATGGCTTACTTTTATATATGGCTTACGTTATATGGAGCCATGCTCTGAAATAAATGATTTTTATTTATTTTAGACCCTTGTCATACAATTTACTATTTCTCCCTACCTCGAAGCTAGAGGTCCCGGTTTCGAATCCCGGTAAGGGCATTTATTTGTGTGATGAGCTCGAATGTTTTCTATGTCATCTAGTACCCATAGTACAAACTTTGGTTTAGGACTAGGTTGATTTTGTGTACGCTAAGGCTGTCCGAATATATTTATTTATTTTAGGTATTTTATTTTATAATTATAGGAGCTATCATTTAAATTGTTTGAAAAAAGCAATGAAAGACTGCTAAAAAGTGCAATTACAGCTGCTTAAATTTTAGTTCTCGTAAGGTTATCGAGTGTCGACGACGTACCGGGAGGCGCAGCGTGGGTAGACGGACAAGGTAGACGATGACCTGGTAAAAGGTCGCGGCAGTCCGCTGGATGCGGGTGGCACAGGACCGGTCATTGTGGCACTCTTTGGGGGAGGGCAATGTCCAGCAGTGGACGTCTTTCGTCTGATTTGATGATGATGAAAATTATAGTCCCTACTATAATACTTATTGCCTATTTATTTACATTTCTTTATTGAACGAGCGAGCGAGCTTCAGAAGTTCTCCGCTTCAACTTGGGCAAAAATTATTTCGTATATCCGGCGTTTGTACGTCTATTCTCCTCTACGGTAAAACATATCTCAAATTATGAGAGCAGGTTCAATATATTTTTTTGTTGATTCTCTTTTTGGATATAAATAAAACGAAATAAGACAGCCTTGCGAGTTCTACAGGGCTGTTATTCGCTACGCGCTAATGCGGCTCACCCCGCCGGTCACCGGTCACGAAACTAGACCTCTACCTACTTACGCATCGCGGTGTGAAGATATATTTGTGGGTGAGCGTTGAGGTGAGCTTAAAACAAGTTACAGAATAAGGGGGCAGCTCACAGAGCCATTCGTTTCTAATACGATGAATCCACAAATCGAAGACGACCAGGAACGTGAACATTTCGACCATGCAGGTACTTTTATATCTGAGTGTACCTTTACATACCTTGTACGACAAGAATAAATAAAGTGCAACAACAAAGAGCAACCAACCTGCCATGTGCAATATTAATAGAAACTGGTCATCCTCAAGGTTGTCAACCCATGCAAAAACGCATAGAACATAATGACGTTTCTCCCGCACGTCTAACAAAAAAAACGATGATACGCTCCCCGTCTCTTTCTGAGTGTTCTCATTATAAAGAGACGAATAGTCTATCTCACGCAGTCTCAAGACTGACACAAGAGTGTTATTGGTACTGACGACAGAGGTTGATCTAAGCTACTATAAGTCGTTTTATGTGAGCTGCATGTACCTACATGGCGTATTTTATGCGCACCGAAATGTCCTCGATTACTTTAAATAAACAGGCCAAGACATTCGATTATTTTAGCTACGTCAGCGGATATTGGTTAGCAAGATACACGCCAAGTTGCGGTAAAACAAATTTACAAAATTATAACAATGTAAGATTAGGATTGCAGTAAAAGTTATGAACCTTACAATCATGAGTTGACGCTAGTTATAATATTCGCTCAATCTGTCGCGAATCATAATCACGATTAATGGGTACAGTCAAGTGCAAACATATGATGTATCGATTTTATTATCTAAAAATATGTACCGAAACCTAAATCCGCTTACATACTCAACAGCCTGCCCTCTGACATCAGGCAGGAAGCCAATAAAGCTATTCTTGGAAAAGAGCTGCATAGTTACCTTTTTAAAAGTATTAAGTAAATAATTATTGTACCTATAGATAGATGTAGATAATATAAATAATAGAAAAAGAAGAGAGAAGAGACTGCTCGATCCCTCAGTCAAACTGTGCTAACAGTTTTGCGGGACACTGTACTTGTTTATGTTGTATCATTTTTTTTCTCAATAAATAAATAAATAATAAGAGCAATCGTCATGGACCTTATTTATGAGTAAGTTGTATTCACTTGACTTTACGATGAGTAGCGATAGGGGTCAAATTATAGCAGCGACGTGTGTAGCACACTGGTTCTCACGGATATTTTACCAAGGTACATTAATTATTTTAAAATAATTAGGCGTAGATAACGTACTAAAATAGGCGTCTCGTTTCCTTGTGCGTACCAAAATGTATGTCACTTCGATTTGTAATTAGTAACCTACACGTGCTGGTGGAACGAGTAACGCATTGTAAGTACGTCAGGTAGATCTAAATGTCATTTTTATATGGGAAAATGATAGTTATATCGTCCTAACGCGCCTTCGAAACGTAACGTGATTACCCCTCTGTCTATCACCAGACGGCCGCGACATACTCTCGATATTTCTCGCGCTATACCTCTTGTCCTTGTTCTAATTAGAGAGAGACGGAAAGTGCGAGAAAAATCGAGAGTAAGTCGCGGCCGTCTCATGATAGACGTGCTGTACGTACACCTTTTGTTCACGAAAGTCGAAAACCATTTTGCCTTTCCTTCCAGGAGCCGACGTACGAAACTAGGAGAGCTACTAATTTAATTTCATTTTATTACTTTGCATCGATGATTCTGTATGGAATCGTGTAACCGTTAAGTATTTTCTCCAGTTCGACACTTAAACCAATGAAACTATCTTAATAGTTATATTAATCGCTCTAACTATATAATGCACATATAATGCGAATGCTCTAGGGGAGCAGCTAGCTATTTATCATATATTTTGTATCCAATGGTGTAGATGCGGGCTGAAAACAGCGATGAAAAGTTAAAATTATTTAAGCTGTCCGTTTAGCACTTGAAAGCTTATCTTGTTAACAATGGCACTGAATCCTATTGTATACGCCTACCGCAAATCATACGCAAAATAAAGCAAGTACCTACTTAACAATAAAAGTCATACAAAATACCATCTTCTCTAATTGATAACAATTCTCGGCCTCTTAATTGACACTGATTTATTTTCTGTTGTGCGTTGTTTTCTATTAATTATAGCTATATATTTATTTTTCCCGTCATTTTTTTTGTGACAATTACTTAATCTTTTTTTTATGTTATATAACATGGACCCGGGGATTCCCAATTCAACCTGGGGACCGATTTTTGACTTTCGAGCGCTCGACTCTTTCACTCGAAAACTGAATAAATTATGAAATGCTATTTTGAAATAGCGATAGAAAATTGAAAAACGAGTGGTATTGACCACTCGTATTCAATTATATTGGTAGAAAGTACGAGTCTGCCATTTTGATACTAAAAACGTATTTACTTTTGTTTGATTTTCGAACGCTCGAATGTCAAAAATCGGTCCCCTGGACCTACCCTCGCCATAAAATATAATTGAGATATGTTTTGCGAACTTGGCGGTACTCTGCCGCTCGGTTCGGATCGAGGCCGTGCGCGGGCGCAAACTGGTTCGCAACGGTACCGCGGGTCAGCCACCTTACACCCTGACACTGTCAACAGCACCCAAATAGGCAAATCACTATCATTAGGACATTATGTACGCTGTCAAAATAATAAATACGCTTGCAGACGATCCACCACGGCGGTGCAGCTTGCAGTAGGTAAGCCGCGTAGAAGATACCTACAACGAGATAAGGAGATGACTGGGCTTCGCTTACTCGCTATATCTTATTAGTTATTACTAGCAGGACCGTGTGGATACGGCTTTTGGCAATGTTCCGTCATGACCGGACAAAACGGATGTGCATCATACAACTATCACATAGCTTCTAAACTTAAGCTTTGATAAGTTGTATCGTAACATTTGAGCTTTACTGGACCATAAAGCTAAGAGTTTGTGCAGATCATATTTAACACTTCGTATTGAATTCTGTCGCTACAATTTGTAAGCATATTGCATTCTATTCAAATTAAAATAGAAACCGATGAAGATGTTCACACTCATTATAACTAATAGCTAAAATATTCCAAGGCATATACGAGTAGCTAAATTAGTCCGTTCCATTTTGTTTAAACTGCACCAGTCGTTAAAACGCATTAGAGTCACTTGAACATATAGTAAATGAAGTTATATAACACCTGCATATAATTGCAGTCCTCAATAGGAGAGTTTAAGGACAACTCATAGACTGGAACTTTACCATACCAGTATGCACTTAAAGTATATTCCTGCACAGAAGTGAAAAGAATTTCAAATAATAGTATCTACCTTTTTTATAAGATGAAAAAGCGTGTTTTTTATCTTATAAAAAAGGTAGATCCTTTTTTATAAGATAAAAAACACGCTTTTTCAAACAAATAAATCTCAGACATGCATACAAAATGTTTGATGTAGGCACTTATGCTTTTTTGTATGCAAATACTGCTGATTTCAATCTCCAGACACACTTCCTTTTACAGGTTTTTAGTACTAGCTGCCTGCCCAGTTGCGCACCCAGGCAGAGCCGCAGGAAACCTTTGGCCATCCTGAAAGTTCAGTCTATTTACTTTTATATCTCTAAATCAATTAAATATATTTTTAAATCGGATGAATGAGTAGTTCCGCAGATTTCCTACATACAAACATACAACCTCAAAACTTTTCCTCTTTACATTTAGCGAAGCCAGGTTTTCAAGCTTACAAAGCTAAACAATCGTAAACGTCTTTATTCTATTAGTAGTTAAAGTGTAGATAGATTAGTATCTCCAGCTTAATCATTTCTCGCGTGACTGTACCGGTAGAGCCACTACAGTCCGCGACTTATTTTCATTAGGGACATCGATCTCGTCGCTCCACTCGCGCGCACCGCGACAACGCCACTTCATAATTAGTCTAATATAATATACTATAATAGTCTAATAGAATACACTTGGGTTACAATGGACAAAAAGTTGTGCGTCGTCTTCGTCGCTATTATTGCTGTTGCTCATGGTAAGTAATATTTTTTTTTGCTTTAACGTTGTGGTGATATCCAGTAAATTGTACCTATACTTAATCTTATTTATTCTCGCATGCGTGCAGTAATTGAAAGTACTTGAATTTGTTTATATTTGCAAAAATAAATTGACTGCGACTGATATTTACTGGTATCTTAGATTTAGTAAAAGGACATCTTTAATAGGGACAGTCTTAATTTTCATGGAATTAATACTCATAATATGAACACATGAGAAAACGTAGCCAGCCTTATGGGCACCCTGTTGCATAGCGCCGACCTGGGGGACTACATTGTAGGCAATTTGTAAATATATCATTTTTAGTTGTAACTTTATTTATGTAGTAGTTTTTAAGTTATGTCTATTTGATTCACTTGTTTATTAAATTGGAGTTAATGTTACTTCATACATGAACATACTTTATTTTGCATGCCTAAATGCCTTGTAAGTAACATGCAAAGGCATTAATTAGTGCAGTATTTTTTGAATGATTAACGCAACGTCCTTAGGGTCGCTAAGCTTTTTTACGAGGGTCACAAGTTCTCAAGCAATATTTATTTCTCCGACATAGGTACAATATTTTTATCATATGTACATAAGGCGGCCTTAATGCCACATGACATTCTCTGACAGCCAACCTTAAGGAAAAATAGTTAGCGATATATCTAACGGACTAAAAAGGAATATTCAAGTAGATTATTCCTTTCCGATGTGTATACGCGTTACATTTAAGTACAACAGAAATAAATATAAATATTAACGTTTTATTGCAAAAATAGGTGCGCAGCAACAAGCACAAACAAATTACGACCTAAGCCGAAACAGGCTCGGCTCCGGGGGCGGTGAGTGTCACCAAACAATCGCAATGTTCTATGGTAAACATCGTCGTAGACTTGGGTGGACTGACTCCTATTGCATCGAATTAAAAAATATACCCCGTGTTCCCGGGAGGGTTCCAAATAATTTTATTCCTGAGGCCCTGAGGAGTACCTCAAAAATTACATATAAATAAAGTAAAGTAAGCTGAGTTCGGCTTCTTATTTTCATACATAGGTAAGTGGTCAAGCATGTATATGTTAATAAGAAAGTGAGCTGAACTCATCAGCTTTCTTTATACGATTTGTTTTACTCCTCAGGGATTCAGAAACATCCTCTGAAGTCTATTTGTATCCATCCCTTCCGATCCCTATTATATTTCAATCAGTTTCGCTCGCTTCCAAGCGTGTTGAGTCAACGTGTAGGAATGAGGGTGCGAAACACTGGTTTAAGGATCAATGTTTCTGAGCAAAAAAAACAAAACAAACTGAAAAAAGTCGATCCCTGACCAGTGCTTAGTTTAAGGCAGTCTGCCTCACGCATCCGCTTTGGACTCCGATCTTCGGAGACGTCAACATTGACCGTCTAAAGCTCTTTTCTAAGACGGAGATAAAAGCACTGACGTGTGTATTCGAGATCATAGTTCACTACGATGTTTACCTTAGAGTCGTATGAATCGTATGGATAGACTTTTTGATGCAGGAACAAGGTGCTGAAGGATATAAATAGATAGTGAGAAATAAAGCTTTTTCTATCTACTGTTCTCAAAACTTACGCGATGTAATTTTGGACCGTAATATCAAACAAGGGGGTCAGAATGATAACGTCATAATTGAAGCAAATACTTATTACTTTTTACTACAAATTGTTTACTGGAAACTTGAGAAGCTCGAAAGTAAACTTTTGTTCAAATAAGTTCTTAACTATTAAGGTCCCAATGTCATGTTACTAATAAAAAGACTACCCATACGATTCAATCAGCATTTTGGGAAATTCACGTCATTCACCATATGTTCTCAGTTCAAATGCATTACGTTTACTGCACCAATTCCATACCCGTAACTCATTTCATTAGTCATTATAGTCACCACATACTTTCATAGTCGATTTACTTACTCCATTGTTCGTATAAATAATAATTTTAACATCAAACATAGTAGTAGCCATTTAGCCAGCAGGGGGGGGGGGGTACACGACTTGATCTAAAATTATTTTATTTATTTATTATTTATTTAAACTTTATTGCACAAATATAAACATAAAGGTACAATTGGCGGACTTAATGCCTTAAGGCATTCTCTACCAGTCGAAACTTTAGTGATGCAGGATCCTAAATACTGAGACTCGAATGGAAACACAAATCAATTAATTACATTAATATACATACATATAAAATGCATACTCTAACCTTACTTATATGGGTTTAACGAGAAAAAAATAGTACATCCCTACTTTAAGTACCTATATGCCAATTTTTTTATTTATTTAAAAAATACTTATTCGTTAAATCCTTAGATAAGTACCTCTATACCTTCTGGCTACATATTCTGACTTATCTAAAATAATTACAAATACTCAGAAACATCCGAAAAAACAACCGCATTGTTACCAACACGTAACGAGTAAAAATAACAACAATTTGAAATGATTAAGATAAAGTAACGTATACTCCGACTAATTAATCATCTAATTACAATGGCGTCGCGAAACAAGGACATACAAACGCGTTGTCTACAATTAGGTAAACTTCTCAAGACATAAGGAAATCCTTGCCTAAACTGAGCCACGGTCGAAAGAACATCATTCAGTATCTTAACTCGGTGCACCTCGTCAGTGTATTCCCATTAATCTTTATTTCCATAATTCCATATATTTAAGATTTTTCCTGGGTTTTTCAATAGGCGCAAGCAGTCTAGGTAAGTTGCCGTTGAAAAACTAAGTATATCGAAAGTGACGCGCGTAATGTGGTGTTGTGTAAAAGCAAAGTACTGATTATTTAACTTACAATGTGGTTGAGTTAGAAGATGTTCCTAAGATAAGATTTAATTGTAACGATATTTGCATTAATATGCAATTAATTTTGACTTTATTGCACTTTTGTTATCTTAATTCACTTGTAATACGTACGTACGTAGTGTAGTGATAAATAAAATAATAGTTCATTATTAAGATCACGATAGTAATTTATTCATTTTTATTCCCGAACACTTGATAAAACACGAGATCCGCATTTCAAACAGGAAGTCCAAGCCGGTAAATTAATGTATTACTAGGTCTCTATTTCACAGTCTAAGATTACAGATCAACCAGGTCCGCGAACAGAAAAATAAGGAAAAGCCACACTGATGTTTTGCCTGGATTCACATACGGCTACCGCCGGGTTAACTTAAACAGAACTATTTGTCCACACGCTAACCAAATGCCGTCAGTTTGGACCGCAAAAGTAAAGCTCGTTAGTAAGGCAGATCAACTATAAAGAAACCGGTCAAGTGCGAGTCCGACTCGCGCACCGAGGGTTCCGTACAAACTAGCAATTAACTCAAGGTAAAGGTAAATGTCCCAATATTTGTTAAATTAATTACTTATTTTAACCCAACACAACAGAATTCAATATCAAACAACGAGTAACTTTTACACCAACACCATCAAACTACCAAGACAATTGAATCGCGATTTTTTTTGACCTGCTATTGAAATATACCCGTCCCAACTCCATTCATTCTAGAAAAATCTTAACAACGCGAATGGGGTCAGCGCCGTCTATCGGCCCCATTTGGTACTAACGTGCAAGGGCAATCAGCTTAGTATGTATGTTGGTGTTTTAGCGATTATTGTTTATCACGTGTACCGATCTCGATTATTATATTTTAATTTGAAATTAGGGTACTTCTATTACAGTCTTATAGGAATTTCAAAACAAAAAAAATACTTATAAAGTTGATTAAATTGCAAAATTAATTAGGAAATGATTTTTGTAAATTAAACAAAAAATATGCTAGATACAGAAAAAAAAACACATTTCCTGTAATATTTATGTTTATCTTAATCACAAGTAATTATTTCAAATTTTTCGCTTGAATAACTTCGGAGATAAGGGGGGGGAATGGTATTTTTTTTACATTTTCCTTCATAGATCAAAATTTTCCCCGTGTAGAAAAAAAAAACTGTTTCAAAATGTGCAACTCAAGCCCTTTCAAATGATACCCCACTTGAACCAATAGTTGATTTTTTTTTTGCCCCTTCCTCATATTCCTAAGATTTCATGGAAAATTAAAATATATATTAAAATTTTTCATTTTCCATGCACGTGGATGACTCTCATTTAAAACCATTCCAAATTTCAAATTGATACCTTAAGTAGTTCGTGAGATATTTCACTTTGTGACAGACAGACAGACTGACGGAGTCGCACCATAAGGGTGTTCCTTTAGTACCTTTTTTGGTACGGAACCCTAAAAAGGAGGGGTCATGCTAACCAAATGTACGATAGGAGGTGATGGTGATGATGGCATGATATGAAAGTGACACGATAGATGGATGAATGAAGGCCTAGGAGGTAACCAAATAAATACAAGACGTTGGCGCTCAATTGCCTTTCTAAATTTAGGGAATAATTTAACGATAATCGCAATCCCGAGTAAAACTTGAGCTATAACATTCGAAATATGACGCCTAGTGGTTAGTTAAATTCACGGGGAGTCTAGCTACTACACAAACCGCATAGCAAGGACCTATCACATAAGCTTATCTACAGATGTTAGGCGGGAGCTTGGACTGCGGTTTCCAGGAAAGGAGATCCACTTCCACTGCGAGCACCACCCTTCGAATGCTTCCACAGAACACGTTCTACCGGAGGCGGGAGTAGACGTTCCGCTTCACGTGACTCTGCTCTCACGCCCCAAACCCGGAAGCTACGAAATAAATATAGAATACGTGAGGACTACTACCACCACTGGTTTGACTAAAAGCTAATAGATCGTGATACTAAGAAACCCAGCTTACCCAGATTGCTAATACGACGTCCGGCTTTTCGTTGGTTTAAAGGAACAATTCCTCCTTCAGGCTGCGTTCCATCGACAAACTTAGTCGCTCCAACGACCACCATGAGCTGGCACATGAACAGGGCAGCTTGCGGCCTGGAATGCTCCTACAGCATCGACAATTGATCACCCCAGCGACAACCTTGGCTGGGAAATTAACTGAGCACTTGCGGCACAGAAAGGTCTTGACTCAAAAAGCAACAACAATACTGCCTTGCTTAAACGAGGACTTTCAAACGATGTCAACTCTTCAGCTTTACAATCATGAATGAATCATCCATCATCTGTTTTTTCTGACAGACTAGAACAAGAATCTTGGAAAAAATCAAATTCAAATTTTAAATAATTTAAACAAATTTCATTCTTAAAGAACTTCTAACCAGACAGAATCAGAGCAAGTAAAGCCATATACAAAATTGTATATAAGGGGAAATACACACATTTGAAAGCGACGAGTACGCCCTCCATGAGCAACCCTTGAAACCAAAGCAACACGGAATCACGGGGCCCCGTTAACGGATAGAAACACGCGCCTTGTCCGACTACCGAACTTCAGCATTGTCGCGCTAGATGGCGCGGCAATTAAACCAGCTGCCCGCGTGCTAACGTAACTCGACGAAATAAAAATTAACAAATATGGAATAGGAGACGTTAAAGCGACGTCTGCGCGTTCACGCTGCAGTAGGTAACTACTTAGCTCCAGAATTCAATCTATGTAACTATAAGTAGTACCAATGATATCGAAAGTAAACATACGCCTGTCTGAACAATATTCGCTTGACATACTGTGACACACTGTGACAGCTGAAGACTAAGGCACGGTGGCCCGCGATTGCCCGTGGCGGGCCACCGCATTAGACGAATTTAACTCGTGGGCCTATCTTTACGAAGTAATATATATATCTATGAGGTACACTTTTGTTGGACATACCGAACAATGAAAAACTTGTTTACGCCTAGATATTTAATTTATTTATATTAACATCGTGACCGGTCTAATCTCAATAAGGCCTAGTTTTCCCTCTGGGTTGGAAGGTCCGATCACCGATGCCAGTCGCTTTCGTAAAACTAGTCCCTATGCCAAATGTTGGGATCAGGTGTCAAAGCGGACCCCCGGCTCCTTTAGAGCACAACCGAGAAGAACGCTAGGAGGATGATATAAACTTTGTTGCACAAAATAGAAACTAAGTACACTAGGCTAGAAACAGCAGACTTAGTGCCATATAGCATTCTCTACCAGTCAATCCTAAAGGCTAATAAAGGAATAATTCAGATTTTTGGAATTATTGTAGGTCTGTAGACAGGAGTTCTGTAGCAAATAAGTTGTTATTTGCGTATTATAATGACTCGTATCTACTTCGCTTCGATAATTGGGTTTAAATATGTTGCAATTACGCAACGGGGTTTAAACAGGTTCCAACTAGGAAACAATACAAACCCGAATTGCCCCTTTTTGTATGGACAAGGCGACACGTTCACCTACCAGTTATCCTCTTAATCCCGAATTTAGACGCAACGCATGCTCACCTGGAATCCATTGTGTAGGTATCCACTATTTATATAGTTTCCTCTGTGCACTATTTATCCTGGCACCAGGTATGCTCGACTTAAACCTTGATAAAGTCTTGCCACGATCTTGCTGACACGGGTAATAAAAAAAAACACTCGATTTTATAATTATTACGATGTAGCTAACTACGTACCTAAACTTTGCACTCCACGCACTGTGCACGACTCCACGTCTTGCAGATATGGTTTGGATATGGTGGGTTTATATTGTATCGATTTGTTCATTATTTACAGTTATTCAATTTTATTATTAACATTAATTTAGTACCGGATGACAGCTATATAACCACAGACTAATAAGATTATAAGAGATACCAAAGAGTTTAGTTATAAGACCTATGTATAATTGTACTCAGATATGGTGAAATGCTAACGATGAAAATTTCTTACGTAGGTATGTACCTATACCTTTTATCACAATCACAATGAAAAAGTACCTATGTACTAGAACGTAGTGGTTAGGTATATATTCTCTTTGTAAAGTAACATAACCATAGGTGTACATAACATAATAAATACTAATATTCATACCATATCTCATAACTCGCCACCAGCATCAATCATCATAACACTCATCTCATCTCATAACATTAACAGGTTTCAGCCTAAGAGACATAGCGGCTTTTTTCCTAGGCGGCTACGGACAATACAACCCTGACTACCCTCACTACCAGAACCCGGGCTCGGGGCTGTACCCCAGCGGCCCTGGGTCCCCGGGGCAGTACCCAGGGAGCGGGTACCCGGGGCAGTACCCAGGGAGCGGGTACCCGGGGTACCAGAAGCCCGGGTTGCCGGGCCCGCCTGGCGCCCACGCTGGTTGCCCGCTCTGCGATTCGTCGGTGTACGGTTACTGTTCGTACAAGGAGGCGCATGATGCGTGCTGCTGTGAAAATAACGCGTGTAAGTTGAAAATTGTGGGGGAGGCCAGAAAAGGGTGATATTTCTAGGTTTTTGCATAATTCATGGCCACTTAGCAACTAGGTACGCAACATAACCCCATCATGTTTAGGATCATTAGAACCATCTCGAAGATTATGATGACTCTACAAAAAGGTACAGTTATATGTACTAGCTACTCGCGCGGCTTCTCCCGCGGTATAAAATTTCAATCCATTCAGAAAGTCCAATCTATACACTAACTAAGGATAGTTTTTTTATAGGCCTGGCGGTTCCGGAGATTAAGAACGCATGCTGCTATTGAAACAATCTAGCGAAATTGGTACTCAAACCGCAACAGTGTTGTCGTTGCCAAGTTATTTAATAGCATTCGCTGTATGGTACAAAATGATTTGCGCCTACGTAGTACCTAGTACATCTTCTTCAGCATCTTTTTACAGCTCTTGAGACGGTATTAGCCTCCATAGAGCACAACACCCATGGCCAGCCAATTTGAAAAGTATTGCGTATTCGAGGGCCTGCCGCGAAAGGAAAACGAACTTTCGTATATCTCCATCTCTGTCGCACTTGCTAGTTCGTGCTAAGATATACGAAGTTCGTTTTCGTTCTTGAAGGAAATGTAAAACGAAGTCAGTAAGCTTACCATGAGTTTGACAATGACGGCTGACGCTAACGAGTATCGAGTTTTCTATCTGTGCATCTCTATTGCACTTTGACAGTACGAGCGGGATGCACAGATACTACAAACTCGATACTCGTTAGAGTAAGCCGTCACTGTCAAACTCATGGTAAGCGTACTGTTCTTGAAGGAAATGTAAACCATACTCGTTGCAGCTTGCCATGGACAAGCACGACACACATTCTTTTATACTACGACGGTAGCAAACAAGCTTACGGCCTGCTTGGTGGTCAGCAGACACCGTAGCCTACGGACACTTGCGACTCAAAGTATCACAAGCTCGCTACCGACCCTTTAATGATTTGAAGATTCGTTGTTGACAGCAAGTGCAGATACCACGCGATAAGTGACAAGATAGAGCGTCCGTCTCGTTCCATCGAACGGTGTCAGCCAATGACAACGCTCTATCTTGTCACTTATCGTCTGATAAGGTCGACCATGATAAGAGTCAGGTCCCTCACTCTCCTCGGGAGCTCTGGCGACCTTATTCACCTACCAGGAACACAACACCAAATACCCACAAAGCAAGTAGTGGTCTCCTAAATATATCCCGTTTCTGCCGACAGACAACTACAACTGCCGCAAAGCGGACTGCAAGTACCTGTACGCCAACTCGTGCCAGGAGTACAACCTCATCTCCAGCTGTTGCTGCATTGATGTGAAGAGTGCCGCGGTGCCGGCTGTCGCTGTTGTTGGATAGTAGACCTTAAGGCTGTACGATAGGTGTAGTTTAGGTTAGGTTCAACAACTGCTGCGTTGACGCAGTGCCGCAATCCCGGCTTTCGCTGTTGTTGGCTAACTGTCCTTATTATTACGTGATAAGGTATAGTTCAGATTAAAATACGTTCAAACTTAAACGAATACAAAATACATTGCATGTTCACTTGAAGTGTAGTAAGCACTGCTGGCCAGCATCAATATCTGCCATAAAGTGAACAAAAACATCGGACTTGTCTTTACGGCCCTATAAGTAAAGTAGAGTCGAGTCAGATATTTAATGCGCGCTTTCATTGTGGTAAAGCAGCCTACACTATGGGCTATCATGGCCGCAAGATGTTAAGTACTTACCTGTCTTTCTCCCTTTAACGCATAGTTGCGTCGTGTAAGATTGGCCATATGGCCCATTGTGTGGAGGTGACTTTTATACCTCAATATACAGCCTCGGAATTATTGCAGCGCCGATACGAGTACACGACACGGGTTTTTATGAAGACGAACAATAATTAATTATCAATTAAAATCTTGCTCCTACGTTACACAATTAATTAATTATAAAAGGGCCCTGACAAAACTATAAAGCTGTCAGTAATGCCTCTTGAATGATACCTTCTGCTTTAGATAATATTATTTAAATACATAGTCCTATTTTTGTAATATTAGTTGTAAAATTGGATCAAAACTGACACGAGATATTTTGAGAACTGGATTTAAATGGTTCTCAAGTTGTAACCTTAGGTTTTAAGGAAGAGTAGGTACTAAGTATCTTAGTATTGTATTATTAATCTAGGAGAATCCAAGATGTTTAACTCGTTCGTTGCCTTCGACTAGCACGTTGCCAATTTTTGTGTGCAAAAATATAAGCGTACCAACATACGTGTTAAATCTTTTCGATCCGAAATCAGATGAAGACCCTAAAAAACTATAATTTGTTTAAAGCTTATTTTGTCTTGTGTACGGAAATAAAATTATCTCACAAAAAAGTCGAACCTGCGTTTCCGTTGATATATATATACACTAAAATGGATTTAACTAATCCTTGGATTTACCAATCTTATGCTTATGCACGGCTTCGCGCAGAGAATTTAAGCCTAAGTAATTGTAGGTATTATATTAATAAAATGAAACGAAGAAACTTGGCTTACTCATTTATGCACCTCTAAAATTAAGAGTACCATCGGTACTACGCACTGTTGTAGAAAATCCGACACTGCCGGTTATCAAAATTCAACTTTAAGTTGTTATAACAAGAGTCAAATTCGCTTGTGTTTGAGAATCTCACAAATATACCTATAGGCGTATTACCAGAGCTATCACAGTAAATACAATCACCTATTGTTACAAAATAATACACACGTTGCTAGCGAAACGCCATGTCCAGTACAAACATGAGAAATCTAACTAAGGAATAGCGGGAGGAAACATCTGAATGCTGACTTGGAAAGTCTTCAATTATATGAAACTTACATGCAATACAATTTAGCGGAATTACAATAATTATTACGTCTAATTCATCATCTCATATCGTCATCGTTATTTCAAATTCCATGCACGCCGTGACGGATTCAACTGAAACCGGCGACTTAACTAAAAGTAGCATTAGATCACTTACACGCCGCGATTATTGTTTTCGTATGTTCCCGCAATTTTGTAGCCTCGAGCTGTAGAGCAGTAGTACACGAACATCATCAATACAGATTTATCCTACTAATATTATAAATGTGAAACTTTTGATGTTTGTTACTAAACCACGCAAAAACTACTCAACGCATTTTGATGAATGATTGAATTTTGATGATGAATTTAGTATACAAATAGAGTGTAGCCACGTACACCTATAACTTATATCCATACGCAAAATAGGCGCTATTATGACGTCGAGTTGCGGAAACCCAGCCCATGGACACCTAGAGTATAGCCTGGATTAACATATAGAATACTTTTTAACCCAGTAAATTCCAACAAAAGGCAGTCAACGCGAACTTAGTCGCGGGCAAACAAAGCTCCAAACTATATTTGTGATTGATTAGATACAGCCCAAAACTGTAGTAATGGTAGTTTTCATCAAATCAGCATTCCAATGATCCGACCGCATATCACTATGCCCAACACCGAAACTACGAACTTAACTGTAGTTTTACATCGCAAGATCTATTGACTCGGAGTTTGATATTGGATATAGTGACCTAATACATAAGAATAATACATAACACTAGCACATACGAGTGAACTTTCCAGCAGTAGCTGAGCTCTAGACCATTTGAAACGAATAGCAGGGCAATTGCAATTCGAACAACAATATAACGGCATCGGGAGAATCGGCAACAGGCGGCCCTTTACTTGACTCCCTGGCTGTTTTATATGTAAAGTTTGCTGGATTGGGAAGTTGGAATTGCCTGCTAAAGTCTGAAATAATTAAGAACTGCGACTCGCGTCAATTTTGTTAGCTACTCTGTGGCCCTTGGTTGTCGACCGCTGGTGTAGGCCAATACTAGCAGAAGTGAACATTCCATTGCATTGTTATAATTTTAAAATAAATCTTGTATCGGAATGCAGTATTCCGCTGTCATTGTCACGAACATAAAAGACTAATTTCGTGAAATATTCGAGTAGCTACATTTTGTAAATGATCGCATTTCTTGTACCTATATTAGAAACATTTGGCGTAGTGGGAACATAAAGTAACCTTACATTTGCAGAAAAATACCAAGGACTTTTTAACTATGTAAAAAGCGAAACTCATTTAATTAACTCACTTAGACAAGTACAATTATTTGGTAATTTTCTGCAGAGGTATGGTCAGAAGTCCAAGTTATCTATGTCTTCTAACATGACAAGACTGAAAATAAATTGTTTTTTAATTTGCAACAGATGAACATTACGAAAAACTCGGAAAGTATCAATGTTTCACTTACTTTTGCAATTTTAAGATTTTTTAATTCATAAAAAACTAACAATAACTACGTTTGATTGTGACGTCACAAGCAAGTAATTCCTACAAATTTCATACTAACGGAGCGTTTTTGACGTTTCATAATAGGAAGCTAATTTGACTTTTGTCAAATACCGTATAGGGAGCTCACAGAGCTTTACACTCGCAGGAGTGTCCCATACAAACTAGTGAAAACAATCCTTACTCCTCCACATACAGCGACCATAGACAAGAATTCCTTCCAAATCACCTGTTCACAGAACCACAAAAAAATCAGTGTTATTGTGTAAGACCTATGAATTAAACATACAGAAGTTTATTCTTATCTCGTCTTAAAAATGGCCTCCATCTGAGTTCAAGTTTGCTTATAAAGCGACATTGTTTGGTAGTTTTGGTCAGTCGTCAATAATGCAATCAGAAGCTCCGCTTAAGAAGCAACCAAGCTGACCGCAAACCCGACAAACGACCGAAGTTTATTCATTATGGATAGATATCATGACAATTCAATTCCACGCCGTGTCATGACGTTGCCAGTACGAAAATACAACTGATTTGAAAATGCGCAGTAGTTCGTATTATAAAGATAAAAAATACTAACGAAAAACTGTTTACATGCTGCTAAATGTTTTGTAAAAGATCACGTTATATTTATTTACACTGCTACCAATTTACTAAAAAAATATATATCATATAGGCTGTTCCACTTATTTTATAAGTAATCATTTACATTGATTGATGAACAGCAAGTAGGATCGAAACAAAACGATCCGATCCGGTTAAAATAGTAACAGATGCGAATGCTACGTACGATCTTTGTATCATCCTAGGGTTCCAAATTAAATTAAGAAAAAATCTGTATGTTAGATGCTATATAAAACATGAACTGAAAACTACAGCGAACTCGATCTATGGTATTCGTTTTTGGTACTAAAACTGATGAAATCAATTAATATTCTATCCATAGCTTTATTCGGTTAGGGTTAGCCTAAGAAATAAGGCGTTTAAATGTACTTCTTAAAACAGCACGGTAACAAACGGCATATGATACGGTCCCGAAACAATAATTTGACAAAAATACATTTGTGCGATATGAAATAAACCGGCAATCTCGCTCACAGAAAATAATATGGATATTTATCTTATCTGTCGTCGATGAACTTACTACAAGAAGACTCCTAATTTCTTAAGAGTCCGCAGTAAGCTCGATTCTCCATACAAACGTAGTTACGCTCTCATTTTAAAACTATGTGTTGGATTGTAACGAAACTTTGCATGTTCAATATAATGAGGTATATCTATGTCTGAAATTAGTTTACGTAGCTTCAGATACCATAATAAAAAAAATACAGCGAATTTAAGTTTTTCATACAAAACTAGTTTTTGCTGTATTTACTTTGTTTCATAAATTGGAACCATATAAACTAATTACAGACATAGATATACCTCATGTCATTGTATATGCAAAGTTTCGTCACAATCCAAACACGTGGTTTTAAAATGAGAGCGTAACTACGTTTGTATGGGAAGGTGAAATTCGGCCGAGCTTACTGCGGCCTCTTAAGTAACCCACGTACGTCCCAAATAATAAGAATGGTGGTAAAAGCAACTCAATCCGATCACTTACAATGTTACAACATAGCTACACAATGTTTTGGCATGTATGCTCCAAAATACTTACAGTACAAACACTAAGCTTATTTCAAAAATAAGACGGTAGAACACTGGGACATGTCCGTTCATTTCTATTACTGTAGCTTTCATTTGTTTCACTGCTTACTCTTTAATAACAATATGTCGAAACTCAAGATTTTTAACGACCTTTCAATAGTTTCATGCTTATTAAAGTTGAGAGCTTAACATCACACGTTATGATTAGATACAAATTTAATGAGCTGATATTTCAACACTAAATAATTTTAATATCTCCTCCACAATTCTGCATTCGTGCTTCCTGATAACAGTGGGTGAAATGTATAAAACAAGGAAAGCTACACGTATAGAAACCCTCGCTCCGCCTCAGCGCATCCTGTAGTGGTTCTTCTCGAGCACCTGGCAGAGCTCGCCCTTGAAGTCGATCTCGATCTCGAAGTCCAAGTCGCGGTTGTTCCTCGCGTTCTGCCGCATCGAAAACGTGCCGGTTATCTCTTCCTGTTTCTTGACCTGTACACATAATGTTCCATTGTAAACTGGGCTATAGCAATAACAAGCGGGCAATGGCATGTAAGTATGGCACGTGTGATGCGGGCGGACAGTGTATGGAGGACGCCGCCCGCCCGCATCAAGAGTAGGTAAATGTATATGATGTTAAGTTAAGAATATGTGGATATTCTCACTTCTTTAAGGCTATTCTATGCGCGCATTGCGGATTTATGCTGTGCGTTTTTTTTCGCAATAGATTGGCGGCGGTGCGGCGCAGCACGAATTTACTGCATCCCATAGACTTTTATGAAACGCCGCGCACTGCGGAATAAAATCCGTGCGGAACAAACACAGCTCACTGTATCTAATTAAAAAAAATCCTTTGTAATCCCACGAGCGGATTTACCAATACAGTAATACTGTTTAGGTAGACGGAGCCAGTCACATGCGACGACAGCCGACCACAGCCGTCTACGTCCGCGAGGAGCCGACCGGCCGCAGGTACATTCAAATAATATTTGAATAATTATGAATATTAATTTTAGTATTAATTTTTATTAATATTAAATTTAACGCCTACATCAAAGCTTCAAATTCCTTTGGCAACTTGCAAAAAACGCACAGGCGCGCTCCGGCCCGGCCCGGTCGGTGAGAATCGTACATTAGAGGCCATTTGAACAGTTTACAAATATCGGCATTGCTAAGAACGTTTACTGATATCTAACATTTTAAGTTTATTGTGATAGTGAATTTTCGTACATCTTTTCAGAGCTCTCTGTCGCTCGAATATGCGAGTGTGAAAGAGATAAAAACTAACGAACTCCGCGTAACAGCTCAGAGGCCCTACCGCGAAACGAAAACGAATTTCGTTAATGTATCTCCGTCTCTGCCGCTCGAACTAGCAAGTGCAACAGAGAGGGAGATACACGAACGAAATTCGTTTTCGTTTCGCGGTAGGGCCTCCGACTTAAGATGGATGCTCACCGTCATATACTCGTCGAAATAGAAGACGGTCTGCTTCCAGTGCGTGTAGGGCGCCTCGGGCGCCGTGCTGAACCCGAGCCGCTTGTGGGACTTCGTGAACTCCACGTTGAAGAACGTCACCAGCGCCTGGATGAAGTCGTTGCGGCGGACCTGCCAACACACTGCTGTTACACTATCGGCAATAGAGTATGTCAAAGGCACGTTAAAGTCTTTGGTTAGGGTTGACAGTATTTTGTGAACTCAATTATTTTTCATTTATAATTGTCGTAATATGGGTAAAACGATAAAAAAAGAATCTTTGGTACAAACTTGTATTGCCGACTGTATATATCATCAACTACTCATTGAGACGATTCTAAAGAACCCAAACGAACGAATTCCCATGGCCACCTTCTGTCTCCATCATCGGATCAGCTCGATGGTACCATAATATTGAATTGTCATCCAAACTCTACTTATACCCAAAATCTCAGCTCTATCCGTCACCGGGAAGTGGGTTAAATTTAACTTGCAAGATTTGTCCCATTCATACTAACAATTCCCATGCACACCTTCAGTCTCCATCTTCAGATCAGCTCAATGGTACCATAATATTGAAGTGTCATCCAAACTATATAAAATAGTATAAGTATATAACCAAAATTTCAGCTCAATCGGTCACCGGGAAGTGCGTCAAATTTAACTCGCAAGATTTGTCCCAGGGCAAGTTAAATAAAAGCTTGTAAAAAGGTAATGTGAGAAAGCTGCTACATACTAATGATCAGTAAGTTCAAGCAAAAACAAGAGGAGAAACAACAATGTTTAGATGCGATGTCAGATTTTTTAGGTTAGTATGACTTATGAATGTTAATCCTTGTCGGCTGGTTATTTACATACATACATACATACAATCACGCCTTTATCCGGGTGATACGCCCATGTGGGTATAAAAGATCGACAAAATGTGATATCGCAGTGACAGGTTGCTAGCCCATCGCCCGCAACACATTTCAACCCTGTTCCTTTAGTCGGCTCTTACGACACCCACAGGAAGAAGGTGCCACCCGTAGGTGCTACTCTAGCCCGACACCACGGTGGGGGGGGGGGGCTGGTTATTTGATATAATAATATTGACGATAATGATGATACCGTTTCTAATGATTACAGATAATCTTGAAGATATCAAACCATTTTATTTCCTACTATAATTAATAATACCACATGTATATGTCACCGTAATATTACAAATGCCGTTAGATTACAATATACCTCGCGAGATTATAAACTATCGAAAGATAATGAGGCAAATTATAATCCGTCGACGTGAAACCGTCAAATTGTAAATGAGGGCTCATATTGTTAGTTTTCCGCTCTTTTATAAAAAAAATTACCTCGAAGACGAAAGCGGGAGCAAAGCTCCCGCTTCCGTTTTCTAACCTATCCGTGATCCAAGTCGGTTTTGCCACTGGGCCCCTGTTCCCTACTGTCTACGATACCGATTTGCCGCGTTTTCTCAGGTCCCGCTTTTGTTATCAAGACTCAACCTCCTCCCTCCCATACTATCGTCACAGTTGATGCTATAGCTTGAAGCAGTCAAACCAAACGTTTAGTGCCACGCACTCACACAAACACGCGTCGCATGATAAACTTAAGTGCAATTCGGGGTAATCGGGGGTACATTAGTGTGCGTAGAACTGGTTTTGAAATGGAGCGCATAGGTAAAAGGTCTTGCGACTAGTTTAGATACTGCTGAATCAGCTTATATATTTAGTATGCTTTTCTGTATGAGTTTCAAACTGAGCCTATCTTAATGCTAATAACTATACGGTTCAACTCGCGTATTAAATGCCGCTACGGGCGACATGTCGCGTGTTATTATACAATTATTAGCATTATTTCAACATGTCTCACGAAAGTTTAAATTCGATGAGCCTATCTTATTGTAAAAGTCTACATTGACTTTTAGATCTTGGATCTTAGAGTTGCGGTTTCAAATCTACATACAGGGTAAATTGTATTTGCAGGCATTTAACTGTTTTACGGGAAATAAACTATTTGATTGATTGATAAACACCAAAGGCATTTTTTTCCGCTTTGCCTTAAGGTTTGACTGGTAGAGAATGCCATATGGCATTAAGTCCGCCTTTTGTACGATAAGTTTTCTTTTGTGCAATAAAGTTTAAATCAATAAATGAAGGCATACAATGCTATTGCGTAAGTGCAATGCTATTGTATTACGTTGAATTGATAAGCTCAGTTTAAAAACCAAGCACTGTCTTAGGTCAACATTGATTTGAGTGTACAGGGCACACAGCATTTAGGGAACTGTGGCTCAAAAACTGTCATCAGTCAACCTACTGGCTAGCGGAAGACTAGATATCACAACTGTCAAAAGAACATACAAAAAAAACTCAATTTATGGATACCTCACTTTTATAGACTCGTATAACCAAGTTATTAAATAAGCTTTCATAATCTATGTTACTTACTTGCAGATGGAATTTCGACTCGAAGTTGAGATCTTCCTTCTTGACCGTGTAAAGATCTATTTCTTTCAGGAGACAGGAATTCGTTACAACCTGTAACACGTTTCAAAGGATTATCATACAGCAATCGTAGCTGACAAAAGACCTCCCCTATTCTTTTCGCCGATAGGCCTAAGATAAAACTTGACGGCGCCTGAGACGTGACAGGACCGCGAGCGGAAAATCAAATGGTGCCGGGAGGCCCCTAATGCCGTGCCGCACCGACTCAATAGCCTTGTCCTAATTTTAGGATTCTTAAGACGCCATTCGAACCAGTTTTTGTAGAGGATCTTTTGTTGGGAGCAACTCAAAGTAAAGAACATATAAACCCAAAAAAAAATTATAGAAGGCAAAGATACGTACTAATTTACTTAAAAGTATGACGTCACAGTGACTACTTGTAGTAATTGTCGTATGGATAATCAATAAATTGCTGTTTCGGTCGCGAAATACTGCGTTTAAGCCTGCATTTAGTCGTCATATAATTTTATTCCTATAAAAGCTTAAGGATTCTATTGGTAGCTTTCAATTTACTATCGGACAATAAATAAAACATAAAAAATTCTTATCTTCCAAGGTCCAACCTTTTTATGATTTTAACAATATTTTGTAATTTAAACTTTATTACAACATTTGGCAAAACTACGTTATCAATTTTAACATGAGGAAACTACCCTATTAAACGGTCCACCCATAGTTTAATTGAGCTATGTCCTAACAAGTGATAGTAAAATAAAGAAATAAATTAATTACGAAAGTTCCTTAGGGTTCTAAAAGACTGTCGTCGAACGTCAATTCGGCATTTTCGCAAGATACAATTATCACTGTGTTGTCTCATATAATCAGACACTTGTGGTTAAAATGTCAAGAACTAGACTATGTCAGAGATGTATGACTATCATCGAATCGTTACCTATTCGATAAAAATAGTGTGTATTGGCCATTCACAGTCATGTCAAGTTGTAATTTTGTTCAAGTTAACACACCCTACCAGTGACAGACTGATAACCCCAATGGGCCTCAGCCATTGGCTCGGAGACGGCCACCTAGCGGATAGAAGACATTTAGACAACGTAGACATTGACCCACCATTTTGTCTCTTCTTTCTACTGTGTTTGAAGCGCTCATAGCCTAGCGGCGCCTGCGAGTCGGAAACGACAACGCAGGTTAAGCAACGATGGCAGCAGTCAGTCTTTGGATGGGTGACCGCCTGATGTTTGAGTGGTTAATATAAATGAGCGCTTCCGTGCTTTGGAAGGCACGCTAAGCAGTTGATCCCGGCAGCTGTCTACGACAGTAGTCGTTAGGCCGAGTTAGAGGCCTTCGGGCGGCTTAAGAACTTCTAACAGTCGAGTTGACACTTGACAAAGGGGGGAACTGTCACTCGCGTCCGCAGGACCTACCGACCACAACTCTGCACGTGTCCCTGTGGGTGGTACTAAAGAGTGGCAAACTTTAAAAGGCCAAATAAATACTGTGATATTACAGAGTACAGACGTGTCCTAACCTGTTTGGCGTCGACCACGTCGACCAGTGGCTCAGAAATGGCCACCTTCCGGATAGAAGACATGTCGAAACCATAGACATCATCCCACCAGTTGATCTTCTCGTCCTTGTACTGCCGGTCCTCAATGCCGCAGATGAAGAGGGTGCATCTGTACAAATATCGAGTTTTATTGTAGGCCTTTACTACACATCGCCACAGTGGAATACACTTAAAAGTTACGGAATACGTAACTTTTTTAATTTTTATTCTAAAGCCTGACAGCAAAGGTCCCATGTTATATCGTGCAATAGGCATGATGACAGTAATTGAAAATCACTAAATTATGGTATTTTCTTAGTGAAATTTTAATCATAGAATTCGAAAAATGCTCTTATTTTTTTATTAAGTAAGAGATTATTATTTATTTTGATAAAATTAAACCGAAAAATACGGACGCTCGCCATGATATGTTAAACACCAATCAGAGCGCTTGACGTCACGTTTGTATAAACAAATACCCATACCGGCCATTACCACAGATTACAGAGAAAACTTGCGTACTGAACGAATAGTAGGACAGGGATAGAAGCATGTTATCTGTCAGATCTTCATACGTCATTGTCCCGCTTTCTCGCTCGCACGGCCGCGCAAGACTTGTAACCTTTTTAATTTATGTTCATTCAATGAGCAATCGAGCGATCTAGGTAGCAAACGTCAAAGGTCTGCGTTCTGTTTATACAAACGTGACGTCACTCGGGACGCCATGACACTGACAAGCGTTTTAGCACCAATTTGAAATTTAAAAACTAAAATGCATTTTTTTCCTACTTAACTGTTATATTCTCTTGAAAAATCTTATTCGTTGTACATAATAAATGTTTCTAAACATTATAGAACAGTTTTTCAAAATGTGTCATCATGCCTATTCTAGACGCGTCCCAATCCTACGTTACGCCATGAATAAAACAGAAACAAGTACGCATTGAGGAGTGGGGGGCGCGTCCTATGAAATTGGCGTTTTTATCACAGATATTATTTTGTACGTAATTTGTTAATTTCTATTGCAACTTCGAAATTTTTTAATTTCAATATTAGAATATGATATGATATGATATGATATGATTTATTTATCTCACAATATACAATTTCACTTAAAATTAATCACTAACAAAGGTAACAAATGTATTTAATACCAATAATAGGTTTTAATTTTTTTATTATTGTCTCAAAAAGCAAAGCTTTAAAAGACTACCCTTTTCATGTGCTGCCGTTTAAAGTGTTTCAATTACGTACTATTTTGAAGTAATAAACGTACCAAACTCTATTATATTCCTACCAAAGTTTCGTTTGGTTTGAATTTGACATTGCTGAATAATCCGCAAAATTCAATGTACGAAAATCACAGTTTTCATAAAACTCTCCATACAAAACGCCAATTTCTTAGTTCAACTCATCCTAACCTAATAGTTCAACTCATCTTTGCGCGCGGCGCCATTTGTGCGTGCGCTTCTAGTTACGCAGGTTTGATTTGTGTGGCAGTGACACGGCAGAGGCGGATTATCCCAACTGGGCATGTGCCTATGGGCGCGGATTTTTTATCGTATTTTTAATCTAAGGCCGCTAAGCGAGCGCCGGGTGAGGTGCTTGCCTAGGGCGCTGTCGACATTTTATCCGCCTCTGCACGGCGGCCGCCATTACAAGCGCACGCACGCAGCGACAATTTACACGCCATTACAAACGCAACAGATACACCTTGGGGTTAGATTTTAGGACTCAAGATGCTTTTGGGGTGAGCTTGAGCCCCTAAATGCCTTTATTACGCGTTCTCTTGTGTCCAACCTCTTCGGGTCACCGAGCCATAGTAAAATGAGAGCTCACCTGTCCGGGAACAGCATGCCATCGGGCTGCAGCCACTTGTCTCTCGCGTACAGCACAGTGTCCAGCATGCTCTCGTAGAAAAGGCAGTAGCCCATCCACTCCGAGATGATGATGTCCACCTTCTCTACCGGCAGCACAACGTCTTCCACCTGACCAGGTACAGAAACATTAATAGACATATTATAAATGCGAAAGTACACTGTTGACACTTAAACCACTTAAGCAATTTGTAAATGAAATTTAGTATGGAGAGAGTCTGAGTTCCAGAGGACATCAGATACTTTTTTTGTATGGCTTTTACCCCTTGCTGTTTTAGCAAGGTGGATTTGCCAATATCAGATTTGATGGGCAAAAAGCATATGACAAGGCATATTAACTAGCTTGCTTTACTTTTGGTATGGAAACATACATGCAATGCATGCCTAAATTTTTGTCAAAGATAAGGTAACCGTCCGAGTGCTCGACGCCGTACTAGTATATGTCATGGGCACTCTATGTCAAAGTGACATGGCTTAATTTCGAATGAAGAAGAATCCACTTAGTTTGAATATAAACCATATTGCTTTGACATAGTGTCCATGCCATATACTAGTACAGCGTCGAGCACTAAATATAACGTTTAACTTACTTATCAACATAAAAACTTCAAAATAACTGAAATCCCGCTATGGAAAACTAACTGAAACGTTTTTTTTTTTCATTAACGAGGTAGCCTATGCCACCCATAAATTCGATTCGATTGACACCCCATTCATCAAAGTATGCCTTAAATGATACTGTAGAACACGTAAATAAAAACTTAAACTGTTAAAATCAAAGCCCTTAGTCTGCCGTAGCCGGGCAAACAGGAGAGAGCTCTGCTGAGATAGGGAAGGCTGTTAAAGAATTTAGGGAAATAACTGACCTTGCCCTTGACGATCTCAATGATGTCATCGAGCCGGTTCGCCTCGACGATCTTGCGCGCGTAGTCCACGATGTTGGAACACTCCACCGCGATGACCTTGGCCGCGCCGGCCTTGGCTGCGAACATCGAGAGGATGCCCGTGCCGCAGCCTATGTCTAACACTGTCTGTAATACAGAATTTAATAAATAAATAAAATAATAAATATTTGGGAACAATTTCACACAAATCGACCTAGTCCCAAAGTAATTACAATAGCATTGCCGCAAGAGCGGATCTGGATATTTATCACGATTGCATTCAATCTTATAAAAATAACCTGTGTCGCTATCTCAACCAATCCAGGGGGGCTAGCACAACAAACGCAGCGCCGCGACGCGATTCGAGAAAAATCTACCCACCCCCTTCAAATTTGCATGGTGCAAGGGAGACAGGGGACGGTCAGTCGCGCGCGAAGCGACTTGTCGGTAAGTTGTGCTAGACGTACAGTCCAACCCAGTCCATTTGATGAGGCTCATTTGACTTGCACGAAATAAGTTATTACCTACTCCCAAGTCCACAATGTCTAAACAATTAACTAATAAATTCGAAACTATCTCTCAACTATAAAAAAAACATCAAAATTTGTTAGGCTTTAGCGATAAGGAAACACCCAATTTAAAAAAAACCGTGTTAAAAAGTGAATGATGTGTTCACCTATAATTGGGGTACATAAGTGCCTAAATACCACATACTATTAAAATGTAACTCACTATTCTTATGTGTGTGTCCCATATAAAGTACATAAATAAATAAGCAAAGCTTGTACTATGGGTACTAGACGACGATATACATACGTATATAGATAAAAATACTTAAATACATAGAAAACATCCACGACTCAGGAAAATATTATATTCATGCTCATCACACAAATAAATGCCCTTACCGGGACTCGAACCCAGGACCTCTTGCTTCAAAGGCAGGGTCACTACCAAGTAGGCTAAAGCGGTCGTCAAATTTATCGTGACAATAACCATTGATCACCTGTATTGATACTGTATTGCATTCATAGTACAATATCAATCTTTTGACAAGTTGGTATAAATATGATCTATACACGTCATAGATAAGTAAGTAATTCTTGTAAGTCAATTATTTGATTTAATCCAAACTTCTTTTTTTGGTGTTTGTGTCTTGGTATTAATGCAAAAAGTTGCCGTGTGTAAGTAAATTACTACTCTCTTTATTAAAATAATAGGGCATAAAGGCATCTCTTAGATCATAGCATTGAACCCTATCACATAGACTCTATGTGATAGGGTTCAATTGTCATAGAGGTAAAATTCAAAATTATGGTGATAATACATGACTTATTGATAAACACACAAATGTGTCATTACAATAATTAAAAATAAATACAAACCACTTAAAATAATATTTATAAAACCAAAAGGAAGTTAAGTAGTTAGTAGACTCTATTCTCTCTATTATGGACCAGCCGAGCTAGCTAGCATGATTGCGCTTATGAGTAGGCACTACTCATAGAGAATATTCTAACTAGCCCAAACTCAATGGGGTTACATTGGTTAAGTACTGAATTACCATGGCCACTTTCTGTCTCCATCATCAGATCAGCTTAATGGCACCATAATATCGAATTGTCATCCAAACTATACCTTTACCCAAAATTTCAGCTCAATCGGATAATGACAAGTGACTGAAAAAACCGGCTAAGTGCGAGTCAGACTCGCACATGTAGGATTCCGTACCACTATCTATAAAAACGGCAAAAAATCACATATACTTTATGGCCCCCTTACTTAAATATTTAATTCATCGTTTTTAGTATGTGTAGTTGTTATAGCAGATCATCTGTGAAAATTTCAACTGTCTAACTATCACGGTTCATGCCTGACAGCCTGGTGACAGATGGATGGACAGCAAAATCTTAGTAATAGGGCCCATTTTTACCCTTTGGGTATGGAACAAAAAAAAGGAAAAATTTTGACAGACAACTTGCATACATATGAACAGCGCAAGCTATATAAAAGCTTGTAAAAAAACAGTTAAATAATCTTCGTGGAGGCATGGCAACAAGCAACTAAATTAGTTGAGTGATAAGCTACCTGGTGAGCAATTAGTTACATAGGATGAAAGAGACTTGTGAGGTGCAGTGATTTGGTTAACCGATTGTTCCGGCAAAGTCATACACAAAATCTACCCAGTTTTCCAGATCCAAACAATTAGAACGAGTATACTCATCTACCGGATCTGAGAGCACATCGCACAAGACGAGTTAAAACTCATCATCCGGAATGAAAGGGTTAAACATTTGTACTTCATTTCTCTTTTTCTTCAAAGAATCTGCGAGGAACTATATGTCTACTGACTGACTCTTCAAGCAAATATCAGAAAAAATAATTACATGAACTCCAATTGTTCAATTTCAAGCCCAATAAACTGGATCTGAATTACATGAATTGATAAGATAGGTAGCATACACACTTCAAAATAATTGAATTTGAAGAATTATGTGTATATATTTTAAGGTTATGGAACACAATCATAATTTTCTTTTTTCGTGGATCTATACGTAGTATCGCATGTCGAGCCAATCCTCGAGTCTCTACTGTGATACAGTGAAGTAATGTAACAGATTAAACTTACTTTTCCCTTGAACAAGTGCTTATTGTGGTACATAGCATTCCTATACGTAAGTGTGCGAACTTCGTCCTTCAACATTTCCTCGTGAATGCCGAAATGGGCATACGAGTCGAAATAGTAGTCCCTTGAAGTCATTTCTTCCGCCGTAACATTCTTGTCGGGTCCTAAAACGAAATATTACATACACTTAGTCCTCGACAAAGAAACACGTTTTTGCTAAAAGTACCATAAAACAAGCATGGTGTTCCCGCCGAGACACTCACCATTCTCCACTACGGGCGTAGACGCTGCCGAGGCCCCATCTTGAGCGACATCCATGCTTTCCATTTCAAACGAACACAAGTGGAAAAAGCCGAAAATCTAATTATAACCTAGCTTTGTACGTGATATACGCCGAATCGATAATTTGCAGACGAAAGCAGATTGACCCTTATTCTGAATATATTTTCTCACTCCAATCTCTTATTACTAGCTAAAGGAACCTTAAAAGTGAAAATTTGACGAAATTAATCACTTTGTCACTGATTTACAAAAAAATGCTGGAAGACCAAGCCCACCAAGCATTTCTTTTTCAATTTCGATGTAGTGTTTTTTTTAAATTCTGGATTCTCATCTCTCACATTATAATACGTATGGCAACATTCTAAGAAACCAGAACAACAAATTCGACCATGAATGGGTGGATTAGATACATTTAAAGAAATATGCCCAAATTATATAATAAATATGGCATATAATTTTTTTATTTATTTCTTGCACATTACATTTATATGCTTACAGTAAAGTACCAGGGCGCCTACAATGTTAGGACTTAATTTAAAACTGTGTTTAATAATGTTTTCGCATATGACATAATATGATTAATTACTGATTAACTATAGCGTTCTCTAAACACATCAATGTGTCACAACGAATGTTTCCTGTCTCTTTCCACCTTATAGCTGCGTCATCAATCATCTCGCTCCACCTTATGGACAATATACATTACGAGATTTGTCAGCCCCAATTCATCAAAATCTGACTAATTGCTTGGGCAATCACATTAAGTGATTTGTCAGCCCCAATTTATCAGAATCTGACTAATTGCTATAGTCTGGATGCATGTTCTGGGCCATCCACATTAAGTGATTTGTCAGCCCCAATTCATCAGAATCTGACTAATTGCTATAGTGTGGATACTGTGGATGCATGTTCCAACCGTCAAGCTAGTTGTACGGACTAATTGCATGATCTGCCAAGTTTCTTTTTCTCACAAATTTCATACAAATAAAATTAAAGGATAATTAAAAAATATATGCTAAAGAATATTGTACTAATATTTTACCCTGTAATTTTGTATTTTTTTTAAACCGGTGTTTTGCAACTACAATTTCATTCAGTGTGGCCAGTTACAGTAAGAAAGCGAAAATTGCCGCATTCAAACGGTCCTGCGAAGCGGACTGCAAGATTGTTACTAACCGATGAGATAGGGCGAGACAGCACGTCGATCATGAGGTGGCCATGACATACTCTCGATTTTTGTGTGCTGCACGGCTATTACGCGACGGCGCGCGAGCTCTCTCAATTTTTCTCGCACGATCCGTCTCTCTCTTATTAGAACACTTAGAACAAGAGGTATAGTGCGAGAAAATCGAGAGTATGTCGCTGCCGTCCCATTTCAGACGTGCTGTATTGCCCTATCTCATCGGTTAGTAACAATCTTGCAGTCCGCTTCGCAGGACCGTTTGAATGCAGCAATTTTCGCTTTCCTAATGCCGCGTTTATACGCTTGCGATGGCTTGGCGCGTGAGCAGGACGCAGCTATGTAAATGAATGAGATGGATCGGATTATAGCCCTCTCCCTCTAACGCATAGCTGCGTCCTGCTCACGCGCCAAGCCATCGCAAGCGTATAAACGCGGCATAATGTTAACTGGCCACACTGAATGAAATTGTAGCAAAGAGAATATAACCACTACGTTTAGTGATTATTTTCTCTTTGGACTGTTGTTACGTCTACACCCAATTCTGACTTCGACATGTTGTACTGACAAATTGGGGTAAAATGTGGATGGCCCATGGAGAAAGAAACTAGTGATGTACCCCGTCCTGAATAGCACGTCAACCCTTCGATTACACTTCGATATAATCGACTAAAAACATTCGTTATAATGGTAGCTTAATATTTTATTAATAAAATTTTTTATCTCTCGACTCTATTTATAAACATATTTTCATTAATATTAATACAATTGTAATAGACTCCGCTCCGCGCACATTGTCTAAATCTTAGTTATAATTATTATGCATTAATCAACATAAAAGCGACAAAGATCGACTGACTCAGTGTTAAAATTGTAATCAATATAATTTGTATATTAATCATATACCAATGATCTTTTTATCTACTCAGCAGAAAATGTGCTAGAGTACTTAACGTTATGATGATAAGACAATTTAAGATTTCCATAGTAATTATCTAAGTAGCAACTAATCTATTTTATCACTTTCATAATCTTTCATGAATGTTTAAAAAAACCTTATCATTTGCTCGCACGTTCGAATAGTATTTGTACAAGAAGCGTGTTATTTAACAGTACCGGCATTTAAGTGACCGGACGCGCACGCGTTCGTACGAAACTGGTTTCAAAGTAGAAACTCGATGGTTAAAATACAAAATTAAAATATTAATGCGTGGTGGAGTTTGTTTCTTAACTCAAAGTGATTAATTTATCAGCAAAGGATTAATATATATTAGGTAAGAAGGTATTTAAATATGTTGTTAACACACTTGAAAATGTAATTCTATCCACATTAAAATGAATGAATTAATTATTTTAAAATATTTTGTTAAATTTAACTAACTAATACACGTTTCTTAAATCTCGGCACAGTAAAGTACAAAAATATTTACCGAAACCTTTAGGTATGAATAATGTGAGTGAGTTGCAAAGAGCCATATTTTTACACTTGACTACAAAGATAGTAAAAGTGAAGGCTTTACATATTGTAGTAATAATATTAAGTACCAATTTTATCAAAATAGTTAAAAGTTTTAGATTACCCGAGGTTAAAATACAACATTCATGTAAAAAAACTCTTCCTATACCTAGACATATCGAGGAGCGAGTGTTTAATCAAATAAATAATCATTATTTTACTACACAGCACATTTATTTAATTAATTAATATTTTATTACACAGGACTCCAAAGTAGGTAAGATACAACACAAATACGGGGATACAACGGGTTCTATCCTGGCTACAATGAGGTTTTGGAAGCTCGTGTACGAAATACTGTTTGGTATTGAATTTCACTACATCTAACTAAGTAGGTACCAGCTTTTACGTGAAGAAAACTTTGTAAGAAAACCTGAACATATCTGGAAGGAAAAAAAATTAAAAGGTGTATGTGAAGTCTCCAAATCGCTACGTGCTGTGTCTCGGGCTGTTATTCGCTACGCGCTAATGCGGCTCACCGCGCCGGTCACCCGTCACGAAACTCTACCTATGACTAGTTACTACTCGTCGCGGTGTCAAAATATATTTGTGGGTGAGCGTTGAGGTGAGCAGAAGTGGGCTGTAACAATATAAGCTGATGAAAAAAAAACAGAAATCATATGTCATAAAACATATGCGTAACATAGTAGAGCCAATAAAATCTTTGTACTTTGAATGATTGTATGTTATTTGAGATTAATTAAATAAATCTTTCAATATAATACCATATGGTCTTATATAACTGTCGTATATACTGTTTCGGATAATGTATTTACGTATTTACAGAACGTAGTATTCGTTGTAAGTTCGCGTAATATATAGAGTTTCGTTAGGTACTCATATAAGTAACATATAGATATAGATACGAACTTGCAACGAATACTACGTTCTGTAAATATGAAAATACATTATCCGAAACAGTATAAGTACACGACAGTTATATTTTATATCATAACATAAACAAACTCAGGCCTGTATTCCCAAAAAGGATAGAAGTCAGCAAAATGCATTTGTTTCCATTTATATACATAGGTCATGTCAAAGTATATTTATATCGCTTTAATGCATAAGAATGTGCGTATTTAATCAATTTAATTAGATATTAAAAGAGTTAAACGGCAAAACAAAAGTGCTTTGTAAAATAAAGATAATTTAAAATAATTTACCTTCGAGGAAAACTATATAAAACCTGTTCTACATGTACCATTACGTTCGAAACCAAAATGGCACAGCTTCAAAACCAACGACCACTTCAAAAAGTTTTTTTTTTCATTACGGAAAACAAGAAGGAAAGTTATTACGTGTAAATCGAATGCTAAGTTTAAATTATTGAATATGGCACTTAGTTGCATAAAAAAATATAAGTTCGTAATCTTTCCAAGAAGGATAAGATTTGGTTTGATTCAATCAGACTTCTACCTAATGCAATTTCGCATGTTGTGCATAACGCAAAATACCTTTAAGATTTTTTATGCATTTTTAGTGCATGACATACGGAATTTAAATAAAACGACGTGTTTGAAATTATTTCTTTCGGTTAAGGACAGTAACCAACCGTGAATAAACACAAAGGAGCAAGCATGACTGATAAAAAAAAACAAAACAAACGTGACGCAATCATCCACTGAATGGAAGCCAGCGTCTACCTTGTTCTGTGTAGCTAAAAAATAATAGGGCACACGGCTCTTTTCTTGTGCAAATCACTCTATAAAGAAACTACATAGTTATGATCTCGCACCAAGAAAACATTAATAAACACGTGTTGGTCTGGCAAATATACGCAAATAAATACATGAATTCCTATGAACGATCCCTAAAATAAATAGAAGTCATTCCAAACATAATACGTAAAACGATTCACGAGTAACACGAGTTAGAATAATGTACTAGGTTGTAGGATTACTGGCGCCAGTTAAGTGGATTTGCTGACATCTCTTAACTGCGCGGTACAAATTTATCCAAGTCGGCGGATAAACCTGAAATTTACATAGATAGGTACAAACTCCTGCCCACGGATAGAATGCAGCGTCGCTATCACCGGTAGAGATAACTTTGTAACTCACCAACGTAGATATAGTGTAGGTAGATGGTATGCTACAATATTTAGCGTTCGAGGACAACCAGAACTCACCTGGCATACTTAGTATTTAGGCTCACTATTTCTTGGTACATTCACTTCACACGGTTAAGAACTCTGTCAAATATATGACTCCGGCATTGAAATGCACAATGCCCCTAAACGTAACAGCTGGTTATGTAAAGAATTATAAAGCATGAAAGAATTATACAAAATGTAGCCTAATTTTGGGCAGATCATGGAGTTGGTAAATACTTATTTGTTATACAAGGGTGCAAAGTTGTATTTTACCCGCGAGTGTTTCAACACACGAGAAGTAAAATACATTTGCACCCGTGTGTAACACAAAACTTTTCACCTCACTGTATCGAGGAATTTCACACTCACGGCAGTAACATGCAAAACCACTTTAGTTAATTTAAAAAATAATACCTTTTATTTTTTTTCAGTAATAATAACCGTGAGTAATATCAAGTACAATCTTGATCAAGTGCGAGTCGGATTTCAGTTTTCCCATACATTTTGAGACCCAGCGCCTGATAAATAAAGGCAACAAGCAATTCTTTAAAAGTTCTTATATATTTATTTTATTCCGTTTTTTTAGTATTTGTTGTTATAGCCGCAACATAAATACATCATCTGTGCAAAATTTGTATTACGCCTAATGTAATTTATATTTGGCCAAATATCGCATGACTACCTACACAAGAGCGCAGGTGTAAAAAGGTCTTAAGAAACTCTAGTTGAGATACTGTTTTAGCTAATATTTATATACTGTGTATGATGTGATTATCACGCATATTGTGTTATGTCGACATATTCGTAATATGGTAAAACATAGTCTGCGTCTTATCTGTTTAATGAACTCTCTAATTGCTAGATTTCTGTAGTAATACCTTATCACATAAGTATACTAATTATGATTATTTATACTTATGGACTTGATCTAAGGAAACTAGAACTGAGAATAGGTACCTATAGTATACAATACCTACAGTACAAATACTCCGTATCGCACAAATAGAGCAGTTACAAAAGAAAACGCATAGCATAATTAGAGAGTATACATAGAATAATTATGAATAAATAAACCTATCATTTACTTCCACATGTAACTTGCATTGATTCAATAAGTTCATGCTTTATATTATAAACTGAATAAGGAAAATGGCACGAAAAACATGGTTTAGTTATTAAACGTAGGTACTTCACATAAAAAAACATGTATTATCAAGTAATCACATCACGATTTGTTCCTTGAATCAAGAACGACAATAAGACCCTAATCAGTGTAAATAATAATAACCGTGATAGGCCTATTAGCTATCTGCTAACATGGTTTCACCGTACGGAACTTCAAGGAAGAAAACGTAAAACATGATATTTAATAGCCTGTTTTGGAATGTTATAAAACTGATATATTTTGTAGTTTTTAATCTGGTGTAGGTATAACTTACTTTATTTGCCCTGTCTATTTCTAAAATTATAATCTATATGCATATAGTAGGGAAGCTCTCTATGCTAAGTGAGTTTTTACCCTAGTGTCGTGGGGACCTATTCAATTGTGAAGATTAGATGGTAGAAAGAAAAAAATGGTACCTATGGTGTATCATTTTATAAGTGGGGATGGTGAAGGTACTCAACAGGATACTTTACATCCCACCATAACCTTAAAAACTACCGCGCTCGATTAAATTCCAAAATCTCCTGGGCTGCTCTTGGGTACTAACTATTATATATTTAAATATTTCTCTGGCGCAATTGGCATGAAGTCAGCCCAAAAATTGCCCAGTGATTTCTGCGTAAGTTGGACAGTTGCACAATTGGATAATAATTTTTAGAGGCTATGGTGGGCAGGTATTTCATGTTTCGGGGGTATCGTGCTGATGCTCGCGATCCCACTGCACACTAAGTGCATTTGCATTTTGCAGTGCACTCAACAACAATTTTTTTTTAACTATTATTATTTTCTCTACACTACTGTATATCGATCGAGGAAGGATATCGAGGAAAAGTTAGTTGCCGATGTTTAAGACGGTATCATCTTAAGAACGCGTTTTTAGTTAAGTATTTTCTTGCCACGCTTTGAATTTACAATATTTGGATGTTTGCTCAATCCCAGCAAAACGGCTAAACGGATTAAGATGAATTTTGGTTTACAAACAGGTACATAGTGTATAGCCCGGATTAACATATAAAGAATACTTCTTATCCCGGGAATCATCCCCTAAAGGGGCGAATATTTGTCTGGAGCAACGACATAAACGAGTTCCACGCGGACGAAGTCGCGGGCAGAAGCTAGTCTCAAATATTATTAGGTCTGGGAAAAAGACTTTTCTTATACATATTGTGACTTTTTATTTATTTATTTAAACTGTATTGCACGGATAAAAAGAACAAATGGTGGACTTAATGCCTTAAGACATTCTCTACCAGTCAACGGCAATTAATGGTGAATTATAAGTCAAAAACGTATTTATATTATCCAAACTTATATATATCTTTCGAAATCTTCGCCATGTGGACTTGCTGTCGAATGGCAGGAGCAAGATGGGACATAAGACCCAAAAATTGCTATGTGGCTTTACACATCGGTAGTGAGGCCGGTAATCACATACGCCTCCGCGGTCTGGTGTAACAAAGCCAACCAAAAGACAGCCATCACAAAGTTAAGCAGTTTACAGCGTACAGCTTGCTTAACAGCAACAGAAGCTTTATGCTCAACACCGGGGGCAGCCTTGGATGCACTGCTCGACCTAACGCCACTCCACCTGCACGTGCAAAAGGAGGCGAAACAGTGCATCTACAGGATATGCACACTAACAAGGCCAAAATGGCGCTCTCAAGCGCTTATCAAACTGGAGGCCCTTGTTTTCGATAACAAAAAACTAAACATGCCCACCGACGATACCTATGTGGAATGCGAATTTACAAAACGGTATACAGTGGAAATACCTCCAAGAGACAAATGGTTAAATGACCAAATGGACTTCAAGGAGGGAAGCCACGTTTGGTATACAGATGGATCCAAAAAAGGTGATGATGTTGGATGCGGTATCTATGGTGAGAGGCCAAAGCTCAAAGCTAGCGTCAGCATGGGGAAAGAGGCCTCAATCTATCAGGCTGAACTCTTCGCAATAAACAAATGCGTGGAGATCAATCTCGATAGAAACCTAAGAAACCAACACATCTACATCAACTCAGACAGCCAAGCTGCTCTGCTGGCACTAGAATCCCTAGAGTCCTACTCTAAACTAGTCCAGAACTGTAAAAACAACTTAAACGCCCTGGCTAATACCAACAAAGTTATACTTAGATGGGTACCAGGACATTCGGACATAGTAGGAAATGAAAAAGCTGATGAACTTGCAAGGAAGGGCGCAGACATAACCCTGGTCGGCCCAGAACCGTTCTGTGGCATCACAAAACGGAAAGCTTATTCCCTACTAAATAACACAGAAAAATCAGAGGCAATAAAGCTGTGGAAGTTCGCCAAAGGACAAAAACATGCTAAAGCCTTAATCAAAGGGTACAATAATAAACTGTCCAAAGAGCTACTACAACTGAAAAGGTACAAAACCTGCGCAGTGACGAGAATTCTGACAGGACATGGCAAATTGAACAAGCACCTGGTTCAAATGGGTATGAAACAGGACGCAACTTGCAGGTTCTGCCAGGAGACAGAGGAAACAGCAATGCATATCCTATGCTCCTGCGGAACACTCATGCACAAAAGAAGTATCTACCTAGGGCGGCACATCGTGCACCCGGAAGAGGTACAACACATCACCGCCCAAAGAATCTGGAATTTCCTAGAGGCAACGGGACTTGATGGTGAAATCTAAACAAAGGGCTGTCACAATAGATCACTTGCTGGTCGAAGCGGCATACAAAGGCCCACAATACTACAATAATAAAAATAAGTCAAAAACGTATTTATATTATCTAAACTTATATATGTCCTTCGAAATCTTCGACATGTTGCAGATATAAATATTTTAAAAACAGTTTATTTTGCTTTAGTCCAATCAGTCCTATCCTACTGTATTAGTTCTTGGGGTGGAGCACACAAATCCCATATGTTAAAATTAGAGCGGGCCCAAAGAGCTATTCTGAAAGTCAGCTCCTTCCTACCCTTTACATATCCCACTACTGATCTGACACACTCTACAAGATCTTTAATGTCCTTTCAGTTCGCAAACTTTTTCTTCTCCATATCTTACAAAAACAGCACTCGTATTTGTCATTTGACCCCTCAAAAATATTAAACAGACGTCGCATGGATCATGTTTGCCCCACAAAGAAATTTAACACATGTTTTGCTCACCGTTTCTTCTGTTTCCTTGGAGGTTTCCTTTACAAACAAGTTAATGCAGAATTTTCTATTGACTCCCTCACAAAAACAGCCTGTAAAAGGTGCATTATGAACTGGCTTCTTACCTTAAAGTAACAAACACACACACACATACCCACCCACACCCACACACACACACACACACACACACACACACACACACACACACACACACACACACACACACACACACACACACACACACGCACACGCACGCGCACGCGCCCGCGCACGCACGCACGCACGCACGCACGCAAGCACGCACGCTTGCACGCACGCACGCACGCACGCACGCACGCACGCACGCACGCACGCACGCACGCACGCATGCACGCACGCACGCACGCACGCACGCACGCACGCACGCACACGCACACGCACACGCACACGCACACGCACACACAGACACACTGGCATTAGATTAGATAAATAGTGTATAAGCTGAATAGTTTTTAGTTTTTATGAATAAATTGTTTTAATACTTATCTACTACCTAGTTGCAAACTCCATTTCAAAATAAAGAATAAAAGTGACTGCACTGTTACTTCCATTGCTATATACATCTGAGGTTTTGAGACCTGGCGACCTGACAGACAGGTTCAACCTAGTTCGGGCACCAGTCTCCACCGCACAAGTTATGCACTTATTGTATTTTATTTACTTTAAGAAAACTAATGTACCTACACAATGTATACTTTGTGGTGGAGTCAATAAATACTTTTTTCTTTTTTTTCATTATTATATAAATTTATTTAATCGTATGGCATACATAATTTTGGTGTTAATGTACTTGTGTGAATTTTTATATTCTAATTAAATATTTAAAAGATTTTTTTAATTTACAATATATAAATAAACAACAAAATACTGCATAGTTTCAATATAAATTAAAGCTAGCTTAATCACGAATATTTTTATACAAATGTTAAGGAGGTGACCTAAGTATTTGTATAAGCTAATATGCTACTATGAAATAATTCCATTCAACAAGAACTAATACATTCCAAGAAACCAAAGAACTCGTATAGGTACAGTAAATGTTAATTGAAGGGTAGTAAATAATAAACGGGAATTTACCATACGTCCACGTAAATACTTACAGCTTACCTTATGATTGAAATCAAACTCGCAAAACATAATAGCTTATAATCATTAAGGTTATAAATTATATATATACTAGTTTCTGTCCGCGTGGAACTCGTTTATATCGCAGCTCCTTATAAATTTTTACCCCCCCCCCCCCATTTCACCCCCTTAGGGGATGATTTCGGGGATAAAAACTATCCTTTGTCACTCTCTTTTCCTTCTACTATCTCCACTTGAAAAATCACGTATATTCGTCGCTCCGTTTTGCCAAGACAGATACTTAAATAGGGTTCCGTAACAATAAAGGTAAAAAAGAACCCTTATCTCTCTCCTCCGTCCATCTGTCTGTCTGTCACAAAGTGAAATATGTCACGAACTACTTAAGCTAACATTTTGATTTCCTATGAATATGAGGAAGGGGTAAAAAAATATTAAACTATTAGGTCAAGTGGGGTACAATTTGAAAGGCCTTGAGTTGTACTTTTTGAAACAGTTTTTCTTTTTTTCCTACATTTGTAAAATTTTGATCTATGAAGGAAAATGTAAAAAAAAAACCAGTCCATCCCCCTTATCTCCGAACTTATTTCTTTGACAACAGATGTTAGAAGTCATCGAAGTCATCAGTGATGTCAGAAAGCTTACTTTGAATATAATTGAGTATTCACAGCTAAAAAGGATGATTGTCTAATATTTCTGTAAACTATGTCTTAAAATTTTTTGCAGAGTTCACATGATAGACATAGGTATTGATTAAACTGGCTAGTTTGCTTGGAATTAACTAGTAATTTATTTCCTTAGTAAAATATTGTAATAAAAATTTAAAATTAAAAAAACTGTTCATCATCAGGTAAACAATCATATAGTCAACAATCATATTATTTGAAAATCAGACCTTATTGTTTCTTAATCTAGTCAGAACGGCGTTTCAAAGCACGCGATAATTTCTAATGCACCCCCTAAAATACGGGCTATGATAAAATTACCAAACGTTTATAAGGAAGTATCGTGTAAAGTAGCCATGTCCTTATTTATTATATGTATTATGTGTTGACACAAGTGCCCGATATACAACACATGTGTGATACGAATTGTCTGGCCGGTTCTAATAAAGAGATAAGAATTGATAAAATTGTATATAAACATTATGCATGACTACTATAAATACTTGATTATCTGCACATTGAAAATTGACAAAGTAGTACAAAGTTACAGTGAAGTTTTCATTACTGGATAGGATATACCATCTCGTGGTAATATGGCTTATTTTAGACCCTTGTCATACAATCTATTATTCTGAGTCTTCGGTGTTTTCTATCTATTTAAGTGTTTATAACAATTATAACTATTAAATATGTCATCGTTGAGCTCACTATGGGACTAGGTCGTTTTGTGTGATATTGTCCCCTAATATATGATTATTTATTGTGTGAGCATACTTAGCTAATAACTCGCTTTTTAACCGACTTCAAAAAATAGTAGGAGGTTCTCAACTCAGTTGTATTTGTTTATAATTCTTCGGGATTCGTTTTTTTTTGTAAACTATTCAGTTGGATGATGGGATCCACGAGGAATTGAGGGAGCTCCTCAATTATATAAGGCACGCGTGTACCTAGTGATTTTGGTATTTTTTTACAAGCTTTTATTTAACTTGCCCTGTCAGTATCTGACAAATCTTTCAAGTTAAATTTGATCCACTTCCCGGTTTCCGATTGAGTTGAAATTTTGCACGAATATGCAAATCGCGTGACAATGCAATATTCTGATGACGTGGAGCTGATCTGATGATGAAGCTGGAAGGTGGCCATAGGAACTCCGTGTTAGTGTGGGACAAATCTTGCAAGTTAAATTTGATCCACTTCCTGGTTTCCGATTGAGTTGAAATTTTGCACGAATATGTAAATCGCGTGAGAATGCAATATTCTGATGACCTGGAGCTGATCTGATGATGGAGCTGGAAGGTGGCCATAGGTACTCCGTGTTAGTATGGGACAAATATCGCAAGTTAAATTTGACCAGCTTCCCGATGACCGATTGAGCTGAAATTTTGGGTACAAGTATAACTTGGATGACAATTCAATATTATGGTACCATCAAGCTGTTCTGATGATGGAGACAGAAGGTGGCCATGGGAATTCAGTACCACCTTAACCGACGTAACTCCGTTGAGTTTGGGCTCGTTAGAATCGTCTCAATGAGTAGTTGATGATGGTGTACAGAAAAGTACAGTCGGCAATAAAAGCTTTTACCAAAAATTAATTTCTATTATAACGCGTGTATTTACATCCGGAAATCATAAATTTGGTGGAGTGGAATTGATCATGAACACCACATTACAAAATGTAGTGAAATTTCAATATTGATCGTAGTCACACGGATTGTCATTGCGACAAGGGTAGTTGTCATTTCAAATTATTAGTTTCTGAGTTCTAGTTGACATTGGTAGGTAAGGTATAGATATCCGACATTCTAATGGACAGCTACATGTTTACTAAACGAATTGGGAGATTATCTCCAATAAATAAGATGCACCGTTTATTTTAGGAGCGCACTTAAATTGCAGACTAACAAAGTCACGGGCAACAGTTCGCTGATCTAAATCTGTAAATAGCGCATCGTAACGTAAGGACATTCCAGGGAGACGGAACTAGGTAGGTAAACCATAAAGTCGGTCCAATTTACAAAGCGGACACAATTAGAGTAATGGACGTTGGGCACTTTGACTGACACGAAAGTAACTGTGAGACCTCCATTCATTGCCGTAAGTGGCAGATTGAAAGAATTTATTAGATTTGATTTGGGAGTTCCCATATAAGATTAGGGTTCATTATTATTATTACTTGATATTTCTTGCCTTTTGTTTCCAAGTTGAAATAAAAGTTAATGTGTATATATACATATATAATATATAGAGTTGCAATTATATGTGAATACGTCTACATTTCTGAGTGGAATAAGAATCGTTTAAGTTATCCATTCACCAGTTCACCCTGTTAAACGCGATTGAACTTTAGTTTAGGTGCTACTTAACAATAGAAATTAGTTTTGACCAAATTATCATAAAGTCTGATGATAATAACGCTCACATCTTTACTCGTTTCAATCGAGTTGTATTCGTGTTGTACCTCGTTACGGAATTACGGGTACATGTTACATGGATGCTGTTGTATTATCGCTAATATCCGTTGTAACTAGTCATTGTTCCTCCACAATATTTTTTTTCAAGTGGCTAAATCTGGAACTATTGCTGTTTAATATACTTTTCCATATTTACCAGCGATGACAGCGCCATTCCATAGAATCGTAGTTTTTGCGGTTATTATATTACATCTGACCTGACTCTTTATCATCGAGAATGTGTGGCGTGTGTGGTATTAAATTAATAACAAAGGTGTTTCAAACAACAATGTAATTATTAGTGATAAGCTAGCATTCCTTTGGAATTTATAATTTATTGTAAATTGTATGTACTCAAGGGAATAAGTACCTAGAGCGTTTTTTTTTCAAATAAACTTGTTTAGTAGACTTAGAGTACACCTAGTATTATATTACTCGCACATTAGAGACTTAGTAATAAAACCGTCCTATTAAATTTTAAAATTAGATTGTGTAACGTAACGTACCTACTAATTAGATACAAAATAACAAAGTTAAAACTTTATACATATCATTTTTTTTCATATCTTCATAAACTAATGTATGTATTCCCTAAGGAAACTTTATTTGGCAGTTAAGCAGTCAGAGTTAGCAGGCTTTATTAAGCAGTCAGGGCCTCATTATTTCTGGGTTCTTTCTTAACAGTCAGGGCCCCTTGTGGGTTGTTGTAGTACTCACCTATCTCAATTCGGTCATTTAAACCCAACCCGTAAAGAAAAGCAATTGGGTTAAGCATTTCAAATATGAAAGATAATAATGTTTTATCCAAAACAAATATTATTTATTGTTCACCAAAAATCGGACCTACACAACAAAATACAAATTCAAACTCATCATAAACAATGATTGACAAAGGCTGGCAGTTAGTTATTTATATTTTATCATTATCATCATATCAGCCGAAAGTTTTCCACTGCTGGACATAGGCCACCCCCAAATATTGCCACGAAGTTATTTATATGTAATGAATATTTTTTCTGTTTTAGGACACAAAACGAAATGGCAGAAAAAGAATCCCTAAAACTTGAGAATGGAAATGGCATTGCAAGTGTTGCTGGCAGCACTGTGAAATTAAAACGAGAATTGGGATTGTTTTCGGCAGTTAATTTAATATTAGGGGTAATGATCGGTTCAGGAATTTTCGTATCGCCAGCGTCAGCGTTGAATGAGTCGGGTTCAGTTGCTATGTGTCTTATCATCTGGACAGTTTCAGGAATTATATCGTTATTAGGTGGGTACCTAAATATGTGAATTAAATGAAAAAATATATATAGATGATGTTTTAATAAAAATGTACCTACTTACCTTAAAAATATAACAAATTTAATAAGTCTGATTTTGTTTTCAGGAGCATTGTCATTTGCGGAATTAGGAACAGTAGTCAACAAATCAGGAGCCGAGTATGCATACTTTCAAGAAGCATTTGGAAAATGTCATACATTTTGGGGACCTCTTCCAGCTTTCACTTGTGCATGGATTTATGTCATGATTTTAAGACCAGCGGAAGTTGCAATTATTGTAATGACATTTGCGTCATACGCCATTCAACCATTTTCAATTAATATACCGGATGAGGATAGAGCTCAAGCTATTAAATTAGCATCTTTAACAGCTTTATGTAAGTATTTATTTTGTTAGCTTCTTTAAATTTCCGATGTTAGGTTTAGTTTTTATAGGAATAACATAATACTATACTCATATAAAAAGTACGCGTAACATTAGCAATAAATTAGTACATTGTCGATGTACCAATCGGTAAAAAAAAACGATTTTTTAAATCGACTGATTGTGTTGTCGTAGCTGCCCTAACTACGCATCACTAAAGCGAGCTGTCACTGTCAGTGTCAATTCAAATGCGAATTGCGAACCGACGCTCCTAGATAAGTATATGTTATAACTGCCCAGTGTTGCCGGTGCGGATCTTTTGGTCCGATTTCGGATAATTCAGACCTCTGGCGGATCCTGACTCAAATCGGACTATTTCGGATCCTATCCCACGGGACTGTTATTTTGTTTTTATTTTTATTAAATCTGCATGCATCAATACTATACCTGCAATCCAGCACGGCTATCGAACGACGGCGCGCGAGCCCTCTCGATTTTTCTCGCACTATACGTCTATTTCTAAGTCTTCTAATAAGGGAGAGACGGTTAGTGCGAGAAAATTCGCTAAAGCTCGCGCGCCGTCTTGTGATAGCTGTGCTGGATTGCACGTATAGAATTGATGAAAAATCGACATCCCTATGTGAATCTCCCTAGATGAATGATTTGCTGCTCCTATAGATCTTAAATAAGGTCTGCCTTAGGGGGCAGTTTCTGCACTTAGAACATTTTTGATAATTTTGTTATATTTTTAATTTTCTCTTCTTATCGTAAAAAATGCGTAAAAATAAGTATGTGTTATACATAAAACTTTTTCTCTCAGATCGATATTTACCTAGATATTTGGGTTCAAAGGTCAGTCATTTAAACGGTTCTGGGACTTAAAAAAAATCCGTATCGTGAACCGACTCGGATGGCGGATAGGTTAGAAGATGGTGGCAGGAGCGGAGCTAGTTCGTGGTTATTTTTTTTTTATAAAAGAGCGGAAAAAACTTGTTTAGAGAAATGTTTTTACTTAGGCAAAAAATTGAAAGTGCTGAAATGTCCCTGATTGCCCTGCTCCACCTAATAATGAACTTTGAACCACTATAGTCTCTAAAAGTTCTAGTTAATCAAAAAAATATACCAATAAAAGATGCTTATTTTTATTTATTCTTTAAAGTTCTTATAAAAAAAACTAGTAAAAACGCAAAAAAGTCCGAAAATCGCCCGCCCTTTGCTATACTCTGACGTCATGATCAAAAATAAGTACGCCTTGTGAAAGTTATTTATCGTAATCTACAATAATGCTCATGCAAACAGTACGGCTATCACAAGCCGGCGTGGTTCGTGAGCTCTTTCGTTTTTTTTTCGCACTATATATCTCTCTCTTATTAGAACACTTAGAAAAAGAGGTAAGTATAGTGCGAGAGTATGTCGCGCCCGTCTCATGATAGACGTGCTGGGTGAGTGAATAAAGAGCTAAATTGTTTATCTTATAAAACGTCTTTTCATGGCAGATTTAAGCTAGTAAGGAAATACTTAGGCACAGCGAAATGTCATCCCGCTCGAATGTGGAGCAGCCCAACTGGGGAACTAGGTACCTCCGCCTTGCAGAAGACCACAGCCATAATAACACTACTACTTGCTCTGTAGTAGTGTTGTGTTCCTGGAGGTGAGCAAGGTCGCCAGAGCTCCCGAGGATGCGTTGTGTTGAGAGCGAGGGAACTTGTTCCTTCCTTCAGCTGTCAACACGACGAACCTTCAAACATAACAAGGGTCGGCAACGCCCATGTTACTCCTGCGGAGTTGCATGCGTCTATAGGCTGCTGTCTCCGCTTACCATCAGACGGGCCGTACGCTTGTTTGCCACCGTCGTTGTATAAAAAAATACTTAATATCTTTTAAACACTAATACTTATATCGAGAAATTATGAAAATGTACTTTGCTTTGTTAAATTTACTTTGGATCCTCGTTACTATTTTCGGATCTTTTCAAGGCTCAGATCGCATCGAATCGAATTCCAGTGCTGGCAACACTGTAACTGCCGACGCTTCGGTTCGGTTAAGTTATAGCGTTAAAGCGTTATGATGATAAATTCGTTATTGTTTGGAACATATTACGCTCATATTGAACGCCGTTTATAAGTGCTGTAAGTTGGATTAAAAAGTCAGTGTTACTTGGAATCCAACATTTAAGACGCAAAGTAAGTTAATATTCTCTTAAATATATATTATTTGCAATGCAATGTTGTGTAAATGAATGTTATTGTTTTTCAATGTGTTGAAACCTTACAGAATGTCTAACGACAGCATCGCGCAGACTTGTCAAGTTCTTAGCAATGAGATAGAATCCTTGCAGTCGCAATGCAAGGAGCTATGCTGCATAATCGGCAACAATGACCCAACTGACATAAGAACGATAAATTCCCATAATGCCCACGAAAGGAAGTTATGTAGCATAAATAGTCTAGCGAAGCATATTCAAAGTGAAGAGACACCTATTATTACTGATAATAATGTAAACACAAGCACGTTTTGGAGTGAAATAAAGGAGAAAATAGTACAAGTGGAGGAACTCACGGCATTCAGCGGGGGAGTCGTGCAAGACGTGTACAATGAGAATAACAGGTTGGTTTCAGGATCTATTATGATTTATGGCGCATCCCTATATGACGGAATAGATAATCGTACATGTATACACAAGTTCTATGACTGTAACAAAGCCTATGTTGGATAAATGACCCCAATCATGTCTTCTTTCTTTGTAACATAATACCCACTCCTCCTAAAGGATATATAGTATAGATCAGGGATCTTCAAACTTTTTGACACAAGGGCTGCACTGCACTTAATATAAATTTGATGGGCCTAGAGTTTGGTTTCATGGCTGGTCATGACCGGCCATACCCCATCGTTACTGTGAGCCAAACCCTCCTCTTTCTTTCTGCGGGCCGGAATTGGCCTGTGGGCCATTGTTTGGTGACACCTGGTATAGACACTATTCTCCTCCACTATACCTCTTTAAAATCAGTAGGGTAATCAAGTTTGCACTTCATACGCATAATGCTATTTGAATGAGAGCCAAACATAAAATATTTGTTCAATACTTCTATTGAGTTCTACAGATCATAGAGCCACTAGTAACTTATTGACGCCAAACTGCACTGTCTGCCTCTCAGGCCAAAAATAAATTTTATAAAAAAAAAAATATCTTTTAGGCTTAAAGCAAACATCAAAATAGTGCAAGAAGCGAAGACCCGGCCATGGGCGGGCCGTCGTCAGGTGCAGCCGGAGCACTTGCAGCGTGCCAAGCAGCGCTTCCAAAGCATAAAGGCGGAGCTGCATGGGCTCATACACTCACTCTTCCCGGGATCGTCGGAAGCTATTACTGCACTGTTGGCTGTAAGTTTGTAATATAAGCATTACAGCACAGCTATCACGCGACGGCGCGCGAGCTCTCACGATTTTTCTCGCTCTATCCGTCTCTTTCTTATTAGAACACTTAGAACAAGAGGTATATTGCGAGAAAAATCGACAGTATGTGGCGGCCGTCCCATGATAGACGTGCGCATAATATAAGTGTACATATATTCAAAAATGAGGAAAGGGGCAAAAATGGAGAAAATGAATATTTTTTAAAATTTATCCAGAATTGAACTGTACCTATAGTAAAATATAAAAGTGGTCTTCTACACGCACAATAGATTTTTTCAAAGAAATTTCAATGAGCTTTTTTTTCCATATTAGGTGTGCAGTGTCCTTTATATGTTTTACTTTTCAATGTGACTAATTTGTATATCAGCAAACAAAATAAGAGTAGAGTCTGCATTCAATTTGGGCATGTTACATGCATACAGATACTAATAGTTTATTTGCAGTATCATAGTTACAATGGTATAAAATTACATCATTGTGGATCTAGACATATCTTTTCCATCTATGTCAAGTTTTAACCAACTTTGGTGCACGGGTTTTACTTTTAATGCAATCTCAACCGAGATTGGTAATTCGAGGTCTCGCGTTAAATTTCTGAAGTCGAGAATAGCTATTCAAGATCTCGTCGGCCGAATCGACGAGATCTCGTTTAATCTCGACAATATCTAGATTCCACGTATTTCTTTTAATATGCAATTAAAACAAAATTGCCCGAATTTGATTAAAACAATGCCATTGACCATAAACTACATCTATGGAATATTGTATTGGAAAAACATAATTCGTTGATAAGATTAGATAAAAAAATATGAAGGCCTTGCAAATTGTCATGTTTACTACTTACCTACTACTATTTACTTTACTACAAAAAAATGTGCACAGGCACTAATACTAAATGTTTTATGAAAATAATTTCTTTTGAAACATTTAGTGTTAAGGACTATCTGACACGAATTATTAACATGCTTTGAGTACTGAAATCTCGTTCGAGATCTCGATAGTTTCAGTCGACATCTCGACCTAGTTTTTAACACACAAGATTTCCTGCCACCGAGTCCAAATCTCGAAAATAGATCGAGATTGTATTCCCTACTCATATGCCGTTGTTTATAAGTGTCCATCAAATCTATTTTAGCTTAAATGCCGTTAAAATTCGTCTTTTCCTATGTCACATTAACAGTTGTGTTCGTGAGAAAGGCCCAAAACATATATTAAACAGAGTCTTGTTAAGTATGTATTATGAAAAATGGGGTTTGACTTGATGAATTCTTATCTGTGCAATTATTACTCAAAAGTTTTTTATATGAATGTCTGTCAATGTAGACCATGTTCATCATCATCGTAAGGCCTTATACGTCTTGACATATGATTTAAGCAGCCTCTGTACGCGAGGGACAAGGCCTCTCATGACTATTATATGTAATTCAATCCGGGATCGACATTTGCGTCCACATTTGGAGCCCGCAAATACGGTATTTGACAAGGGTCAAATCGGCTTCTTTTTACGAAACGTTTTTACGCTCTTGCTTGTGACGTCACAATCAAACAACGTCCTTATTGTCAGTTTTTATTAATTTAAATATCTTAAAATAGCAAACATAAATGGAAGATTGATTCTTTTCGACTATTTTCATTATTTTAATCTGTTGCTAATGAAAAGACTACTTGTATGAAAAAAACATTTATTTTCACTGTTGTCAAATACCCTTGACGATTATGCCTCCTTAGCGCGTTTGTAGGCTAGATCTTTGAACCAGGTATCATCGTGGATTTCGCGGCATTTTGCGATATTGTTCATAGACTCTCCGCGGTTGCCAGCAAGATCACCCCAAGTGCTGTGATCGATGTTAAATGCGTCCTTGTTGCGTTTCACGCAATCCCTGAAGCGTAGTATGTGCGTCCTTTGCAAATTGGCTCAACATAATCTGAGCCTGGGCAAACGAGAATTGTATAGTGTAGTATTAAAATTAAAACCTTTTTTTTTTCAGAATCTGATGAAAGCTAGAATGGATGATAACTCCAGTGGTTACATCCAGGTGACACCAGAAAACTACCACCTGATTGGGTTGCTCAAAGATAAGAATATAATTTCGGCCAACCCTTACAATAAAATGGAAGTAAAATTAGCTTTTTAGCCTTTGCTTGGCTTAGTTTGATACAAAAAGTACAAATTGTATAATCAATTAGAGACTTATTCCTTTATACATTCATAGCAAGTATTTCCCGCTTTGTTTGGAAAACTTAAGGCTTAGCAGTTTTTGTAGTTGCGTTATTTGCAATTAAAAAGGCCGTATGCTTACGCCAGACATCCGAGCGCGGCGGACGGTATAATACGAAGTTATTAGAAAGAGCAATGTAGGAATACAATTTTTCAGGAACGTGCAATCGTGCATCCGGCACCTGTCGATACGGGCCGAAAGCATGCGGTCGGCTGTCTGTGCGCTATATGTAATTAGGTTTTATATGTATACTCTTATAGAACGTATTACTTTCATTTTAATAAAACCTAATCATGTTTGCATAGAATTAGATACTAATGAATAATGTTCAATTATGGTATTAAAATAAGTCTTGGAATACTAGTTTTTTTATTTGCAACTATCAGTTGAGGTCAAGATACATTTATTCGGCTGTTCTTTGTTAGATCTAACAACATCGCGGTTCTTTTCCTTAGCGATGTTTACACTCGCAAGCTCGCACAGGGGGGCGATTTTTGACTTTCGAGCGCTCTATACTTTCAAGAAATGCTATTTAGTAGGAGCGATAGAAAATTTAAAAACGACAGAGAGTTTCGGTAAATAGTAAGTGCCTACAATTTTGACACTGCAATCGTATTTAGGTACTCGCATTTAAGCGCTCGATGTGCATAAATATCTCCCAGCTCTGCACGGCTATCACAAGACGGCGCGCGAGCTCTCTCAATTTTTCTCGCACTATCCATATCCGTCTCTCTCTTATTAGAAAACTTAGAAATAGAGGTATAGTGCGAGAAAAATCGAGAGAGCTCGCGTGCCGTCTTGTACTCGTGCTGGTAGAAACTCATTTTTAAGCTTGGTCCACACCAGTGCGCTTTCACGTTCAACAAGGCATGCGCCATATTGCTGTCATACTCAGTCGAAGAACGAATAAGTGTGACAGCAATATGACCGACATTTCGCGCGATCACTTGTCACGTCAGCTCCCTCATTCCTATTCCTCATTAAGCGGGGTCGCGGGATTAAATATAGCCTAGGTATGTCCACCCCATGAACTGTTTCACGAAGCTATAGGTGACGCCGGGTCTCGCTCCCCGCACCACACCCGCGCCCTGTCATCGTCCTACCCCTGCACGCGTGCGCCGCGCAGACGAGGATGGAGTTAAGCGGTCTACACTTCTACAGGTTGATTCACGAGAGCTGGCGCGGAAAATATATGAGACTGTCATTCATTTCATAGACATTACGCGCCAGCTCTTGTGAATCGACCTGTACCTATAAAAGTTAAGATTTTATTAGGCTGAACTGACAACACTGGTGAAATAGCCTGTCGTCGTTTTTTAGTTTTCAACTTGTACCTCCCGGAAACAGGCTACTGAAGGCCCTATGGCATATATATACGTATAGAAGTATGCTGCTGAAAGAATCTTTGAAATCCCACGTACCGGAAGGCGCAGTGTGGGGGCACAAGGTGGACTGATGACCTGGTAAAGGTCGCGGGAGTCCGCTAGAGGCGAGTGGCGCAGGACCGGTTGTGGCACTCTTTGGGGGAGGCCTATGCCCAGCAGGGGTCGTCTTTCGGCTTGCATACAAGCTTACATTACACCCTTCCAGACTTTTCCTCTTAATACTTAAACTAGCTTCTGCCCGCGACTCCGTCCGCGTAGAACTCGTTTATATCGCAGCTCCATGCAAACTTTTTGCCCCCCATTTCACCCCCTTAGGTGATGATTTCGGGCGTAAAAACTATCCTATGCCACTCTCCATCCTTTCAACTATCTCCACTTAAAAAAAACTCGTCAATTCGTCGCTCCGTTTTGCCTTGCAAGACGGACAAACAAACACACACATACACTTTCACATTTATGATGTTATTATGAATTTAGTATATTCTGGTGAGCACTCATGATCTAATGACATGAAATACACGTTTCAGTTGTAATGACGTACATCAACATGACGAGCGTGAAGCTGTTCGTGAAGGTGCAGAATGTGTTCGGGGTGTGTAAGGTGTTTGCGTGTCTCGTCGTCATCGGCGGAGGGATCTATGAGATAGCCAAGGGTAAGTCATCATCTTATGGGCAGCGTAACTATAGCTTTTAAATGGGGGCTTTTATAACGTAACCACGACGCGGTGCCTCGCCGCTAAAATTGCTTTTAACGGGTACTAGTCGAGGGGGCGTCTTTACCTATAGTGCAGGGTGTGCGTTGCACACGGGCGCCGGGCGCCGCCCTCTACCATTCCATTTTGACCGCGCGCTTACTAGGGGGCGCCAGAGTAATGTTTGCACACGGGCGCTACGTGGGCTAGAGACGCCTCTGAGTCGGGTACAGACCCCTCTTTCCCAGAGGGCACTTTGGGCAAGTGCCCAGGGCCCCGCGATCGATAGGGGCCCCCTCAGATCAAATACAAAGTCCCTAGTTCCTCTTTGTCTATTCTAACAATATAGTGTTCTGTCATAGGGGCCCCATTATCCTAATATGCCCAGGGCCTCCAATGGGTTAAAGAGGGCCCTGGTCGGGTAGCAGGGGTTTGAACAGACAGTGACGTATGGGGGGTTTACGTCCCTGTCATACGTCCGTGTTTCGAGTAACGGCGCGACCACGACGCGCGAATTTCAAAGCAGCAAGTGTTTTATCTGTTCATTGCGCGGTCGAGACGCGCAACACACTGTGATTAGTTGGGATCACACGCAATGAATTAGAAAAACCGCTACTCGGGCCATTAGAGCTCGTCCAAGCCTTCAATACTTACTCGAGCTGTGGGGGCTAACGCGAGTTTTCTCAGTTCTGCTCGAGTCCTCGAGGCTTGGAATAGCCCTAAATCACCATTAAATTCAACTTTATCTATATTACACATAACTAGCGGCATGATAGCTTAATAAGGCTTGTGTTATGGGTACTAGATAACGCTATATTTAATACATATATACTATAAATACTTAAATATATAAAAAACACCCAAGACGCAGTAACAATATTCATACTCGTCACACAAATACTGTCCGGGATTCGAACCCAGGACCTTCAGCTTCTTCAGCCATTATTTGCATGGAAGCATTATTGACGATAATTATTTATCACGTCAGTATTAAAGGGTGACCAGACTGTAGTTCTGCTTCTTCCATATCCCCATCTCGCTCGATTTTATAGCTGCTTACCGCTCATACCATCCACCAAGCAGAATCGTGTGGTGTCCCTTTAGTCGCTCATAGATCATTTCTTATCTGTGGCGGATTTCAAAATCATCGTGATATTCTGCAATATATTTTCAATCCTGTGATACACGTCAATATGCATGTGATCCGTATTGTGATATGGGTGGATTATCAGTATTTAATCACCGTGTATGGGCTATGAAAATACTACTATATTTTTCTCTGCAGGCAACACTGCGAACTTGAACAAGGGGTTCGAAGGCAGCACAACTAACCCGGGCGGGATAGCACTGGCGCTCTACTCCGGGCTCTGGGCGTACGATGGCTGGAACAGTGTCACTGTAGTCACTGAGGAGATTATCAATCCGGCAGTGTGAGTTTTTTAACCCACTTCAAAAAAGGAAAAGTTCCATGTTCCACTGTATGCATTTTTGTTCTTTATAGCTTGTATGGTTGAGGGTCGCCTCATACAGGCTGAATTACGCGAACGAATGCAGCCGCCGATTTCGTCTTGGCTGATTCCGCCCGCCGCTGTCCCATATAACGGCTGCTCTATCATACGGACCCTACTAAATCATAACCGAGCGTTAAAGGGCGAAATACTTACTATCATCTCATACCACCGCATAACTGCATCCTGTACGAAACTATAAAATACACCGAGATAGGGATATGCTTTTGCCGCAAGTAGTGCAGTCTGCGATTGTCCACATGGGCCGGAATCACGCGGTGGACCGCCATGTTGGCAGTCTTACAAGCTAGAAAATCAAGCTCATTCATCTCTTTATGTCGCTCTGCACGGCTTGCGACGGCGCGCGAGCTCTCTCGATTTTTCTTGCACTATCTGTCTCTTTCTTATTAGAGCACTTAGAACAAGATATGTAGTGCGAGAAAAATCGAGAGTACTTAGTACTTATGTCGCGGCCGTCGCATGATAGACGTGCTGGATTAGGACATTGTAAGAAAACTAACCAAATACGTTTTACTTTTTCAGTAACGTTCCCCTCAGCATTTCAATAGCAGTTCCCCTGATCACTGCCCTTTACGTGTTCATGAACGTAGCTTACATGACAGTTCTAAATTTCCACGAAATGACGACAGTGCCCGCCGTGGCTGTGGCATTCGGTAATCGAGTCTTGGGCCCTGCTAGCTTTTTAATACCACTCGGCGTTGCTATAGCTACGTTCGGGTGCGCTATGAGCGTGCAATTCGGTGTTACCAGGTAAGAATATTTTCTAGTAATTGGTAGATTTATTGCGATAGGTTAGGTACCTACACCTAAATTGTTTCTTTGTGACAGGGTGTGTTATACGGCAGCCAAAGGCGGGCATATGTTAGAAGTATTCTCGTATGTGAATATGAAGAGACTGACACCGGCTCCAGCAGTTGCTTTGCAGGTTGGTTGTTTTATTGTATTTGATATCAATAAAAATTTCTCAATATGACATTATTCTCAACTCAGAGTATGTTTATGTTTAGCTCTATGTTTATTGCCAGGTCTTTCCAATGACTCGATCGGCTAACTAACCTAAATAAAAAAGGGAATTCGTTTGTTTATGTTCTAAAAGGGAAATCGTTATTTATGTTCCCAAAGGGATTCGGTGTCATGAAAGTATGAGAATTGCCATCATAGTCGTAATGGAATGTTCTAAAGAAAAGCTATACGCATTTTGAACCATCATTTATTTTTGTTACAGGCATTGCTGACAGCAATATTTATTAGCGTTGGCAACATTAGGACTCTTATAGACTTCGCCAGTTGGTTCCTATGGTTTTTCTATGGGCTCGCTATGGTGGCACTACTGGTACTGAGAAAAACTCAAGCGGATAAAGAGAGGCCGTATAGAGTACCAACCGTGATACCCTGCTTTGTGTTGCTAGTGGCAATATTTTTATCGGTGCTGCCAATATATCACGACCCATCAGTCAAATATTTGATGGCCGTAGGCTTTATAGTCATTGGGCTCATAGTGTACACAGTTTTTGTGTATTATAAGAAAACACCTAAAACTATTTTAGGTAAGCATTCAGATTTTTTACTCGTAACTATTGCTTACACCGAAAGGCTCCTCTACCTAATGGATGGCCCATCATGGCCGCAGGACAGGACGCAGTTCTGCGTTTGAGTGCGACGGGAGTATGTAATTCTCCTTCTAAAATATAGTTCCGTCCTGAGTGATGGGATGGGTAGCGGAGCCTTTAAACACATGTCCAGAACAGCGCATTTTAGTACAATCATCTATATTAACACGTTCGCAACCACGTGCGCCTAGCGGGCACTCGTAACGTTTGCTCAGATGCCGGCCGGAATGAACGGTAGTATAGACTGGTGCGCTGGCGGCGGTCAATAGTGAACTTGTCATTGAGATTAGCTGTCAAATTTACCGCCACAAAGTGTGATTCAGGCCTTAAGCCGAATACTTATTCCTTGAAATGGCCTAATGTAATGACTATCGTCATCAAATGGCCAGACCCCCTCCCCCATTTTGTAATGACGTAATTTATGAATACTAGGTTGAAAATTTACCGCTATCGTAGAACGTTTCGAAACTTTTTTTTAGTAGCACACAGTACAAGAACAATTAATGTCACGTTGCCGACCGACTCTAGACACTTCCATTGACACAATTGTTTCCTCATCCACTATTATACCGACCAATTAAATAACATTATTATTTCAGGTAAATTGACATTCCTAACTCAGATGATTTTCGAGAGCGTCCCACCAAACAGCCGCCAAGACTGATATTTTATACATTTATTTACTATGCTAAGTAACATACCTTTTGAGATCGATGTGTAAATATTTATTACAAGGAATTTATAAAAATAAGGTTAGTAAGACTTGGATTATACTATATCCATAATGGTGAATACACACTTTACAAAATGTACAGTTTATTTTACTTCGTTGTTTCCAACGAACGTTTCCAACGTTCTGTGATTCCGAAAGTTGTAGAATAGAGGAAAAAATAATTATACGTATAACATTTTTGGTAACTGCATAGTCAAATAAAACGATACAGGTATAACAGTAATAAAGTATAATATTGTTTTTCATTCTCATTGTTTTTTAGTAACAGTAGAAACGATCATACAGGCTGAATTTTTAATGAGTGTCTAAATTATTAAAATACGTGTTTTTTTGTTTCATATCATTCAGTAATAAAAAAATTAGTAATTGCTGCTTAAAGTTATCCCAAAAAACCTTAAACAGCTTAACCGATTTCGATAAAACTGCAGGCAGATATTTAAAGCCTAAATGCCTATAGGATATTTTTTATACCGGGCCCACACAGGCGAAGTCGCGGGTGGAAGATAGTAATATATAAAATCGGATTATCCATAAAAATCATCGATTTATATTGAATATCTCGATGCTGTAAATGTACTCGTACCTAACGTCGTTTTTCCGTACAATAATATCACAATGTGACGCCTAATATACCGGGTGGAAAGGCACGACGATCCCTTCCGCAAAAGGGGGATTGTTTAGACTGAGTACAGTATTTCCTCTAAAGAAACTAGGCTCATATTCATAACCGTTTTGAAGTTAAAGGCAGTTAACTTTTAATGCAAAATACTGCAAGTGACCACCCTCATTAGGGTCAGTAACATTTTAACAATTACACAAGAGTCAGTGACCTTTATCAATACGTATAAACGATAATTAGTACGTATAGTAATAGTAGGGTTGTCACAGAAGAACACTAATTAATTTTATTATTTTTAATAATTGATCGTAAAAAAAAATCTAAACATTACGAATCGATTTTCCATCACTTAAACTAACCCCCCTTTGCGGGAAGGATCGTCGTGCCTTTCCACCCGGTATAAAGAGATCTTTATACTATGCGCATTGCATTGCTCTGTCATGTACTTATAGGAGGCAAGAGTAATCAACGGGTCCAATTATAGCATGGTTTAGTATCCAGCTGCCCAGATCTTCTGTGACGCTCCTCGTCATAATAGGAATAATTCTTCCCTTTAAATTCAGCTTTTTTAACCGACTTCAAAAAAAGGAGGTTGTGGGTTTTTGGTCCAATAATAAATGGTCAAAATATGCACTATACTTTTAATTATATAAACTATAGCTGTACACAGTACAATTAGCAGCAAATATTAACGAAAAGAAATATTAAGCAGCGGTAACGTCCGTTCGGTGCCACTCGCAATTAGATCTCCCCGCGCGGTGGGCCGTCCCCGCCCCCCGCGACCCTCGCCCCGCGCCGCGTTCGGCATTCGTCGGCAACATCCTCCACCCCAGTGCTGCCTAGCAGCACTCACCATCAACGGGTATTCGGGCGATGCGTGCGGCTGAGCGCATGAGTACACCACTCTTGGTTTTCACTCTGACGGCTCTGACTCGACCGTCCTTGCCTGGCAACACTTGTTCTACCAAACCTTTTGGCCAAGTGCATCGAGGTCCGTCTGGGTCCACAATTAGGACAAGGTCTCCCACTTGCAGGGTCCTCTCTTCTTGAGTCCATTTTTTACGTGGTAACAAGTCGGGAAGGATTTCTTTCACCCACCTTTTCCAGTATAAGTCGGCTAGTCGCTGGGCGATTCTCCACTGCTTTTTCAAGTAAAAGTCGGTGTCATTGTAAGCGCCGAGGTGGGGTAAGACTGATGAGGATCCCAGGAGAAAATGATTTGGGGTCAAAGCTTCAGTGCTGCCGTGTTCTACGGAGACATGAGATGAGAACAGATGAGACCGAAAACTTATCGTACGAAGAGTGATAATGCCATATGACATTCTCTACTAGTCAACATTAGTGCAAAACAAAAAAAAATAGGCGGTGCATGGGTGCATCTAACAAACTATGAAGGTAACTACATATTTACATTTTCTCAAACATGCAATGAAATATTGACGTTGTGTTCTTCACAATAATGGGCTTCGAAGTGTCACGTTTCGGGCGCAGCGAGACAAGACATCCGCGATGGCATTTCATACAAAATTGGAGGCCTAGGCCGGCAAGGTGGTCTTTTTAACACGCTTTTTTTTTATTTCCATTCCACAATTTGTGGCACAGCATCACGGCGTTCAGCGTTGAAAATTAAAGTTGGATAACTTGGAGTTTTTTTTTTATTTATTTCATTGTATGTTGGAGAAAACCACTATGTATATACATACCTCGGCGTGAAAGGGGTTGCTAGCCTCATAAATGTACTCGGGCGGCAACCCCTAACTTCCCGGCCTATGTATATTCTAAAGTGTGTCCAATGTAAAGTTTTGAAGGTTACATGGAGCGTATCCTCGCACTTGTTCTGGATGGCGTAGTGTAGTGGCGTAACTCCATCGGCGTCGATGGTGTAAACGGTGCCGGCGCGCAGCAGATTCGCCGCCACGCGCGCGCAGCGCAGCCCCGCCGCCGCGTGCAGCGCCGTCGCAGCGCCCGCCCACGCTACGGGGTTCGCGCGCACTCCGGCTGACGTCAATGCTGATACCGTTGCGGAGAAGCTGCAATCGATATTGGATGTGATTTAGGCGATTCGCAACAGACAAGGAGAGGGACAGGGAGAGGGAGACAGAGGGCTGGACTAGACGGTGCCCTGCCGAGGCGGCCCCCGCGCTCAAAAGGCCCTCGAACCCTGAGCAGCACGGCTCACAAGACGGCGCGCGAGCTCTTTCGATTTTTCCCGCACTATTCGTCTCGGTCTTATTAGAACACTTAGAAAGAGAGATATAGTGTACTATGTAGTAAGATATAGGGAAATGAAAATCCTTGGAAACTGTCTCGCTCAATCTTATAAATTATACATGTATACCTGTCACTCGAGTAATGTAAGTGCGACAGAGAGGGAAATACACGAACGAAGTTCGTTTTCGTTTCGCGGTAGCCCCTGTGTTATGCGAACGTAGTGGTGTGGTTATCACAGACTACTAAGAAGATACTACGTATGTGGTTATATTCCACTACCAAAGGGTAGTGGAGTGGTTATATCATAGGTCCATAGGTTATATTCTCTTTGGTTGTAGCTCTAGAGCCTTCATTCCATGGACCTATAATACTGACGACAAGTTATATGGTAATAATAATACCACTTCCGAGAGAGATGGTAGCGTACAAAATCTCAATAATTGTGACAGAAAGGGAAATTTCAGTATTGTAGTTGTCTTTGTCATTATAGGCCCATGCTTCAGACGATCGAACGGTCCGGCGGACCGAGAGGGACACGGCTATTTGAAAGAATCAGAACGATATATGACTATCTGATTCTTACAGATAGATGGATGTGTCCCTCTCGGTCCGCCGGACCGTTCGATCGTCTATTAATAATTTAAGATTTCAATTATTTTTATTCGTTTATTCGGTGGCAACACTGCAGTCGAATTGTGGCGGATGGCGGATAGAATTGTTTGGATTAAGTGTTATGAAAAATACGCGAAATATATAATAGTTTAGTTTAAAAGGTTTCATTTGTTGAATAAAATCATGGCATACCATTACATTGTTACGGCACAAAAGCCTACGGCTGTTACATCATGTATTACAGGTAATGAGAACGAGCAATATATCTTACTTTTAATTGAGGTTATGTCTGTATATTATGAATTTCAGTCTATTTTAGGCGTCGTTCCGATGACTATTATATACAAGCAGCTTTTTGATAGAATAATGATTTATATTCCTTTTAAATCTTCCGTGTATGTATTTTTATTTGCTGGAAATTGACCGGCACGCAAAATACTAATTGTCAACACCATACCCTTACCTTCAGGAGTTTACGCTGTCTGCTCAAATGAATCAATTTTGTACAAGATAAGAATATAGGTATGTATCCTCGAGAATTAATGCACGTTGTATTAAAGCCAGTGCGGTTAACTTTTAGGTAATTTTACATCGCCTACGGACTTAAATCTTCTGGTCGCGAAAGTGTCGCGATTAGAGATGTACTTGGTTACACCGGAGGGGCTGCGCCCTATGAAAGAGGTCGGACTCTACGGGAGGGTCGCTAAGATGAAGCTCTTCAGGCCTCCAGTGAGTATCATAAGAACAAGAAACATTAAACTGATATGATCCCCTTTTTCTAATAAATATTGTAAGCACTTGTTTTCTCAGTAGCTGGAATCTTACTTGTTAAATCTTTTTTGTAGTCTATAAAAAACTAGTTTTAGCCTCATTCTGACAGAGAGGGAAATACACGAACGAAGTTCGTTTTCGTTTCGCGGTAGCCCCGTGTTATGCGAACATAGTGGTGTAGTGGTTATACTCCACTACCAAAGGGTAGCGTCATTGAGTAATTAAATTTATACATGTTTCTGTGAAATGTTTATCCTTGATAGTTAGGAACCATTTCCTTGGATTAAATTGGCATTACACAATGTTAGATGACCTTACATTTCCTTTTAGAGTGTCATCAAGACTGTATGACGATGTGCATAGGAATTCTCTAAACTAACACCATATCATGACACAGTTTAGACTTTTTAGAATACAGATGGCCAGCTTCTGCCTGCGACTCCATCCCTGTGGGACTCTTTTATATTGTAGCTCCATTCCAATTGTCACACCTCATTTCATCCCCTCAAACTATGCTACGCTATGTGATCGAATGATGGAGCGAGGTTGGGAGTAGACATAAGGATAGGGCAAATGCACAAAAGATCCCACTGGGTCGTAGTGCATCCGAAAGGGCCCTCATCTAGATAAGATAAGATCCCCTCAAACATAACCAAATTTTATCTAAATTGGTTCAGCGGTTTAAGCATGAAGAGGTAACAGACAGACAGCATTTATAATTTGGCTTACAACTTAACATTTTATGCAACACATGTGAAATATAAAACGTCATTGGCCTTTATTATGACTTAAACCATATCTAATCCACAATTTAATTTCAGCATGAATCAAAGGACTTAGTATTCATACTCACAGTACGCTACAATGCTATGATACTGGAATGGAGGACAGGAACCAACGGAGAGCTTGAGGTGGTCACAAGAGCTCATGGCAATGTCTCCGACAGCATTGGAAAGCCGTCCGAGAATGGAATACTGGCTGTTATAGATCCACAAGCGAGGGTCATCGGTTTACGGTTGTATGATGGGTTGTTTAAGATTATACCACTTGATAAGGATTCTATGGAATTGAAAGCAGCTAGCTTGAGGTGAGGCTATTGATATTATTTAAAAACTAATTAATCAAAAAGGATTCTATCCTGTGTAAAATCTATTATTAAATTATATTTCGAACAACCAGTACATTCAGCAGGTGTGGTTTAGAATAATGTACACAAATTTTAACCTCTTGTAGGCTTAAAATAGATATTCAGATAAGTAAGTGCTGCTAACAATTTGGACTGGCTTGGGCGTGCCGCGCGGCCGAGCCGCTTATCTGGTATGGATCCACCTAATAAATGTTGTTACACTGTATTTTCTTCTAAACAGGCCAACATGTGAGGCTTAAATGTTAGAACTTCTAGTTAGGTTGGTCGCGGTCTTGTCAACTTTGGGAACCACAGCACTTAGGTATATTTAACATAGAGAACTGCTATGCTAGGTTCTTACCAAGTGGCAACTATGTCTAAATAGATAAGTAAGAAGATAAGTATTAAATGGGTCAATCAACTATTTTTTCTTCAATATTACTAAATAATACTGATAATTCAGTGTATCTTTGTTATTTCAGACTAGAGGAACTTAATGTGTATGATGTGGAGTTCCTACACGGCTGTGCCAATCCCACATTAATTTTAATACATCAAGATCTCAATGGAAGGCATATTAAGGTATACAAATTTGAAATTGTATGAATATTTTGACAGAGGTATGGCCAGGGCTTGAAATACAGGTATTTTCGGGAACCGGTACCATGACCTTCAACCAGGAACCGGTATTTGACATGATACCGGTATCGAGGTACCGGTACCAAACAAGTACCGGTACTGCTGGAACCGGTATTCTACATGATACCGGTACCCTGAGTACCGGTAAATTGATGAAAATTACCGGTATTTAGTAGTGAAAATACCGGTACTCGAAAGTGCGAGTGGATCGAATGAGAGAGAAAGAGAACACAACAAGTTATCTACTCACATCGCGAGTTGCGGTGGTGCGCGCAAGCAAGCGTTGGATGGATGAATTATATTTTTCTCTTAGACGCTTCTGGATGCATGGAGGATTCTTGTCGGGGGTCGGTAATTGGGACGATCTCATTTGTGGTAAGTCGTAAATGTGGTGTAAGGTGTAAGAATTAGCAGTGAAGCCAGTGTATGATAGTGATAGCTTTCCGCTATTGACTAGCTTGACGTGTGTGTATTAATTTTGCAGATAATATAATCCTGCATCAGCTTAGAGAAACTAATAAATAAATACATAACAAGAACTCACCTTTATAACTTTATCACAAACCAGACACTGACGATGTTTCACTTAAACTTAATAGTGCGGGCATTTAGTGAAAAACCTTACTCTTTTTGATTAAAGTATGAAACTTTGCACAGTTGTTCCTTGTGTCAAAATAAGTTGATGAAGATCGGTAGTCCTGGGGCGCCCCCCTCTGGCACCGAGGAGGGGAGGTTAAAATACCGCTCCGCCCGGCTTCATTCTAAAATTTTTTACTTGCCATGGCTAGCAAAATAAAAAATGGAGTTGTAAAATAGATTAGGTATTATGTATTTTTTTATAAATTTTTCATAAAAATTTTTTATACCAGTAATGAATTCCACGTTATTGATTTATCCGAAATTGATACCAAATTTGATATATTATACAACTATATATCAAATTTGGTATCAATTTCAGATAAATTCGAATTCAATTCAAATTTCGGGTAATTGATACCAAATTAGATATATTATACAAAGATATATCAAATTTGGTATCAATTTCGGATAAATCAATAACGTGGAATTCATTTCTGGTATAAAAAAAGAAACGTATCAAGTTATTTATAAAAAAATACATAATACCTAATCTATTTTACAACTCCATTTTTTGATTTTCAGCCGTCGTAAATATTGAACGGCCAGCTATTTCTGTATACAAAATAGTTATTTACGATACAAGTGCCGAAAATAGGAAAAGTGAAAATAGAAAATAGTGGTGATAAATTAAAACTCGACAGAAGGGAGTGTTTTAAACCGACACGAGTTGCGAATTACCTATTCGCACGTGTATCGTACAACGTTTTACTGTACATATGGCTCTGTAAGTTTCGACATATGCACGAAAAGTGCTCTTTTCCGCACTAGTGCGGGAAAGTAGCGCCATATGTACTGTAAAATATTAAAATATTTACAATTGAATATAGATTTGAAAAAACAAAACTTCTAAGTACCAGTGTGAACACTTATTAGTGTGAAAAAGAATTTAAGTAGCGTGCGGCAGAAAAAACCGCTCCGCCCGACTTCATTCTAAAAATTCTAACTGTCCATGGTTAGGTAAAAGGTTTAAATTTGGTATCAATTTCGGATAAATCAATAATGTAGAATTAATGTCTGGTAAATAAAAAATTGACAAGACACAAAAAAAGAATAATTATATAACACGATTTTTTTTATTTGAGCCGTAAATATTGAACGGCCAGCTATTTCTGCATAAAATAATGCCAATTCAATAAAGATTTGACAAAATATAACTTTTACCTACCTTTGCAAACAATAAATAGTGTGAAAAAAAATCATGTAGCGCGCCGTAGAAAATACCGCTCCACCCGACTTGATTCTAAAAATTCTAATCGTCCATGGTTAGCTAATAGGTGGTGTTTGCTATCAATTTCGGATAAATAAATAACGTTAAATTAATTTCTTGAATAAAAAAAAATATGTATAAAGGAATAACAAAAATCGTTTTTTTCTACAACATATGTTTACTAGATTTGAAATGCACCCAGTTATGTCTCAGTGGAGGAAACTGCGTTGACTCTCGAGACTTGTAGTCAAATTATACGTTATATTGTGCCTTTTCGCTTTGAGAAAGGGATCTTAGCTTAGATTGATTGGCGACAACAGTGACGCTCTTACCTAATATACACGTGAGGCTCCGCGACGTAAGGACCAATCATACTAAGGTCCGATCTCTAAGAGAACGCCACTACCTACTGTGCAAATTAAAAGTATATGAAAAATAATACATTTTTAAACTTGTCTTCATTTTTATGATCACAAGAATGAATATAACACAGACACTCGGTCTCCATAATGTGCACTTCTTCGGTTGTTGGCGGTAAAAATTGAGTATCGGCGCGCGACTTTAAAAAAGATTTTACACTATTTATTATTAGCAAAGTTATATTTTTCCAAAATTTTATTGAATTGGTTTTATTAAAAAAATATGTACAGTAATTGCTGGTCGTTCAATATTTACGACGCATAAAAACAAAAATTGTATAATTCGATTTTTTTAGCGTCTTGACCAATTACATTCTAGAAATTAATTCTACGTTATTGTTTTATCCGAAATTGATACCAAATTTGACCCATTACCTAAACATGGACGGTTAGAATTAGAACCCAGGGCGGTATATTCTACCGCGCGCTACGTTTAAATTTTATTTGTTAGCAAAGGTAGTTACAAGTTTTATTTTTTCAAATATTTATTAAATTGGAAAATGGAGAACCCTCTAAAATTTGGAAGTTTCTTAAGTCTTTGGGAGTTGGGAAATCTACACAAACTTCGATTCCCAATGATGTCGACTTTGACAAGCTTAACCAGCATTTCTCTTCTTCTACCGCTTTTAGTGGGTCAGTTAAGACTGATACTCTTGACTTTCTTTCGAGTATCCCAACTCCTGACTTTCCTCCTTTCTCTCTTGCTCAATTCGCTGTCAGTGATGTTAAGAAGAACGTATTAGCTATTTCCTCCAATGCCGTTGGTGTCGACAGCGTTAGCCGTAAGATGATCCATCCTCTCCTTGATCTCCTTGCTCCTGTCATTACGCATATCCTTAATTGCTCCATATCATCTGGTGTCTTTCCCACACTTTGGAAAGATGCCGATGTTATTCCTCTCCCTAAGAAAGCCAATCCTTCCGCTTACTCCGATTATAGACCAATTTCAATTCTCCCTTTCTTGTCTAAAGTCCTGGAACGCCTTGTTCATCAGCAGCTCACATCCTTTTTGAATAGATCTAACCTTATGAATCCTTTCCAGTCCGGCTTCCGATCTGGTCATAGTACGGTTACCGCTCTCGTGAAGATAACCGATGATATCCGTGCAGGCATGGACAACAGGAAGGTCACTGTGTTATCGTTGTTAGATTTTAGCAACGCTTTTAACACTGTCGACTTTCAAATTTTGATTAGTATATTGCGTTCTCTTAACATATCTCCTGCGGCGATTGATTGGTTTCATAGTTATTTACTTGGTCGTCGGCAGCGTATAAAGGTGGATTCTTTCCGTTCTTCGTGGTGCAACACGCTAGCTGGCGTCCCGCAGGGTGGCGTGTTGTCTCCTCTTCTTTTTTCCATTTTCATTAATTCCATTGCAAGTAACATTTTCTCATCTTATCACCTTTATGCCGATGATCTTCAAATTTACTCTCAAGGGACTGTTGCTGATTTACCTCAGGTTATTAATACCATAAATAAGGACTTGAACAGTATTTCGATTTGGAGTGAACGTTTTGGGCTGAAGGTTAACCCTGCTAAGACGCAGGCCATACTCGTGGGCAGTCCGAAGCTCATTCCTAGGGTAGATTTTCCTAACTTGCCGGCTGTAATTTTTAATGGAGTCCAGATTCCGTTTTCACACCAGGTCAGGAACCTTGGTGTTATAATTGATCGCTCGTTATCTTGGGTACCTCAGGTGAGCGAGGTCAGCAGGAGGATGTTTGCTTCGATGGGTTCCCTTCGTCGACTTCGTAACTTTTTGCCATTCGCCACTAAAATTGCGCTAGCTCAATCTCTCCTTCTCCCCATTCTAGACTATGCTGATATTTGCTATCTAGACCTTACTGAGGACCAGCTGAATAAGCTTGAGCGCCTCCAAAATCTTTCTATTAGGTTCATATTTGGCTTGCGCAAATATGACCACGTATCCTCCTTTCGTTCTCAGCTCAAGTGGCTTCCAATTCGTCTCCGTCGGAATTCTCACATTTTATCTTTGCTTTACAGTATACTTTGTTCCCTCAACTCCTCCGTATCTCAAAGAGCGTTTTAACCACCTCACTTCCATCAGATCTTCACATAATCATCTTCTCGCTCCACCGCCTTCATCCACCAAGTTCTATAACAACTCATTCACCTTCCAGGCTGTTCGGCTGTGGAATGCTTTGCCGTTGCATATAAGATGTGCAAAATCTCTTCAAATTTTCAAAAATCTGTTGAAACAATATTACTTGTCGCTGCCTTAAGTTGCCTTGTTGTCCTGTAATATATTTATATAATTGTGTTATAGTTTGTATGTATGTATCTATGTATTTATACAATACTTATTTATGATTTTATGTTTTCTGAAATTGTCATATAATGAGATGTATGCGATAGTAAGTTTTTTTGATTTATTCCTGCACTACCGGTTTACAACTCTTCTTGAAAATTTCCTGCTACCCAAAGGTTGTCTGGAAGAGATCGCTCTAAAGCGATAAGACCGCCTGTTGTTACCTCTATTTAAATTTATGTACTCTTGTAACATGTTTTTCTTATGTTGTGGTGCAATAAAGAATATATTATTATTATTAAATTGAAATTATTTGAATATTTTTTGTATACAGAAATAGCTGGCCGTTCAATATTTACGACGGCTCAAAATGAAAAATGTAAATTGTATAATTTTTGTTTTCTTGTATTGCTTGACATATTATTATTTTGTATACCAGAAATAAATTCTACGTTATTAATTTATCCGAAATTGATACCAAATTTGATCTATTAGCTAACCATGGACAGTTAGAATTTTTATAATGAAGCCGGGCGGAGCGGTATTTTAGCCCCCGTTCCTCGGTACCAGAGGGGGGGCTTCCGAGGGCTACCGATCTTAATCGAGGACAAGGAACAACTGTGCCAAGTTTCATACTTGTATCAAAAAAAGTAAGGTTTGGCCATTTATGTCGCTAAACACCCTCACTGTAACTCAAAATACTCGTGAACGTGATTTACCTACTTTTTTCGTCCCATCTTAATTCGCATCGCATGCGCGCGAGTCGGACATGAGTTTAGTAATAATAACGGAACTAGATAAATCACTTCTCGCGCGCCGCCGGCTCGGCTGGCAACGCCGCCGTACACCCGTACGCCGCACCGCGCACTCGCACGAAACGGCAACGTCGCATACACGAGTAGGAACCTTTATAAAGAACCGGTATTTTTCGGTGCTAATACCTGTATTTTTCCTTTACCGGTTCTCTGGAACCTAAACGAAGAAAACCTTTAAATACCGGTAAGTTACCGGTATTTTCGGAACCGGTTCCAAGCCCTGGGTATGGCACAGCGAAATGTCGTGATCGTATTTGGAGCAGCTCAATCGGGGAATTACCTCCACCTTAAGGAGCTCTATAATCAGTGTGTTCGGCCCACAATAACGTATGGTCCTGAGACATGGACGCTCACAAAGGAGGCTGTGCATAAAGTACGGGTAGCACAGAGAGCCATGGAGCGCGCCATGCTTGGCTATAACCTACAAGGCGGAGTTAGGCATACTGAGATCCGACATCGCACTAAAGTGGCCGTCAATAGAATTTGCTATGTAAACAAACCGCCTCATTGAAATTGTCTTTCACTATGGCGGTTTGTTGACATAGTTAGCAAATTCTATTGACGGCGACTTTAAGCTGCGTGACGTCGGTGAAGTCATAACCACACTCAAATGGAGTTGGGCAGGACTTATTGCCAGGCAGCGTGACGGTAGGTGGACGAAAACGTTAACGGATACGGCCACTTACGGGAAAAGGAAGCGTCGGTCGTCCACCAGCTCGATGGGTTGACGACGTAAAAAAGACCGCGGTTCATTTCAGGATGAGACTAGCACGGGACCGGGACAAGTGGCGTACTCAAAGAGAGGCTTACGCTCAGCAGTGGGCGATTAAAGGCTGACAATGATGTTGATGATGATAAGGAGCTTACGTATTTGAGGCAGCCTCCGGTTGAGGCATGCAAGACTCGCCTATTTATTTACCCCTCTTATTCATAAAACTTAAAATGCCTCTGCTAAATGAAATGTGCTTTTTTTGGCTTTTCTCCTTGCGTATTTTAAAGGGTATTTCGCAGCATTTGTCCCTTTCTGACGAACACAAATGTCAAAGTGACAGATAAAGACAAACGTATTTTAAAGCCATTTTAGTTAAAATAGGCCTGTAAAACGTTTATGAATTATTATTATTGGGAGCCTGTAGTGTCCCACTGCTGGGCAAAGGCTTCCTCCTCTGTTCCCAGTGTTCTTGATCCTGAGCTTCATGTGGCCAATCTTATGAATACGGCCGTTGAATTCGAATGTGCCTCACGCACTTTCCTTTTGACCGCGCTCAAATTTATGCGTGCCTCGCGTAATTTGGGCTTGTATCCGAACGTGGTGCGGTTAGAACGACACGTTACAAGTGTTACAACTTGATTGTGCGCGAGACTCGTACTTTATTGCTCATAGCGAGCCATTTATTTACGAGTACATTAAAGAGGCATAGCTCTAAATAACACTGATAATTACTTTCAGACTCATGAAATAAATTTAAGAGACAAAGAATTCGGAAAAGTCCCCTGGAGACAAGACAATGTTGAAACGGAAGCATCCATTCTGATTCCTGTGCCTAGTCCACTTGGTATGAACATTTTGGTGTTTAAGAAAAAATACATTACTAATGATTTTCTGTAGTTATAGATAGATATAATACACAAAGTTACTAATAAATACGATGAAACTATTATGCACAGTGGTGGTGGTGAAAGTGTACCTTTTTTAGGGTTCCGTACCTCAAAAGGAAAAACGGAACCCTTTTATAGGATCACTTTGTCCGTCCGTCGTCGTCATTTTCGAAACTCGCAAGGGAATCAAAACCGAACAGGGTACTTCCCGGAAACTCAGAATCTTGAAATTTGGTACAAAGCAACATCTGCAGATAAAGGAAAAATAGCCAAAACCTTTAATTTTTGTACGGAGCCCTCGGTGCGCGAGTACGCCTCGCACTTGGCCGGTTTTTTTGTAGTTGACGGTACCTATTATAATTTGAACAAAAAGATGGAGTCCTTGTGTGTTGTCCCTTTTTGGCTGAAGGACTAAATGTGTTTTCATCTATTGTTTTTTCTAACATCACTTCTTTGTAGGTGGTGCTATCGTCATTGGCCAGGAGTCTATAGTATACCACGACGGGCAGAATTACGTTGCTGTGGCGCCGCCGCAAATTAAGGTAAGTTTATATGTAAACCGCATATTCCAACTAAGAAGCACCATGTGTTCCTACTTCATATATGGAAAAAAAACATCTCTTTAATGCTATTAGAGGAGGTGCATGAATAATATATCAGCTCACAAAGGACAATCTCTTTAGCCAGTTTCCTCTAGTCACCGTGGTTAAAATAGTCCAGGCGTGATAAGGCCGACCATGATACGGGGCCAGGATGATGATGAGACCTTTCAGATTCATGTCAAGTAGCTGACTTTTGCTATCACTGAGGATCTAAGATGGTTGTGTTCTGTCTTTTATGGTTCACTAATGTTCAACCAAAAAATTATTGTCAAAAGTTCATTTGACAAACAACATTTCACCTAATGATCATTTGGCAAACGAGACATTTGACAAAAGTATCATCTTACAAAAACTCACTTAGCAAATGATCAATTAGCAAACTACACTCGGTAAATGGGTGAAATAATAAAATGTTAATTGACTTTTTTCATTTTACCAAATAATATGATTCGCAAATTAAGCCAAATTTGTCCAAATGTCAACTTTCATTTGGTACAGATTATTTACAGGTAAGTTACAAGATTAGATTAGTATTAGTAAAAAGTTGTCGGTTCTGGCGCTTCACAACCGCTGCCGCGGCACGCTCGCTTCGCTCGCTCGGCTCGCGCGCTGTATGTTCGCAGTTCAACCTAACACTCCTCCTCGCTTCGCTCGTCGTCGTACCTAACGGAGACCCAGGTTTTTTCCATGATTAGTCTAATTGCCTTTTTACATGACGCATAGTTTACTAGGGTTTTTCCATTGTGTCTAGATGTAAGATTTTTAGACCAATAGTAGTTTTGTCTGACAACTCAGTTGCTAAATGATTATTTTGTCAAATAATTATTTATAAAATGTAAATTTAACTGTTGATCATTTTGCAAAGTGAGTCATTTGTAAAATGACTAGTAGTAAAATGATCAATTGGCGAAACATTTTTTTGCTAAACGTTGTTTGTCAAGTGTAATTTTGCCAAATGACTTTTGGTCCAACGGCAGGACACCGTCTTTTATAGACATCTATCGTCCTTCCATTGTCAGAATGTGAGAAATATTTATCTATAGCAATAAACAACAAACTTCATTATTGAATAACTCCTTCATGTTATGTTGCTCAACAGCTAACTCCAATAAACTGCTACTGCCGCGTGGACACGGCTGGGCTGCGGTACTTGCTGGGTGACATCGCGGGCCGCCTGTTCATGCTGCTGCTAGAGCTGCAGGAGAAGATGGACGGCACACAGGCGGTCAAGGACCTTAAGGTGGAGCTGCTTGGTGCGTATACAGCTGTCCTAGACTGCTACTGCCGCGTGGACACGGCTGGGCTGCGGTACTTGCTCCGACGTAAACTTTTTAAATTTACCTTGCCAATTCTCTTCTTGGCCATGGTCACTGCGATACGTCTTAAGCGACGAAGGGAGATTATAAATAATATCTGTTTGTATAAATAATGCTTAGAGCATACATAACTGGAGTAGCCTTATATTCGTATTTGAGTACAAAAAAGTCTGCCGAATTTTGCGGGGGGGTGAAGAAATAACACATGCAAAAGATTACTCACTAATGCAAAAACGATCTGTTTATTTACACACGCACACATTATGAAAAAGGATAACACATTCTCATTTTGATGCACACACACATATCACACATGGAAAAACTTAGTGGAAACACGGGTTAAGAATACGTAAATGCCAATGTGATTGGCTAAGCCTATAGGGCGAGAGGTTTGATTCGATAACTAATTTCGATAATTGTATCGATATTTACACAAACGTATATAATTTTATTATATACTAGTTTCTAAAGTTCCTGGTAAAGGTTGCGGGAGTCCACTGGACGCGGGTGGCGCAGGACCGGTCACTTTGGCACTCTTTGGGGGAGGCCTATGTCCTATATGTTACATAGGCCTATGGCCTATGTAAAAAAGGCCCTCGAGGCATTGTACCGATGCTGGCGCGATTTCCTCGCTGAATTTTAATGCTAATGCGTTCCGCGAGAAAACTGCCAGCTCTTCGCCCTCTTCGGTCACCAGTTACGTCGACCAGACCAGACGTTTCGCGATCTCCGCAAATAACTTTTGCGCACTGAGGCCCCACGGACCGAGGTTCTCGACACCAAATGGTACAAATTTGTAGAGAGCCTTTACATATATTTAATGGGTTTTATAATTAGGTTCGGTATTTTCTGCCGCTGCACCGTTGTCTAAAGGCGTGTCCGCTCCGCCAAAATAAATTTCACATAAAAATAAAGTAGGTACGGTAAAACCGATTAATTTTTACCTTTTACTTGAATGAATTCGATACTGAGATGCATCAAAATGTCTTGAACACATGGAACTTGTACGCGCAGGCACCCAATTTGCTAGCCTGCTGAATGCGGCGGTCCGTTTTTTTAAATGCTGGGTCTCGGAAAAGTGCAAAGTACCTATACCTTTTTTCCTAATAAATTGTGTTCACTCGGCAATTTGTGCAGGTTCTTAGTGAATCATACTTTTTGTCGATAATTATTGATTATCGACACTACCCTCATCTCTACTTGCGAGTCTCGTGAGGGTGATCGTTGGGTGATCTGTCATTTTAGACAATCCTTTGCAAATATTATTATTAACTCTATTGCAATTGCATTTAGGTTAATTTTTACAAAGCATGAAAACCGAGTCTCGTGGGGAGTGCGTAAATAAAACTAATTTTGATTAATCAATGCTAATGTTATTATAGACTCTTTTTCAAATGCCATTGAGTTATTTCTTACAAAACATGAAAACGGAGTCTCGTGGGGAGTGTCATGACGTATGCAGGAAAGAATTGTAAATCGATTACATAATCGTTTAATATGACGTGTCATGAAAATGTTTTCAAAAAAATAATATTAAAACAATACAAAAATACTTACAAATGCAATGTTACTGTTAAAGATTGCAATTAACCAATTATCGCCTAGCAACATTATCGGTCTAAGATTTTTTAAAAGTAAAAAAAATAGATATATTGTCTATGCAATGACCAGTCGAATTTGAGTCGTTTAGTAGCAGCCAAAGTTGTCGTGTCGTTTTCGATTGGCTTGCTCTGAATTATTCCGTAAAACAACTGATTGTCGCGTCGCAGTTGCAAATAACATAATTTTAATATATAAACCGAGTGTGGAAGCAGGACACAACCATTTTAAGTCAATTCAGTTGAGTGCCGACAAGACTCCTATCGGTGGAAGCTTCAGGAAAGGTATTTCGCGAACTGTAGGTAAGTCGGCTAGCTGAAAGTTGGTGAAAGTACTCTGCCCTGTTTGCTGACACCGACTTCTGCCTACTACAATCGCAGACAAGCCTGGTAAGTGCTCAATTATATTGACTTAGAGACTATTCCACACAAACTTTATTTCGTACATTTTCGTATATTTTAATCTCGTAAATACAGTCCATTAAGAAAAGGACATTTGGTCTTCGAGCCGCATAGTATTGTAAGGCGATCGTGGAATATTTGGTGTTTTTAACAAGATTTTGTAGGTTCATATAGTTTTTTTCTCGTACAAATTTGAGGGTAATCTTAGAAACGTTTGGGTTGATTCTCTTTGGATAGAAGACGCGTTTCGTTTCTGTGTGTTGGTATACGTCGCGATCTGTCAAATAGAATAAAATCTAGTTTCGGAACGTTTCTAAGCTGTCAAATCGGTTATTGTTTAGTTCTTCAGTTGAGGTTAGAATAAATAATAATTGTCGGTGTTTTCGTTTATTGTGAAGTGTTATTGTGTTTCGTACGGGTAAAATGACTGGAACTGGAAATAGTGATAACGCTAGTGACAAGTGTGATAGAAACCGCGTAGGTCGTGATTATGCGTTCGGTCGAATGGAATACATCGCGAGCTCGGATTTGGCCGGGTACTCGCCTGATGATGTCAAGGCACTTGAGAGGGAATTCCACGCATTCCAAATAGAATTGTTATCGTCGCTGTCGAGCGGAGATAGGAAAAGTGAGCTACAAGTGTCATCGCAATTCGAAATGATGGTAAAAGCTATTAAATTGCGATTCACTAATCAAGTGTTAGAACAAAAGCCGCCACTTTCCAGTCCGAGCTCGTGTGTGCAATTGCCTCGTATTGTTATTGCCCCATTTAGTGGGAAGATGGAACAGTGGGTGTCTTTTATTCAAATATTCGATTCATTAATTCACAAGAAAGACATTCCTGCAGTTGAGAAGTTCCATTATTTGTTAACCAATGTGCAAGGTGAGGCGTTTAACCTAATAAAAAACTATCCCTTGTGTGACGAGAATTATGTTGCTGCTTATAACACATTGAAGCAGCATTATGAACGGAAAAGAGTAATTGCTTCAATGTTTTATGAAAAGTTGCTTAATTGCGAGTCTGTTAAATCGAAAAATAGTGTTGAATTGAATCGTGTTTGTCGCACCTTTAAAGAAAATTTAGAAATATTGGAAAAATATCAGTTACCTGATAAAAACTTCATGTTGTATCATTTGTTGTGGTCTAAGTTGGATGTTTTGACCAGAGAAGCCTTCGAGTTGCATCTCGAATCAAATATTGACATACCAGATTATGGAGTGTTAATTGCTTTCATCGAGAAGCGGAGTCAGGCCTTGGAAAATTCGGTGTCTCGGGCCAATAGTGTTGTTAACAAGCCCGTAGTTAAATCTAAATCGTCATTTGTTGTGCCGCCTGTCAGCCAATGTGTAATTTGTGCTGCTTCGGGCCACGGTTTGGAAAGCTGTACTCAATTTCTGAAATTGTCTCCGATGGAGAGATTTAATAGGGTAAAAGATAAGAAACTTTGTATCCTCTGTTGTCGGCCATCACATGGGGTAAAAAATTGTAAATCAACTGTCATGTGCCATACATGTAATGGCAAACATCACAAATTGTTGCATTTTGATAAAAGCAGCGACTCGGAACCTGCATTATCAGAGGTCTCAGATGCTCCGGTAACCTTGGCTGTTCCAAACTGTAATGCACAGGTCTTATTCTCGACAGCTATTGTGCTGATAAAAAATAAATATAATAAATTGGTACCAATTCGAATATTGCTAGATAGTGCAAGTGCTTGCAATTTCATGACATTGAGATGCGCTCAAAAACTTGGATTGTCCATAAAGAATGCTAGTGGGCAATCAGTGAATGGCATTGGCCAAACGTCAACGGAGACTCTGGGATCTGTCGATTGTGAAATTGTCCCTACAAATAGCGAGTCCCATTATGAATTTTCGTTGGAAGCATTCATTTTGTCGCGGATTTGCTCTGATATGCCCTCGGAACAAATTGATGTCGCCTCTTGGGGGCATATTAGAAATTTAAATCTTGCAGATCCATCATTCTTCAAACCTGGACCTATTGACATGCTGGTTAGTGTGAATATTCTCGCTTCCGCTCTACAACCCGGTGTTGTCAAAGGCAATGCAGGGCAGCCTATTGCCATCCGCACAGTGTTCGGCTGGATTGTAATGGGCGAGTGTGCCTTAGGTGTTGCTTCTTCTCGTTCTCGTTCTCGTCGTGGTTCCAGTGTTGAGACGAAAGACTGCCTTCTCGTGTCGAGTCTTTCGTTGGACAATAATATAAAGCGGTTCTGGGAGTTGGAAAGTGTTGATACTCCTAGAGCTGTTGTTTTTTCGAAATCGGAATTGTTGTGTGAACAGTTAATGGAATCTTCGTACTGTCGCAATCCTGATGGAAGGATGGTGGTACCATTAACTTTTGTTGACACTGAGGACAAGCCTAAGTTTTCAGGGTCTCGAGAGATTGCCCTCAAGCGGCTCTTAAATTTAGAAAAGAAGTTTATCGTAAATCCCAATTTTCGGCAAGCTTACGTAAATTTCATGGATGATTATTTGGAGTGTGGTCACATGGCGGAAGTGGATCCCCCGTTATCGTCTGAGGGTCACTTCTTCTATATACCTCATCAGGGAATTTTGCGTGACTCTGTTACAACGCCTTTGCGCACAGTTTTTGATGCGAGTTCCGTGGATGCTACCGGGAAATCCTTAAATTCTACCTTGCTGCCAGGTCCCAAGTTACAAAAAAGTATATTCGATTTGTTGGTTCGATTTCGGTGGCATGCGATAGTCTTCACAGGAGATATCAAGCAGATGTATCGCCAGTTTCTAGTCGATCTGCAAGACTGTAACTATCAACGGATTTTATGGCGTCCATCCCCTGATGAACCTATCAAGGACTATCGCTTGCTCACAGTTAGTTATGGCGTGTCCTGTGCCCCCTACCAGGCGCTCTGGTGTGTGTCGAAGTTGGCGAAGGAATTCTCAGCTCGGGCGCCCCACGGTGCTGCAGTGCTAGCCAGGGATGCATATGTCGACGATATTGTTTCAGGGACGGATTCGGTCGAGAGTGCGATAAACTTGCGCAAGGAGTTGGTGGAAATTTTGTCATCCGCTCAGCTTTACTTGCGTAAATGGACCTCTAATAGTCCTCAATTCCTTGGAAGTCTGCCTGGGTCGGAGCTATATTCGGAGCAACTTCATAACTTCGAAGATGTTCATGACTTGTCGCTCAAAATTTTGGGTCTTTCGTGGCTCCCGAAGGAAGATAAGTTCACATTTAAGACAGTTCAAAATGACTGTCGCTGTACGAAGCGGTCGATCCTCTCTGACATAGCTCGTATTTTCGACCCATTGGGTTTGTTATCGCCTGTTGTATTTTTCGCAAAATACTTAATACAACGCTTATGGGTTTCTGGTGTCGAATGGGACAGTGAAATCCCCAGTGCTATCGCTCAGGAGTGGCGTAAGTTGAAGTCACAATTGTCGGAGTTAAGCTTACTGTCCATTCCCCGTAGAATGATTGAAACTTTCGTGTCGTTGCAGCTCCACGGGTACTGCGACGCTTCGGAGAGGGGCTACTGTGCCGTCGTTTATTGTCGTGTCGTTCAAAATGACGGGTCCATTGTCGTGCGTCTTTGCTGCGCAAAATCGAAGGTGGCTCCCCTGCGTAAGTGCTCGATACCTCGTTTGGAGTTGTTATCAGCCGTGTTATTGTCGGACCTGCTCGCTTCGTTCACTGAAGCTTTAAAAGATTTCCACACCTTTGACAGTGTCTATGCTTGGTCGGACTCCACTGTAGCCCTGACCTGGATTCGATCGTGTCCCTCCAGGTGGAAAACCTTTGTGGCAAACAGGGTTGCGCACATACAGGAACAGGTTCCCCCTGAATGTTGGCATCACGTTTCTGGTTTGGAAAACCCAGCGGATTCTGGTTCCCGCGGTTTGCTACCCGCTGACTTGGTCCAGAACCCGTTATGGTGGGCGGGGCCTTCCTGGCTTCCCCTTCCCCAAAAGTATTGGCCACAGTCAGAGATGATTCTGGACGACGCTGCTTCCAGTGAACAGAAGATTTATAGTCTATTCACAGCATCTAACGTCTCGTTTATAGACACAATTTTAAATCGATTTTCGTCGTTGCAGAAGGTATTGCGCACTTTGGCTTATTGTTTTCGATATTTGCACAACCTGCAAAATCCTTCGTCGAAAAATACAAACCCTAATTTGTCGCCTGAAGAACTTCACAGTGTTCTCCATTTTCTCGTGAAGCATGTCCAAGAATGTGCTTTCGCTTCAGTACTTCGTTGTTTGTCGAAGGAAAAGTCGCTCCGCTCTGTGGCCAAACCGATCCGAAAATTGTCGCCTTTTTTGGACGAATCTGGTTGTTTAAGGGTGGGCGGTCGCCTTTCTAAAGGTACTTTGTCGTTTGATGTTAAACATCCGCTCTTGCTGCCTCGTGATCATAGGTTAACAACGCTGGTCATTGAGGATTATCACAATCGGCTTATGCATCCTGGATTGCAAACGCTGCAAAATCTAATAGCCCAAGATTTTTGGATTATGTCGTCGAAAAGGGCTATAAACTCTGTGACTTCATCTTGCATGAAATGTTTTCGCGCTCATCCGAAGCTTGCTGAGCCTCCTATCATGGGCAATCTGCCAGCCTTTCGAATCAACCAAGTTAAACCCTTCTCGTCTTCGGCGGTTGATTACGCGGGTCCATTTGACACTAGTCTAGGTCGCGGTCGCGGCCTACGCACATTCAAATCGTATATTTGCCTGTTCGTGTGCACGGTCACAAAAGCAATGCATCTAGAGCTTGTTTCCGAGCTTACGACGGAAGCGTACTTGGCCGCTCTGCGCCGGTTTATCGCGCGTCGTGGTCGCTGCTCAAGACTCGTCTCGGATCAAGGCAGGAACTTTGTCGGTGCCTCCAATGCATTGCACGGTTTGATGACCAAAGCTGCGCGTTCCGAGCAAATTGAATTCGTGTTCAATCCCCCGGGTAGCCCGCATTTTTCCGGCTTGGCAGAAGCCGGTGTAAAGTCGGTCAAAACACACTTATCGCGTGTATTAGGATCGCAGCGCCTCACTTTCGAGGAACTATATACCGTTTTGACTCAAATAGAAGCCATGTTGAATTCGAGGCCTCTATCACCCGTTAGTTCCGACCCAAACGATTTTTCGGTGTTGACAGCTGGCCACTTTCTGACGATGGAGCCGCTCACTATATTACCTGAAAGTAATTTAGTTGATGCAAAGTTAGGCCCCCTTCAGAGGTGGAAACTGATTCAAAAAATCCACCAAGATTTCTGGCGTAAGTGGCACTTAGAATATTTGCACACTCTACAACAGCGCCACAAATGGTACGATGGTCAAAACAAAATAGATGTCGGGACTCTTGTTCTCATTGTTAATGAGCAATGTAGTCCAATGAAATGGAAAATGGGTCGGGTGGTTCATCTCCATCCAGGAACGGATGGTATTTGTAGGGTTGTGACAGTCCGCACCGAGTCTGGTGAACTTAAAAGACCAGTTGTAAAACTGTGTCCTCTTCCTTTACAAAATTAAATAGTTTTATCGTCGCTCTTATTTAGTGTAAGTTATAGATAACGTACCTAGTAGAATTGTAGTGCCTCTAAAGAGATCCAACCCATATAGCTATAGTAAATTTCAAAATAACACGTATTTTGGTGGGCGGAATGTTAAAGATTGCAATTAACCAATTATCGCCTAGCAACATTATCGGTCTAAGATTTTTTAAAAGTAAAAAAAATAGATATATTGTCTATGCAATGACCAGTCGAATTTGAGTCGTTTAGTAGCAGCCAAAGTTGTCGTGTCGTTTTCGATTGGCTTGCTCTGAATTATTCCGTAAAACAACTGATTGTCGCGTCGCAGTTGCAAATAACATAATTTTAATATATAAACCGAGTGTGGAAGCAGGACACAACCATTTTAAGTCAATTCAGTTGAGTGCCGACAAGACTCCTATCGGTCGAAGCTTCAGGAAAGGTATTTCGCGAACTGTAGGTAAGTCGGCTAGCTGAAAGTTGGTGAAAGTACTCTGCCCTGTTTGCTGACACCGACTTCTGCCTACTACAATCGCAGACAAGCCTGGTAAGTGCTCAATTATATTGACTTAGAGACTATTCCACACAAACTTTATTTCGTACATTTTCGTATATTTTAATCTCGTAAATACAGTCCATTAAGAAAAGGACAGTTACACCATATTTTCTAAGCTTGAAATGTTTGAATGTTTATTACACGTGCTTACAGCATGTGCGTGCATTTTTATGATAGGTGTTGTCTCTTGCGGGGCGATTGTATGAATGACCATTAATCGATTATGAAACTGTCTTTGTATAATATTTGTTTTTAAGCAGTAACGCTGCTAAAGAAAATTATAAATTTTTAAATGAAAGGAAAAATTGAAAAATTTAATGCTCCGAGCCGGATTCGAACCGGCGACCACAGGCATTCATGGCCCGTCGCTACTACCAACTGAGCTATCGGAACAATCTGGTTCGGGCACCAAATCCTTCAAACAGTTCCTTCATATAACGCCTTAGGGAGGCGTATGTAGCGACATCTACCAGAAGACTTAGGCTTCTTTTACGGCACCAACGTCTCAAATTATGTTGAGAAATCGTCAGTAACGATGCGCCACCCCATACTAAATTAATATTTGTTTTTAAGCAGTAACGCTGCTAAAGAAAATTATAAATTTTTAAATGAAAGGAAAAATTGAAAAATTTAATGCTCCGAGCCGGATTCGAACCGGCGACCACAGGCATTCATGGCCCGTCGCTACTACCAACTGAGCTATCGGAACAATCTGGTTCGGGCACCAAATCCTTCAATCAGTTCCTTCATATAACGCCTTAGGGAGGCGTATGTAGCGACATCTACCAGAAGACTTAGGCTTCTTTTACGGCACCAACGTCTCAAATTATGTTGAGAAATCGTCAGTAACGATGCGCCACCCCATACTAAATTAATATTTGTTTTTAAGCAGTAACGCTGCTAAAGAAAATTATAAATTTTTAAATGAAAGGAAAAATTGAAAAATTTAATGCTCCGAGCCGGATTCGAACCGGCGACCACAGGCATTCATGGCCCGTCGCTACTACCAACTGAGCTATCGGAACAATCTGGTTCGGGCACCAAATCCTTCAATCAGTTCCTTCATATAACGCCTTAGCGAGGCGTATGTAGCGACATCTACCAGAAGACTTAGGCTTCTTTTACGGCACCAACGTCTCAAATTATGTTGAGAAATCGTCAGTAACGATGCGCCACCCCATACTAAATTAATATTCGTTTTTAAGCAGTAACGCTGCTAAAGAAAATTATAAATTTCTGGTAGATGTCGCTACATACGCCTCCCTAAGGCGTTATATGAAGGAACTGATTGAAGGATTTGGTGCCCGAACCAGATTGTTCCGATAGCTCAGTTGGTAGTAGCGACGGGCCATGAATGCCTGTGGTCGCCGGTTCGAATCCGGCTCGGAGCATTAAATTTTTCAATTTTTCCTTTCATTTAAAAATTTATAATTTTCTTTAGCAGCGTTACTGCTTAAAAACAAATATTAATTTAGTATGGGGTGGCGCATCGTTACTGACGATTTCTCAACATAATTTGAGACGTTGGTGCCGTAAAAGAAGCCTAAGTCTTCTGGTAGATGTCGCTACATACGCCTCCCTTAGGCGTTATATGAAGGAACTGATTGAAGGATTTGGTGCCCGAACCAGATTGTTCCGATAGCTCAGTTGGTAGTAGCGACGGGCCATGAATGCCTGTGGTCGCCGGTTCGAATCCGGCTCGGAGCATTAAATTTTTCAATTTTTCCTTTCATTTAAAAATTTATAATTTTCTTTAGCAGCGTTACTGCTTAAAAACAAATATTAATTTAGTATGGGGTGGCGCATCGTTACTGACGATTTCTCAACATAATTTGAGACGTTGGTGCCGTAAAAGAAGCCTAAGTCTTCTGGTAGATGTCGCTACATACGCCTCCCTAAGGCGTTATATGAAGGAACTGATTGAAGGATTTGGTGCCCGAACCAGATTGTTCCGATAGCTCAGTTGGTAGTAGCGACGGGCCATGAATGCCTGTGGTCGCCGGTTCGAATCCGGCTCGGAGCATTAAATTTTTCAATTTTTCCTTTCATTTAAAAATTTATAATTGTCTTTGTATAATTTTTTGCACATTGTGCAAGGTTTTCAACAGAGGGGTAAGCTACTGAAAGGGTACTCCAGTTATGTATGCTCTAAGAAATAATGTGACATTTGACCCGTGGTGTCTGTTTAAACTAGTATAATTGTTGCTCTGTGAAACGGGTCACTTGTGTAAATTTGATACCAGAAATCAGAAATCAGAAATCAGAAATTTTATTTGTATAAACAAGAGTACAAAATGATCTTACATAAATTCTATAGCCAATCTTGTTTTACCATGACATGGTGTACAAATATTTGAATGTATGGTCATGCATGCAGTTTTTAAATTAAACAAAACAGGTGTGTGCAAGACTTAGCTTAGTACTTAGAATAACTTCAATCACTACTTAATTAAATAAATGATTAAAAAGAATGAAAAATAAATAGGATCTGGGTGGTAATGATTTAACCATAGTTACTTGGGTCTATTCGTAACCCGTTTGATATCACCTAAATATTATTATATTGAAAATAATTAGGCAATTACCATTAGGCAACTGGCCTTATTAAGAAAAAAATCACGTCGTGGGTCTTTAAGGCACACAACGTCAAATAAACATCCCAAGAGTCAAACATCAGGTTTAAGTCCACCGCAATAATAGTATTATTTTTTCCTCAGGCGAAATCCCGATCCCAGAATGCATGACATACCTGGACAATGGTGTGGTATTCGTCGGCTCCCGTTTCGGAGACTCCGCTCTCGTGAGGTTGTCTGCGGCGCGCGAGGAGGCAGCACAATACGTGCAGACCATGGAGACGTTCACGAGTCTCGCGCCCATTGTGGATATGTGCGTCGTGGATTTGGAGAGACAGGGGCAGAATCAACTCATCACATGCTCAGGTCAGTTGGTGTATATCAGTCAGAACACTTAGATCATAGCAAAGGGAGAATTTGAATCATGGAGAGAGGTTGAATCAGCTCGTCACTTGTTTAGGTTGGTGTTGAGAACTATAGCACAAAATAGATAGGTACAGAAGTCAAACACATGGGTGTACCGTGTACCTCACTTTTAATGTCATTGTTATAATACAAATTAGCTTAAAAAGCTACTTTTTTTATGAATATTGAACTTAAACAACCGTCCACTGAACAGTTATAATAACTTTTTGTCTGTTGCTCCATTATTGCTCAAAAAAGTTCGCAAACGCGTCTCAAGCGGATGGCACTCGCGCTCGCACTGGTCCGAACCGGTCCGAGATATTGTGTACGTGAGCAGTGTCTATGTGTGCGTTGCTCGAGCGCACTTGTATGTAGATTGATTTAATTTTATGTACCTATCTGTTTTGTGGCTATGGGTAGCATACCAGGCTCGCATATACGACTCTCGTCCGTCGTCGACCTGGGATGTTAGAGACTAAAGCAAGTCATTATCAGGTCAGAGAAAGTTGACTCTGTAGTCTCTACTACATTTAGCACTGTTGTGTCATGACAATTACACACTAAACCGTAGCATAATCTATGCTATGTTTCTTCCCTTAAGGCTGGTTGTTTCAAACCTATGGGTTGTAATTGTAAGTCGGGTAAACTTAAATTGTAAGGAAAGTCTGACTCAAATTTATGGTATGGCAGTGTTAACGTATGATATAAGGTTAATCTGTCCATCTATCAATGTGGTTGATACATCTTGTAATTTAGAGCAATTGCCACGTTATTATCTAACTAGACGTGCCCGCGGCTCCACCCGCTTGAATTAATTATATTAATGTATTTGTCACAATTGTATTATGTTCATGAGCCCTGCTTAACAATATACCACAGTATACAGGTATTTTCATATACATTTATTAAAATGTCAACATGAAACACAGGCCTCCTCTCATGGATGAGAGGGAACGGGCAGTAGTCCCCACGCTGGCCCAGTGCAGGTTGGGGACATTTGTGAGGAAACCTGCATACATTCACGAAGAAATTCAAAGGTGTATGTGAAGTCCCTAACCCGCACTGGGCCAGCGTGGGGACTACTGCCCGTTCCCTCTTATCCATGAGAGGAGGCCTGTGCCCAGCAGTGGGACGTATATAGGCTGATTTATTTATTATTATTATTTGAAAAAATGGCTGAAGTACCTATAGCGACACAAAGTTTCATAATTATCAGCACTTAGTAAATTTTTACCCAAAAAGGTGTCATTAAAACACCTATTTTAAATGATTATAACGAATAGAACACATGTAAACTTTTCCCTAAAGAAGTTATTTTCTGCCCTTTTATTAAAAAAATAACCACGAAGACACCGTCGGGAGCGGAGAGTTAGGGGGTCAGGTCCAACCGATCAGAGCACTTGTTTTGTTCCACATAATATAACAAACAAAGTGAAGTGCCCAATCCGCACTGGGCCAGCGTGGGGACTACTGCCCGTTCCCTCTCATACATGGGAGGAGGCCTGTGCCCAGCAGTGGGACGTATATAGGCTGATGATGATGATGAATATAACAAACAATAATAAAATAAATAAATAAAAAAGCCTTTATTTCTACTACCACTAATAATTACGCTAATACTATAAACTATTATACTTAAAAACAAATACTCTAGATAGAAGTGGCCTCTGCGGCGTAGGCCTCCCCCATTTCCTTTCTCTGGCCTTCCGCATCCAGTCTGAGCCGATCCGTTGGCAGAAAATATCGCGCCACCTTTTCTTTGGCCGTCCACGTTTCCTCTTTTCGCCTCTCGGTATCCACTCGGTTAGTCTCTTCGTCCACCTACTTTGTTCCATTCTACAAATATGTCCTGCCCAGTTCCATTTGCATGATCTTATCCGGTATACAATATCATTCAGTTTTGTTGTTCTCCTAATGGTTGTATTGTTTACTCTGTCAGAAAGTTTAATGCCCAGCATACTTCGCTCCATTTTCCGCTGGCAAATTGCCAATGCTTCTTCTTTTCTCTTGAGGGCCCAAGTATGGCACCCGTAGGTGATACACGGAAGGATGGCTACTTTAAAGAGCTTACTTTCAATACTTATATTTATCTCTTTGTTTTTCATGATCTCTTTAGAGCTCCAATACTTTTTCCATCCTTTCGCCTTACCTCCTTTCCGGTGTAGTCATCAAAAGAGACAGACTGCCCCAAGTATAGGTATTCGTCCACGTATTTTAGTTTTCCGCCCTGTATGATTATGTCGTGAGGAGGTCCGTTGGTCATAATTTGTGGTTTTGAGGTATTCATGTATAGTCCTACTTTTTGGCTCTCCTTAGTTAAGTCGTTTACCATTTTCTGTAGGTCGTATGCGTTGTGGGAAAATACTACAATATCATCCGCAAAGCGTAGGTGGCTTAGGTATTCGCCGTCTATTTTTAACTCCTTTCTCGTCCCAATTTAATTTTCGAAATATAGACTCCAATGGTGCAGCAAATATTTTAGGTGAGAGTGGGTCACCTTCCCGGACTCCTTTCTCAACGTGAAATTCTTCTCCCTCTCTTTCTAGCCTTATTTTTGCCCGGCTTTTTGAGTACAAATCAGAAAGCAAGCTAACATAATAACAAACGATAAATAATAATCAAAGTAGTTAGTTAGTTAGTTAAGTAACAGTGGGTAACAGTGACATGACACATGACAGCTGTTGCAGAGGGGCTACCGCGAAACGAAAACGAACTTCGTTGTGTATCGCCCTCTCTGTCGCACCAGCTTGTTCGAGCGACAAAGACGGAGATACACGAACGAAGTTCGTTTTCGTTTCGCGGTAGCCCCTCTGGGTTGCGTAGGTACCATTTCATTTAAAATTCTCTAACCGGAATTTCAAAGTTCAGTTTTAATAATTATTACTTATAAACAGTATGTTTTTTTAGCTGAATCAATTGTATAACAATTATACTAACGTGTAAATGTAGTCTCAGATATTATCAAATTACGTAAAATGGAGAGACCGATCGCGATCCGACCTAACGCCACAGCCGAACATTTCCGAACCATTCCGAACAATATGGCGACGCTTCAAATTGAGAATGTTATCGAGATTTAATTACGTGATTGTAGAAAAAATATCCAACAGAACCGGAAGCCTTTATGCTCTTGTTCTAAGTTAATATCTAGAGAATTGATTCGTAAATTTATTTCTCGTGTTCGTTGCGTTGTTTTTGAGAAACGTGACGCCAAACATCGTGTTTTTTGTAAGGCGCTATCTCGCTCGTTCCTTCGTGTTTTATCCCGTTCTGATTTTCCAATGTTATATAATAGAAGTTTCCATTAAAATGCCGCCAATTTTTCTTCACCTATTGCACTCCTTCCAGGTGCCTTCAAAATGGGCTCGTTGCGTATCATCAGAAACGGTATTGGCATACAGGAGCAGGCCTCCATAGACTTGCCGGGCATCAAGGGGATGTGGGCGCTTACTCTTGCCCAGGACTCGAGCTACCACGACACGCTGGTGTTGGCGTTCGTTGGGCAGACCAGGTGAGCCCTTTTGCATTTGTTATGCAAAGTTTAGACGAAGCCAGTGCTGGCTCACTGGCTCGATAAATAGGCCGGCGCTCTATTCCCGCTAGTGCTGGCAGCCAGGTGCTTTACATACAATAACAAGCTGGCTTCGTCTAAACCTGGCTTTAGTTTTTAACAGTTTTCGAGTGGAAGAGTCGAGCGATCGAAAGTCTTAAATCGCCCACCAGTTTAGGTTATCTAGTTGTCGTTAATGTTTTTTTTTGCAGAGTGTTGACATTGAATGGCGAGGAAGTAGAGGAAACAGAGATTAAAGGCTTCGTTTCGGACAGGCAAACGTTTTACACGGGAAATGTGTGCTACAACCAACTAATACAGGTAAAACTTTGCCCAATACCCCAGCACTTAGATTTCGAAGCAACTTATATTGTCTAAATGTCTACGTCTAAAAAGGCCCATTTATTTTCTTAATCTTTTACCGCAAAATATATGTTTGTCTAAAATTGGATGATGTAGTTTTAAGGTTATTTTATAACCGTCAAATGTGTTTTTCATTTACACAAGTATACGCTATACTTTCAGGTTACAGACGAGGGCATAACCCTGATAAAGCTCACGGAAACCGGGTGGACGCTAGCGGCGCAGTGGGCCGTGGGCGGCGCGCGTGGCGTGTCGGTGGTGGCGTGCAGTGAGACGCGCTGCGTGTGCGCGGCCGGCCCGCGCATCTACCTCGTCGCGCTGGGAAACGCGCAGCTCACCACGCTCTCGTGAGTGCACCCGTGCGTAGTGGCTCACCAGTCGCAGTGTCGGTGGTGGCGTGCAGTGAGACGCGCTGCGTGTGCGCGGCCGGCCCGCGCATCTACCTCGTCGCGCTGGGAGACGCGCAGCTCACCACGCTCTCGTGAGTGCACCCGTGCGTAGTGGCTCACCAGTCGCAGTGTCGGTGGTGGCGTGCAGTGAGACGCGCTGCGTGTGCGCGGCCGGCCCGCGCATCTACCTCGGCGCGCTGGGAGACGCGCAGCTCACCACGCTCTCGTGAGTGCACCCGTGCGTAGTGGCTCACCAGTCGCAGTGTCGGTGGTGGCGTGCAGTGAGACGCGCTGCATGTGCGCGGCCGGCCCGCGCATCGACCTCGTCGCGCTGGGAGACGCGCAGCTCACCACGCTCTCGTGAGTGCACCCGTGCGTAGTGGCTCACCAGTCGCAGTGTCGGTGGTGGCGTGCAGTGAGACGCGCTGCGTGTGCGCGGCCGGCCCGCGCATCTACCTCGTCGCGCTGGGAGACGCGCAGCTCACCACGCTCTCGTGAGTGCACCCGTGCGTAGTGGCTCACCAGTCGCAGTGTCGGTGGTGGCGTGCAGTGAGACGCGCTGCGTGTGCGCGGCCGGCCCGCGCATCTACCTCGTCGCGCTGGGAGATGCGCAGCTCACCACGCTCTCGTGAGTGCACCCGTGCGTAGTGGCTCACCAGTCGCAGTGTCGGTGGTGGCGTGCAGTTAGACGCGCTGCGTGTGCGCGGCCGGCCCGCGCGTCTATCTCGTCGCGCTGGGAGACGCGCAGCTCACCACGCTCTCGTGAGTGCACCCGTGCGTAGTGGCTCACCAGTCGCAGTGTCGGTGGTGGCGTGCAGTGAGACGCGCTGCGTGTGCGCGGCCGGCCCGCGCATCTACCTCGTCGCGCTGGGAGACGCGCAGCTTACCACGCTCTCGTGAGTGCACCCGTGCGTAGTGGCTCACCAGTCGCAGTGTCGGTGGTGGCGTGCAGTGAGACGCGCTGCGTGTGCGCGGCCGGCCCGCGCATCTACCTCGTCGCGCTGGGAGACGCGCAGCTTACCACGCTCTCGTGAGTGCACCCGTGCGTAGTGGCTCACCAGTCGCAGTGTTGGTGGTGGCGTACAGTGAGACGCGCTGCGTGTGCGCGGCCGGCCCGCGCATCTACCTCGTCGCGCTGGGAGACGCGCAGCTCACCACGCTCTCGTGAGTGCACCCGTGCGTAGTGGCTCACCAGTCGCAGTGTCGGTGGTGGCGTGCAGTGAGACGCGCTGCGTGTGCGCGGCCGGCCCGCGCATCTACCTCGTCGCGCTGGGAGACGCGCAGCTCACCACGCTCTCGTGAGTGCACCCGTGCGTAGTGGCTCACCAGTCGCAGTGTCGGTGGTGGCGTGCAGTGAGACGCGCTGCGTGTGCGCGGCCGGCCCGCGCATCTACCTCGTCGCGCTGGGAGACGCGCAGCTCACCACGCTCTCGTGAGTGCACCCGTGCGTAGTGGCTCACCAGTCGCAGTGTCGGTGGTGGCGTGCAGTGAGACGCGCTGCGTGTGCGCGGCCGGCCCGCGCGTCTACCTCGTCGCGCTGGGAGACGCGCAGCTCACCACGCTCTCGTGAGTGCACCCGTGCGTAGTGGCTCACCAGTCGCAGTGTCGGTGGTGGCGTGCAGTGAGACGCGCTGCGTGTGCGCGGCCGGCCCGCGCATCTACCTCGTCGCGCTGGGAGACGCGCAGCTTACCACGCTCTCGTGAGTGCACCCGTGCGTAGTGGCTCACCAGTCGCAGTGTCGGTGGTGGCGTGCAGTGAGACGCGCTGCGTGTGCGCGGCCGGCCCGCGCATCTACCTCGTCGCGCTGGGAGACGCGCAGCTTACCACGCTCTCGTGAGTGCACCCGTGCGTAGTGGCTCACCAGTCGCAGTGTCGGTGGTGGCGTGCAGTGAGACGCGCTGCGTGTGCGCGGCCGGCCCGCGCATCTACCTCGTCGCGCTGGGAGACGCGCAGCTTACCACGCTCTCGTGAGTGCACCCGTGCGTAGTGGCTCACCAGTCGCAGTGTCGGTGGTGGCGTGCAGTGTGACGCGCTGCGTGTGCGCGGCCGGCCCGCGCATCGACCTCGTCGCGCTGGGAGACGCGCAGCTCACCACGCTCTCGTGAGTGCACCCCTGCGTAGTGGCTCGCCAGTCGCAGTGTCGGTGGTGGCGTGCAGTGAGACGCGCTGCGTGTGCGCGGCCGGCCCGCGCATCTACCTCGTCGCGCTGGGAAACGCGCAGCTCACCACGCTCTCGTGAGTGCACCCGTGCGTAGTGGCTCGCCAGTCGCAGTGTCGGTGGTGGAGAGTGTCGTAGTAACAACTAAAATAAATCGTTGTCTTAATGCTGAGAACCGTGACGTAATGTCCTTGCCTGCCAGACTGCTGATAGGCTCCTATCACCTGCATCATTTTTCATCCGTCTAGAGTCGCAAGCGTTAACTACAGTGTTCAATAAACAATCTTGCATCCCCTCCATATCCCGGGCGCACCGCGCTTACCTATTGACAATGACCGACAGATGACCCTTTGCTTGCATTAAAATAAGCCGTATGTCGCTCCACCTGTGACGTCACATACCAAGTCTATCTCGCGTGTGAGCTCGTGTGTGTGCCTGTGACTGGCTGTGACTCCTGAACCCTGGACTGCGCATCTATCTGTGGTATGTAAGCAAATGACCTAAAGACACCTAGTTTCTCAGTGTTAATTCCCATTTTATACATTTGGTAGCAATAGCGTGGTTTCATAGCCTCTGTTGAAATAACTATTTTAAGTTTAACCTTCTCGTAAACAAGACTTAAGCATCCCCCAATTGTATTTGCGCCGTAGTTTAATTAAACCCTCATAGTTTTATTACCTAAAGATTTAACCATTAAAAATTAAAGTTGTTTACCAGGTGACAGACATCCGAGCCGGTTTATCGTAATTTGTGCTTTATCTATTTACCTGGACGGTCTAAATTAGCTTGAAGGGCCGAAATAACGCATTACGTATTAAATATCACATAACCATTAATTTGTAGTTTGGAAAAGAATTTATTTGTTCTAATTGTGTTTCCTAAACCCATTTGCATAGTTCTGCGTAAGTACCTCTGCACCTCGTGGTGTACTAAACGAACGTGCTTCCAAATTGGGCCTTGTTTGTAAGCGTATACGATTGAAATTGAGTGTAGATATTACTGTTCATATATATTTTTCTTGTTTTCCTTGTTGCTAACGGTTGCCTATACAAGTTGAAATGAGTGAGAACGGAGATAATGATACTATGCGGGCAACCTTATTTACGGAAACCGCGGAGTATAGAAAATCAATCGGCACTTTAAGACTGACCAGTGAATGGATTTCGAACGCCTATCAACGGCTTAACTCGACAGACCGTGCCCGGCTGATAGTTTTATTTAGCGAAGTCGAGGATCAGTATAAGGAATGTCGTGATGCTAGTGCCATTCTCTTGGGCGGCTTGGATCGGGCTATAGATGTGGAGGAATATGCCTATGTGCAAGATATTATTAAGTCGGTGCGCGATCAGATCTTAGATATTAAAGTTAGGCGCAATGAAATAGTCGCACCTATCTCTGCCAGTACCCCAATGCGTTCAGTGCCCGACCGCGCAACAGCAGTGGGTGACCTTGACCTCCCTCGTTCCCAACGGTTGCCAGATCTTCCGATTCCGCGCTTTAACGGACGTCCGGACGCTTGGATTAGTTTTATAGACCAATTTGACAGTGTTGTTGATGCCCGAAGTGATTTGCTTTCCACCCATAAAATGCACTATTTAATGAGTGCGTTGTCTGACGAACCGAAACGTTTAGTACAACATTTAAAAGTTGAAGCCGGCAATTATAGTGTAGCTCGTGATCTTCTCAAACGGAGATACCACAATACGCGAGTACTTGCCGATACATACATCGCACAGATTATGTCCCTGCCTGATATCAGTCCCCGGTTGACTGGTCTACGAGTTTCTTTTCTTAACCCCCTCCTTACTGCATATCGTTGTTTAGAGCGACTTGAATTACCGGTAAAACATTGGTCATATATCCTTGTACACATTTGTTTCGCGAAACTTCCCACGGATTTACGATCGCGATTTGAGCGTCGTCACGGCGATGGTCTTAGGGACCTCCCTACTTTTGATAAGCTGATTGATTTCCTCGAAGAGGAATGTCGTCATCACGACAATGTCGGAAATACCTCTTTAGTAGACGCACCGTCCTCTCAAGCAAAGCCCCCACCACCAGTAGTCAGAACCCCACGTCAGTTCTTAGTTGCTGAGACCGACATGCGTGAACAAAAATGTCCTATGTGTTCTAGCCAGTCCCATTATCTACGCGAGTGCAAAGATTTCCTAGATATGAACCCACGCGATCGTTCAATCTTTGTGAAAATGAATGGCCTGTGTTATAGATGTTTAGATAAACACACCATTGCATCTTGCATGCGCGATTATCGCTGTGGAACCTGTAGGCGCCCGACGCATCATACCCTCCTATGTTTCAATGACCGGCGGAACCCGGTTTACTCCTCTCGTGTTAAACCAGAGACTCGATCAGTGTCTTTTCGAAGCTCTCCGGAACCAGCTCGGCCGACCTCCCCGCATTCTCGCACGGGCGGGGGTTCCCGCTCCCGCTATTATAATGTGAACCGGTCCTCACCTCGATCCAGTCCGCCAGCCTCACCCCGAGGATCTCCCCCGCCGTCTTCATCTCGGACATGGCACCGTGCTTCGAATCGCTCACCCAACCGGTACCCTTCCCCGCCTCCTCGTCGCAGTGAGCGCCACGAGCGCCCCCCTACTCCCTCCACCAGCAGAGATAAACGAGACTTGTCACCATATTCCTCGCGTTGCTCCCATCATGACAGCCCACAATAACTAGACTGCCCCCCTATTTCTGACCCTACCCGTGCTCCAACCGTTATAAATTCAGACTTGGTTTTACTCCCTACCGCCGTCATTCAGGTTAAAACATCTAGCGGATATTATGTTGAAGCTCGGGCGTTGTGCGATACTGGTGCTCAAGGTTGCCTAGTTACTTGTGATCTTGCGGTTACCAAATTAAATATGCGTTTGTCACCCCCTTTGTCCCCAGTGTTACTAAGAGGCATTGGAAACATTCCTTCTCTGCCAGCTCGTGGTTGTATTCCCCTTACATTCAAGCCTGTGCATTGCCCTTACCCGGTTATTACAACCTCAGCTGTAGTGGTAGATAACATCGCCGGTGTTCATCCCGACGTAGAGTTACCCATGTCTGTTCGATCCATTGCGGAATCCTTACCTCTGGCTGTTGCCTTATTTTACAAGCCTGATTTGGTTGAAGTGCTTTTGGGAGCCGACGTCCTAGGCTCACTCCTACGCCCAGATTTAATTAATCTGAAACCCTGCGGGTTGACTGCTATATCAACCGTCTTTGGCTATGCCTTGTCCGGGCCAGTCAAGGATCTACCCAGTTCCGAGCTCCCTATGACTGGTGTTTCTTTATCCCAAATAGTTGAGCGATTTTGGAAAATAGAAGAATTTCCAGAGACACCTCAAACAAACCCGTTGGATGTTGAGTGTGAGAAATTCTTTAAATCATCTACTAGGAGAAACCTTGATGGTACTTTCGTGACAAAATTACCCTTTTTATGTGATCGTCCTTCCCTTGGTGAGTCCCGATCTATAGCGGAAAAGAGATTCATTAACTTAGAACGGCGACTACAAAAATATCCCCGCCTAAAGGCGCAATATATCGACTTTATGCGTGAATACTACAACTTAAATCACATGTCGGTGTCTTCTTTGAACTTACAATCCATGGAACATTATTTTATCCCCCACCACTGCGTTTTTAAAACCGGTGATAATGAAAAGATTCGAGTCGTTTTTGATGGTAGTAGTACGACCTCGAATGGAATATCCCTTAATCAGTGTCTACACACGGGTCCTAAGCTCCAGCGTGACATCACGCACATCCTTCTCAACTTTCGTAGACATGCTATTGTGTTTGTTGCTGATATCCGTATGATGTTCCGGATGTCGTGGGTACATCCAGAGGACAGACGGTATCAGTTAATTTTGTGGCGTGAGTCTCCTGCAGAATCTCTCATTACGTATGAGCTTAATACTAATACTTACGGTCTACGGTCTAGCCCCTATATTGCAATCCGCGTGCTCCTTGAATTGGCTGATCAGGAACGTTCTAGATACCCTAAAGCGGCCGCAGTCATTGAGTCCGATGTATATGTTGACGATTGCCTGACCGGTGCTTCCAGCCTCGAAGAAGCTCGCCTTCTTAAATCAGAGCTAGAATCCCTAATGCGAGCAGGTGGTTACGAATTACGAAAATGGATCTCGAACAAGCCAGAGCTATTAGAAGATCTCCCCCCTAATCACCTTCAACCCCTTCACACCATACAGGTCATCGAAAACCTTCAAACAGTAGCGGTCCTCGGAGTTCAGTTTAACCCTGTGACGGATGCCTTTACCTATACGACCTGTGTAGACTCTGACAAGTCCCCAACCACACGAAAAGTTCTGTCCCTTATAGCCCGTACGTTTGACCCCAGTGGTTGGATCTCACCTATTGTATTCCAGGCTAAGGTCTTTATACAGCGCCTGTGGCTTTCGGGCCTTCAGTGGGATGAACCACTTACCCCAGAACTAGCTGCCGAGTGGTTGACCTTCACCAGTGAACTGGCAAACACTATGCATAAGATTCATATACCCAGACGTATTCTTCCCCCCACACCCCAGTCTTATACTTTACATGGTTTCAGTGACGCCTCAGAAGGTGGATTCGCTGCAGTACTCTATCTCCGTGCTGTAGACCAGATGAATAATTGCTCCGTCCATTTGTTAATGTCCAAAACTAAGGTTGCCCCAGTCCGGACCCGTTTGACAATTCCAAAATTGGAACTACAGGGAGCTGCGCTCCTTTCGAAATTAGTGCAACACGTTGTCTCCTGTCTGCAGAAGTCAATAGTGTTGGACGCCATCTATACTTGGACGGATAGCCAAATCGTTCTCTCCTGGCTCAATACTTCACCACACGAACTTCAAACCTTTGAAGCCAATCGGGTCTCCCTAATTAAAAATGCAGAGATATTCTCTATTTGGCGACATGTTCCTGGCAATCTGAATCCTGCCGACTGCGCGTCCCGCGGTTTATCCCCTCGGGCGCTTCTCAACCACCAACTCTGGTGGTGCCCAAAGTGGCTGTTGCAGCCTCCATCTAGTTGGCCATCCGACAAATCATCACAGGTTGCACAACTTCCTGGACTACGTTGCCTCTTAGTCACCAGTGCAAGTTGCGTTCCAAGTCCTGAGTTCCTCTTAAATCGGTTTAGCTCCTTCCAAAAACTTATTGGCGTCACCGGCTTCATTTTACGATTCATTAATAATGCCCGTTCGCGCAATCAACGTGAGATATCTCCCTTTCTTTCCGTGACTGAACGGAAAACCGCCCTTAACTTCCTTATCAAACTGGTTCAGAAGCTTTCGTTCTCTGAGGATATTGACAACCTTAAACGTGGACTAGCAGTGCGGTCTTCCATTCGAAAACTGAACCCATTCCTTGACACTACCGGTTTAACGAGAGTTGGGGGTCGTATAAGACATTCGGATTTGCCCTTTGATGCCCGCCACCCTATACTCTTACCGAAACATGGCAATTTCGTGAAATTATTAATAACCCATTACCATGAGGTCAACTCCCATGCCTCACCTGGTGCCTTACACGCCATATTATCCCGTGAATTTTGGATCCTATCCGTGCGCAGGTTAATTAATAACGTTTTATTTAAATGCCTACCCTGCTATCGTTTAAATGCTGTTGCAAGGCAACCCTTTATGGGCGACCTTCCAAAAGACCGAATCACAGCTACACGTGCATTTAAAGGAGTAGGAACAGATTTTGCGGGACCATTCTACACAAAAATTCAAGCTGTTCGAAACCGGAAACTAGTTAAAACCTACCTCTGCGTCTTTGTGTGCCTGGCGACCAAGGCGGTCCACCTGGAGGTAGTGTCAGACCTCACTACAGAAGCGTTCCTCGCCGCCCTTACTCGTTTTGCCTCTCGTCGTGGCACCCCTTCGCTTATTCGGTCGGACTGTGGACGTAATTACGTGGGTGCGGATAACCACCTTTTAGAAGTCCATAATTTCCTTAACTTAAATAAGTATACTCTAGGCTCGGAAATGGCAAAGCGAAATATCACTTGGATTTTTGATCCTCCTACTACCCCACACTGGGGCGGTCTTTTCGAGGCGGCTGTAAAGTCAGCCAAGACTCACCTAAAACGTGTTATTGGAGACACTCCCCTCACCTATGAAGAATTGACGACAGTCTTTACTAAAATTGAGGCAGTCCTCAACTCGCGTCCGTTGTGCCCCTTATCATCGGATCCTAACGACCTTGAAGTCCTGACACCAGGCCATCTCATTATTGGAGAGCCTTTAACTGCGATTCCCGAATACCCGTTGCACGATATTAAAACGAATAAACTCACTCGATTTCAACTTGTACAACAGATGCTACAACACTTTTGGTCACGATGGCAAACTCAATATTTATCGACGTTGCAAACAAGGCCTAAATGGGCAGCCTATACTGAGCCTCCCTCAGTGGGTGATTTGGTCCTCCTGAGAGAGGATAATGTCCCTCCATTGGAATGGCGACGCGCTCGCATCATATCAGTGGTTCCCGGGAAAGATGGCGTCGTGCGTGTAGTACAAGTTAGGACGGCTACGGGTGTTCTGACAAGACCTACCAATCGGATTATTAGATTACCCTAAGAATCCCTTAAAGTAACTTTGTTTTTTTTATTATTTTTTTATTTGTTTTTTATTTGTTTTTTATTTTTTTATTTTCCTTTTTTTTTCGTAAACATTGTCATGTTTAGGGCGGGGGTATGTTCAATAAACAATCTTGCATCCCCTCCATATCCCGGGCGCACCGCGCTTACCTATTGACAATGACCGACAGATGACCCTTTGCTTGCATTAAAATAAGCCGTATGTCGCTCCACCTGTGACGTCACATACCAAGTCTATCTCGCGTGTGAGCTCGTGTGTGTGCCTGTGACTGGCTGTGACTCCTGAACCCTGGACTGCGCATCTATCTGTGGTATGTAAGCAAATGACCTAAAGACACCTAGTTTCTCAGTGTTAATTCCCATTTTATACATACAGTGTACGAGATTTGGGACTGGTCTTTGGACAGTTCCAATATGATGTAAAGAGTGATGTGGCTAGAGTAAATCGATTGTCATAATATCCGATTACGATTGATGATGGCTAATAAAAGGTATCGATTGATTACTGTGTAATAATTATTTTTAGGAAATCAAATAGAGAGCCTATACACTATCGTCTGCTAACACAAGTGACCTGTAAGTAAAGAGAGAGACTGATAGTGCAAGAAAAATTGAGAGAGCTCGCGCGCCGTGCAGAAATCAATGCCATATTTTCAAAGGCAACATTTTGCACAATCACATATGTCGGTTTCGATCGATGTGATTTTATTTCGTATTATCGTAACAGTAATTAAATAATACATTGTTATTTTCCTATTCACAATTATTTCATTCATATCGATTTATTTCTAAATTGACAGACTCCAAACGAATCAAATCGAATATATCACTAAATTTAAAAATAAAAAGTCGTAGGACGTAATGGTTTGCATACCGAGTTTTCAATGATAATGTCTATACAAATAAGCCGTAAAAAAATATGACAATAATTTTATAAGTGCTAAAAAGAGCGTGCATGGAGATTGAACTTTGTTTTGGAACTCGGAAGCTATTGAAACTTTTTTATTATTTCGATGAGCAGTGCCAATTTACGTTATATGGGAGTCGCGATGTGTCAAAAGACCAGTTCCAAATCTCGAACACTGTACGGTGTCTGGTTACCATCAGATAGGCTGTAGACTTATTTGCCACCTAGTCCTAGTGACTCATCATCCGCCAAATTTACGCCTGAGATTCCTGAACATCTTTGATGACAGATTGATAAATTAAATATATAAAAGAAGCTAAATAAATTGCCTATTCCTAATGAATGTATTTAATTTACTAGGGAGGTGTGCATGGACGAGGAAGTGGCGTGCCTGGACCTAGGCCCGGGCGGTGATACGGCTCTGCTCGGCGTCGGCCTCTGGACGGATATATCCGTCAGGGTGCTCCGACTGCCAGATCTGAAGCCGCTGCACACTGAGAAATTGTCTGGAGGTTTGTCGATTTGTATATGGTTATTGTTATGAATTGCTGTGTCTGAATTACGGGGGGCGGCTGAAAGATGGCGTCCTTAAAAAAAAAACAAGGAAATATTGAAAAATTAATGCTTTGAGCCGGGTTTGAATCACTCAGTTGGTGAGTAGCAACGGGCCATGAATGCCTGTGGTCGCCGGTTCGGATCCGACTCGCCTCCGAGCATGAAATTTTGAATTCTTCTTTTATTTTTAAATTTCGTTAGCAGCATTACTGCTTACTACAAAAATAATTTAGCATGAGGTGGCTCACCGTTACTGACCATTTCTTAATATAATTTGAGACGTTGGTGCCGTTAAGAAGCCTAAGTCTTCTGGTAGATATTCGGGAAGGAACTGATTGAAAGATTTAGGGGCCGAGACAGATTGTTCCGATACCTCAGTTGGAGAATTTCTAATTATAATTATAATTTGTTCACAGAAATAATCCCCCGTTCACTCCTAATCTGCACCCTCGAGGGCGTCTGCTACTTGCTGTGCGCGCTGGGAGACGGGTCCATGTTCTACTTCACCGTGGACCCGGAAACCGGCGTGCTCACTAACCGGAAGCGGGTCACGCTGGGCACACAGCCCACAGTACTCAGGAGCTTCCGGTATGTACGCTCAACAAGTTATGTGGCAACACACTAAAAGGTCGAGGTGCTGAGACTTAAGGTCACAGCTCATTAGAGCTGATTAGAGCGAAGCGAACCAAGTCCTATGCAAGCTTGGTCCGAAAATGGTTTGTATGTCCAGATGTCCTGCTTTCGCGCTGTTCTCTTCTACAGGTCGCATTTCTCAACCGATTCTTGAGAAATTTTGTGAGCAGGTTTGTTCATTATATAGTTTTTTCTGTCGATTCACTATTTAGAAACTCAAAAAATGACAATGTTTTTTTTAAAAAAATGACCGGATCGCGAGTCACACAGTTCACAGAGCCACTAGTAATAAAGATGTGTTTCGATATATTATTGTATTATTCTTATCTATTGGCTACTTTGCTTTACTATCTCTTTGAATTCCCAGATAAAACTTTCTGTCAGATAAATGTTAGCTCTGTCTTTTTCTTTCATATGACTTAAGAAAAAGATGGTGATAATTTTAAGTGACGGATAACTTTATCTAGAGATTGAAAAATCGGCCCTAAGTTGTGTTGCGTTTCGTGGGTCACACGGTCTGAAAATCAGCGCTGTAGGTGTCTGACACCTTGGCATAATGCTGAGACAGCGACCGATTCACTGCCGCGAAGACACGCACATTATGTGTCAATTGTATTGTATGTCTATTCCCTTTGTCTCTGTGTGTCTTTTGTGTAGTGATTAAATGTCTTCTTTCTTTCTTTCTTTCCTTCTTAAGTTAGCTTCTTGTTCTTCTTGCTAAAATAACCTATGTCTGTCCCACAGATCGCTGTCCACGACCAACATTTTCGCGTGCTCGGACCGGCCCACCGTCATCTTCTCCTCGAATCACAAACTCGTGTTCTCGAACGTGAACCTCAAAGAAGTCACTCACATGTGTTCGCTGAACGCGGCTGCTTATCCGGACAGGTAAGTTGGACAGATCGCCGCACAAACGAATCAATCCTGAACTAGCTGAAGATTTTTCCACGTTACGCACGTTAATCACCTGACCCCGATCACCCAGCAGCAATTATTTTATATTCAACTAGGAAAAATTGATTCGGTTATGGCGCTTCGCCAGACTCTGCCGCGTCACGCTCGCTTCGCTCGCTCGGCTCGCGCGCTGTAGGGCCGCAGTTCACCTAACAACCTAACCGTTTTTTTCCACTGGGGGATCAGGCTAGGGGATTCTAGTGGACAACAGTGATTTTTCGGACACTTGGCTAGACTTAGTCTAGAGAAATTGATACTGGTCGGTCATGTGGAAGGGAAGAGAGGTAGAGGAAGAGCTATCCGGTGGATAGACTCCGTAAAAGCATCAGCAAGAATCAGCACTCAGACAAGTCTGCGGATTGCGCAAAATTGTGCTTGGAGAAAGGTGGTGCAAGATGTTCGTGGTGGTCATGAACCTCAGTAATGGGGAAGCGACCATGAAGAGAAGTTTGTGGTGAGCTAGGGCACAGCGAAATGTCATCCCGCTCGAATGTGGAGCAGCCCAACTGGGGAAGAACCTCCGCCTTGCAGAAGACCACAGCCATAATAACACTACTACTTGGTCTGTAGTAGTGTTGTGTTCCTGGATGTGAGCAAGGTCGCCAGAGCTCCCGAGTATGCGTTGTGTTGAGAGTGAGGGCATTTTTCATATTTCTATATAGTCCCCTGCTAATAAAATTTATTACATTTACAACTAAAATTAATTAAAAAAACTTATAAAATTTTTCAAATATTGAATTTAAGCCATTAAAAAAAAAACTTTCGGTTTGTCGTCAAAAAAGTCAGTAACCGCAGCCTTCATTTCGTCATCGGTCATAAACCTTCGTCCCCTGAGGTCTTTCTTGAGAAGTCTAAACAGAAAATAGTCACAGTTTCGAAGCCATTGTCTTTAATTGCTAGCTTCGTTTTGCGGGCGGTATGCACTGGTGCGTTATCGTGCAAAATCAGAATTCCTTTGCTTAGTTTACCACGCTGTTTTTCTTTTATTGTCTCTCTTAGTTGATATAGTAAGTTTGACTAATAATCAGCATTCATTGTAGTTTTCATCGGTAAATAATATGAGCAAAATCCCTTCTTTGTCCCAAAAGATTGTAGCCATAAGTTTACCTGCCGATGGACAGACCTTGAATTTCCGAGGCGGCTTCTCGTCCTTAAATTTCCACTGTAACGACTCTTGCTTACTTTCCGGGTCCCATTGTCGAATCCATGTCTCATCACATGTTACAATTCTAGAAATTATTTCTTGCTCTTTCCCTCGACTCATGTAACGCCTCTCCATGTCAAATGCAGTCAACATTCTGGGGACCCAACGTGCACTAACCTTGGACATGTTGAAATGCTCATGAATTATTTCAATGACTCTCTCTTTACTGACGCCCACATCTCTAGCTATCTCCCACTGCTTCACTCGTCGGTCCTCTAATATATTTTTTTTTCACCCTGGCTACATTTTCATCGGTGACGGCCGAAACTGGTCTTCCGCTACGAGGATCATCTTCCAGGCTCTCACGACCTAATTAAAACTGCCTTGACAAAAACTTTATAACAAATTCGGAAGAACACGAACTACCAAACACACGTAACATACGCTGTCAGAGGCTCTAGTATAAGTTTTACCGAAACAAAAATTTACAATGGCGTTTGCGTTTTACCCTCAATTTGTATGGGATTTGACAGCTAAACGCGAACGCAGTCGTAACGTTTTGTTTCTGTAAAACTTATACTAGAGCCTCTGATCTCCGAAGGCGTATTCCTTTCTTTAGTCAGAAACTTAATCACCGCACGCACGCTGCTCGATTTTATCCATTTTCACTTTTTCTACCGACATGTTCGAAACAATTGTAGGAGACAAATAAACATGATTCAATAACCAAGTGAATGTAATAAATTTTGAAAATAGAATAACAAACGAATATAAATCTATACTAGCCAGCATTATTTCTGCTTATATTTCTGACCAAGGAGGTTACTTTTCAGCCGCCCCTCGTATTAAAGTAACTAGAGGGTATCTGGGATATCTATTAGCAATTTTTTAGTCTTTTCTTGAAGATGTCCTTGCATTATGTTCAGGAAAGATAAGTTCTCTTTTACCTGAGATTGAAACCAATGTTTAGTTAATGTTTTTTTATGTCCTAACAGTTTGGCTCTAGCCACCGACAGCACTGTGACTATAGGCACCATCGACGAAATACAGAAACTGCATATCAGAACGGTCCCGCTGGGAGAGACGCCTCGGCGGATCGCATACCAGGAGGCTTCTCAGGTATTGACTTCATTTTATTCACTCCTGTGATCTTGTTCTTCTTCAGCATAATAGGGTATTAGACAAAAAATGTTGTTTTATTAGCAACTCATAAACATTACGAAAATATATGCTATTTAAAAAAAAACATAGAAACTAATAAGGACGTTGTTTGATTGTGACGACACAAGCAAGTAAATAATAATAATAAATCAGGCTATATACGTGCCACTGCTGGGCACAGGCTCTCATGGATGAGAGGGAACGGGCAGTAGTCCCCACGCTGGCCTAGTGCGGGTTGGGGACTTCACATACCTACGGTTTACTTCCTGAGGTCTACAAGGCAGCACTGGCCTCCATCGGTCAACGGCCCTGCGATAGATATGGCCGAACAATTGACAACATTTCATTTTTTTTAAGTGGTCCATTATATGATTTAATTTGATGGAAAATGAAATTATAAGGTATGCTTTTTTTTTATTTCTCCCTAAATATTTATTTTCATTCAAAAATATCAAAATGGTGGGAAAAGCACTTTTCTCAAACATGCAATGAAATGTCGTCGTTACGTGCGTTATATCAGGCTTCGAAGTATCACAATTCGAGAGAACTGTAAAGGAATTTCATACAAAATTGAAGGCCTAGGCCGGGAAGTAATTTTTTTTAATTGTAAACTAAATATAAAATCCCCCTAAAGAGAGGAGTAAGACAGGGAGATGTAATATTTGCCGACGATATAGTAGTCATGGCTGAGTCGCTTGAAGATCTTGGAAAAATGCTCGATGACCTCAATAGAGTTTCTCAACAAGTGGGTCTTAAAATGAACATGGACAAAACGAAGGTCATGTTCAACGTCCATGTTGCACCCACCGCACTAACTGTTGGAAACTCTACTCTCGAAGTTGTTGACGAATATATATACCTGGGACAGGCAGTCCGATTAGGTAAGTCCAATTTTGAGAGAGAGGTCAGCAGACGGATCCAACTAGGTTGGGCAGCGTTCGGTAAATTACGCAACGTCTTCTCGTCCAAAATCCCTCAGTGCCTGAAGACTAAGGTGTACAATCAGTGTGTGTTGCCAGTGATGACTTACGGCTCTGAGACGTGGTGCTTCACAAAAGGACTTCTTCAGAGGCTCAATGTCGCGCAGCGAGCTATGGAAAGGGCTATGCTTGGTATTTCTCTACGAGATCGAGTCAGAAATGAGGAGATCCGTAGAAGAACCAAAGTTGCTGACATAGCCCGTAGGATAAGCAAGCTGAAGTGGCAATGGGCAGGCCACATAGCGCGAAGATCGGATGGCCGATGGGGCAAAAAGGTCCTTGAATGGAGACCACGTACTGGCAAGCGCAGTGTGGGTCGCCCACCTACGAGATGGACCGACGACCTGGTGAGGATCGCTGGATCTCGTTGGATGCAGGTGGCTACGGACCGGTCACGCTGGAGTGCGATTGGAGAGGCCTATGTTCAACAGTGGACGTTAACGGGCTGAAATGATGATGATGAAATATGGCGTCTGTGTTTATGAACAGGCTAAACAGCTGAATTCGAAATCGGACCAAAAATATCCGCGTTAATGCCTATTACACACGAACTGATTTAAGAACAGAAATCTGTATGATTCAATGTGTTGATGAATAAATTTAAAATATTGTCTATTCGTAAGTCACCAGAGACCTAGACAATATTTAAAATCCTCTGCATTTATTTTATTTATGTCCTCTGCATTTATTTTAATTATTACGAAAATTAAGATTCTCATTATCAGTTTGTGTATAATAATTCATAATTCATAATTCATTCGTTTATTGCATTATAACGGCCCTGATAGGGTCTATTCAAACACTACACACGCGTAATACTCGTACGGACGACTTCCGTAAAAAAAAAACATTATGGAGGGAAACTTCAAAGTCTTTTGTCGTGTAGTGTATATTTATAAATAAAATTTCAAAATGAGTTCCGATGATAACAGCGACGGAATTGAGGGTGGAGGCCGAATTAGCAATGAATCATGGTTGATATTTATAAATAAAATTTCAAAATGAGGTCCGATGATAACAGCGACGGAATTGAGGGTGGAGGCCGAATTAGCAATGAATAATGGTTGATATTTATAAATAAAATTTCAAAATGAGGTCCGATGATAACAGCGACGGAATTGAGGGTGGAGGCCGAATTAGCAATGAATAACTTGCTGCCGCCAACATCGAAGGTCAAGAACTTACATAAATGCAGGTTGGTTTTTTGAGTGGTGATATTTCTTATTTCATTGCATATGTTTGAGAAGGGTGGCCGTCTAGTTGCATAACAACTAGTGTCATAATATCGATTGTCATACAACATTACGCATAAAGTTGATGCTCATATATTTTTTTTGCATAAATTATGCTATGGCATAATTGCTCCCTGTCATAATTATGCGGAGTCATAATTGGTTTAACCATAATGTAACCATAATAACCATTTAATCATAATATTGATAATTATAATAATTTTTAGTAATAATTGTAAATGTCATACATTTATCAAGCCATAATATCGATGATAATTAAATTTGAGATTTGTTCAAAAAACAATACAAAGGGTGGGCGTCAAATTAACTTTTCTCTGAGATCAACCAACGCCAATATAGTGGTGTACAAAGTTCAAGTTTTTGCGTAGGCAGGGGAGAACAGGGACTTAGTGGCAAAACCGACTTGGATTGCGGATATTTTAGAAGAAGAAAGCGGGAACATGCTCCCGCTTTCGTCTTTTAGGTTATTTTTTTATAAAAGAGCGGAGAAACTTGTTATTAAATTGTAAACTTTTATACTGACCGACCTTTGCTTGTACCTTGCTTTGTTTGTAACTTACTTGCTTGTGGTTCGATATCTTAATTTACTACTAAGAAAAACATAGGCTTATGCTTTTTGTAGTTTGTGCGTTTATACAGTATGGTTAAATTGTTTTATGAGCAACCACTTTATGTCCATTATAAAGTATGCATAAATCATTTTATGCGCATCAAATTTATGCGCTTTACAAATATGTCCTTAAACATTATGATTAAAAACGTTATGCGCATAAATGTATGACTATTTGCAGTTATGCTTAATGATGAGTATGACGAATCCACGTATGCCGATCAGAAATATGACTTTAAACTTTATGCAACCCGACCCCTACCCGTTTGAGAAAAGCACTATACATGCCTAGCCGTGAAAAGGGCTTGCCGGCTTCGTATCACTATCCGGCACTCACCCGGCAAGCCCTTATTTCCCGGCGGCTGCAGTAATGTACTATTATTACGTTCAGATAATACAATTACCGAAATGGTTTTCGATTTAGGCATCATTACATATTTTGAAATGTTGTCAATTCTGTAGTTATAATATAGCGATCACTTAGGCAGAGGCGACTCTAGTCCATGTAGCGCCCGTGTGCAAACATTACTCCAGCGCCCCCTAGTAAGCGCGCGGTCAAAATGGGATGGCAGCGGGCGGCATTCGGCGCCCCCTAAGACCGCTGCGCCCGTCTCTTTTTTATCTCTGATTAAAGATGCCTCTGCACTAAGGTTAAAAATTTATATATTTTTTTATTTTCGCGCTTTGAAGTCTCCTTGGTTTTTTAGTGACTTTTATTAATGTGCCACCAATATTTTATTTGAATTACTGTCGTATACTATGGTACACTTCGAAACTGTTTTTTACACAGATTATTTATTTTCAAATAAGTAGGTGACTAAATTATGTAGGACGACATGTAGGCAAATAAATGAACAGATTTAATGAGGAGTGAAAAAACTAAAATATTAAAATCTTTTTTCGATAAAATGTACATTATTATTGAATTTATCATATTTTGTACATACTTAAATGATTAATAAAATTACATATAAAAACAATGCAAAATCTTTTATGGACCAGTTTTCGAAAAATTATCGTTAATCCGGTTTTTTGTTACAAAATGCATTTCTTTAAGAATTATATAAAAAACACTGCTTCAATTTATAACATGTTCATGACAAAAACCCTCCTTTTTCATGACGATTACCGGATAGTTCAAAAATACTGGAGGAGTGCCGTAATGCGTATTTACCTGAAGGTAGGAATTGTTATTTTTTTCAAATTGGCGTAAAATAGAAATCAATTTTTTTATGGCTAGTTTTTTTGAAAAAGTTGTTGAAATAAATGCCATAAATTTTACTACGAAGGTCAATTCCGTGTAATTTTTCAAATTTTGTTTTTTCTCAGATACCCATAGTAAGGTTTGCCCCTTGACTATTTTTTAATACAATATTTTTTTCTCAAACATGCAATGAAATATTGACATTGTGTTCGAAGTGTCACGTTTCGGGCGCAGCGAGACGAGATATACGTAATGGCATTTCATACAAAATTGGGAGGCCTAGGCCGGCAAGGTGGTCTTTTTAATTTCCATTAAACAATTTGTGACACAGGATCACGGCGTTCTGCCATGAAAATTTAAGTTTAATTACTTGGATATTTTTTTATTTATTTCATTGCATGTTTGAGAAAAGCACTATTCATACCTCGGCGTGAAAACGGGTTGCTAGCCTCGTAACTATATGTACTCGGCCGGCAACCTCTTACTTCCCGGCCTCTGGAGTAATAGTACATTACTGCAGCCGCCGGCAAAGAAGGGCTGGCCGGGTGAGTAGGTATAGACACGGCCGACCGTAGGGAGGCCGGATAGTGATACGAAGCCGGCAAGCCCTTTTCACGGCTAGGCATGTATAGTGCTTTTCTCAAACATATGCAATGAAATAAGAAATATCACCACTCAAAAAACCAACCTGTATTTATGTACTTGTCCTTCGATTTTGGCGGCAAGATGTTATTCATTGCCAATTCGGCCTCCGCCCTCAATTCCGGCGGAGTACAATTAGTTTCTTCGTCGCTGTTATCATCGGAACTCATTTTGTTTTTTTTTATAAATATCAACCACAAATATAAAATCCGCCTTTTTAAATAAATTTTCCCTCGAATCCCTCCATAATGTTTTTTTTTTATGGATGTCGTCCATATTACGCGTGTGTAGTGTTCGAATAGACCCTATTAGGGCCATTATACACAAACTGATAATGAGAATCTTAATTTCTACAATAATTAAAATAAATGCAGAGGATTTTAAATATTGTCTATGGTCTCTGGTGTCTTACGAATAGACAATATTTTAAATTTATTCATGAACACATTTAATCATACAGATTTCTATTCTTAAATCAGTTCGTGTCTAATAGGCATTAACGCGGATATTTTTGGTCCGATAACCATTCAGCCACTAGAAAAAACTAAAAAAAATATAATTCAGCTGTTGCCTGTTCATGAACACAGACGCCATGTTTAGTTTAAAGTAAAAAAAAAAAATACTTCCCGGCCTAGGCCTTCAATTTTGTATGAAATTCCTTGACAGTTCTCTCGAATTGTTCCTCCCGAAATGTGATACTTCGAAGCCTGTTATGACGCACGTAACGACGACATTTCATTGCATGTTTGAGAAATGTACTATTATAAGAGAAACGGTCTTGGTCGGAACAGAGATTGTCGGTCTAATTACACTCTGCAGGCAATCCCTTCCTTCCCGTTGACAGTAATGTAGCATTGTCCTGTTTAGACGTTCGGCGTGATCTCGATGCGCGTGGACAAGCTGGAGGGCGGCATGGGCGCGGCGGGGCTCGGCGCGGCGGCCGTGCGCGCGTCCGCCTCCACCGCGGCCGCCGCCACCTCGGGCGCGCCGCCCGTCGCGCCCAAGCACGCGCCCGCCTGCGCGGACCTCGAGATACACAACCTGCTCGTCATCGACCAGCACACCTTCGAAGGTGAGTCCTTGCCAGGCTACACGTCCGCCTCCACCGCGGCCGCCGCCACCTCGGGCGCGCCGCCCGTCGCGCCCAAGCACGCGCCCGCCTGCGCGGACCTCGAGATACACAACCTGCTCGTCATCGACCAGCACACCTTCGAAGGTGAGTCCTTGCCAGGCTACACGTCCGCCTCCACCGCGGCCGCCGCCACCTCGGGCGCGCCGCCCGTCGCGCCCAAGCACGCGCCCGCCTGCGCGGACCTCGAGATACACAACCTGCTCGTCATCGACCAGCACACCTTCGAAGGTGAGTCCTTGCCAGGCTACACGTCCGCCTCCACCGCGGCCGCCGCCACCTCGGGCGCGCCGCCCGTCGCGCCCAAGCACGCGCCCGCCTGCGCGGACCTCGAGATACACAACCTGCTCGTCATCGACCAGCACACCTTCGAAGGTGAGTCCTTGCCAGGCTACACGTCCGCCTCCACCGCGGCCGCCGCCACCTCGGGCGCGCCGCCCGTCGCGCCCAAGCACGCGCCCGCCTGCGCGGACCTCGAGATACACAACCTGCTCGTCATCGACCAGCACACCTTCGAAGGTGAGTCCTTGCCAGGCTACACGTCCGCCTCCACCGCGGCCGCCGCCACCTCGGGCGCGCCGCCCGTCGCGCCCAAGCACGCGCCCGCCTGCGCGGACCTCGAGATACACAACCTGCTCGTCATCGACCAGCACACCTTCGAAGGTGAGTCCTTGCCAGGCTACACGTCCGCCTCCACCGCGGCCGCCGCCACCTCGGGCGCGCCGCCCGTCGCGCCCAAGCACGCGCCCGCCTGCGCGGACCTCGAGATACACAACCTGCTCGTCATCGACCAGCACACCTTCGAAGGTGAGTCCTTGCCAGGCTACACGTCCGCCTCCACCGCGGCCGCCGCCACCTCGGGCGCGCCGCCCGTCGCGCCCAAGCACGCGCCCGCCTGCGCGGACCTCGAGATACACAACCTGCTCGTCATCGACCAGCACACCTTCGAAGGTGAGTCCTTGCCAGGCTACACGTCCGCCTCCACCGCGGCCGCCGCCACCTCGGGCGCGCCGCCCGTCGCGCCCAAGCACGCGCCCGCCTGCGCGGACCTCGAGATACACAACCTGCTCGTCATCGACCAGCACACCTTCGAAGGTGAGTCCTTGCCAGGCTACACGTCCGCCTCCACCGCGGCCGCCGCCACCTCGGGCGCGCCGCCCGTCGCGCCCAAGCACGCGCCCGCCTGCGCGGACCTCGAGATACACAACCTGCTCGTCATCGACCAGCACACCTTCGAAGGTGAGTCCTTGCCAGGCTACACGTCCGCCTCCACCGCGGCCGCCGCCACCTCGGGCGCGCCGCCCGTCGCGCCCAAGCACGCGCCCGCCTGCGCGGACCTCGAGATACACAACCTGCTCGTCATCGACCAGCACACCTTCGAAGGTGAGTCCTTGCCAGGCTACACGTCCGCCTCCACCGCGGCCGCCGCCACCTCGGGCGCGCCGCCCGTCGCGCCCAAGCACGCGCCCGCGTGCGCGGACCTCGAGATACACAACCTGCTCGTCATCGACCAGCACACCTTCGAAGGTGAGTACTTGCCAGGCTACACGTCCGCCTCCACCGCGGCCGCCGCCACCTCGGGCGCGCCGCCCGTCGCGCCCAAGCACGCGCCCGCCTGCGCGGACCTCGAGATACACAACCTGCTCGTCATCGACCAGCACACCTTCGAAGGTGAGTCCTTGCCAGGCTACACGTCCGCCTCCACCGCGGCCGCCGCCACCTCGGGCGCGCCGCCCGTCGCGCCCAAGCACGCGCCCGCCTGCGCGGACCTCGAGATACACAACCTGCTCGTCATCGACCAGCACACCTTCGAAGGTGAGTACTTGCCAGGCTACACGTCCGCCTCCACCGCGGCCGCCGCCACCTCGGGCGCGCCGCCCGTCGCGCCCAAGCACGCGCCCGCCTGCGCGGACCTCGAGATACACAACCTGCTCGTCATCGACCAGCACACCTTCGAAGGTGAGTCCTTGCCAGGCTACACGTCCGCCTCCACCGCGGCCGCCGCCACCTCGGGCGCGCCGCCCGTCGCGCCCAAGCACGCGCCCGCCTGCGCGGACCTCGAGATACACAACCTGCTCGTCATCGACCAGCACACCTTCGAAGGTGAGTACTTGCCAGGCTACACGTCCGCCTCCACCGCGGCCGCCGCCACCTCGGGCGCGCCGCCCGTCGCGCCCAAGCACGCGCCCGCCTGCGCGGACCTCGAGATACACAACCTGCTCGTCATCGACCAGCACACCTTCGAAGGTGAGTCCTTGCCAGGCTACACGTCCGCCTCCACCGCGGCCGCCGCCACCTCGGGCGCGCCGCCCGTCGCGCCCAAGCACGCGCCCGCCTGCGCGGACCTCGAGATACACAACCTGCTCGTCATCGACCAGCACACCTTCGAAGGTGAGTCCTTGCCAGGCTACACGTCCGCCTCCACCGCGGCCGCCGCCACCTCGGGCGCGCCGCCCGTCGCGCCCAAGCACGCGCCCGCGTGCGCGGACCTCGAGATACACAACCTGCTCGTCATCGACCAGCACACCTTCGAAGGTGAGTCCTTGCCAGGCTACACGTCCGCCTCCACCGCGGCCGCCGCCACCTCGGGCGCGCCGCCCGTCGCGCCCAAGCACGCGCCCGCCTGCGCGGACCTCGAGATACACAACCTGCTCGTCATCGACCAGCACACCTTCGAAGGTGAGTCCTTGCCAGGCTACACGTCCGCCTCCACCGCGGCCGCCGCCACCTCGGGCGCGCCGCCCGTCGCGCCCAAGCACGCGCCCGCCTGCGCGGACCTCGAGATACACAACCTGCTCGTCATCGACCAGCACACCTTCGAAGGTGAGTCCTTGCCAGGCTACACGTCCGCCTCCACCGCGGCCGCCGCCACCTCGGGCGCGCCGCCCGTCGCGCCCAAGCACGCGCCCGCGTGCGCGGACCTCGAGATACACAACCTGCTCGTCATCGACCAGCACACCTTCGAAGGTGAGTCCTTGCCAGGCTACACGTCCGCCTCCACCGCGGCCGCCGCCACCTCGGGCGCGCCGCCCGTCGCGCCCAAGCACGCGCCCGCGTGCGCGGACCTCGAGATACACAACCTGCTCGTCATCGACCAGCACACCTTCGAAGGTGAGTCCTTGCCAGGCTACACGTCCGCCTCCACCGCGGCCGCCGCCACCTCGGGCGCGCCGCCCGTCGCGCCCAAGCACGCGCCCGCCTGCGCGGACCTCGAGATACACAACCTGCTCGTCATCGACCAGCACACCTTCGAAGGTGAGTCCTTGCCAGGCTACACGTCCGCCTCCACCGCGGCCGCCGCCACCTCGGGCGCGCCGCCCGTCGCGCCCAAGCACGCGCCCGCGTGCGCGGACCTCGAGATACACAACCTGCTCGTCATCGACCAGCACACCTTCGAAGGTGAGTCCTTGCCAGGCTACACGTCCGCCTCCACCGCGGCCGCCGCCACCTCGGGCGCGCCGCCCGTCGCGCCCAAGCACGCGCCCGCGTGCGCGGACCTCGAGATACACAACCTGCTCGTCATCGACCAGCACACCTTCGAAGGTGAGTCCTTGCCAGGCTACACGTCCGCCTCCACCGCGGCCGCCGCCACCTCGGGCGCGCCGCCCGTCGCGCCCAAGCACGCGCCCGCGTGCGCGGACCTCGAGATACACAACCTGCTCGTCATCGACCAGCACACCTTCGAAGGTGAGTCCTTGCCAGGCTACACGTCCGCCTCCACCGCGGCCGCCGCCACCTCGGGCGCGCCGCCCGTCGCGCCCAAGCACGCGCCCGCGTGCGCGGACCTCGAGATACACAACCTGCTCGTCATCGACCAGCACACCTTCGAAGGTGAGTCCTTGCCAGGCTACACGTCCGCCTCCACCGCGGCCGCCGCCACCTCGGGCGCGCCGCCCGTCGCGCCCAAGCACGCGCCCGCCTGCGCGGACCTCGAGATACACAACCTGCTCGTCATCGACCAGCACACCTTCGAAGGTGAGTCCTTGCCAGGCTACACGTCCGCCTCCACCGCGGCCGCCGCCACCTCGGGCGCGCCGCCCGTCGCGCCCAAGCACGCGCCCGCGTGCGCGGACCTCGAGATACACAACCTGCTCGTCATCGACCAGCACACCTTCGAAGGTGAGTCCTTGCCAGGCTACACGTCCGCCTCCACCGCGGCCGCCGCCACCTCGGGCGCGCCGCCCGTCGCGCCCAAGCACGCGCCCGCGTGCGCGGACCTCGAGATACACAACCTGCTCGTCATCGACCAGCACACCTTCGAAGGTGAGTCCTTGCCAGGCTACACGTCCGCCTCCACCGCGGCCGCCGCCACCTCGGGCGCGCCGCCCGTCGCGCCCAAGCACGCGCCCGCGTGCGCGGACCTCGAGATACACAACCTGCTCGTCATCGACCAGCACACCTTCGAAGGTGAGTCCTTGCCAGGCTACACGTCCGCCTCCACCGCGGCCGCCGCCACCTCGGGCGCGCCGCCCGTCGCGCCCAAGCACGCGCCCGCGTGCGCGGACCTCGAGATACACAACCTGCTCGTCATCGACCAGCACACCTTCGAAGGTGAGTCCTTGCCAGGCTACACGTCCGCCTCCACCGCGGCCGCCGCCACCTCGGGCGCGCCGCCCGTCGCGCCCAAGCACGCGCCCGCCTGCGCGGACCTCGAGATACACAACCTGCTCGTCATCGACCAGCACACCTTCGAAGGTGAGTCCTTGCCAGGCTACACGTCCGCCTCCACCGCGGCCGCCGCCACCTCGGGCGCGCCGCCCGTCGCGCCCAAGCACGCGCCCGCGTGCGCGGACCTCGAGATACACAACCTGCTCGTCATCGACCAGCACACCTTCGAAGGTGAGTCCTTGCCAGGCTACACGTCCGCCTCCACCGCGGCCGCCGCCACCTCGGGCGCGCCGCCCGTCGCGCCCAAGCACGCGCCCGCGTGCGCGGACCTCGAGATACACAACCTGCTCGTCATCGACCAGCACACCTTCGAAGGTGAGTCCTTGCCAGGCTACACGTCCGCCTCCACCGCGGCCGCCGCCACCTCGGGCGCGCCGCCCGTCGCGCCCAAGCACGCGCCCGCCTGCGCGGACCTCGAGATACACAACCTGCTCGTCATCGACCAGCACACCTTCGAAGGTGAGTCCTTGCCAGGCTACACGTCCGCCTCCACCGCGGCCGCCGCCACCTCGGGCGCGCCGCCCGTCGCGCCCAAGCACGCGCCCGCCTGCGCGGACCTCGAGATACACAACCTGCTCGTCATCGACCAGCACACCTTCGAAGGTGAGTCCTTGCCAGGCTACACGTCCGCCTCCACCGCGGCCGCCGCCACCTCGGGCGCGCCGCCCGTCGCGCCCAAGCACGCGCCCGCGTGCGCGGACCTCGAGATACACAACCTGCTCGTCATCGACCAGCACACCTTCGAAGGTGAGTCCTTGCCAGGCTACACGTCCGCCTCCACCGCGGCCGCCGCCACCTCGGGCGCGCCGCCCGTCGCGCCCAAGCACGCGCCCGCCTGCGCGGACCTCGAGATACACAACCTGCTCGTCATCGACCAGCACACCTTCGAAGGTGAGTCCTTGCCAGGCTACACGTCCGCCTCCACCGCGGCCGCCGCCACCTCGGGCGCGCCGCCCGTCGCGCCCAAGCACGCGCCCGCGTGCGCGGACCTCGAGATACACAACCTGCTCGTCATCGACCAGCACACCTTCGAAGGTGAGTCCTTGCCAGGCTACACGTCCGCCTCCACCGCGGCCGCCGCCACCTCGGGCGCGCCGCCCGTCGCGCCCAAGCACGCGCCCGCCTGCGCGGACCTCGAGATACACAACCTGCTCGTCATCGACCAGCACACCTTCGAAGGTGAGTCCTTGCCAGGCTACACGTCCGCCTCCACCGCGGCCGCCGCCACCTCGGGCGCGCCGCCCGTCGCGCCCAAGCACGCGCCCGCGTGCGCGGACCTCGAGATACACAACCTGCTCGTCATCGACCAGCACACCTTCGAAGGTGAGTCCTTGCCAGGCTACACGTCCGCCTCCACCGCGGCCGCCGCCACCTCGGGCGCGCCGCCCGTCGCGCCCAAGCACGCGCCCGCCTGCGCGGACCTCGAGATACACAACCTGCTCGTCATCGACCAGCACACCTTCGAAGGTGAGTCCTTGCCAGGCTACACGTCCGCCTCCACCGCGGCCGCCGCCACCTCGGGCGCGCCGCCCGTCGCGCCCAAGCACGCGCCCGCCTGCGCGGACCTCGAGATACACAACCTGCTCGTCATCGACCAGCACACCTTCGAAGGTGAGTCCTTGCCAGGCTACACGTCCGCCTCCACCGCGGCCGCCGCCACCTCGGGCGCGCCGCCCGTCGCGCCCAAGCACGCGCCCGCCTGCGCGGACCTCGAGATACACAACCTGCTCGTCATCGACCAGCACACCTTCGAAGGTGAGTCCTTGCCAGGCTACACGTCCGCCTCCACCGCGGCCGCCGCCACCTCGGGCGCGCCGCCCGTCGCGCCCAAGCACGCGCCCGCCTGCGCGGACCTCGAGATACACAACCTGCTCGTCATCGACCAGCACACCTTCGAAGGTGAGTCCTTGCCAGGCTACACGTCCGCCTCCACCGCGGCCGCCGCCACCTCGGGCGCGCCGCCCGTCGCGCCCAAGCACGCGCCCGCCTGCGCGGACCTCGAGATACACAACCTGCTCGTCATCGACCAGCACACCTTCGAAGGTGAGTCCTTGCCAGGCTACACGTCCGCCTCCACCGCGGCCGCCGCCACCTCGGGCGCGCCGCCCGTCGCGCCCAAGCACGCGCCCGCCTGCGCGGACCTCGAGATACACAACCTGCTCGTCATCGACCAGCACACCTTCGAAGGTGAGTCCTTGCCAGGCTACACGTCCGCCTCCACCGCGGCCGCCGCCACCTCGGGCGCGCCGCCCGTCGCGCCCAAGCACGCGCCCGCGTGCGCGGACCTCGAGATACACAACCTGCTCGTCATCGACCAGCACACCTTCGAAGGTGAGTCCTTGCCAGGCTACACGTCCGCCTCCACCGCGGCCGCCGCCACCTCGGGCGCGCCGCCCGTCGCGCCCAAGCAGCATTTGTTCGAATACTTCTTGGCCTTCCATGTTCTCTTCTATAATAATGTCAAAGAAAATATCGTGCCTTATCAGATATCCTATCGTTACTCGTCTTCGGTATTCTGTTTCTATTGTTCTGTTTCCTTTAGTTCTGTTGGATACTTCCTCATTTGGTATCTTTACCCACTTTTAACCTCATCAACACACATTAGTCCGCCGCTATAAAATTATAAATACCCAAATAATCGTAACACTCATAAGACAGAATACAGTTTCACCGAAAGGATGTGCTATTCCCGACGGTAGTTTGGTGCTACCTATAACATGTTACGAGTTACCTGCATGATGAAAAATGAAAACAATGCTGTGGTGTCAATACATCCGCAAAACAGTTCTGTCCGAAATTTACAGCATTTTTTCCATTATATCTAAAATAGTTGCGAAAATTTCCTTTACTTCCTTCCCTGCAAAACACCAACCATTCCCAATTCCTAGCTTAAACTTACTTTACTTTTTTACCAAGCTTACAACTCATATTGAACCATTTAAGGGGCTCCTATAATTGGCGTCTGGGATCGTACCTTCCCGTTTTTCGTAGCTTATTGTGTTAACAACAACGGCATTAAGCAATATAGTATCCCATATTTACTTCAAAAATCATTGTTTTCGAGATATTTGGCATCAAAGTTGAACAATTTTAGGCCAAAAAACCGGTTTCTGGCCATAACTTTTGTGTTAATTGGTTTAAAATGAAAACCCTAGACCAGTTTTTAGGGACGTCACAGACGAACCCAAATATGTAGATTTCGTATTTGTTAGATTTTTCACGTCAATAGAGATACAAAATAAGTGTTATTTTAGACAATGTTTAAAAAGATCATACAAAATTAAGTATTCATTTGTTTCAAAATCTGGTAGACCAAAATGGAGATAAAAGATTGAAGAACCGATAACCGTTTGATTTATACTTCTATCTGTAGTGCAAAAGTAGGAGATACGATTCAAAACTTGTCAAAAATCGATGGAAACCTCGGGTAGCCCCTTAAGAAACACTTCTCAGTAGCTTGTATAACTGCTTATTTTTCAAAGAATTGTTTATGCATAATGACTACGATTACTTTATATCGCCGCGTCACTCTAACCCACGGAACTATCTTAATTTTTGCCAATTCATGCAGTTACAGTTCTTTACTCACACGTTTCTTTGCAGTATTACACGCCCATCAACTGATGTCCAACGAGTACGCCATGTCGCTAGTATCATGCAAACTCGGCGAGGACAACAACCATTACTATGCCGTGGGCACGGCCTCACTAAACCCGGAGGAATCGGAACCAAAACAGGTAACCCACATCTCATCTCATCCTTCTAGCGGTCGGTACCCTAACGGCCTGGCCACGACTTCGGTCTTAGCGGCGAGAGGTGCGGCGGGCGGCGCGGCGAGACAGAGCGGAGCGGCGCGCATGCCACGGACTTCACAGTCGCGTCAGCTGTTTCGAGCGCAGGGGACGTATTTAAAATGGCATTATCGAAAATTGCTCTCGAATGTCTTGGAAGAAGCACATATTTCAGGCAGGACATTTTATTTTCGAGAGATGGAATGCACAACTTAAATAGACGTCGTCGTACATATGGGGAATTCTTTACTTTGTATCAAGAATACAGAAAACACCCCGAAAAGTTTTACGAGTACACCAGAAAGAGGTCAATCGTCGAATCCGACTCGGCTGGGCAGCGTTCGGGAAGCTACGGCACATCTTTTCGTCCAATATTCCGCAGTGTCTCAAGACGAGAGTCTTTGACCAGTGTGTGTTGCCAGTGATGACATATGGCACTGAAACGTGGTCGCTTACTATGGGCCTGATAAGAAAGCTCAAAGTCACCCAAAGGGCAATGGAGAGGGCCATGTTGGGAGTTTCTCTGCGTGATCGCATCAGAAATGAGGCTATCCGCAGCAGAACCAAGGTAACCGCTATAGCCCTCCGGCTAGCGCTAGCGCAGGACCGGTCACTTTGGCACTCTTTGGGGGAGGCGTATGTCCAGCAATGGACGTCTTTCGGCTGATATGATGATGATGATGACACCAGAATGAGTATTGAAACGTTTGATTATGTATAAATTAAAAAATATAAATATAAATTAAAAACTTACTGTCATAACCCAGTACACGTTGTTTTATTTCCTCCCATAATCGTTTATTGACATGCCTCAACTTATGTTGAGGATGTTTTGATAGTCATATAGCAGGCATATTCAATATATCTGTTTTACCTCCCACGGGCTGTTAAGTTTAGTTTTAAAATATAGAACCCACTCTTACTTCACTTCGGACTGAGGATGTTTCCAATCAGTCAAGGTGTATTTCATATCTTCAAAGGTTTGCTACAATCAACTTTTAATATGTATAAAACATATCTTTATATTAAATTTAACTGCAATTTAATGTTTAGTATTTATTACAAATAATTTTAAATGTTTTCAAATTGTGGCTGTATACCGAAGGGTCTTTGCCATACGCGCCTCACGTCAAATTCAACAAAATGGACGACTGACATGTTGCAGTTTTTATTACGATTTGTATTAATTTCATCTAAAATTTATTTGTTTCCTCGCAAATGTGATGAAAAACATTCTGTATAACACGGGCGTAAGAATATTGCAAACTCGAGTCATGAAAAGCCCTCCGCCTTCGGCGTCGGGCTTCTGATAGACTCTTGTTCACAATATTCCACTTACGCCCCTCGTTAAACAATGTACTATTGTATCCATTTTCCGCGCGCGAATTGTATTTTATTCCTAGTTTTACCGCTCGAGACGTCCCGTTATAACGCTCGTCGCGCCGCACTGAAGTTGTGGCATCCTTCAGTTGGCCCGTATCGTTGTTTCCTTCCCTCCCTCCCTGCGCCGCGGCCCGCTCGCCCCCGCCGCCCGCTGCTCGGTGCAGCCCGCGCCGCAAGACGCGCGAGCGGCAGCGCCGTGGCACGTCTTTTAAACAGCTATGCGATTGTTTTTACCGCTCGCCGCCTGTGTCCGTGGCCAGGCCGTAAAGGAGCCCGTGGTACGCCTTGGCACTTAGTTCCGTCATTTGGCGTAGTACGTTTTATCCAGAGGGAAAACCAGGCCGTATTGAGATTAGACCGGTTTTTTCACAATGTTTTCCATCACCGAAAAGCTATGGTTAAATTTCAAGGGCTACAGTGGCAATTTTCTAATTAAAGCACCCATACGTTATAATTATTTACTGCTACCCGTCTCAGTGAAGCGATGACTTTCCCTGCAAGACATTGACTGACTAGACATTCATTTAATACTACGGGTGTCTGACTCGAAAATTGTATTATTAGTACTCCAAAAGAAAGAAGGCAAAAACTATGCCTAGTGACTAAAATCCATTCAGATATCTCAAAGAATTACTAAGCTACATCAGTTTTAATATTGCTTGTTAGAGAGAGAAAACGCACGTAGTTAGTAACGTCACGAACTGCGAGCGTCATAGTTAAGTGACAATCGTTTCACATGAAGTTACATTTACGGAAAAGGGACAGAACATATCCCTTCTTAAAAATTTGGACACTTATTTTCATTTCGTGATTCATTTATCCTCTTGCGTTGTTTTTTTCTCCATTTGACTAAATTGTTGATCATTTTTCGAGAAAATACGATATTATTGTAATATGTTGTTCTTAAATCACTTCTTAACTGACAGTTTTGTGACGAGCGGTATGCGTTTAAATGTAATCGTTTTTGTGACCAACACACCACTACGGGTTCATAAAGCGATCCTACCGTTACGTGTGAGAAAGATATACTTTACATGAAAGCACGAAGGTTGATTTCACGTTGCATTTCATTGTACTTCACTGGTAATTTCAATATTATTTTATGATTTCAGGGTAGAATATTGCTATTCCACTGGTCGGAAGGCAAACTAGTTCAAGTAGCGGAGAAAGACATCAAAGGCGGATGTTATTCCCTCGTTGAATTCAACGGAAAATTATTAGCTACCATTAATAGTACGGTGAGTATATGTCCTTGATCTCATTGCGAAACAGGCTTGATTGATTATACAAGTACTACTAGCTTCTGCCCGCGACTCCGTCCGCGTGGAACTCGTGTATATCGCAGCTCCATACAAACTTTCACCCCCTTAGGGTATGATTTCGGGGATAAAAACTATCCTATGTCACTCTCCATCCCTTCAACTATCTCCACTTAAAAAATCACGTCAATTCGTCGCTCCGTTTTGCCGTGAAAGACGGACAAACAAACACACATACACTTTCCCATTTATAATATTAGTATGGATATGGATACACAAATGGACAGTCACACGACAAATGTTATCATGTTGTATGTTTCTTGTATATCACTTGCAACATCTAGTTCTAAACTTAGCTGTGGTAGAAAAACCGCGATACTTCTTTGATGGAGTAGAACAGTTTTGGGAGTGGAGCGCAGTAATTAAATTTAGTTGGAAGTATATCTGCTATTTTATACTTCTCAATTCTTTTGTTTTTAGTAACTAAAGTATTCTAGTTTATATGATTATTAATTACTGTATCCGAAAATGTACTTATAATATTTTATTTCAGGTTCGGTTATTCGAATGGACTTCAGACAAAGAGTTAAGACTGGAATGCAGCCACTTCAACAACATAGTAGCGTTATACCTTAAAGTGAAAGGGGATTTCATACTTGTAGGCGATCTTATGCGGTCAATGACCCTTCTTCAATATAAACAGGTCAGTGCCAGCTATATGAATAGGTAAAAAGATAGTGTGCGACCTGTTCGAATAAGCATTTGTTTTTTTGTTTGTGTAAGGACCTATGCAGAATGCGTTTTTCCCTACTACCATCCGCTAATATAGTAAAAAATATATCGAAGGAATTTAAATTATATTCGACTGGAATAGAGTTGCATTCGTTTTGTTTCGGACTTTTAAAACAAACGAAAGTCAACTCTATTTCCGATACAACACGATTCCAATAAATGCACGCAAAGAGAGGGGTGTTATAAGTTTAACGTGTCTTGTGTATCTATCTGTGGTATCGTAGCTCCCAAATGGATGGACCGATTTGAATGCGGCTTTTTTGTGTCATAGATAATTTTATCCCGAGTGTTCGTAGCTATGTTTCATGAAAATCTGTTCAGCCGTTTTTGAGATATTGGACTTTGCAATGAATTTGTCGGGGGTTTTTCAACATTTCTAATGTATGATATGTTGGGCCTTAGGAGGTTATTTCTCGTATTAATTCCAGATGGAAGGCAGTTTTGAGGAGATAGCGCGCGACTACAGCCCCAACTGGATGACAGCCGTCGAGATTCTGGACGACGACACCTTCCTCGGCGCAGAGAACAGCTTCAATCTGTTCGTGTGTCAGAAAGACAGGTAAGATTTTATTATATTCATTTATAGGCATTATTTACACTTGCAGCTAAACCAAACATGCAAGCCCAGAACCGGTTTACGGCTGCGAATAAGGCAAGGGCAATCGGTTAGGTTGTGTATGCATCACCTCTACTTCGACAGTTTCGAGTAACGAATGCACATATTCCAGCGCGGCCACAACAGACGAGGAGCGACAACACATGGGGTACACGGGCCAGTTCCACGTGGGCGACATGGTGAACGTGATGCGCTGCGGCTCGCTCGTCGCCACGCACGCCGACACCGCCGCGCCCGTCGCCGCGCCCGTGCTGCTCGCCACCGTCACCGGCGCTATATGTGAGTGTCAACCTTACTGCACGGACATAAGGTCTACACAGTAGCCCACTCTGATCAAGGATAGCCACGCACGCCGACACCGCCGCGCCCGTCGCCGCGCCCGTGCTGCTCGCCACCGTCACCGGCGCTATATGTGAGTGTCAACCTTACTGCACGGACATAAGGTCTACACAGTAGCCCACTCTGATCAAGGATAGCCACGCACGCCGACACCGCCGCGCCCGTCGCCGCGCCCGTGCTGCTCGCCACCGTCACCGGCGCTATATGTGAGTGTCAACCTTACTGCACGGACATAAGGTCTACACAGTAGCCCACTCTGATCAAGGATAGCCACGCACGCCGACACCGCCGCGCCCGTCGCCGCGCCCGTGCTGCTCGCCACCGTCACCGGCGCTATATGTGAGTGTCAACCTTACTGCACGGACATAAGGTCTACACAGTAGCCCACTCTGATCAAGGATAGCCACGCACGCCGACACCGCCGCGCCCGTCGCCGCGCCCGTGCTGCTCGCCACCGTCACCGGCGCTATATGTGAGTGTCAACCTTACTGCACGGACATAAGGTCTACACAGTAGCCCACTCTGATCAAGGATAGCCACGCACGCCGACACCGCCGCGCCCGTCGCCGCGCCCGTGCTGCTCGCCACCGTCACCGGCGCTATATGTGAGTGTCAACCTTACTGCACGGACATAAGGTCTACACAGTAGCCCACTCTGATCAAGGATAGCCACGCACGCCGACACCGCCGCGCCCGTCGCCGCGCCCGTGCTGCTCGCCACCGTCACCGGCGCTATATGTGAGTGTCAACCTTACTGCACGGACATAAGGTCTACACAGTAGCCCACTCTGATCAAGGATAGCCACGCACGCCGACACCGCCGCGCCCGTCGCCGCGCCCGTGCTGCTCGCCACCGTCACCGGCGCTATATGTGAGTGTCAACCTTACTGCACGGACATAAGGTCTACACAGTAGCCCACTCTGATCAAGGATAGCCACGCACGCCGACACCGCCGCGCCCGTCGCCGCGCCCGTGCTGCTCGCCACCGTCACCGGCGCTATATGTGAGTGTCAACCTTACTGCACGGACATAAGGTCTACACAGTAGCCCACTCTGATCAAGGATAGCCACGCACGCCGACACCGCCGCGCCCGTCGCCGCGCCCGTGCTGCTCGCCACCGTCACCGGCGCTATATGTGAGTGTCAACCTTACTGCACGGACATAAGGTCTACACAGTAGCCCACTCTGATCAAGGATAGCCACGCACGCCGACACCGCCGCGCCCGTCGCCGCGCCCGTGCTGCTCGCCACCGTCACCGGCGCTATATGTGAGTGTCAACCTTACTGCACGGACATAAGGTCTACACAGTAGCCCACTCTGATCAAGGATAGCCACGTACGCCGACACCGCCGCGCCCGTCGCCGCGCCCGTGCTGCTCGCCACCGTCACCGGCGCTATATGTGAGTGTCAACCTTACTGCACGGACATAAGGTCTACACAGTAGCCCACTCTGATCAAGGATAGCCACGCACGCCGACACCGCCGCGCCCGTCGCCGCGCCCGTGCTGCTCGCCACCGTCACCGGCGCTATATGTGAGTGTCAACCTTACTGCACGGACATAAGGTCTACACAGTAGCCCACTCTGATCAAGGATAGCCACGCACGCCGACACCGCCGCGCCCGTCGCCGCGCCCGTGCTGCTCGCCACCGTCACCGGCGCTATATGTGAGTGTCAACCTTACTGCACGGACATAAGGTCTACACAGTAGCCCACTCTGATCAAGGATAGCCACGCACGCCGACACCGCCGCGCCCGTCGCCGCGCCCGTGCTGCTCGCCACCGTCACCGGCGCTATATGTGAGTGTCAACCTTACTGCACGGACATAAGGTCTACACAGTAGCCCACTCTGATCAAGGATAGCCACGCACGCCGACACCGCCGCGCCCGTCGCCGCGCCCGTGCTGCTCGCCACCGTCACCGGCGCTATATGTGAGTGTCAACCTTACTGCACGGACATAAGGTCTACACAGTAGCCCACTCTGATCAAGGATAGCCACGCACGCCGACACCGCCGCGCCCGTCGCCGCGCCCGTGCTGCTCGCCACCGTCACCGGCGCTATATGTGAGTGTCAACCTTACTGCACGGACATAAGGTCTACACAGTAGCCCACTCTGATCAAGGATAGCCACGCACGCCGACACCGCCGCGCCCGTCGCCGCGCCCGTGCTGCTCGCCACCGTCACCGGCGCTATATGTGAGTGTCAACCTTACTGCACGGACATAAGGTCTACACAGTAGCCCACTCTGATCAAGGATAGCCACGCACGCCGACACCGCCGCGCCCGTCGCCGCGCCCGTGCTGCTCGCCACCGTCACCGGCGCTATATGTGAGTGTCAACCTTACTGCACGGACATAAGGTCTACACAGTAGCCCACTCTGATCAAGGATAGCCACGCACGCCGACACCGCCGCGCCCGTCGCCGCGCCCGTGCTGCTCGCCACCGTCACCGGCGCTATATGTGAGTGTCAACCTTACTGCACGGACATAAGGTCTACACAGTAGCCCACTCTGATCAAGGATAGCCACGCACGCCGACACCGCCGCGCCCGTCGCCGCGCCCGTGCTGCTCGCCACCGTCACCGGCGCTATATGTGAGTGTCAACCTTACTGCACGGACATAAGGTCTACACAGTAGCCCACTCTGATCAAGGATAGCCACGCACGCCGACACCGCCGCGCCCGTCGCCGCGCCCGTGCTGCTCGCCACCGTCACCGGCGCTATATGTGAGTGTCAACCTTACTGCACGGACATAAGGTCTACACAGTAGCCCACTCTGATCAAGGATAGCCACGCACGCCGACACCGCCGCGCCCGTGCTGCTCGCCACCGTCACCGGCGCTATATGTGAGTGTCAACCTTACTGCACGGACATAAGGTCTACACAGTAGCCCACTCTGATCAAGGATAGCCACGCACGCCGACACCGCCGCGCCCGTCGCCGCGCCCGTGCTGCTCGCCACCGTCACCGGCGCTATATGTGAGTGTCAACCTTACTGCACGGACATAAGGTCTACACAGTAGCCCACTCTGATCAAGGATAGCCACGCACGCCGACACCGCCGCGCCCGTCGCCGCGCCCGTGCTGCTCGCCACCGTCACCGGCGCTATATGTGAGTGTCAACCTTACTGCACGGACATAAGGTCTACACAGTAGCCCACTCTGATCAAGGATAGCCACGCACGCCGACACCGCCGCGCCCGTCGCCGTGCCCGTGCTGCTCGCCAACGTCACCGGCGCTATATGTGAGTGTCAACCTTACTGCACGGACATGAGGTCTACAAAAAGTAATCCACTAAAATCGAGGATGGGCTCGCGTTATGCTGGGGCCACACTTACGAGAAATGCCATTAATTATCGCGATAATGGACGCTAACCGTACGGCTGCACTACGATTATCGCGATAATTAATGGCATTTCTCGTTAGTGTGGCTCGGGCATTACACAGGCAACTCGTTGAGCAAACGTTGTCGTCGAACTAACTCGCACCATGCCGATGAGCGAGCGGGGCATACGCAACCCTATAATTCCTGCAAGATTGAAGCAGTGAATCTTTGTAAAATAACAAAAATTAAAACTTGTTTTTCAATAATTTTGACTAATCCCCAGTTTGAACAAATCATACTAATTTAAATGCAATTTTACATATCAGCGCTAACGCTTACGTTGTTTATAAAAATTAACAAACTTCCGTTTGCTAAAATGCGTTTTTTCGTTTTCTCACAAACGGAGCGTTTAAGGGCATATTAGGTAAAATAGATTTGATTAACGTTTAAGAATAAGACCATTTATTAATATATAATTAGGTCGTTTTGTTAGCATTATTATCTAACATCTCCATTTCTCCACAGGCCTAGTAGTGCAACTGACGCAAGAGCTCTTCGAGTTCCTCAGCCAACTGCAAGAGCGCCTGACCCACACGATCAAATCCGTGGGCAAGGTCCCGCACTCGTTCTGGCGCTCGTTCAACACGGACATCAAGACCGAACCGGCCGAGGGGTTCATCGACGGCGACCTCATCGAGAGCTTTCTCGACCTGAGCCGGGACAAACAGAAGGAGACCGTAAAAGGACTGCAGGTAAGGTGGAAGCTAGCTGATACACGATACTACGTCTTGTCACTTCTCATCAAGGACCGGAATTCTTCATAGCAAAAATCAAACTGCCAGAGGCAATGAGCAAAGTGTTTTATCGACTATCGATAAATAAATGTCATTTAATGACACATCGTCAATGAAATCAGGCTTTTGGATATATACAATGTATGTAAGTATAATGGTAAAGAATAAAACTTTCGTTATCCATTTGTTAATGATTTTTCTTTTAGGATTAACCATTTTATTAACAGGGCACGGAAATTACTTATGTCAATCAAGCGACGTAAATGACATACACGATGATTTTTAATCGGTGAACAGGAGTGCCATGGAGTGATGGGGAGGGTCAAACTGAGCAACTTTCGGTATGAGGCAAACTAGGAAATCATGAAAAAAAAAAATAGTTTATCCATACGTTTAGGATAGTTAGCTATCAGTTAACTCGTAATTAGGAGTTTTTTTTTTCACGATTTCGTGGTTTGGCCCATACCGAAAGTTGCTCAGTTTGACCCTCCCCATCACCCCATGGCACTCCTGTTCACCGATTAAAAACCACCGTGTATGTGACGTGGACATAATTTATTTTAATATGGAAATGCAGGTTGCTTATCAAAGAAGTCAAATGTTACAGAATAATCGTATAAGTCGATATGCGATAATATTCCGTAACATCGATAAGTGGAATTGTCGATTAAACAATTTGCTCATTCACTCTGACAGTTTGATTTTTGCTATGAAGAATTCCGGTCCTTGCTTCTCATCATACACTTGTATGTATGTCTCGGTACGTGTGATCATGCCTTGATCACACGTACCGAGCAAACGGGCGAGACAGTACTCCCGCCTAGTAGGTAGAAAGGGAGCCGAGCTACTCTCTCGCCGCTTTTACACCGAATAGGACTGTCTCGCCACTCTACTCGGTACGTGTGATCAGGGCATCAGGGTGCTTAGGGCGTTCTCAAGCGGATGTCACACTGCGCCGCATCTCCGGACGAAGGTGCGGAGCTGCATACAAATTTCGCCGGGCGGAGGTGCGGTGCAGTGTGTGGTATCATACGGAATGTATATACAAACTGAGGTGCTTGCATGCAACGAGCTCCGTACCTACGGCGCAGTGTGACATCCGTCTTAGCCGGAAGAAGCAGGAGACTTAGGTAGCATCCTCATCAACATGACTCATTATGATTGAGGCCCGAACTGGCCTACCGCTGAACGCCCCAAAGGATTGCTACAACGACACGTAGCTGTTTCCTTGACATTCTTATGGTCAAGGTATGTATTGTGCTTTTCTCAAACATGCACTGAAGAATAAAAAATATATACATATATAAACTTTTATTTTCATGGCTGAACGCTGTGATCGTGTGCCAAGCTTAAATTAAAAAAAAATACTTCCCAGCAGGCCTTCAATTTTGTATGAATACCTTTACAGTTCTCTCGAGTTGTTCCGCCCGAAACTGATACTTTGAAACCGTTTTTAACGTACGTAATGACGACATTTCATTGCATGTTTGAGAAAAAGCTATTGTTATATAGTCATCGTCATCATACGTCCCGCTGGGCACAGGCCTCCTCTCATGTTATATCAGTCGTTGAAAATTAACTAAATTCTGAACCCCACATTCCAAATTCTTTTATGTTGTTAATTTCAACCTTATTGCGTATGCTTTAAGATCCATTTTGACACGAATGTTTTCAGATCGACGACGGTGCGGGCATGATGCGTGACGCGACGGTAGACGACCTGGTGAAGATTGTGGAGGACCTCACGAGGATACACTAGGCTAGATAAGATTAACCATTATTGTATGAACTTCCTACTAACATAAACGTTCCCAACTCAAGGTTCACTTTTATTTGGTTACTTGCTTTTGCTTGACGTCTTTTTGTGGCTCTTTTACTGGGTTATAAAGAATTCTATATGTTAATCCGGGCTATAAGCACTCTATTTGTATATTCGTATACACATACAACGTGTCTCTGAGTGGTTCCGTTTCAGGAGCATAATCGACATTTGCATTTAAAGCCCCAAAGGCAGAGACACGCTGTGTAATAGATCTGAATCTGTTCGTATTCAGTCGTTTTTGCGTTATTAATAAATCACGCAAAAACGCAGTTTGCATGTAAGTATCTAACTAAACATACGCCCACACCCAAACTTACGAATTTATAATATTAGTACGATTATAGCCCGTAACGGCACAAGACACGATATACTTGTTCCGTTTTACACAAAAATAGCTACCCTTACTGCTTGTTTGATTTTCATGAAGGGCTTACTAAATCTACCATCTAGTCAGTATTCTGTCGTTATTAAAAACTTTTAGATAATATGCTAAACAAGCTCAGAGAAAATAGTTAAGAGTCCGCAGTAAGCTCGGCCGAATTTCATCTTCCCATACAAACGGAGTTTCGTTCTCATTTTAAAACTACGTGTTAGATTGTAACGAAACTTTGCATAAACAATGACATGAGGTATATTTAGGTCTGTAATTAGTTTATATGGCTCCAGTTTATAAAACAACCAAAATACAGCAACAACCAGTTTTGTATGAAAAAAGTAAATTCGCTGTATTTTTAACATGGTATCCGGAGCTACATAAACTAATTACAGACCTTGATGTACCTTAACTTATTCTAAGTACAGAGCAAACTAGCTAGTAGTTTTAAAATGAGAGCGTAACTAGCGTAACCGGAGGATATTCAATTACGCGGCAACACTAAACGTCCAATCAGTGGCGGTACTGCCATACAAGCCCAAAAGCCGGGCTTGCCTTCCATTCTCGATCAAAAATCCAAGGTAACGAGAGCATGAACTCTTTCAATTCGTGCTTTCAAATGACCAACATCGTGGCACAAAATTCGACCGCGCACCGCCGGCGCGGCTGGCTGGCAGCACTGTCGCTGCGATGTCGAGCCGATCTCGTTCGCACGCGTTGGCTTGCAAGCGGGCTTCTATTGTAGCTATCTTTATCTCTTTCTTACCCATCAAAAGTGCCTAATAATGAGAACTATTATAGGGTCATATAGCAAAATAGTACGAGAATTGAAGCCGGGCATGCGTATGAAATTGTACACAAGTCGAGTAAAATGCGAAATTCGCGCATGCGCGTGTTGACGGCCGACCTCACTTCATTTCTATTATTTAGTTGCAATTTCAATATTTGTTTGCTGTTTTGTGGTTTAATCGGATTGACAATGGATGAAGTAGTGCCTTCTGGTTGTGATTATTTAAAGTGTGTACAAGTTTTGCTTGGCGAAGGAAAGGTAAACTTTGCTTAGAAGAATGCTTTTGAATTTGTATACTTCTCAGCTTAAATAGATCGGTGTACAAAACTCATTGGATTATTGGTTGTTCTCACTCTAATAAGTTAGTTATATTGTTGGTGTTGTATATTCTTTTCGAAAGACAAAAACGTTTGGAATAGGTACATGTGAGTATGACGATTTAAATAACTTAGCTGGCGCCATTAAAAGGCACAAGATTTCCCAAAAGCATATATGAACCCTGTGATTTCTTATAGTAATTTTAGTAATCAGCTAATTGAGACATGTTTATCGCGCCAATTAAGTGCTTATCCGAGGAAATTACAAAAACATGTCTCGGCTTGCCCTATTCTGAAACCCTAGGCACGCCACTGCGTCTAATTAATACCTTTTGACAAACAGTGTTACCTCGTGATAGTCGTGATTGAATCTAGCTGGTTCAACTTGCGTTTACCAAGTTCTATACATGTGCTTCTAATATAACCCTTTGAACGCCTAAACGTGTCGTGCGCTGTGGTGCCCGCAGCGCCAAGACTATAGGCGTTTGGCGTACGGCTGTCAAAGTAACCGTCAGTCTCTCGGGTAACGTTTGTATTTGCTCCCTTGCAAAAACAACGTTGGCGTGACTGTAGCATGTCTTGCTTGGCGGCGAAAGTGTTGATTTCTCAATATTTTATTCCAATGATAAATCAGCCTATATAAGTCCCACTGCAGTAGTACTAGTTTTGTTGCAATAAAACCAACATTTCATATCACAATTTCATATATTAAGAAAGGCATAACAATAATCACAGTTAAAAATTATGCATTAAAATAATTATAACAATATTTATTTAGGATAAAAGGAATACAAATGAACAGACGTCAGTATAGGAATCTGCAAGGAAAAAATGTTACATCAGAGTTATACTAAATTAAAATATCATTGATTAGACTAGCGAACGTGAGGATGAGACAAACTTAGTGTAAAGTTTGAAGCTATAATACTTATTTTGCTAAAATACCGTGCTTTACAAAGTTCAAAGCTTACGTTTGTTAAATGTTACCAAAAAGGACCCATATATTATCTAAAACAATGGAAAGTGAATTATGTCCTTATTTTACGTGTACTGTGATGATGCTGTCCTGACCGATTTCGGCCACAGCGACTGTGTTCTGGATTTTGGTATGAACAATTACCAATATGACTGGACTGTTGTTGTTCTACTCTCTGCACTCTCGTGTGGCTTGCTTTTATGGAAATTAACCGACGGAATTTGGGTAGGTTAATGGGCGGGGTCGTCGACGAAGTTGTACCGGGTGGTAAGCCTTGAGTTTGTCTCGCTTTTTATCTAATGTATGTATGTCAACTGTTCCATAATATATAAATAAAATAAATATAATAATATAATAATCTGGTGACTACTCCCTTACGTACAAACTCACAATGCTACAATTTTTGTTTTTATTATAATAGTATTGATTGTGAACAGACAGCATAAAATAAATAAATATATATTAGAGGACAATCTTACAGAAATCGACCTAGTCCCATAAACTCAATAAGGCTTGGGTTATGGGTACTAGACGACGATAAATTCAATAGATATATTAAATACATAGAAAACATCCAAGCTCAGAAACAAATATTCATGCTCATCACACTTATATATGCCCTTACCGTGATTCGAACCCAGGACATTCAGCTTCGTAGGCAGCATCACTATATAGGCTAACCGGTCGTCAAGTTAAAATTAATTACAATAGGCATGACACATTTTGAAAAACTGTTCTATAATGATTAGAAACATTTAATTTTGTACAACGAATATAACGAATAAATACAAGAAAATAACAGTTAAATAGGAAAAAAATGAATTTTAGTTTTTAAATTACAAATTGGCGCTAAAACGCTTGTCAGTGTCAATGGCGTCCCGAGTGACGTCACGTTTGTATAAACATAACGCAGACCTTTGACGTTTGCTACCTACATGCTCGATTGCTTATTGAATGAACATGAATTCAACACTTTACAAGTCTTGCACGGTCGTGCGAGCGAGAAAGCGGAGACAATGGCGTATGGACACCTGTCAGATAATCATGGTTCTATCCCTGTCTTACTATTCGTTCAGTACGTAAGTAAGAAGAGATCGGATGTTTACGGCCTATCTGCATTTCTCTGAAATCTGTGTGGTACCCATAACGGCTATTGATATGGGTATTTGTTTATACAAGTATGACGTCGTGCGCTCTGATTGGTGTTTAACATGGCGGGCGTCCGTATTTTTCAGTGGACGCCCGCCATGATATGTTAAACACCAATCAGAGCGCATGACGTCACGTTTGTATAAACAAATACCCATAACGGCCATTACCACAGATTACAGAGAAAACTTACGTACTGAACGAATAGTAAGACAGGGATAGAACCATTTTATCCGTCAGATCTTCATACGTCATTGTCCCGCTTTCTCGCTCGCACGGCCGCGCAAGACCTGTAAACTTTTTAATTTATGTTCATTCAATGAGCAATTGAGCGATCTAGGTAGCAAACGTCAAAGGTCTGCGTTCTGTTTATACAAACATGACGTCACTCGGGACGCCATGACACTGACAAGCGTTTTAGCGCCAATTTGAAATCTAAAAACTAAAATGCATTTTTTTCCCACTTAACTGTTATATTCTCTTGAAAAATCTTATTCGTTGTACATAATAAATGTTTCTAAACATTATAGGTAGAACAGTTTTTCAAAATGTGTCATCATGCCTATTGTACACTCGCTACACCTACTATCAACATGGTTTCACTGGCTTTAAGTAACTAAATTAAAATCACATAACTACAGTCGGAGACAAGAGTTATAATACACTAGACAAAAGTTAGAATAGAGAGTTATAACATCACAGAGAAAATCACACAGCACTGGGCATTCACATAAGATTTTCTTTAGTTTGACCTGTGTCAACGGAATTTTCCTCAATGCCTCTATGTATGCTCTTTTACTTAGCAGTCTATTATAACTCTACTCAAACAATGGACAGACTTACATCACTCTATAAGCCAATCGAGTTTTCTTTCTTTAGGCCTTTTGCATTCCGAGCAGTAGTTATCGAATGACTTACGCCTAGAAAACAGTGTCAATAAATAAAATAAATGAAAAAATAATGGATTGAAATGCAGTCACTTGCTAGATTCTTAATAATGGATTAAATAATGGATTGAAATGCAGTCACTTGCTAGATTCTTCAGTGCTATCAGCTCGAAAGTCAAAGTTCACAATATCTCTCTCTCCGTCGCTTGAATGTGCAAGTGCGACAGAGATAGAGATATACGAACGAAGATGGCGTTTCATATTAGCCGCTCTGACACGACAAACTGTTCGAAATTGACACGCTTTAAGAACACAACAAATGATTCAATTTATCACAAGCCGGTTGCTATAGTTAGAACGAAAGGTATGTATTGCTGTCTCATTCCAACAATAGCAAATTTCTGTGACAAATTGCTAGGTGTGTTGGCCGCAGTGATTTTCAAGGCCATTTTAATCCTATCCACAATCATTACTAAAAACTGCTTCGGACACTAATTGTATAGGATCAGAGCTGACCGACGACGCCTGTTTTCTCGGAAACGAACAATAATGAACCTTATTACTCCGACGTTATAGTTGCAATTTCTATAACGTCTAAACCAAGCCGGTCCGCCATACAAGTTGCAACCGTAACTCCAAAGCATTAAGTTTCACTATCGAACACAGTAGCCAGTACCTACTGGTATTTGCTGGCTTTGTTGTGCATAAACCACATCATGGCGAACAGAAAGCTGGGCGGGCTCTGCAGAGGCCCCGGAGAGTTCAGCATCTCCTTCATCTCGCGGATTGACATCTCAACTATGTCTATAATTTCGTCGTCAATTCCACCACCTGGAAAAACATGAGATTGCTAGAGTTAGTATCCACCAGAATTGTGCAAGGTAGCAGAGCACTGCAAAGAAAAAAATGCTATTTTTTTTACTGCTTATTTAAAACAGAATAACAATAATTAACTCGCTTAGATGACCTGGGGGGTGATTAAATACGGGAAGCAGGTGTTTTCTCCAAATGAAACCCATTTTCATAGACCAATCAAACCATATTGGCTCTGACTAAAATATGAATATCTCAGTTCTGCAATGGAATTCGACTTGGTACCCATGGAACGAAATTAGTAGATTTAATGACCTAACTCTGACGCTGTTGGTTTTTAGACCACTTTGACGCATGGTCCTTTGATCAACACTTTAGACCAGGGTTGTTCAACCTTTTTTAAATAAAGCTAACACGGCATATTTGTCGCATTTCATCATTACTTTGGACCAGGAGTCGTCAACTTTTGAAACACAGGCATTTAACATGTATAGAATATTCCATAATTATATATATATCTTCTATAGGTATTTAAAAATTCTGACATAATAAAAGTTTAAGAGTAAATGTATTTATCAAATTATTAAAGGTATACAATATTGTATCTCCTCTAGCTCTATACTTGAAACCATAATTAGAGTCCACAATAATAACCTGAAAATTACGATTAAAATGAAAATAAAACCGACACTGGCAAACTTACACTCTTCCAAATGATGGACGTGGCTAAAAACTGACTACACGTGGCATTCGGAAGAGTTAGGTTAGCCAGTGTCGGTTATTTTTTTCATTTTAATGGCAATCTTGAGGTTATTTTTGTGGAATCTAATTATGGTTTCAAGTATAGTTACTTACCACGCTCAGTTTTCATGTCATCAGAAACTTCGCAGAAAAACAATGTCTGTAGAGCTGCTTGCACACCCACCCCCGACCTGGATTAGGAAAGAAAACCGCATTGAAATTGGTTCATCTGTTTGGGAGCTATGATGCCCCAGACTGACACATACAATTACACCTGTTAAACTTACAACACCCCTCGTTTACGTCTTGGGTTAAAGAGATAATTAATAACAAGATACTGTCTTTCCCCAGTTTGACTATACTACTGGTTGCACAGTTTTGTGGGGCAATGTTTTATTTTATAGGATTAAGCAAATTGTAATTATTAAAATAAAATAAAAATGTTGTGTATTAATAAAATAAAAAAATACAATCAAGACTAGACCCGCGTAGCACTAAAACCACAGGCGGAGTTGCGAGATAAAATATAGCCTATTATTGTCCCAATCCCAAATTTCCATTTTATTCGGAGATAGATTTTGACGACCGCTTTAGCCTAGTTGGTAGTGACCGTGCCTACGAAGCAAGAGGTCCTGGGTTCGAATCCCAGTAAGGGCAAAAATTTATGTGATGAGCATGAATATTTGTTTCTGAGTCATGGATATTTTCTATGTATTTAAGTATTTATATCTATTATATGTATCGTCGTCTAGTATCCATAACACAAGCCTTACTGAGTTTACTATGGGACTAAGTCGATTTGTGTAAGATTGTCCCCTTATATTTATTTATTTTACAGCTTACATAGACATATAGAGAGGTAAAGTTGACGAAATGTAAGTCTATAGCTTTGTAAGTCTGTATCTGTCTGTCTAGTCTTTCTGGTCTCATCCAATTTCAAAAACCTTTCACCCATATAAGAACCGATTTTTTGGATGGAAATAGGTATATCTTATCTAGTGGCTCCGCTCCGTAAACATTCTTTGTAATACGCTGGCTGAGCCGGGCGGCTCCTAGTTCACTACCCCTGCCACACACTCGTCGAGTGATTGGGAAATAGCGAGGAAGGGAGACAGAGACATCGTGTGGCAACGTTACTCGTCACGCCACTCATCTTGCTCCTCGTCATGCAACGCTCCCTGATTTGTCGGTTTTTTGGGCGCCAGGCAAAGGAGCGGCAATAAAGGCCAGTAACCTAGTGCGAAGCATCGTGTGTACAGCAGTTTGTAGCCGGAGGGCGAAAAAGGAGCGATAAACAGGGCGAGGAGCATAGTGTGGCTGAGGTATATGATAACAACAAAGCTTATATTGCTTCATAAGTTCAATATTGACTAAAGCAAAACTTAAGCATGGGTTGAATGGATTTTTTTACACTCCTCATAAACTGCTGATTGTAAATGATTTTAATGTGCAAATAATACCAAGTAAAGAAATAACAGAATATGGGCAATTATACCTATAGGAGGCTTTTGCTGGAGAGCAATCAGACCTGCAGAAGGAGAATAAGACACAAATAATAGAACACAACTGTTTAGTGTAGGTACAGTCAAGTGCAAAAATATGTATCAATAACATCCTTGCATAAATAAGTGCCAAAAACTTAATCCGCTGACATAAGAGCTTTGGGACATATTTAAATGAGTTAGTTGTATGCACCCATATTTTTACACTTCACTGTATGTGGTCACTGTGTGTTCGGAGTGAGGCACCTGCTTGTTTTCTAGCTATCAACACAATGAGTTCTAAAGTGAATAAAGGGATTCAAGGGCAAGACAGTGACTTTTCTAAGTGTCCATAGGCTATGGAGTTAGCTTACCATAAGGCAGGCCATGCATTTGTTTGCCACTGTGGCAATATATTAAAAATAGGTAGTCAGAATGTAAGGCTAATAATTATAAATACCTATAGGATATTATTCGCTCCATTTTGTCAGCAGGAACATTATATCCACACTCTTCTAACACTTCTTCAATGGCTATGTCCAATACAGTTTTTTCCTTGTCTACTATCCCCGCACATATCTCCAGAGCAAGCCCAAGAGAAGGTGGATATTTTTCAATGTCTACAACATCGGTATCACGATCTTCAGGAGGAATGCTGTTGAAATGCATGGCTGAAAAGAACAATTGTATAAATGTTAGAAAAGCCCAGGTGTATGTGATATGGATTTAATTTATTTTGTTCAATATTATAATCAGTGATAACATTATATTTATTCAACAGGTTCAGGGAGTACATTCTTAATTTTTCAGACTGTAACATGAAACATGCATTGGTAATTATGGAAACTTGGAAAGCAACAAGCATCAGAAATTAATATTTTATGGGAACAATGGAAAATAATTATAGTATCTATACTAATATAATATGATGAGGTAAAGTTATTAGCACTATGCGTTTATGTTTGTGTGTGCTGTGTAAGGGATAATATCTGGAACTACTCATCCAATTTAAAAATAATTATACCAGTTAGAAAGGACTTTCAGGATGGGAAAAAAGTTATGTTTTATCCAGCGGCTTATCTCGTGTTCTGTGTAATGCCGCACGTGCAAATAAGATACTAACCAGGACGAAACTGTTTCACCAACACTAAAACTTTCCTCGTAACATTATAAATGACTATAGCTACGCTGTCGTGGACAGCCAGGAGGTCCCAGTTCTTTTCCTTGCCATTTTGAGTATAGTGGAACCTTATCGGCTTCACGTATTTAGATTCAGGCATCGGAGTTAGCCGAACATTTTTAATATCCTCCATGGTGTAATAATAAATAAGTTCTTATAATTCTAATATTAAAAACGCTGTGTATTTTATAATAGTTTCTGTAACTAGTACTGAAAAATATATAAAACTGTAAAAATACGCTGCTATATTATATAAACTCGGGAATTATAAATTCACGTTTCGAAAAATTGCGTGATTTACGTGTGTGTGATAATAATTATTACGATGTCCTTGACAAATGTCATCTGTCAATGTCATATGTTTTTATTTTACGACCACACGACGCATGGTTGTCTATGTAGTTGTAGTTTATGCCGCGTTCACTCCGTGAAGCCTGGCAATCAGCTTGGCAAGCAGCCCGGCAAGCAGCCCGTGCACTGTTGCGGCCCAAGCAGGCTGTTCACACGCTTTCGCCATCTTTGGAATATTTATTCTAGGGGTCTCATATTGTTGGGTCCCACTGGTAACCCCCCAGGAAGAGCAAAATTTATTTCTTTGACCTTTTTTAATCTTGGGACGACTCCAAAAGTTTACTAAACTACTAAAATTCCGACATGTTTACTAATGCACGCGAGCGTGTGAACAGGTACACAACCACGCGCACATTCACCCTTTGATCTTTGTCAAAAAACCGACAACCGTCCGGATCGGCGACATTGCACCGATCTTGGCCCGTGCACGTGAATGTCGCTTTGAACGCGAGCATGTGAACGCGGCATTAAGTTGGCCATTCATATCGTACAGAACCACAGATTACAGAGAAAAGCAGATAGGCCCTAATAAATTGAACGTTTTCAATACATCCGATCTCTTCTCACTTACGTACTGAACGCCGAGTAAGAAAGGGATAGAACCATGTTATCTGACAGGTCTTCAGACGTCATTGTCTCCGCTTTCTCGCTCGCACGATGTAATTCGCTCTCTCGCTCGCTCGAGATTTAGTGCACAGAAAGATATTTTCTTACAAGTTATCGATATCGATATCAACTGTTAATAAATTCGTAATATGCGATACTCGTAAGTAAATTGTATCTCTATCCATACTATGCCAAAATTAATATGGTACTTACCAAATAGAAAACAAAAACCATTACACGACTACGAATATAATAAACTGCATTCATGTTTCATACGAGTTACTTTTTAAGTCTCACTATTTTGTGGATCTTTAGTGGAACACATTTATTTTTAACCGACTTCTGAAACTTATCAATTCCGCTGGCTCTTTATTTTTTTATGTATGTTCCTCGATTAATCTTAGACGCCTGGACCGATAAGAATGGTGTTTTGTTAGAAAAGGTGGTCCTAGGCAGGTCAGGATCTGAAGATGCGATCCTGGAGAAAACCAGGGCAATCTTCAAATCTTATTTTGAAACGATTTGTGTACTTTGAAATCGTGCATTTGCTTTCAGAAAGCAGTTCATGCGGTAATATGGAATGTGGCTTCGTGAAGTATTGATTTTAAGTCGATTAAAACTTTGTTATTAAAGTAAGCTAACACAAAATAACAACGCAATTATATTCCTGAAAATATCTCATTTTAATAAGAAAGTTACATCTAATGCTTTAAATAATAAATATCCAATTATATAGAACTTTTTGCAATCAGTAAACTTGCATCACCTGAAGAGGCAATGCAGATGTCTTAGGTATTGTATCTGGTAGCCTTTTATTACTGCTCAGCATCATTTTGTTGTAGTTGCCTTCTAATTGTTGATCCTGGTGAGATCCCTGCTTTAAATACAGTAAAGAAATAGTTATTTACGATACAAGTGCCGAAAATAGGAAATTCGCAACGAGTGGTGATAAATTAAAACACGACCGAAGGGAGTGTTTTAAATCGACACGAGTTGCGAATTACCTATTCGCACGTGTATCGTACAACGTTTTACTGTACATATGGCTCTTTAAAGTTTCGACATATGCACGAAAAGTGCTCTTTTCCGCACTAGTGCGGGAAAGTAGCACCATATGTACTGTAAACATTATTATACAATCTCTATCAGTTGAGCTGCTTAAGTATGAACAGGTAAACAACAAACCGACACAGAGTTACTTTCGCATGTATAATATATATTATAGTAGTTATGGATATATAAAGAAAACCAATGTACTAATACAAATTCGTTGCATATACAAAACTTAAATGAAACGAACTCATCTGGAGGGACCTCAGAAATGTCAAGTAATAAAATAAATAAAACTCACTATACCAACTTACCTCAAGCGGCCTCAGAAAAACTGTAGGTATCGCATCCGGCAGCAAGTGTTTTATGTTTTTAATAATAACGAAACAGTTAGTTTCGAAATGTTTCGAACATATTCTATGGTGTTTTTTCGGCGTCCAATTATTGCGCCCTACTGCGTCAATCCATTTTTTTCGAAGGTTATTATTTACCGGAAACCTGAAGTTAACAGTTAAGTTAAGACATGTAACATTAAAATATTTTGTCTAAACGCCTACATGAATAATTCATGTCGACGAAATATCGATATATACATGGTAACAACACTACCCATGTTTACGACAATTGTATTTTTACTAATAATCCCAAAAATATCAAGTTTGATCCATGTAAAAAGTACTTATCCGATAGTATCAAGCATCTGCTGTAATCCCAGACCATTATATTGCGTAATGTACATGAAATATTTGAAAAACAACCAAATGATTCTTACCGATGAAATCCGATTGTTTCTCCGGTCTTTTTTAACAATCTAGCGTAACTTCGGCAGTACGGAACTGCACAAGCCATTGTGCCACTTCATACAACTTAAATCATTAACTTATTACAGAAATATTTAGTTTTTCAACACAATATTCTTGAAATAACCAACTTTCCTCAAGATTCACAAGAGATTTGACGTTGATTTGACTTTGACAGATTGTTTAGCATTTAACACCGTGGTTAACAGTTTTTGGAGACAAGTCGCCAATAGACTCAAAATACCATACTATTCGTCTCATTCTAACTCACATCAGCTGACCATAAGCAGTGACAGAGACAACTATATGAAACATTGTCTTGCTTTATACTGCGCGTCTGTATTCTTATTAGTCTGTGTACAGAACTCATTTTCTTTTCTTCATAAGTTGGTTGCCTTGATTATTATCCAGTTTTATGCGATACTCTTCCAAACTCCTCATGGCTTTCATATCTGTTTAGTTTACTAATCAAGTTGAAGTTGACTGATCTGATACCTACATAACCTATTTATGATTTTGATTAAATTTCATATGCATTTCATCATGAATTTAGCATTTATTTTGAGTAGTTATTGATTATTAAGCATATTGCCAATTAATCAATGGAGAAAAAACTGCATAGGAAAAGATCTACACTAATTTTCAGCAATGTCAAAGAGTTTAAAGTCGGGGTTTGTTATCAAACTTTCCACTGAAACAGTGCAGAAATTGACTGAAGAACAAGAACAGGCTAAGATACAGGCAAAAGAAGCTGTTGTTGCAAATAAACTAGAGAGCAAGGATTCAAATAAAGAGCGTAGTAATGTAACATCAAGTGAAGCACTTTTGCCCACGGCGAAAAAGCAAGACATATCGCAATCAGCAGGCGAAATTGATAACGAGAAAAGGTCACTAGTTGAATCAAAAGGAAAGTTGGACACTAACTCAGACTTTAAATTTGAAAATAGTGATAAAAAAGCAGCAAAAGAGGATGGCAAAGCTGAATCAAGTGACTGCTCAGCTTGGGGTGATTATACCCCATACATAACATATGAAGGGGAAGAGGCCATCTATACAGACCCTACAACACAACTAAAGTATACATGGGACCCTAAAGCTAATTCCTGGACTCCTAAATCAGGTTCTGAAGTGCCAGGCAGGGTGTACAGTTATGAAAATGATACCCACATTTATACAGATGCAGATGGGTCCAAAACCTTTTGGGATGATGAAAAAAAAGCATGGTTGCCTAAAGTTGATGATGATTTTCTAGCTCACTATCAAATGTCTTATGGTTTTATCGACAATACCACTAAAGAAGATGATGAAGTAAATAAACAAAAGGAAAAAGAAAAGGTGTTGAAAGAACAAACAAGTGGAGTGAAGAGAAAAACTGATCCCCAGTGGTTTGATGCTTCTGATGAGACAAATACAAAAGTGTATGTCTCTAACCTGCCTTTAGAATTAACTGAAGAGGAATTTGTGGATTTTATGCAAAAATGTGGTCTTGTTGAGCGGGATCCACAAAATCAGAAAATGAAGGTCAAACTTTACATGGACAAAGAACAGAACTGCTTCAAGGGTGATGCACTATGTACTTACATTAAGATAGAATCAGTAGATCTTGCACTAAAATTACTTGATGGAAGTGATTTCAAAGGTAATACAATTAAAGTGGAAAGAGCACAATTCCAACTTAAAGGGGACTACAACCCAGCATTAAAACCTAAGAAGAAAAAGAAAAAAGAGTTAGAAAAGTTAAAGAAAATGCAGCAGAAATTATTTGACTGGCGGCCTGAGAAGTTTGTCGGAGAAAGATCAAAGCATGAACGCATTGTCATCATCAAGAACCTCTTTCATCCTTCTGATTTTGATAAGGATGTCCAACTTATCTTGGACTACCAGCAGGACTTGAGAGAGGAATCAGCAAAGTGTGGTGAGGTCCGTAAAGTGGTTATCTATGATCGGCATCCAGAAGGAGTGGCACAGATCACAATGAAAGAACCAGAGCAAGCAGATGCTGTGGTTGCTTTAGTCAATGGTAGGTGGTTTGGTAAAAGGCAAATCACAGCTGATATATTTGATGGCAGAACTAAATACAGGATTGCAGAAACTGATGCAGATTTGAGCAAAAGAGTTGATAAGTGGGACAAGTTTCTCGAAGGTAAAGAAGATCCTGATGCAAGCAAGACATCAATTGAGCCTGATGCAACCAAGACATCAGTTGAGCATGATGCAAGCAAGACACAAGTTGAGCCTGATGCAAGCAAGACATCAGTTGAGCCTGATTCAAGCAAGACATCAGTTGAGCTTGATGCAAGCAAGACACGAATTGAGCCTGATGCAAGCAAGACATCAGTTGAGCCTAATGCAAAGACATCAGTTGAGCCTGATGCAAGCAAGACATCAGTTGATCCTGATGCAAGCAAGATTTTACTTGAACCTGAAAAAGCAGTTGAGGGAAAAACTGCTGGAGAACATCCAATAGAAGAAATGGAAGCATAAATAATTACTGTTAAGTATTAATGTTACATAATAAACATGCATTTTTAAAATCTGTATTTAATTTTCATATTGTGTTAAATTAAAATACAGTTGAGGGAAAACTGAAGGGGTGCGTAACAATGCCTATAAAAACTTTTGGAATAATATGAGTCACAATAACACTCTTTTCATATAATTCTTGAGTCATATAACAACACTTAATATATTTACATTCGATATAATTATTATTTTATATAATGGTCATTTGATATAGTAATATTTTATATAACATACTTTAAATAATTAGGCTTAACAACAATATAATTGAATATGTCCCAGAATATTTGTACTTAGGCCAAATAATCTCGCCACATGAGTCGACCGCAAAAGAAATTGACAGAAGAATCGTAAATGCATGGAAAAAATACTGGTCAATGAAGGAGATTATGAAAAACACCCAATTTAGTACTAGTATAAAGAGGAAGCTATTCAACACACGTATATTGCCAATATTCACATATGGCTGCGAAACTTGGGCACTGACCAAGGCACAGTGTAAGAAATTGAAAGTAAGTTAGAGAGCCATGGAAAGAAGCATACTCAAGAAGAGAAGATTAGATAAAATAAAGAATTCAGAACTGAGAGACAAGACAAAACTTGAGGATGTAGCATATAAAGTTAAACACCTTAAATGGAAGTGGGCAGGACATACAATAAGAGGACCTGAGAAATGGAGTAGAATTTTAACTACATGGTACCCAAGAGGGTGTAAACGTAAAAGAGGCAGACAAATTAAAAGATGGGAGGACGAAATTATAGAAATGGCTGGAAAGACATGGACCAGAGTGGTCACAGACAGGGAGAAATGGAGAATACTGAGGGAGGCCTTTGCCAGTAGGCACACAGAAATGTAATTTTCTTTCGGTTACTGTAGTTATAAGTATTTTAATTGTAATTTTCCGAAAATAGGCTATAAATAAATAAATAAACTTTAAATTTAATGCATATTTCCTATAGTCATCACATCATTAGCCTATATACGTCCCACTGCTGGGCACAGGCCTCCTCTCATGTATGAGAGGTATTTTGGTAGACTCTAAGGCAGGTTGGTGTAGGTACGACGACGAGCGAAGCGAGGAGTGTTAGGTTGAACTGCGACCTTGCAACACGCGAGCCGAGCGAGCGAAGCGAGCGTGCCGCGGCAGCGGCCGGCGAAGCGCCAGAACCGAACACTTTTTACAACCTAATATATACTTACATAGAACAATTTGCAAACTAATAAATATTATTCTACTTGATAGTTATGATATATAACTTGTATGTAACATGAGCATTCTACCATAAAATGATTATACAAAATAAGTGTTATATCCGATGATAATTATACAAAATAAACATATATATATTGAGATTATAACAAACGTTTATTATACACAATGAGTGATTATATATCTTGAAAATATATCAAATGTTGTTGTAGCGAATGAAATTATATTATTTATTTTTATACCCATCATTACACACCCAAACTGAAGATGTAGCTACTGCGGGACATGCAATAGACCAAATGGAAGCATAAGTAATTACTTTTATAGTATTTAATGTTGAATAAAAACATGTATTTTTAAAATCTGTATTAATTATTCATATTTCGTGATCATGTGAAATATCTTATTAGGTGGTTCTTCACAATTTAAAGCTCTTATTTCGCAATATGTAAGTTCCGAAAATGTATTTCTTAAGTATTCTAAAATTAGAACCTAATCTAATTTTGCGCCTACAATAGGCGCTATTCGATGAGGTGGCGTCATAGAGTAATTGCAAGCGGATGTTAAAAGAAGCCATAGCCCTTTCAAATGCACTCGGAAAAAAGTAAAACCATAAACAAAACTTATGAACCGTCACGTTTGACACAAGACCAGTATTACCAGGCATATGAGATATTTCCGAACTTCATTAAATATTGTTTTTTATCGGACTTGTATAGTAATTTAATTTAGCGCATAGATACACATTTGCATGATGAATTTGAAATATCAGTAAAAAATGGTAACTATATCATTATTTATTGTCACATGTTGTGACGGAATTAAACCACCGGGATTCTATTACTACTACTGGATTTTACGGAGTTATCCCGATAAATCACTTTCATCAGTGTGAAAACCCCGCAGCTGACTTTTTATGTTGAATGCACGAGAAATATCGAATTCTACGTTTTATACTTATAAATAAACAATTTAATTCACAATCAGACGTAGTCAAATGAGTAAAGTCGTTGTCGGCGTACGCGGCAGCATGCCTCGCTGCCCCGCGTTCCCGTACACCCGTCGGAGCTGTCAGTTTTAATCGGGGCTTCTGGTGGAGTTTATGAATAATAACAGGATAATATGATAATATGGCCGTGCAGTCGGACTCCGGCGGGAAGGATGACGTGAAGACGCAGTTCGTGACGCGGGAGGGCACGTACAGGCTGATGACGCTGTCGGAGTACTCTCGGCCGAACCGTGTCGGGTACACGAGTGCGGGGTCTTCGCACGTGCGGGTATCGCTGGTGTCGCTGCCGCCGGGTGCGGCACCCGGCTCCGACGGGCCGCCCTCGGACGACCGGATATGCTTCAACCACGGGAAGGAGCTCTACGTCTATGTTTATAGGGGAGTCAAGAAGGTGAGTGGGTGGTGTGTGGTCCGCATAGGTGGTACGGTGGTTTACATGGAAGTGTTTACGTTTTGGGAGTCAGAATTAAGTTTCTTGTTAGAAAATCTGAAGGTGCCACTGTCTTCTCATATTAGAAATGCTAATGTTTGTTAAATTTATGAGTGCAATTGCAATTGCAAGTTTTGTCATTTCCTGTCATCCTGTTTATTGTAGTGTTTAGTTTTTACTCGCAAACACTTACTCTCATTATATTTGATGATTTCACCTATTTAAAAATAAATACTTGAAATTTGGGAAATTGGGACTGACATGGAACATGCCAATGTATTTAATGATTCTATAAGATATGTCATTATTAAAACAGAATTCAGTGAATATCATAAAAGACATGCTTAAAATGAATAGTATATGCTGAGTATGTTTGGGAAGCTTGAAGTGATCAGGGCAGAGCAGGAAATGCAAGATAAGATAAGCACAGTGGAAGGGTGTGAAAATTGCAATGAATTGAATTTTCGTATGTTATCTTCGTGTTATGAAATGCAATCTGCATATTTGGTTAAAAAGTAACTGTGTAGAAGACAAATCAAACGAGAAGTTTTCACCAGAGCACTTCAAAATGAGATGTAAATTATAATTCACATGGACATTCTTCTTGACAAATCCTTTAGGATATCAGGAATTTACTGCTAGTCGCAAATTATGTTATTCTGGTATTAGATGATGTAATTCACACTTATAGTCCCCTTACAATAACTATAGTAAACTACACTACTCAACATACTATAGTAAACTGATGGTTGGGTTACTTTGTAATCTTACAAGCTTCCACCCACGACTAAAACTATCCCATATTTTAATCCAGGGTATAAACTATCTTCATGCAAAATTTCAGCCATTTAAGGTGGTTTGATCGCCATACAAAACGTCTTTTGACATTCGCAGGCTAACGGCATGATACTTTAAGAAACTTATGTAACAATCCTTCATAATTTGGCTTCCCATTTGAGCGAAATTCCCCCTTTCCTTGTATAAACTAGAATAATTTGAGAAATCACTTTGTCACGTGATACTTTGTGAAAACGATTATTCTCAAATTATTCTGGTTTATACAAGTTTATTCTAAGAAATGGGGAATTTCGCGCAAATGGGAAGCCAATTTATGAAAGATTGTTATATAAATTTCTTAAAATATTAATTTAATAAATATTTTTCCTAGTTGGAATCTACATTCTTAGAGTCGATTTTGCATGAGGCAATGCAGTCCTCTTGTATAAGGATCTTTCCGCGATTTAAAACTCATTGAATGCAACACTCATAATTGAGAAACATTACTCTAACTCGAGAAGTACACAAAAACCGTTGGCCATTACAGGCAGCTGATCTGACAAAGCCAGTGGACAAGAAAATGTACAAGGGCACAAACCCGACATGCCACGACTTCAACACAGTCACCATGGCTCCAGACAGTGTGTCGTTGGTCATCGGCTTCAGCACAGGACAGATACAGCTCATAGACCCTATCAAGAAGGAATTGAGTAAATTGTACAATGAAGAGGTGAGTTCTTTCATTCTTATCAATTATTTATTTATGTTGAATCATAATGATCCGAGTAAGTACAAATAAAATGAAATCTTATAATTAGCATGTGTTAGTAACACAATGAAAACACATAGTACATGAAGTAGAATACAAAACATTAAATAATAAAAAAATAAAATAAAATAAAACAAATAAAACTAGGCAGTCTAGATGCACCACTTCTCAACATCCGTTGCTGCCACATGGAGATCATTCCAGTGCTTGAGTAGTGGTGCATCCATCTTACAGGTCGACTCATGTAAAAAGACCCCTGGCGGCCATACTTTTTATATGGCCGCCAGGGTTCTTTTTACATGAGTCGACCTGTACCTGCCAACGTTTTCAGGATACTGTTGCTACTACCCCACAGTCTCCGCATCAGTGATGCCGATCTGCTGCGCATAATCGCAGAAGTCATCAATCACAACATATGAGTACGAAACATGCCGCCCCCAGCATAGAAATTTGATATGGCATGGGGCATGGGGCAAATGGGGGCATGTTTCTCTGTACACATCTAGGCATTCATGATTAATGGGAGGAAATAGGGTGTAGTCTGCGGATTTCATGAGGATTGGAGAGTTTTTTATTAAGCTCCTATCCTGCAAGTTCACTTGCTTGAGCAACTTTCAGGTTTTTATTTTCCGTAAAATGTAAACTGCGTTATAACATTCAATTGGGTAAATTACAATATTTTTATTTTCATGGAGCTGGTCTGATCTGAAGATGTGAGAGAGAGATAAGAGCTCTTTGAACCAATAATGTAACCACATTGAGTTTGATAATATTACTACTATCGTGACAATAAAGAGAAAACCTTTAGCTTTAAAAAGTCTTTTCTTTTTAACAGCATTAGCATAATAGGCATGATGACACATTTTGAAAAACTGTTCTATAATTAAACATTTATTATGTACAACAAATAAGAATTTTCAAGAGAATATAGCAGTTAAGTAGGAAAAAAATGCATTTTAGTTTTTAAATTTTAAATTGGCGCTTAATCGCTTGTCAGTGTCATGGCGTCCCGAGTGACGAACGCAGACCTTCGACGTTTGCTACCTAGATCGCTCAATTGCTCATTTATACAAACATGACGTCATGCGCTCTGATTGGTGTTTAACATATCATGGCGGGCGTCCGTATTTTTCAGTTTAATTTTATCAAAATAAATAATAATCTCTTACTTAATAAAAAAATATTGGCATTTTTCGGATTCTATGAATAAAATTTCACTAAAAAATGCCATATTTTATTGATTTTCAATTACTGTCATCATGCCTATTATGGATTTTGGTTGTTCCTTAAGTCAACAATGAGATTAGCAATGTCTTCTCCCTACTGATAGTATTTCAAATACTTCTAACAATAAAGCTGAAATTATATGTGGTACTTATGCCCTAGGATTTCCGTTAGAGTGATATCAGTATCATAATGCCCTTAAAATTACTGATATGATAGATATCATGCATTTGATATGAGGGAGATTATATGGTAACAATTTTATGTATAAATACAATACTTATGAATTCCTTTGCATTTCATATATTCATATTCATCTATTTTATTGGTAAAAGTATAAGATATTACATTTGTGTCTAGTAGGTTACATAGATTCTAATATATAATATTATTTTTTGCGTATTTTGACCATCCCAATATAATTGGTTGCCCCATCGTTATCGGTGCAGTATCTTCATTCTTATCTGATCCACTTCAATATCAATTGCTTGTTTCAGTAATAATGTTTACCTATAACTCCATATCATTTGATTTGCCTGGAAATTGTTCTTTATTAAGGGAGCGAACCAATACTGTATATGAATATTATTTGTACTGGTTGAGTGGGATGTTCATTAATTTCTCATTAACTTGCGTTAAGACAAATAATGATTATTAATAATTTAAATAAAATAATAAAATGGACTATATCACAAATGTTTCGTACGTACATCGAGACGTTTCTTGGCCTTTTAGCTTATAGTTACAACTAATTATACATTATACATTAATTATACCAAATATCTATGCAGTGTAATCCATTTGAATAGGATTATTCATCTTCGCAAATCTACTTCCTGCTAAGCATTCGGTGCGGCCTTTTCCCACCGGTATTATATGCTAATATAGTCACCATTCAATGCTAATTAATCCATTTGCATTCTATTCCAGAGACTGATCGATAAAACGCGAGTCACCTGCATCAAGTGGGTCCCCGGTTCTAGTAATCTGTTCATAACGGCACACGCCTCTGGGCAGTTGTACGTGTACAACGAGGAACTGACCTGTGGGACCACCGCGCCTCACTACCAGTTGTTTAAACAGGGAGAAGGGTATTCGATACACACGTGTAGGACTAAATCAACGAGAAACCCGCTGTATAGGTGGGTGATAGGAGCCGAAGGCAGCTGCATAAATGAGTTTGCGTTCTCGCCGTGCGGGACGAACCTCGCCGTCGTGTCCCAAGACGGGTTCCTTAGAGTGTTCCATTACGATACTATGGAGCTGATTGGTAGAGCGAGGTCGTACTTTGGTGGTTTTTTATGCGTATGCTGGTCGCCGGACGGCAAGTATGTCGTAGTAGGAGGCGAGGATGACCTTGTTACTGTATGGTCTTTTAGTGAGCGACGCGTCGTCGCGCGAGGGCAGGGACACCGTTCGTGGGTGTCTGTGGTCGCTTTCGACCCGTACGTCGTCAGCTTCACAGATCCTGACAGTGAAGAGCCTGAGGAGGACAAGAAAAGTGACGTGCAGTGTTATAGGTTAGGCAGTGTATCCCAGGACACTCAGCTATGCTTGTGGGACTTAACGGAGGACGTGCTCCGGCCGCCGGTGCGGGCGCGCGCCTCGGCGCACCTGTCGCCCGGCGCGCCCGCCTTCTCGCCCAATGGCGTGCCCGGGAAACCGCCCGCCAAGTGCGCCAAAACTAACAAGATCGGACACAAACACGCGGAGTTGAGCAACGCCGCCGGCGAGCCGAGCGGCGCTAAAACCAAGACCACCAAAGTCAATATCGTCTCCACATTGAATATAAGCGTGGGGAAAGCTAAGGAAGAGACGGCGCCAGGCGTGAATTCTTTAACGCAGCGGCTAGCAGGCTTCTCGTTCGGGGAACGCCGCTCGGAGCATCGGCGGAACTTCAGTTTAACATCGAAACCTGAGCAGAAATCGGCATCTAACACAGTCGCGATGCGCGGCAAATCGGCCGGCGCGCCCGACTCGTGTGACCCAGTCAAGCTGATCGGGACGCCCTCGTGCCCTCGCTTCGACGAATGCCCGGTGCTGGAGCCGCTGGTGTGTAAGAAGATCGCTCACGAGCGCTTGACGGCGCTTCAGTTCCGAGCGGAGTACCTGGTGACGGCGTGCGCTGATGGCTGCGTGAACACGTGGGCGCGGCCGGCGCGCGCCAGCAACGGGGAGGCGCGCGCTCACCGCAGGTTCGAGAGGATCGACCTCGTCGACTAGTCCTTTAAGAATCGGCGGTACGGTGCCGCCAGGGCCTTGCTTCATTGATGGCGAGTCCAAGTCGCCTTACAGCCGTTCACACTTTTTTGGCCTATGGTGGTTGCGAGAGGCGTCTTCACCAATGGCGCAGGGTGTGCGTTGCACACGGGCGCAGCGGTCCTAGGGGGCGCTAGAGTAATCCTTGCACACGGGCGCAGCGGTCCTAGGGGGCGCTAGAGTAATCCTTGCACACGGGCGCAGCGGTCCTAGGGGGCGCTAGAGTAATCCTTGCACACGGGCGCAGCGGTCCTAGGGGGCGCTAGAGTAATCCTTGCACACGGGCGCAGCGGTCCTAGGGGGCGCTAGAGTAATCCTTGCACACGGGCGCAGCGGTCCTAGGGGGCGCTAGAGTAATCCTTGCACACGGGCGCAGCGGTCCTAGGGGGCGCTAGAGTAATCCTTGCACACGGGCGCTACATGGACTAGAGTCGCCTCTGGTTGCGTTTGTCGTATCACACGTCGAGAACGTGGCTGATGTTTGCCTATAGGAGTCAACGACAGAACCACGACCATCAGACGTTACCCGATGATTAAGTGTGTCCCGTACAGTAGCAGACATATCCGATTGGATGAACTGTTTAAATGAAAAGCTGTAGGTACATGAGCATTGACAATAGCGCATACAGATCATGGGTGCTTCGCCTGCACTCATTCTGCATACTGGAATTTGGTGAGCACGGTTAGGATCAGTGTGGACGGAACATAGGTCAGTTTCAAAACTGTTACACATAGGAAAGTGATTTCTTTAGTCGTCTACTATACTAATCCAATATAGACGATCTTTTTGTAAAAAAAAACGTCTTAAAATTAATGGACTGCTGAGTAACAACCGTTTTAATAGCGCGTCTCCTTTATGTAACGTTTCGAAATTGGATAGAATAACCTGAGTGCAAGCTATCAAGACAAGACACAGTGTATCCCGTTAGTAAATCTCTAATGTAAAGAATTGTGCTACATGTGAGTCAAGCTCATTCAAAGGGTTATTTTGTAAAGATAGTTGAATTTATCGTAAAGTACAATGGAGGGCATTTAATGGATGAGCCTCACCCGAGGCCCTCTTGCGGCCGTACCGCGCAGACTGTTCACTGATTATTCCATTTTAGAATGTGGCTTTGATGATATGTGTACTGGAGCTTTGTTGTTAGGCATTATTTGTTCCTGATTATCTATGACATGAAGAAATGTAGCCTTCGTTTACTTGAGCGTTTTTCCGCGTACGTTAAAATTGTGGGGAAGCCGCTATCTGTTAGGGTGAGAGACGTTTATTATTATCTCTTTCTAACTAATAGGTGCACCATATCGATTTATATCGCGTGAACGAAGGCCGGAGGTATTTGCAGACGAACAATAATCAGATCTAATGTCATGAAGTTACAGTTGTAATTTCAATGTAGGTCACAGTATTTTGATTTGCCTATTTGTCATTGAAATAGCATCAGCACTAGACGGCGCGCGAGCTCTCTCGATTTTTCTCGAACTATACCTCTCTTGCCCCACCCGCATCCATCGGACTCCCGCGACCTTTACCAGGTCATAGCCCACCTTGTGTGGGCCCTACCCACGCTGCGCCTTCCGGTACGTGGTCACCACTCGGGAAGAAAACCTTTCCGCCCCAACGGCCATCGGTTCTACGTGCAATGTGCCCCACCCACTGCCACTTAAGTTTAGCGATTCGCGATTCTATATGGGTTCTGCTGCGGTTAGCCTCATTTCTGATGCGATCGGGTGCGGATGCGCTTTGGGTGACTTTGAGCCTTCTTATGAGGCCCATAGTAAGCGACCACGTTTCCGCGCCATACGTCATTGTGACACTCCTTGGTCTATGTCCAGCAGTGGACGTCTTTCAGCTGATATGATGATGATCTCTTTCTAACTTTTCTAAGAGAGGACGGATAGTGCTAGTAAAATCGAGAGAGCTGGCGCGCCGTCTTGTGATAGCCGTGCAAGTAGCGTTATGTGATCATGTTTAATTATTGTTCGTATCCAAAATGTCTCGTGATACGAGTGGGCGGCTTACTTAACTTATGTTGAGACCTATTTGTTTGCCGTTTGTGGACGTTTTCGGTTTGATTTAGGGAATTTATTGATGTAGAAATCATAATCTGAAGGCTATGTATGAGTTATAGGAGAAAAAGATGAAATGTGCATGTCTTGCCATATGTAAAATTGTCATCGCTTATGTGTGAGTCCGTAATATTGTGTATTTATTTGTGTAATGGTTAAATTGAAAATTATTGTTTTAATTTCCAATAAAACAATACTGCAATCAATATTCCTACATCGTTTTACGGTTTTAATGATCAATTTATTTATTGTCATATATGTAAATTGTTTTACTTGTTTTAGTAGTGTTTAACTCGTCCACTACCTTTAAAAGTGCAATATAGCTTCGAATGTGTGTTAGAAACATATAAAAATGAATGTCAATTTCCCAACAAAGCTCCAGCAAGGATAGACAGGTTAGGGCCCAGTCGTTAAGCGAATATACTATTTATATCTTAATCTATAAAGGCCACATTTTCGTGGCAATGGCGGCTGGGCCGATAAGAATGTTCTAGATAGCAATAGAAATGAGATTTAAATTGTATAGAAGAATGTAAATTGTAAATCGTAAGTGTAATTCCTTCTCAGCTCACCCTTGTAAATATAGCGTATAATTAGGTTGTATTGCAATCAAAGATTGCCTATCCCGCACTCTTAGTTATACCCGAGGGATACTATTTATTTGATTTTTTATTAAATTTAAATGTTGACTCGTCTGTGAGACTAATCGAATTGTAATGTCAGACTTGTTGAAGTTTTGTTTTATTATTAAGTTTCAGCTATTAAGCATAGGTAGGGTAGTTGAATTATTTTATTGTAATCGTGTTGCTGGGGAAATTTGACTTGTACCTTTTTATGAGTAGACAGGTTTTTTTTTGACTCGTGAGTGTAGTTTCGCTGTGTTGATAGCTAAAACCAAAGGTGGTGTCAAAAGGTTTTCTGAGTCTTGTAATTTATAGAAGACATTTTGGCCCCCATGAATATAGCTGAGAACAAAACATTTAGTTTTACGATTATATTTTTGATGATATTTTATCATGTCTCAAATATGTTTGTTGAAATAAACGATGCTTTAGCCGAGCATCTAGTAGTAGCTGAAAGTAATTACAATAGAACTTCATAATGTCACTGAAAAGTATTTCATGGAATACCAATTTTTATAGTTTAGTGGCGGTCGGCCCATACAAGCCGATTCCCACTAGCTTGCCTAAAGTTTATGTATAGGCAAGCCTCTAGTTATATACACTAACCTCTTTCATGAAATTCTTGCTCCGGGTTCCACATCGAAAATGTTGACTCTTTTGATTCACTTCAGTGAAACAGGTATTTTGTAGGCACGATTCTTTGACTTTGACAAATTACTAGAAGTCTTAGCCTTTTCGCAATGTTCAGCAGGTTATATCGGGAATGGGGTCTGAACCTACGGTACTTAACCCCGTGGATGTTCAACAGCTATGCTTTGGGGGTCAGACTTGGCATCTATCGATAGGCAGTATTTAAATTTGAGGTTAATATCAGTTTCGTCAGTAAATTACGTGGGTAACGATATTGAAAAGGTCAGAAAAAGGTAGGAACCACTGAACTAAAATATACAGGTACAAGGCAAAACTCCCTATTAGATCGTATGCATCTCGCAATTAATAAAAAAAGATACAACTTGCGATATGTATTTTATACTCAGAACCACGTTATTACGATGGGACATATCGGTGACCTTTCCTAAGTGTTTTAAGAGGTCCCTTTTTGAGAGGTATTCTAGTTATTTGAAAATTATGCTCGCTTTATCTTAGATGGGTTTACGTTTTGGGGCATAATTTCATCACGTTCAGACATTGTTAGTTTCGCATGTAATTATTAGTATGGATTTGTCTAACATTTCGATCTTCAATTTCGAACATTTGTTACTTATGTGTTTTTGAACTTATTATAATCAGAGGGGCCTACCGTGAACCGAAGACGAACTTTGTTTTTTGTCGCTCGAATAGCAATGTTAGCAAGTGCAATAGAGAGGGAGATACATTTTCGTTTCGCGGTAGGCCCTTTATAATCGTTGGCTGCAAAACGAAAGTTATACACTGGTATCACTATGTGACTGTCTTGCAACTAGGTACTTCCTGCTTGACTATGTGACTACCCCCGTCTGGATATAGCGAGAGTTATACGATTGGAGTCAAACAGGGACATCTTGATGTGGTATCTCAGTTTATTCGACCATGTTGTATTTGTGTCAGTTTCCATACACTATTAAAACTACCAAGAAGTATTTATGTACGAGGTTTCGTAGTTTTTGTGTCGTTTGACATCTGCCTTGTTTTTCAGTGGCGTAGCGTCTATAGAACCCAATAGCCGCAATACTCACAATTGGGCCCATTTCACGAAAAAAGTAGTTACAATTTTAACAAGCAACACTAATGCTTTTCCATGACCATTTAAAAACAAAAATAAAACAACATTTGGTGCGACTTGCCTATGGGTGTCTCTGACGTCACGCCACGTTTTGGGAGAACATGAACAGGTTGCCGTGTATACCTACTCTTAAAGATTTTAAAGCTATTTTTTTGTTAAAAATGTGTATGGAAACCGTCTTTTGTACTATCAATGTCAATAAAACAAAGTATACCTACTATTATAGAGAAATATCATGTGCATAGTAAATTGTTTTAATGTGTCGCCTAAATTATATTACATATATAATTTTATAGTCGTTATTATTTATGTATATTGCCACAATGACGCACCGAGTGGAAAGATCATGGGCACGGAAAATACAGGACAGAAGTTTGGCTTCATACAAATATTGTATAATAGCCTTAAATTCGGGCATTGTTTCCGAGTGCTTTATACGTTTTTGTCAGCGAGAAAAAGTACTGCAATCGACTTGCAAAACTTTTTAGTGGCGGCATTGAGTATAACCAACCATCTCTGTCTTGAAAAATAGATGGGAGGCAATTCTCACTTCAGTAACTATTCACGCCGTTTGTCTGTATTAAATACATACATTATTACAACAATAACAATTTGGTTAATTCAATGTTTGTACAGGTATATATAGCCACTTAGCCAGACGTCTGAACAGTTAATAGGTAGCTATAAATATAGCACGTACATGGCCGAAGAGTTAAAATATATCTACCCAGTTAATTCATGTTTTCGCTGCCTGAGCATTTCGTTGAAAGCACCGCTTACACGTTACACATACGGTTTTGGTGAAGAAGTCCTGTGCAGATACTTTTAGCTCTTCGAACCTACATCTGCTGCTGATTTGTGTTGGTCTCAGGGATCTTGCGTTGCCTTACGCCGCGTTTACGCACGGGAGTAATGTATTATGTAATGCGCAACAGATTAGTCTTTCCCGCTACAGTCGTCGCCTCACAGCTCGCCTGGCGTGTCGCGCGACGTTACGCCTGTGAGTTAACGGGGCCTTAGCGTTGTTAATAGCGTAAATGCCGCACTAAGTTGGCTTTTCCTTGAGAATAACACATTTTCTGTGCCATAGTTCCGTACTGGTAAACAATCGCGATTTAGTGAATTTTTATATGATTAAAAATAAACCCACGTCATATACCATGTGGTTACGTTTCTGTCAGTCGATTTGCAAAAATAGTGTGTCGGTGGATCTCAATAGGCATTTAGGTAACTGATGTAACTTTTTCGAGAGTTTACACCTACAGGCAGATGTGGAATATACTTAGGCAAACTATTAGGCACGTGCCTAGGGTTGCAAATGTGTGCGTGACGCGCAACACGCGCGCGATTTTTTTTCGTTACGATTTTTCATCTATGGCCGATAGAGGGTCGCCGACGAGGTTCTTGCCTAGGGCGCTCTTGACATTTAATCCGCCTCTGCCTACAGGCTGCTATGATCGGAAACCGACTGCACAGACTTTCAGCCATTTTGGATTCATATAAATGATAATGATAAACCAACTTCAAACAACCTGTATAATTTCACAATGGTCATGTATATTTTAAGTTCGACGTGTTAGTTTTACATTTTGAGCAGAATCATTGAAGAATCGCGATTGATTACCCCAGAGCGTTTGTGCACTACCAAAAAGGGGACCCCTATGAATTTCATAACTGTACACTATCAAATATCACACTTCCAGGTCCTCAAGAATATCTCGACATAAACTTTGACACATGGCCATGGTCTTCTCCAGATATTAGTGACACCTTGGCGGCTCCGATATTTCGGATGGCGATTGTGAGATTATTTAAAGCGGCAGACTTTTTTATAAAACTGTCATTGTAATTTGAATCTTTTACCTAGGTCGGTAGAGTTGCTTTTTGAATGGACTACTTTGATGCAATTCCTTGGTAGTGCCCGAAAGCACTAATGGCAAGCTATACCGGCAGGTAAAACAGTATACAGGATGTTATTTACAAATGATTTGAATAAATGCTTTTATGAATAGGTCAGTTGTATGGGTTTTTGTTTTATCTTCCTAATTTACTTCAGGGTCATTTAAGCATCATTCGGTCATCGATCGATATAGGTTTTGGTGAGGTTTACTCTAACTCGCTATCAGTTCAGTCAGCAGTAGACGGAGTAAGTCTGGAGAGCAGCTCAGAAAAATGACTAAAGTTGACCCACGATATCTTTGCATAAGATATTACGTGGCAAACCAGAAAAATAACGCTGTGGCAACATTTTGTTAATGTCATGGAGTTGCGAGTACGTAAAATATATTCTTGATATTTTATTACGGTTATCTGCATCTTTCAGTTTTTTGCTTATTTAGCGAACTATTTGGTGTTATTTGCGTTTTATTTCATTAATCACGCTCCCTTACTCCCGCCAACTGAAAAAAAAAAGTTAGCCGTGTTTAATACCTTATTTTAACGTTTTTAAATATCCATACAAGTCGAATCATCATCATCCTCCTAGCGCTATTCCCGTGTAGTGCCCCTAAAGGAGCCCGGGGTCAGCTTTGACACCTAATCCCCAGCTTTGGCATAGGAACTAGTTTTACGAAAGCGACTGCCATCTGACCTTCCAACCCAGAGGGGAAACTAGACCTTATTGGGATTAGACCGGTTTCCTCACGATGTTTTCCTTCACCGAAAAGCTAACGGTAAATATTCCGTACATAAGTTCCGAAAAACTCATTGGTACGAGCCGGGAACCCACGACCGCCGCTTGAAAGCCGCATGCCTGAACCACTAGGCTACCGTAGCTCTATATATCCATACAAATCGAATAAGGCAAAAATATAGTAGTAATTTCAACAAAACTTCACATATTTTTCAATTGGCGGTAATGGAGTAACGTGATTGACCCAATAAAATACAAATGAAAGGGATTGTGATAAACGAGTTTCTATATTTGATTTTCGCGTTAGGTATATGACCATGCGTTGGTCTCAGACGGTCCTGAACGCAATTTGCCTAGTTGGAGTTTTGCCCACATTGCAGTTTGACCACCGAGCATTATGCCTAAAACGGAGTGACCACTTATAGGTACCTATAGGTTAGGTTCGTTAGGTTTCTTCAGATGCCCGATGGGTAAACAGACTAGAAATAGGAGCCCCGCGGGGCTCCGTCAATATCGCTAACGTAACCTCAAAACGACGAAAATGTGATGTAAGCATTTTGCGTTTTAGGCGGTGGTCAAACTGCAATGTGGGCAAAACTCCAACTAGGCAAATTGCGTTCAGGACCGTCTGAGACCAACCCATGACCATATGCCCTAGGATCAAAACGAGTTGTTCCACTATAAATCAGTATTGCCATAAATTAACTTTTGATTCCTGCAGTTGTCAATTAATTGCAGAGTTATTGTGGGTCTACTCTATTGCCATAAGTGTGTAGACCAGAGGCGGCTCGCCCTAAGGAGCGCTGGTGCAGTGAACTCCCATAAATAATTATAACAAAATTATACTCATTAATCTCATTATTAATATTACTATTTAAAATCCACTTAAAATACGACTGTACCAATACCAATAAAATAATTACCTTTACATTACAAGATCATAAGTAGGCGCTATACCCATCATCCTACCGTATCATTTCATAGGTAACGCGCCAAGCGGAGCGCTCACGATTGCGCTCCTATGAAAGAAGACTCGGTACATTTCCTAATACGAAATCCAATAAGAGTGAAAGAGAAAGTTCGCCACAGTCCTGCGCGTGAAACAGAAGATTTTCTATGAAAATATAGCCAAATTCGGAGCGCCGCTCACGCCACGTTGCCGGTTAATTTTGCCGCCCGGCCGCGACAGCGACAGCGATTGCGCGCGACGTTGCCACTCCTATGTAAACAAAGTCAACTTAAATGCATGCGCGCGAATGCAAATTCGGGTATTTTCCAATTAATAATCATTTAATACGAGTTGAAATAGCCTGTACTTATCAGTTACTACTTGAGAGTGTTAAAATGGTGGGTGGAAAACGTGACAAATCCGGCTTGAATTGGAGGCTAAGGGACAAGGGACCTTGACCTTACGCAAACATGAACTACGAAAACCAAAACATTTACGCGTGTGTTTAAATCCGAACAATATGTGAAAACACTGTAGTTGTGTGGTAGTGATGAGAGTAAAAACTATTTTACAGGATATGCGCAGGGCACTAGATTCCACGTAAGTACCGAAAGTCTATACGCGAGTTCAATGACCGCGTTGACAAAAACAGGCATATTTTACGAAGGTTGGGAACAGATTGTGTAGTATTATGTGGTGCATTTCAAATTGCTTTAAGGGTGCACGGATGAGTCTTCGGAATCCCGGAATCTGCTAACGTCATGTATTTTCATTGTTTTATTTCAAGTGAACACCCATACAATTTAGTCACGAGCCGCCTCTGGTGTAGACATTTTGGAACTCTACGTCGATATACAGTCAAGTGCGAAATCATACAAATTACTCAAAAATACGTCACATGGGACCTACACCTGCGATTTGGCCGGTTTGTCTACTGTTCCAGTCTAAACTGGCAACACTGGCGCCTGATCAATAACGACTGCACGTTTTCTAATTAGAACGAGACAGCTCGCGCGCCCACTTGTGATAACCGTGTTGACCGTTTGAGCAGTGTTGCTAGAGTAGACTTTTCGTAGCTTCGTAAAACAGGCAAATGGTTCAATTTTTAATACTTCAAAATGCTATTGGCTCTTTGTGTATTAATTTAAAACAATATAGAATAAAACCATAAATATTAATAAAAAATGAGGTACGACTGTGAGTATACAATCAAAATAAACATGTGTAAAGGTACATGTATTTATTTATTGATCAAGCGTCTACTAGGTTCTAACGAGACATTCCGTAAGACTTCCGAAAGAAAGCCAAATTATAATTAAAATAAAGAAAAAACTATCAAACGTGAACATCGTTCATGGGAGGGTTCCGTACCTGAAACATTAGCTACGAGGGGAGGTACAAAAATTCGCGGAAAGTTGTATTTGCAAATGAAATAAAACAATGAATGTATTTTTCTTTTTCAATGTATTTACCCTCGAGTTTAATACATTTTTCAGATCGGCTAATTAATTTATGTAGACCATCAAAAAAATATTTTTTATCTTTACTCTCAAAATGAGCCAAAATAGCGTCCTTAAGTTCATTATCGTCACAAAATTTTTTTCCTCGTAGTTCTTTTTTTAAATTTGGGAACAAATAATAATCACTGGGGGCCAGGTCCGGGCTGTAAGGTGGGTGAACCAGCGGTTCGAAGCCGCATCTGTTAAGAGCAGCAGTCGCAATATGGCTCTTGTGAACCGGTGCATTGTCGTGCAACAGCAACACACCTTTCGACAGTTTCCCTCGCCTTTTTTCTTTAATGGCTTCACGTAGTCTTTGTAATAACATTGCATAATATGCCCCAGTTATATTCACACCCTTATTCTTGTAGTCGATCATAAGAATTCCTTTCGTATCCCAAAAAATCGTGGCCATTACCTTTCCGGCCGATTCTGATACCCTGAACATTCGGAGGTGGTGCACCCTTCTTATGCCACTGCATCGACTCTTGTTTTGACTCAGGTTCAAAATGATGAACCCAAGTCTCATCTCCAGTCACAATTCGTTCCAATATGTGGGTAGGATCGTCACCGCACAGATTCAAAAATTGCTTCGATGCTTCAACTCGTTGTTCCATCTGCTGCGGGTTGAGCATTCTCGGCACCCATCTAGCACTCACTTTTGTCATACCAAGATGGTCATGTAGGATCCTCAAAATGGTTGTATCTGATACCCCAACTAATGCTGCTAATTGTTTTTTTTTAAGTCGAGCATCTTCTTGTACAAGTTTTTCAACTTTTTTGACGATATCCGGCGATGTAACTTCAATTGGCCTTCCTGGGCGAGGGTCGTCTTCAATCGAATCTCTGCCATTTTTAAACAGACCATGCCACTTATAAATCATGGTTTTAGCAGGGCACTGGCTTCCGTAGACGGCTTGCATTTCATTAATTATAATTTGCGGACTTTTTCCTTGCTTAGATAGAAATTTTATCACGGCACGATATTCAATTTGCTCCATATTTGCACGTTTCCTCCAAAATAATTTGTTTAAAGGGCGATAGCGTAAAAACAAAAGACGGTTTTGAAATGTCATTATTATTTTTTTATTCTGAAGAGTTCTCCAACCAGACAAGCAAAGCGGTTTCGTAACATTTTACCTCCTTCTACTTCATTCCGCGGACTTATGGACCTCCCCTCGTAGAGTACATAAAGTACTGGGAAATAACTTTCCCACAGACAAGACTATAATTGTACTTTGCCGTATTTACAAATGCATTCAAGTTTTGCAAACATACCGTTTTTATTGAGGTACGGAATCCTGGTTATCATGGACGTAACATTGATCCAGACGAAACCAGCATTTAGTCTAGTAATTCACAGGAAAACAAAAATTATGTAACCCTAAATAGCACTGTCATATCGGTGTACCATTGTTTTAGCAGTTTAAAAAGAGAAACAAAAATAAATATATGTCAAACAGGTCGGGACAGGTAAGTTGAAACGAGTATATTTTTGATGGAAGCAAAAATTTTATTTCTGTTTTCACAGACCTAGACCTTTTCAATTTGGCTATAACCTAACCACACATTAAGCGACTAGGAACCGCAAGTATCCTTCGGATTAATATTTAAGATAGTCTGTAAATTGCAATTGAATTTATATCTACTCTGTATCGTTATAAAGATCAAAATTGAATGTTCACAATCTTTAGCAATTTCCATTTAAACGTTCTGACACTTGCGTCCCTTAGCTTCCAAGATTTGTGGACCTAACAGTTACATAACCGGAATATAAAATTATGAGCCAATAAAACTTCAATCACAGCTTTTTGCTACCACCAATAATTATCTTGTTGTTAATACACTAGGACACAAGATGCTTGCTGTTACGCGCTATGTTACTCAGTAACTATATTATGGCCCAACAAACCAAAATTTACCTAACGTCAAATTCCCTTTATTAAAGGTTAAACGAACTCCCGAAGGGAGAACCCCCCTCAGGGTTCGAAACGTGTCCCCATAGTGATAATTAATACGCGAGTTTAACCGTTATTAATAGTATAATTTTTAAATATGACTCGCGAACTTAAATGCAATTATATGCCATTGTAGAACATTTTTCTCAATAAATAGCAAGAATGTAGATGGCAAGTGCCAAAGCAATGAGATGTTAAGGTCTATTTTGGTCTGAAGGGCATCTTGTAATGGAAGTTTTCCAACTAGATATTTGATATAGCACTCGCTCACAGGCGTCGATGGAACTCACTCCTTCACAAACACATTTCAAAACAAGCGAAGGGACGATCGCCCCGCGAGGACAGTCTTCACATACGGCAACGGATATGGGCATCAGAAGTGGGATATAGTTGTCACAGCGCCTGTAAGCGAGCGGGTACAACAACTTAGTATATAGCGTGATAGTAGACACGGCATCTAAGCTTCGGTAGACACCGCCCCATATAATTTTGTTCCGTAAAAACTATTTAGTTACACTCTAATGAACCTCTCGAACAGGTACAAAAGTATTTTCTCGATTTTTCTCTTTTATTTACAAGAGGAAAAGTAATAAATTCTTGGACATTTAATAAGACCGCTATTATTTTTTAATTTGGTTTTTTATTACAGTGATATATTAACATAGGCTCTCGGTCTACATTTTAGACTGTTCGTATTTTGTCGGTCTGTAAATATCTAAACATCAAGAGTAACCAAATACATTTTATTAGTAATTTTCTAAGTACGAAGCATTCGCAAAGCAATCCAAAATTAAAATAAAAGGGAATAAGAATCTAGTAACGCATAAAAAAAGAAATTTAAAAGCAAAAATTTAATCTACAATGTTTATTTCATAACACGATAGAAACTGAAGTACAACTCCGTGGGAGACAACCCAAAAACTATTACCCTAAATCCAAATCCCATAACACCTAAAATGACTTTAATATTTTGGACAATGACTATGTAGTTGAAATACAGAAATTATATACAAAAAGCTACTTTATTATGTGTCCATTGAGAATTTTATTTTGATACCATATTTTATCATTAAAAGATTTTAGGCTTTCGAATGATAACACGAAACAGTTATTGTTAATAGATATTGATATTAGAAATGATTCAGTTCTGAAATCATTCCATAGACAATATCAGGGACAACACAAAACGAAGAGGTTTCCAAAGAAATACGTGCAGACGATTTTATACGCATATATTACTCGAATCTCTATATTACACATCTAGTATTATGACATTTATGAATGGCCAAAAATAACACGAAAACGAGAACTAAACTACGAAATGAAGACGAAACGCGACTAAATGGAGAACTCAGTAAAACAGCTCGGGCTCCCTACGACGGTAAGGGGAACGGAGATTTGTGCCACACATCAACATTTACATCAATTCAGGTAAAACAATGAATATGCCATGGACCGACAGACCTATTATACACTAAACATTTAGAAGTAAACAAAAAACAATTTAGTCTATGACTCAAAGATGCCGATTCCACGGCAGACGACGGCTAGAGTATAACACAGCGTTACACATACAAGGAATCAGAGACACATCGGGTCTACGCAACGTCGAAATCGTGATAAGTGTGAAATTGTTAGTAAGTTTAGTCCCACAAAACTAGCGTCATGTTAAGATATTCCATGTCTTTTAGATGCTTGGTGACCATAGTTATTCGGTTCCGTAGACCCAGTGCCTCCAGACACGATTTGTATTAGCATGTGTACCGTCCAAACATGTTGAGACTGCCGCGCTAGACTACCACAGACAACTGTATAACACTATTACTCTATGGCCACACGCAGGTTTTTTACAAAGCTCGCGAAATCAACGACAATCTCAACAGAAATTCGGATAGCGTGGATTTCATTGTACAATTGTAGACCAAAATCATACACTATCTTCGAATCCCTGAATCATTTGGGCCAATAACCGTATTTTAAACATACCATCATTTTCTCAAGCTATTGGTTGAGACGAAGATGGGAAATATTGCCATTACTGATTTAATCTCGATATTAGGTACGCTAATAATTTCCCGGTCCAATGCACAACCTCAACTTTCAGGAGTTTTTTCGATAGATGTGATTAGTACTTATGCAGTGAGATAGTGTGCATTTCTGTCTAACCGAGCCTCCCAAGAGGCCTGTGTAACAAATGTCTGAAATCGAGTGTCAAAGGTATGAAAAATTTAGCCTTTGTTGCACAGTGCTTTTGGTCGGCCGCCATCATGGTATAACCGCACCGACTACCCATTGACTTAACCACTATTAACCCAGATTTATTTCTGACTTGAATGAATGTGGGAATAAAAAAATGAATGTAAAAGCCCTTTTCAAACATCAATATTAGAAGCTGTCAAATATTTGTCTGTCGCCATTTTCAATTCAACGGTCCAATTGTACGAACTAAACTTCATGCATTCAGAGGCGATACCACGAAAATCAAACTTCGTGCATTTCCATCTTTATCGCTCGTATGAGCAAGTGCGATAGGGAGACATACGAATTTAGATTCGTGTTACCTTCTCGATTCTTTCCAATGTTGTGTTAAATCAAAGAGGTCGTATAGATGTAGTGCATAATGGTTTCCCATCGTTTTTTCTCGGAAACGTTCGTAATTGTCATGCTACTTCCATCAGCCACTTGTACTTTTTGTACCGAGACCGACTGAAGTAAGACACGTTCGTACGTTTCCGTGAAAAAAAACGATGGGAAACCATTATGTACTACATCTGTATCCTCATATGACTTTCAGAGTGACACAAGTTTTTTTAGGGTCAATCGGATAGTCGATGCGAAACGGATGTTTAGTTGGCGCCGAAGGCGTCAGTGAGCTCGGGCTGACAGTCGAACGTCTCCGAGCTGTCCGCGTGCTCCGGGTAAAACTCCCTGTATATCTTATCCAGTAGCGATTGCCTGAAACGGAAACAAATTATTCATTATCAAAGGCAAAATACCCAAAGCCTCGACGGTTCGTGTCTTGGATATAAGACGGCTGCAAATAGAATAAAGTTATCAAGTATTAATTACAGCTACGAATTAGGGTTTTATATAAATCTAGGGACCCGCCCCGACTTCGCACGGGTACTATATTATACATATAAAACTTCCTCTTGAATCACTCTATCTATCAAAAAAACCGCAATAAAATACGTTGCGCAGTTTTAAAGATCTAAGCATATATAGGGACAGACAGCGGGAAGCGACTTTGTTTTATACTATGTAGTAATATCGGCTGCTCAATAAGCATTACTGTGTACACTTATACTTGTGTTTCAGAGACCATAAAAGCGTTTTAAGCGTTTGCGTAACGGCGTTTTTTTATCAGTTGTATAAAAATTGTAGCCTTGCAGTGGAAAGCACCGTCAGTGAATAAGATGCTATATGGCGCAGTTACTGTAGATGGCTAGCGAGTGTTTGTGTGTTGACGTCATCGGGTTGCGCACCCCAAGCTTCGTCGATTTCCTGTAGAGTATAGAAGACTCACTTGGCAGCCAGCCCTCCGCCCGGAGGCAGCCCGGGGATGTTCTCGCGGGCGAGCTGCTTGAGCACCCACGAGAAGTGGCACGCGGTGTCCTCGCGCTCCTCGCTGTTGGCGCTCCTCTCGATCAGGGCTGCGAGAAAAATAATTATATAATGACTTTTTTAAGTTTTATTCATAAACATACATAAAACCTTGTCTACTGTATGAACACGCTTATAGTTTTTTTTGAAGTGAAAACTTCTTTAGCGGCGCTGTGTACTTTTTGGGATGGAGAAAAATTGTTAAACTCGCGACAGGTGTAGGAGGTCACGTGACTGAAGGATTTAGTGTTGCCAATTGCCGGAATACAAAAAGCGAGAGATGCGCTTCAAAACGCAGATTTTCAAATAAAAGTTTGCAAAATTCAACATTTTCAAGTTTTCACTCCTCCACTGGCACTCCCAGAGTGCAATCAGGTCTTTTTTTAATACCACGTCGATGGCAAACAGGTGTACAGCCCGTCTAAAGGCCTGTTTACACATTAATTAGTGATAAGTGCGAGTCCATACAAAAGCTACTTGCACTAATCAAAGTGTAAAAAGCACATAATGGTAAGGTGTTACCGTAGCTTACGGACGCTTGCACCTCCAGGGGTGACCCATGCGCGTTACTGACCCTAAAGCATTGGATCCTCTGGTGGATACTAACCCATACCCAGTCCTTATTTCAGTTTGCCCAAATCGTGTATACTATTATAAGTATTCATTCGTATTTACATTACCCCTCTTGTCCATAACAGACTACCCTCGAGAAAGCCAGCCCTATTCCGAAACGCGGGCTAAACTAGCACTCCCGAACTTGCGCACACAAATATGACAATCCCCCCCCTTCCTGTGAGATAAAATACAAGACGAACTTCTATAGTAAACTACTCTGTCCGCGATTCCGTCCGCGTGGAACTCTTTTATATCGTAGCTCCGTACAAACTTCCCTCAGGCGATGATTTCCGGGATAATTCCCCGATTCCCCGGGACTCAAACTCTATACCAAATTTCATCCAAATCGGTTCAGCACTTAAGCGTGCAAAGGTAACAGACAGACAGAGAGACATATTGACACACTTTCGCATGTTTAATATTAGTATGGATACTGTACAGGGACGGCAAGGGCTGAGCTGAGCCCTGCCTCATTGAAGTCATTGAGTTTTGCGCCCCTTCTTAGATTTTTTATTTTCCCATCTTTCATTCGGAAAAGTAAGTTTTGCTCCACGACGATTTTCTGTTCAAGCTACTTTTTAAATTTATTCATTGGCATGTAGCATTTACCCATGTGCCAATTGAACACAGAAGTTAGTATAAAGTAAACGATTGTAATATCATCGTGATCGATTAAAAACTATATATTTAATTTAACAACGTTATATGATGAAAATGTATGAATTTTTCGTAATATTCAAAGATTTGTAATAAACATTAAGAAAATTTGTTAAAACTTGTTAAGTAATTTTTACAGCATTTTTTTTTAATTTCTTCATAGTTGGTGTTAAAAATAGTATGTGTCACTCAGTGGCAAAATTATCGTCATCTCGGGCGTTACCACTGGTATCCCTCACTACGCTCAAGATTCAATGTACCGCCCTCGCCGTAAATATACTATTTTGCCCCCTTGTGACACAAATAACTATTGTGAGCATTTGGAGGCCCTCCTGCACGTGGTGTGTGCAAGTTCTTGACGTTCTTGTAATAGCTATCCTCCGTCTATCGCTTCACCACCGCTTCACGTTCGCGCCTAACTGCCCTTAAGTGGAAACGAAAAGGTAGAGATAATTGAGAAATAGGTATTTGTAAAATGTATTGCTGTCGCGCCAACTTCAAGCCTTCCCCCGCAGAGCGCGATAGAGACAACTGCATATTGGACCAAAAATACCTATTAAATGAACATGAAATCAACGTTTCGTTGTCCCCTGATTTCTTTTCCAAAACTTATTAAAAATCAAAGAAAGGCTTTGGCCGTGTTCCTATGTCTTTCTTTTTTAAATAATCTAGTCAAAATTGTTACCTGATAGATGTTTGAACACAGCGGAAACTCTGCCATTTTTTAAGGTTTTTGAAGGTTAATATCTCTTTTAAGAATAATTTATGAAAAAAAGGAAAACAGGAACATGTCCATAGTAGCCATATATTTATGGAAAAAAAAATATTGCTCTACTGCCATTATCCAGGGAGAAAACAGGGGACTACGTTTGTATGGAAAAACGGCCGTTGTGTTTCCTCTTAATGATAGTTTCTCAGAAAACGAAGAATACCGATAGTTATTAATAAATTGGTCGTACATTCATACCTTGTATAGCGTTGTGGCGACCGTCCACACGCAATAGTACCGCTTCAGGCTGTTTTTACCGTCGCGGCATTCGTAACCGTCGCTGTCAAGTTCAAGGCCGTAGCAGTAAAAAAATGGTTATTTCGGCATTCCTAACCGACGATAACGTTAAACTGACACGACGTTAAGTGAAACGGATTTGGCGACCGTTTTAGCCTAGCTGGTAGTGCCTATGAAGCTTGTATTGTATTCATATTTTCTTTCTATTTCCGCCCCCAGTCCAAGTTGGCTCAGTTCGGGTTGCACAGGGCGGTTCCACAACTCAAATACCGCGAGCCATCCGGTTGCCTCTCGGGCACTACAACTACGCGTCACTGCTCTGAATAATCTCGGTGAATACTCAGGCCTTTGAATTTTGTTACATACATTACTATGACACTATCTTGTGCCGTTGTTTGTATAGCCAAGACTGTTATAGTTTTATAGGTACCTATTCGTGCATGTTTATCCAATGATTTATATTATGAATTGAGATATCTGATACACGTTTTTACTAAGCTAGATAACGCGGGGCGACCTATGATACGGTTAAAAGTCGAACAGATTAAGATTTTCTAGCGACTACCACTACTACCAGCGACCAGAGATAAGTTCTCAATGAAATTACTGAGAGATATAAATTATTCAATCGATATTACTGCCTTCACGTATCTCGTATCTATAGCTCGACAGTCAACCAGGGACTATCATAATGCTTTTTTGTATCAAAACAGGTTATTTTGTACATTTAACTATCATTGTGAAGATTCCTTTAGTTTTATATACAGTGGTAAACATAGCCCTGCATAGAGCTTATTACCCCAATTCTCAAAAGCAATACGTATCGCTAAGCATCGATTTCTAAAATTACTCCTATCCACGCGTCGAAACGTGCGTAAAAATAAATCAATGCAGTCCACGTGCGCCTGAGTAGGTCAAACAGGTGACAAGACGCACAAACCGGATTAACCGTGCACGCACTAGGTTTCCTCGCCAACTTGTACCGATACCTACCGATGGCACCACCGTCTACGCGGCTCGCCGATTCCCCGCCTTATCTGATACGGGCGAATTAGTTCGCAATTCACCCACCAGCCGAGCCAACTTGGTCGAGAATTATATCCGTATCAATTGTTTCTTAGACGCACACGGACATCACAGAGCGAACGCACCACACGTTCATTGCCTTAACCCTTTCGATTAAAAATACTATTTTCCATTTCAATCTAACTAGAGGGTCAGGATTAAAGCAATGAAACCATGGCTTTCTTGTAAACACTTTAATTTAGTAAACAATTAAGTATTAACAATTTTAGATAGCACTCAATTTAGAATTTCAAGAGTTATAAATGACGAAAAGATCGAAACTTTACAAATATCACATTGTCTTAGATTTCATTTATTGCCAAATGAAAAAGACCATAACTCTTAATTTATTTACACAAACTTGTAATTCCAAAAACACATTCACAATTAAGGTTTTAATTTGTACTCTTGGAAAACTACATAAGTAACAATCTAGCATTTCCGGCTGGCATTAATTATAAATAGTTCAATCATTGCATTGTACAATAAGTTAAATGTTTCAATCGTTTGTCCTCGGAAACATTTTTTATAATTTCAGCCGTATTATCTTATTAATAGAATAAGTCGTTTTTGTAGATAACTAGCGACTGATGTTAAATGATTTCTATCTCGCGTTGTAAGCGCTCTGACATCTCGTATCGTATACATTTGTATGTACGCAAAGAAATATTGTTAAAAACAGGAAATGTCTTTAAATTCAAAAATCACTAGCCATCAGTGAGAACCGGAAAAAATCCGGTTCGTTCTATAATATTCTCCTCAATTACCGGTCGTAGATGCTTTTTAAGTACAACAACGTCTGAAAGAAAATTCAACACTGATAAAAAAAATGGGACTCATTGCGTTTTTTCTCTATATGCAAATACATATTTACCTTTCATAAATATGTTAGTTCATTTATTAGTATTCATAGCGCAAACGAGATTAGCTCATCGATAAAAAAGTGGCAAATTGAATTAAATACAATTAACTATGCAGTGTTGTATTTTCTTTCCATTCCACATGCTACAATAATATCACAAATAAATATAACATAATATAAATAATAAAAATAAAATATGAATTATATTCATAAACAATAATGGTAGGTAACTTGGTATTTGTAATAATTCAATTATTATTTATAGGTACACATACAAGTTAATGAACACTGGTAAAGATATAGTATAGGGTTTCGTAAAAGGCTTATATATTTACTTTTATGATTTAGGGCAGCTAATAAAAATGTCGGATGATATGACAGTAAAACGAGTGTCATAATATCAGACATATTTACAGCTTCATGCTCGGCTTAAAGGACCCTGAGGGAATTTTATTTCACATACAAAGTTTCAGAGTCAGGTTAAATATACAGCCTACTAACAGCTTCATACAAAATAATGTTCAATAAAATTAATTTACGGAAACAATTTCATATGAAGTTGCTAGATTGCTTTCTCTAGCTTGAAAGTTTATAAAACACCTACAAAATGGCACAATGTCTTTCTACTGAAACGGACACGTTACGTTACATCTATATTATCTAACACGAGGAGTCTTTAAGGAAGTAGCGATTAAATCTTAATACCTATCAATCGAAAAACGACACAAAATACCCTAATTAAAATATCGAATTGGTCCATTAGTAAACTAAGTCACGCAAGTTAGTACAGTTTATACTGAAGCTCAGAAAAATTCATTTTTGGTTCGTTCTAGGATATGTTTTGTAAATCACTACGTTAGTCTACAGAAGGATCTGGTTAAAGCGCACATGCTTAATGTAGGCTAATTAAAACGTATCAACATCCCGCCACTAAAATGGTATCGAGATGAAGCTATATGCATCTAACTAAAGGTAGTACACTGAAGACCTAAAATTATCTGACATTACTATTTTCGAAGAGCCATTAGATCGTATCAGACATTTTTGAGGCCTTTGTAAAGTCTATTCATTCTTACTTTGCCTATCATGTAAACAAACATGACGTCAATATGTAATAGATAATGACTAGTGATTGGAAATGACGATAAAAATATATAATAAGTATGATTCATAGACAATCTAGACATCGCTACGTCAGATATTTTTGAGGTCATTCGTTCATTAATTCGATTATTGAAGAAAATCTTAGTATACATTGTATTTTGCAGTGGTTACTTGGTTGATTTCAATACTTTGCGAGTTTGTATTACTGAAGTACACAACAACATTTTAAGTAATGATTATTGCGTAATCCCAAAGAAAAGTATGACAATGTCTTCGAGAAGTGTTTGTTTACATGATAAGACACGTAAGGATGAATAGTCTTTAGTGTCAGATATTATTGCAGGTAATGCAACCCCGTAGTGTCACAAACAAACTATGAATCGTATATAAACGAATTGACCCAAACCATGGTTCGGCAGATAAGAAATCAATCATCTCACCTGTCATTTCAATACGTCTTATAACTTTAGTTCATAGATAGTAACAGCATTGGTTAAGCAGAGGTCTAATTGATATACGAATCTAATAGTACAAAGACCTCTATAGTGACGCTTTATTCTGAAGTAACGTGACTTTGTACAGAAATTGGCGATCAGTTTGTAGTAAAAGTGATATATAGTTTACAAAATGTACTGAAACGGCAGATCAGAGGACTGACTCCTTATCTGTAAAAAAACATGAGTACAATTTTAAAGATTCCATACGACTGCAAACCTATTCGGATCGATGAAAAGCATGGTTACGCGAAACAGTAGGGACCACGGTGCATGCAAATTTATGGCGGCGTGACGTGATTGGCAAGGAGCTCGTATTTATAAAATATTGCACGGGCCCTTCAAATCACGAACCGGTATGATACTTCCATTTAGAGAGTATTATGAAAACTATGAATTATTTTATTTAATGAAGGTAACGATTATAGAATCGTTAGTAGAACGTTTGATGGGGACGTCAAATTAAAGGTATTTTTGGAACCGATATCAGATTTTGTGTTACATTTTGTATGGAGTGTAACACAAATTTTATTTGTTTTTGTTTTATTATCAAAAATCCAAACAAAACGTAACACAAAAGAAGACTTTGGTAAAAAAAACATTAATTTTGCCAGGCTTACCCTGTTGTGTATTATGTACTTGCTTGGTAAAGTTTGTAGGTATCGATTTAGGTACACTTTATGCCATGCAAATGACTTTCTGTAAAACGAGTAGTAAAAGTAATAATAATCAAACATAATAATCCAATGATAATTTTATGTTCGCAAAAACAATGACCTATAACGATTTTGTTATGCTTAAAAATAATGTGATGGCAATGGTAACAATAAAATAATGATTTAACATATAATAATAATAATTTAAACGACTATGTCTTTTTATTTGTACTATCAAACACTTTTAAGATAGTATTAACTACTTTACCCTGGTAGTCAAAACTTAACAAACCTCTGTTAACTAAAATGTGTTTTGCATTTGTCTCTTTAGTTTGTAAATTAAAACGGCTGACGAAAGTGGCCTGTTTCGTCAGATTCCAGCTAGGATATAAATTTCTTGCGATTGCGAAAGGTGAAACACTGGGTTGGTTGGGTTTGTTAGGCAACGTCAGATGCCCGAATGGCATATTGTTTAAAAATAGGAACCCTGTCGCGAATTACGAAAAAATGGTTAGGTCAGAATCATACCCTTGCAGTAAAAAAAACTGACGTAAATGGAAATACACGTAGCAGGTATCTATAGTACAAGGGTGTCGATGTATGAATCCGACAACTGGCCTGTTATTCGGAACGCGCTAATTCGCCTCACCTCACCCGTGGCGCCTAATGCCGAGTTGTGCAATAATTACTAGCAAACATCGCAGTGATTTGATTAATTTCCACACCAATGGATAACTTTTCAGAGGTAAATACTATAAATACTATTTATTTCAAATAAAACCACGAATTCAAGAAGTTGCGACAGGCATATTCAATTCAATACAAATCGCGCGGCATGTCCGATGTCCTTATTTCCTATATCTGTGGATTCCGGTCAGGAAAAAAATACAAAAAGGGGGCCAAAGACTTTGTATAGCCGCGTGCACACTGCCTAATAAAGGGGCTGACTGTACAACGATACAAGAGGCAAACCCAAAGATGGTCAGTCATTACGTCCTCGCGATGTGGTTACTAACAGTTACAGTAACACTTTCGTTCAGTCAATTCGTTTCGCCTTTATATTTTTAATAGCCTTTGTTTATTTAAATTGGATTAAATGGACCTGTATCGCAAGCGTGAAATTATAACCATTCAATAGTTTTATTGTCAATCGCGAAATGTCTCTCTCTTTATGATGTTTTTCTATTATTCTAATAATTAATTAGTTCCATAATACTCTATTGATAATCCAAGGGAAAAATAAGGATATGTGCCAAGGTAAGCGTAACGTATCCAAGACCTTATAGCGAGGTAATAAAGTACAAAATAGAAGGGACGTATCATTTAAACTCTTGACAATATATTATTATTTGAAGTTTACGCACCCGCCATTGGAAATGTGAGCACAAGTGTTCAGGAATATCTTCTATAGATAACCAAAATACCGTGAGTTAGCTGTGATAGGTTTTCAGACAAGGTAGGAACTGAAAAACTGAATATTAACTAAATACAACTTAACTGCTTAAAATCTTTTCTTTCGATTCAAACACATTATTTAATTTCCAAATTCTATGTTCTAAATTTGACTTTTAATAACACGATGGTGACAAACATGCTTGCGGCAAGCCTTATGAAACGGCCACCGCAGCCTACTGACGCCTGCGACTCCAGGTAAGTTACGTGCATTGCTAAATCGATTAGTTTTATTATAGTTACGAGAAACTACCATTATGTAATTCGATGCCTTGGGTTATTTACGAGTATTGAGTATTAATAACGTATATTAAAAAGGAAATGTGGCGTCGGGTTACAATTTCACGACACACAGTCGACTAAGGGAGCAGTGTTGAAATGTGTTGTGGGCTAGCAACCTATCACTGTGATATCTTATTTTTCGATCTTCTATACCCACATTTATACTAGAAGTATAGCACTAGAACATTTCATATCTCCTTTCCTACTCCTTGTGGGAATGAAGGCGTAAATCTGTGTATCTAAAATGTACATAGATATCAGTACACGCATTTATGTACGTATACTAATACTGACTGTACATTTCCGAAGAGATAAAATCAAGCCATCAATCAAAAAAGAGAAAAAATATATTTTAACACTTTGCCCGCATAATATTTGACGTAAACTCATCACGGAATCACTCGAAGACTATCGATTGCAAATGTCATATAAAAAGCGCATTATAGGAACAAATATGACTTGATACGTTCGACCCAGATCCGTGAACCGCTGCCCTACAAGGCGACCTTGAACCGATTTATATACGTTTACTTTAAGTATAAGGAAAATAGTATTAACATTTTTAGATTGAAAATGGATCTGCGAAGGAAATACGCACTAATTAAGTAATTAACTAAAATAATTTGAAATTTAAAAAAACGGTGGATTTTTTGGCACAGTACGGGAAGATGCGGAGAAAATTAGAGATAAACCATTTTTTTTACTTGCATTGGACGACAAGGTGACCATTCACAGTTAACTATGTTAACTGTCTTTTAATGGTTTTATTAACTACTTCGTAACAAACTAGATTAATGAAGACTGTAATCCTAATCAAGTGCGATGAACAAGTTTGGTATTAGTTTACTGTTCTTTGTAACGTTAGGCCGTCCATTGTTTCATTCGATTCTCTATACAGGGTGTATCAGAAATGGGATGTGAACGCATTGCGATTCCAAATATGCATTTGTTTACGTTTTTAATTTTCGTTTATTTTTGTATACATTGACATTTTTGTCTTCGTTTTTGTTGTTCGGGGAGGAGAAGGGAGGATCCCCCCCCCTCTAATCACATACACATAATTTTGGAAAATTTAGACCCCACCATTTCAACTAATACGACAATGATGTTTTAAAACCCATTCTATTATTATGTAATCATTATCAAGATAATTTGATTCCAGGATTACTTGAAGGCGAAATACTTCTAATTCATAAACCTACTTGATTCTACCTATAATAAAATGAGAATGAAAAGTAACCAGTACTAGGCGTAACCATATACTATTTTTGACACACAACAGCCCTTGAATAGTAAGGCAAATTTGATAAGGATATGTTTTGACGCAGTAATATTATTTAACTAACTAACACAAGTGTTTTCTCACTGTCACTCATAATATATATAGAAAACACACTGAGCGATAAAGTCAACTTACCAGCCAAGCTGGCATGGTCGCGTTTATAATAATAATATTAATAAACACTCTTTATTGCACCACGACTGCCTTAATAAATAATGGTAACAACAAGCGGTCTTATCGCTTTAAAGCGATCTCTTCCAGACAACCTTTGTGTGGCAGGAAACATTTAACCCTGAATTTTAAGCAGGTAGTGCAGAAATTCATCAAGAAGAGCATACTAACACATCAATCTTTCAAATATTAATAAACAGGATACTTTAAAATACATACCTAATAAATGAATGAATATGCAGCCAAACATACATACATGGCGGCCATACATTTAATATGGCGCGCAGAGCTCTTTTTACGTCTGTCGACTTGTACATACACACATACAATGTCGCATGCATGCAATGTGCAAGTCGTATATAAAACATTTGTCGCTTACTAGCAAGTAAAGTTAGTGCGAGCGGGACGAATCATTTACGCCGTACTCCATGCTAGCGAGGCAGCTGGTCGAAGGGCAGATGCGTTTATTACATGCTAAATACATGATTAATCATTTATATCTTAGATTGATGAATTAGTATCATGAAAAGGTTTTGTCTTTATCACCTCATAATGTCTCGTCTATCGAGTGTTAACAATAGCATTTTTCACAATCATGTGGCCCCACAAAGCGCTTCAAAAATCATTCTTCGACGATCATTCAGACTCACGACAGATTAGATATATATAGTTTAAATTATTTGTACTGAGCTCATGAATAGCCTTTGTTTGCGTTCAGCACCTGCCAATTTTGCAAAAAAATGTTTCCGCCACGTAAAATGTTCATTGAATAATGAACTCTTTCTTCTTTTACTATAGATTCCAAGTTAGCTACGAGATAAAATACCACACACAGCGTATTGTACCTGCGTTGCTGGGAGCGGGTTTTTTTTATCTTTTAGTCCATTTTGAATCTATTAAATAAGATATTCTTGCAAAAAATGGCACGCGTCCGACAACAGTCGTATTTTTAGTCTTGAATGGTATTGTTCTGAAGATAAGAAGATCAGTCCAGTTCAGAAAATCTCAACTATAACTGTACAACTTCCTTTGTGTTCCACAGAACTGCTGAGGTACGCAGTTCTGTAATTGTTTGAATCCGGGCAAAACGAAAGCTTAGGTAGCATGATGCCATGATTATGATGTAATTCGGACGTAAGGCATTTGTTTTTCACTAACAAGTATGTAATTGCGAGAGGGACGACGAATAGGCAGTTCTATAGCGTCGGATGCAGTCCTCTTCTCTATGTGTGTGCGAGTACAGTCGAGGAAATTGAATGTTTAGCACTTTTGGACCTTAGCGTCATTACAATAGAGTTGACATGTGCCAAACCTTCAGTTTCCTCGACCGTACATGCAAACGAGTAGTAATAAAATAACCCGCCACCTTCTGCGGCGTCTCTCATAGTCTCAAAGGCACGATTGCACGGGTAGCACAAGACTGGCGAAACTTAGAGAAGCGAGAAAACGCGTGACACAGTTTTTAATGTTTCTCTGTCGCGCATTTTCTAGTCGTCTGCGTGTTAAGCACAGTACAAACGATGCAATTTATCACACCAACTTGCTTTTAATAGGGGTAGATACCAAATAAAATAACCAATAATGTTGAATTCTCTCGAAAAAGGATTAAAAATATTGTTATCCAAAGTTTTAAGATACCTCATATTCTGTCCAATTTCCGCAAAACGCACCTTCATGTGAAACGATTGTCATTGACGTCACGATCCCCGTGCCTTTTCTCTCTCTACCAAGCAATATTAAAACGGTTGTATCTTCGCAATTTTATGATATATCTGATTGAGATTTTTGTCACTAGGCATATTTGTTGCCTTCATTCTTTTGGAGTAATAATACATTTAGAGTCTACACCCCTATTAGAAGGAACGGTAAGTATTGCTGTCTCCAACTAGAGCAAGTTGTTGTGACATATTGCTAGGTGCGTCCCTGCTGAGGGACAACAAGAAAACAATTGAATCCGTTATCCCCGGGCTTCGTTCGCGTCCCTACATTCCTCCCCCCGATGCTTGTGCGAGCAGGCATGCAGTAACGAGTGGTAACAACCTGTCAGCCGCTGTCGCAGAGTCTCGTCCAACTCTTGGTCGGCGCGCTGCGCGTCCGCGCTGGGCTTGGGGGCGGCGGGGAAGGTGACCAGCACGATGCTCATGTTGTCTTTGCTGCCCTGTAACATTGTGGCGGTTAGACACTATAGGGATGGTACAAATAAAACAAGTGTCTGTTAAAAATTGCATTTTTGTTACAAGCTTTGCTGACTGTACTTTTCTGTATACCATCATCAACTACTCGTTGAGACGATTCTAACGAGCCAAAACTCGATGGGGTTGCGTCGTTTTACGGAGTTCCTAGGGCCACCTTCCAGCTCTATCATCAGATCAGCTCTGTCATAATAATATTGTATAGTCATCTGATTTATACATGCATGCAAAATTTCAGGTCAATCGGAAATCGGGAAGTGGATCAAATTTAACTTGCAAGATTTGATTACAGACAGACAACGGGACAGGTGCAACCAAATAAAAGCTTGTAAATAATCAATAATGTAAATTTTCTCGAAAAAGGATAAAAAATATAGTCAAAGAAAAAAGTAACACATGTATGACAGTAAATAATCACAGAGTTATAAGTAACCCACTTAAATACTAAGTTTTAATTTAACTATAAATTAGATCAATAGAACACAACAACTCCCCATCGGCACACAAACCTCTGCAAGGTTTTGCCTAGATGGGCATTGTAATGATAATTCATTGTTTATGTCTTAATAAATAAAAAAAAGCGTCCAAATTTGTAAGGGGGGCTATACTCTGTCGCATGAGTCGCATCAACTTCACTTGAAATGATTGTCATTTACTATGAAGCTCGAGACCCGTGACGTCTCTCTATCAAGCAATATTAAAACGGTTGTATCTTCGCAATTTTGTGAGATATGTGAATGGGATTTTATCATATACATATTTTTTTGCCTTCTTTCTTTTGAAGTAATAATAAATTTTGAGTACACCCCTATTGTTATTTATTTCCACTGCACTGCATGGCGTGTTGGCGTGTCCTAGCGTTGCCAGTGACAGTGTATAAATGCGAGGCAAGAACTGAACTAAGTGTATTAAATATGGTTCTATCAGACAGTTTTAAACCACTAGAAAAATCAAACACAGCAATAAGTTGATGACCAAAGTGGAATTTTGTACGTGATTTCAGAAGATTTTTCAAAAACCAAACTGCGTTTTTTCAAATATTGTAAGCTTAAGAATAACACCTCATAAGCCAAAATCTATCAAGCCGTAGCCGTTTGGACTGCAGCCCGTGAAATATAATTTTCTTGTCCGCATACATACATATAAAAATAAAATAAAATAAATATAAGGGGACAATGTTACACAAATCGACCTAGTCCCATCCCATAGTAAGATCAGTAAGGCTTGTGTTATGGTACTAGACGACGAAATATATAATAGATATAAATACAAAGAAAACATCCATGACTCACAAACACAAATAAATGCCCTTACCGGGAATCGATATCGGCAGCGTCACTACCCACTAGGCTAACCGGGCGTAACATATATACATACGTACGCACGAAAAATATAACCCACCTTCTGGCGCAGTTGGGTAAAAACGATTATTATCAAAATGACGGCTACTATTTATTAAAATAGGTATTTACGCATCATTCATAAATCATAAAATGTGGAGCTGTGATGACATAATAAGATAATAATAGATAAATTAATACTAGATAATGTTTTTACTATATTTTATATTATGTTCAAAATAGAATGCCTCACTCATACCATAAATAGAGGATTTATTAGATGCAGTCCTAGCGTATGCCCAAAAGGGGACGATGGTAAATTAACCTTACCACAGATTATATAATACACAGATACTCAAGTCTGAATAAAAATGCCAATACCTACAGCTTTAAGTGCCTACGAAATTTAACAATGGAGCGACCTTGAACGCGCGGGTCGTTGCCCGCATGCGCCGGCCAATCGACGCTAGGGTTGACACCGCTTACAAATGATTTTGTAATTAATAGTTGCGTGAAATAAAAACGGTTTACTTTTTAAATTATTTTACAAAACAAATTTCTCATATAATGTGTAAATAGTGTACTTATGTGTAAGTACACTATGGTGAAGCAATTGTCCCATTTTTACCCTTTGGGTACGGAACCCTAAAAAGTAAATAGGTATATATAAATATCCGGGGTTTCTCGAGATACTGCCAGTATCTGAACTGCATAGTCACTTACATACATACATACAAGCATATCAACGCAGCATGTTAAATACAGTTGAAACCATGTTACCTATCGCTCACCCTGTCTATGGTTACGACATACGACAGTTTGAATGTAGGTACCACCACATATTACAAAACGAAACCTTTTGTGTAGGTAAGTAACTTAATTTAAATATATCCGGACGACAGTACGAAATAAAGTTTGTTAGGTACCTAACCTTCTATCTTCGTTATTTATAGCGTAAGTATATGAATAACGTAATAGTTTAAAAGTAGCATTAAAAACATGAAAGTAGACACTAGGCATAATTAGTTTTAATGTATTGTGTTAAAATATTCTGATTACGTGTTTCATCCTCGCGAGTGAATTCCAGCCCTTCCAAAAAGTCATAAGTCCCTATAGCAACGACGATGTATACGCCCTTTCTTAAGCTGCAGAGCGAATCTTACTAAGGGTGAGTTGCACCAAACCGTCTGTAATCGTAAGGGGTGTTCGTTAAAATCTGAATGTATGGAACGTTTGACAAGTTTCTATGGACTGACAGCTGTCAGCGCCATATTTAACGTTGATCGGTCTGTAATCGTAAGTCGGTGCAACCCGCCCTAAGTAAACTATTATACCAATTACATTAAATCTACGAAAACAAGTAAATAATTTGGACATCATGGCAGTGGCGGAGTAAACTTGTCTACAAATTAATTACGTTTTTGAAATAAATATAAATATAAATATAAGGGGACAATCTTACACAAATCGACCTAGTCCCATAGTAAGCTCAGTAAGGCTTGTGTTATGGGTACTAGACGACGATATATATAATAGATATAAATACTTATATACATAGAAAATATCCATGACTCAGAAACAAATATTCATGCTCATCACATAAATGTTTGCCCTTACCGGGATTCGAACCCAGGACCTCTTGCTTCGTAGGCAGGGTCACTACCAACTAGGCTAAAGCGGTCGTCAAATAGGTATTAAAGATTCAATGTTCCGTACTTAATTAGTACTTAGGTAACTATATAAAGTAAATAGGTAGGTAAGTTACTAATCTGTCATCGTCAGTCGGCAGAGAAAAAAGGATAAAATGTCTATTTGTTTTACTGTTGTCACACCCCACAACGCTGCAGTGTGGACCGAATTTATTCGCAACGAAGTCATTTTCAATACCTATCTGTGCGCATAAGCAGCGTCCGGCCGTGAGCGCGTGTGCCAACCAACTGGCCGAATGAACCGACCTCGGTTTCCAAAGTGTAGGTATATATGTTAGTTCCCACGGTGCAGTTAGGTAGCACTGACCTTACTAAATTGAGGAGTATCTTGACGTCTAATGTCGTATGCTTACACTCAATGTTGTAATATAAACAAGAGGTAGACAGGTTATAAGCGCTCCAAAAGTGGCACACTAAAACTAAGCCAATTGTACGACCTTGCCTCAGTGTCGCGTCGTCCATGGGCACGTATAAACGTGTCTTCAGCTGTCAGATATGGTGGCCATTTTTAAACACGAGATTTCATATGGACAACGTATCTACCTCTCTTTTATATTACATCATTGTTTACACTGTATGTGTGTGTGACTCCCTCTATTCTAATCTTCCTCTATGATATGATATGGGACCTGTCTGAAACACATGATTATTTTGCTAAGCCAAGGTACGAAATCTCAGATGAGTAACATTGTTATGGTAACATAATTGCGAATAAGTCCGACAGCTACAATCAGTTGATGATCTACCTTAGCCAATTGTTTTAATAGTAATACAGTCATCTAATGATATCATCCTTCATTTTAATTTGTTTCCTATTGTTACCTATATACCGGCTTCTCACATATTAATTTACCTGAATATTCTCTTCGAACTCCAAGACAAAAGGTATGTTATTTTAAAACAATGGAGCAAGTAAACAAGATAACTAAAAGGTTTTGTCACTCTGAAAGGTATTCATCTTCATCTGGGGTCACTTTATGTATTGTATGTACACTTTATTGTACACAATAACAGGTTAATGAATATACATATTACACATGTCAAACACACAATAGATCAAAGTATAAAGGCGACGCCTTTAGGAGATATCTGAATTGTCTGGGGCTCCAGGCAACGCAGGTTTTACTTGAGTGTTTTTCTTCTTTCCCTTAAAACTTGCGGGTGACCCAGTATGGAACCTTGCGGCACACTCGCTGCTGGCCTTCGGCTAGGGCAGGGTTTCTTACACAGGGGTCCGTGACATGATTGCTAGGGGTCCACAGCCACTTCGGTCACTCTTAATGTAAGTAAGTAGTTGGGTATACAGGGTGTAATTGTTAAGTGTAGCCAGGCGATTACTCCGTAAATATAAGAGATATTAGAAAATATCTAACGGATATCGAAAGTGCGTCACCTAATGAGTAAAATTACATTTATAACTTTTTTTTTATAAAATCAGAACTAACTATCCCAAACATTAACTTCAAACCCTCCCATACATTTAGTACGACGTTCGTACGGTCTATACATTTCACCGTTATCAAATGATTCATGAATTGTTTTATTTTATTCCATATCAATCAATTATCATTTTCAAGTAGTTAAACGTACTGATCTATTATTATCTGACGGTTTTAAATGAATACAAAAGTTAGGTATTTTCATTCCATTATTTTATAAAGCAACTCACACACGGAGTTTCACCCCGCAGTTTGTCGAGCAGGTCCGTGTGTGTTATTGAAGTGCATAGGAAAAAAAAGTTTGGCTTAAAGGACCATAAGCTAAACTTTTTCCCAGGTTATAATTGTTAAAAAAAAAGAAAATCTCTTAGGGGCACTGTTCTACTTTGAGAGTGAGTCTTCGTAGGTACTTAACTGTATGGGAGTGTTTAAACATAATATTTTTAATATTAATACTTTTATTTCAAAAAGTTATTAACGCAATTTCACTCATTGGGTATTATTATTATTATTATTTCTTGTAGCGGCTTCCGGACCGTGAGAGCCCTTATATCACTGCGACCATTGCTGATCTATTGTGATCGCCACATACTACAATTCTTGGTCAAGTCCTGCAAACTCGAAGAATTGCAGGATACTATTGAACTCAAGAAATTTGATCTCCTCCGGGCACATGATGTGTTTTCCCAGAAAGGAGTTGCGACTGCGCATGAGGCAGGGGCACTCGGTTAGGATGTGTGTAGGCGTCTCCTCCGCATCCAGGCAGAGTCTGCACAGCCTTGTGTCACACAGTCCTATCGCTTGCATGTGCTTATTTAGGCGACAGTGCCCTGTAAGCATCCTTACCAACATGCGTAGACGGTTCCTGCTTAGCGCTAAGGCATCAGAAGACGCCTTTTTGCTATAGGCTCTAATAAGCGCCTTGGAATGTTTCAGCCCTGGTATAGTTCGCCAGGCTTGATTGCTCTTGTAGAAACAGTAGGTCTTTAGAGTGAGCTTGGTCAGGCTTTTGGGGATGCCACAGAACGGCTCTGGTCCGCAGAGCGTCCCCTTCGCCCCCGCTCGTGCAAGCTCGTCGGCCTTCTCGTTTCCCTCTATACCGGCATGCCCTGGGACCCAACGTAATATGACTTTGTTTTTTGCGCCCAGGTCATTCAATAGATCCCGGCAGTTCTTGACCAGCCTCGACGTTATGACGTTAGAGGTTAGGGCCAAGAGAGCCGCCTGGCTATCCGAATGGATATAAATAGTATTATTGAGGTAGGTGTTTTCCAGATTGGCTGTCGCACATTCTAAGATGGCGTATACCTCTGCCTGGAATATGGAAGTGTACTTGCCCAGGTTTACGCTGATCGGTGTCCTAGGACCACTCATTGGGTAACGCACTTTCGATATCAGTTTGAAAATTTCTAATATCTCTTATATTTACGGAATAATCGCCTGGCTACACTTAAAGATTACAACCTGTAGATACATAAAGCATGAGATTTTTTTCAACATTTTCTTCAACTGGGGTCAGCGGTATTTTTAAATTCTGAAACTGGTCCCTGCTTAACATAAGTTAAAGAACCCCTGTGCTAGGGGGTTCTCTGTCTGATGCAGTTTTTTTCAGCTGCAGCTTGCAGAGGTAACTCAATGGGGCTATAGACAAAGCATATTGGCTGAGCTCTGAAGTCTAATTTATCATGCACAAAATCAGTCAAGTGCGTGTCGGGCCACGCGTAGTGTAGGGTTCCGTAGTTGCCTGTCTGTCTTAGTTACATCGACACACGCCTTCGACAAAATTGCACGGTTGGGTCAGCCGAATTTGTACGAAAGTTGGCCTTTCTGAGTACATTTTAAGTTGGTTGACTATTACTCGGTAACTTAGTCGTGATCGTTGTAGGAGTACTATTGCCACGAATTTTTTCATATCTTCAGTAGTAGCCATTTAGCCTGCAAGGGGGGGAACACATGACTAAAACATCATGATTATAACTAGCTTCTTCTAGTTTCTTAAAGCTTCAAATTTAGAATACAATTAGTGTTTATTGTATAAAACAAGGGAAAACTAAAAATTTTTGCTATTTCGGAGCTGTTTAGATACACCAACTGCATAAATAAATATATAGGATTACAAAGTCACATTTGCAGTGAATGGGGCAAAAAATTTAAAAGCAAGAATGGGACTGCATTCATAATTTGTATGTATGATAGATAACACAATAACCTACAAAATGAAGTGAGATCCCATAAAAAACATTCCATGTAAAAAAAAGGCCAAGTCTTGAAACTCTTTCACCAAAAATTTGTGATATTTCATAGTACCAAGTCTCAGGCATTCTTATTATTCTTTATTTTCTAGCTAAATAAAATTTTGTGACTTGTCAATCACATAATACTACATAGTTTTAGGTGTGCAAAAATCCATAAATGCAGTAAAGTTGGGTGATTGCCAATTTGCAGAATTTTATTTAGCTAGCAAATAAATAATAATAAGAATGCTTGAGACTAGGTACTTACTACAACATATCACAACTTTTTGGTGAAAGAGTTTCGATACTTGGCCTCTTTCATTACAAGGAATGGTTTTTATGGGATTAACATTCATAACGCAAAAAAAATTGATAAATAATATTCTCTTATTTCTTCATATCTTTTGCTATGCACATGCATGCAATGTACATGTTAAGTACATTGTCCGTATAATTAAGCAGATTTCAGTTATAATTTCACATAATGATAATTTCATTAAAATAATTTAGAAATAGAATAATCAAGATGAGGAAAAACCTCTATTAAGGTTAATATTTTATTAAATTCTTAATGAACCATGTAAATGATAATTAATCACATATTAGTTAATTGGAAACATGTATATATGTCCTGATAACCATCCAAAAATGAATGTATAATTGTTTACCTAATTTGGAGAGTTTCTTCATTAGATAATCTATTGGTCTTACTTATCAAATCAGCATTTCTGCAATCATTCTTAATTTATACAAATACTTGATTCCCATATTTAGCCTATTAAGGAAGCAAGTGTATTAATATCACTCTGTTTAGTCACTAAGTCTAAGCAAGCCAAGAATATTTTTTTCTATGTAGAGTGGCGTAAGTATTATATAGGGTGGCCAAAGCAGGCAAAATAGCACGGGCCCTCATGCCAAGGGGCACCGCGGCCAGTGGCAGTGAGCGCATGACAAACCTATGTATCATTGAAGATGGGTGGGCTGCCATCTGATGGTTTCCGTATGGTATAATTACGCTGCAGGCTAGGTGCTATTGGAAGAGATATAAGGTATTAAAAAATGTTTACCTTATAAAGGCAGGTATCAATGACCTGATTGGTCACAGCCACCAGGTCGTCTGTCAACTGCAGCAGCGAGTGGACATAGGCACAGAGCGCCTCATTTGTCATCACATCCCACACTCCGTCGCAGGCCAGCACCAGAAACTCATCCTCGCCCTCCGAGCGCTCATGAGTTGACACCTCCGGCTCGGGAGACACCAGCTGCTCACACGGACCCCGGTCCAGCACCTTCTTATACTCATAATCACCCAATGCTCGAGATACAGCTAAGCTCCCATTCACACGCTGAATCATAACCGAACCACCAGCTTGGACTATGCGGGACTTCTCAGACGGTAGCTCCGGCTTGTGATCCCGGGTAGCAAATATAGGTTGTCCGTTGCGCGCCAAAACAGCGCGGGAATCGCCACAATTTGCTATGTATATTTGTTTAGGCGACACGAAGGCGCAGACAGCGGTGGAGCCGGACTTCTCCTCGCCGTTGGACAGCTCGGGAAGCTCACGCATCTTCTTATCGAGGTCCAGGAAGCCGGTGCGGATTGCCTCCGCGATCTCTTCGCGTCGAAACTCGTCCGTCTGCAGGATACATTCCAGCAGGTTGTCCGCGCAGTGAGCTGACACCCGCGCACCCGCGTGACCATCGAACACCGCGAAGTAACTCCAGTCCGAGAGTGTCCCGTTTAGAGTTAACTGCGCGTGGTGGGCATCCTCCATCTCCACGCGCCAACCTTGCATCGACGCCACGCCATAGCGAAGACCGTTTCCTTCCCCATTCTCGTTATATTTCTTCGTCTCGGGCTTGTTCAAAAACGCCCCCATACTGAGTCCTCTCTCTTATAAGTTAGACCGTTATTCGCACATAATTTCCACACCATCAGGCACTCGCAAGGTGAACGTCGCGACCGATAACGTAAAAGGGAAGCATCACTGGAAGTACGATACGATCTCGCGGCAGGAGCACGTCAGACGGTCGAGCAGTGGCGCTGCTCGCGCTAAGTCTTCACCACCCGGACTTTAACAGATTAGCAGCTTACACAAGCGTATTATTACGCGATGACGCGGAATTGATGACAAATTCCTTGCGCTTTTTGGATTAAATCGTAAAAAGAAAAAGCAACTCAAAAGAATGAATGGCGGACATAAATAGTAATTGTCTATGATTTATTTTTTTAATTTCATTAATTAAGCTTGTCTCTGGTTTCATTGAATTAATTGAATCAAGGTTATGAATGTTTTAAGCAAATGCATATTTACCAAAAAATTGCTTTTAAAAAACAACCAAATGCAATTGTTTTCTGCCATATTTGAAGAAAGACGTCTATTATGTTTATTTTCGAAATATTATCTAAACGCAAACGCGGAACATTACAACATAAAATGAAATTAATGTAATATTCTCTTTGTATTAATCCAATTTAAAAGACAAGAATACTATTTATTTTTTGCATATTTTGAAAATGTTGAACATAGACAATTTCTGACTTTACGTGCGTATAATGAGGTCAATAACTAAACGCCTGCCTAATGTCTTCTAGGACCATGAACGTAGAATAAGAGGGCTACCGCGAAGTGAAAACGAACTTCGTTCGAGTATCTCCCTCTCTGTCGCTAATCAAGTGCGACAGAGATGGAGATACACGAACGAAGTTCGTTTTCGTTTTGCGGTAGTCCCCAAAGTTTGTAGGTTCATAGTCTCAATAGTCTCATAGCCATAAACATACTTATTACTCTTTGCTCATAGCCTCATAGGACTCAGTAGGCAGTATGGCCCATGGTCTTAGCCTGTCCGAATGGACGAATTAAAAAAAAAAAATCAGACGTTAGTGTCAGTGTCAGAAGTTGAGGTTATGTTTTGCGGTATTCTTTCTTACATTATCGCACAATTTCTCTATTAATGAAGTAATAATTATGATAGAAACCAAAGTAGTCAAAGTACATATCGCTATCGAGGGCTTCGCTTCTTAAGAAGTCTTTTATATGATTACTTAAATTTTCTTAACCCCAACTTTATTTACATGTAATATAATTGTGTTAATTACTAATTACCTCTAATTTAATGTTTTATAAACCTATACAATATGTACAGGAACCTTTTATTACGGTAAGGATTTAGGTACCTGATGTCGACCTATCACTGAGAATGAATAATCTGTTTCAGAATGTGTTGTGTAACTTACTATTGTGGCTCCTTTTCAGTTTACCTATTAGGGCTTTAAAGAGAGAATCACTGCCATTATTCACGAACGTCAGAAAAACACCAGATTTAATTAATCTCCAGGCTCGTCAACTGTCTGTAACATGTAGCTACTGCAAGAAGCGAAGGTCCATAGAAGAAAAGGTGTGTAATCATTTCATGAAACAAATAAGTAGTAATTAACCACCTATATCGAAATAGCCTCTGGAGAAAGCTCCCTGATTTTTGTCAATAGTGTACTTCTTAAATAGCCCAATATTAGGCAGCATTAGGGTGACCGAGCTTTGCTTGGGTCAGTCATGGAGAAGTCAGTTTTCCACCCATGCTTTGATAAATTCATTTACAAAATGATTGTACCTCATAAAATGCAATGAGCAAAGAATGTAATACCTGATATTGGAAGTGCAGTGAGTCTTAAACAAATAAATATTGTTCAATTTCAGTCTGTGGATACACAAGGAAGGCAACCCATTAGATATTCTCCAAAAGCAGGCTCAGAAGTGGTGGGGATATGGAGAAATATGACTGTCACAGATGTGGCTGAGGTGCTCAAAAGGGATGTGGGTATGTACTGCAAATACTTTGTCTTTCTAAATATTTTTCATAAGCAGTTGGTTTAAAGGTTTTTATGTACATATCAAGTACTCAATTGATATGTACATAAAAACGTATCTTAGCTAAATTCCTTATTGTAGCCCAGCGAATCATGTTCATAAAACTTCCTGAAAATTAGTATTAACTCTCCCTTCTGATAGACAATTGTTTATATCTTCAGCACTAATATGGACACTGCCTGCTATTCAGACAATATCCATACTTCCATAGTAATATTATAAATGCGAAAGTGTGTCTGTCTGTCTTTCTCTCTGGAATTGGTTGAAATTTGGCATACAGATAATTTGAGTCCCGGGAAAGGACAGATTAGTTTTTATACCGGAAATAATCCCGTAAGCAGGTGAAATGGGGTGTGAAAATTTGTATGGAGCAACGATATAAACAAGTTCCACGTGCACAGAGACGCAGGCAGATGCTAGTTATGTGTATTTCTCATTTTACGAAACCCTCTTTCAGACCATGTGTTCAAAGTGCTGGAATTCGCGGACAAGACGTCAGACACTAACTACAAAGAGGACACCGTTATACACAACCCACAGGTTGTGCGCGACATCGTCAAGATATCAGGCTTGAGGTTCAAATTGGTGCCGAGGCCTGATGAGGAAGAGGAAATTGAGGAGGCAAGTATTACTCTTGCCTTTTTAAATGGGCTTTTGCAGCTATCACTGCGTAGACTTGCTGCGTCTAGTGAATAAGCCCATCCATCCCTTTAGCATTGAGGGAATGACATGATGATGATGATCCCTTTAGTATTAATAATACAGGTCGATTCATGAAAGCTGGCACGAATGAATTGAACGAGTGAATGATAATATATATGTGTGCATCACATAATTATAAAATACAGGTTGATGCAAAAAGTGATTATGATAATTGTGTTTTAGAGAATGCTGTGGTCTTTTTTAGATTTTATACAATATAACGAGCCATTTCACCTTTCGATTCTTGACACTAAAAATAAGTCCGATAAATATATACCTAACATTTTATTTACAAAGGACTTTAATAATAATTGCTAAAAGGATTAACATGATACTTGGTGCAGATTATAATAATATATATATATATTTTTTAATAACGAAAACGTATTGGGTACATGTTTACAAAATATTAGGAGGCCCCTGTATAAGAACGGCACTCACACTAGCCACTCATAGTGACAAGTGACATTACTTTCAGCTCTCGTGAATCGACCTGTACCTATAGTTAAAGCAATGACGCATAGTTTCAGTGTCCGAGAGGCAACCTGTTGGCTCGCCGTATTTGAGCTCCCGAAGCGTTGTGGAACCGCCCTGTGCAACTTCGCGTTGCTCTGAAAATATGTTTTCAATTGAATCATAAAGTTTATGCTATAAGATATTTCTGTAAGAGTATGTGTTAGGATATGGCTACTTAAGCTGCTACTCACTAGGCAATGCTGATTCTACCTCCTGTTATATCTTTCATTGCTTGTCTCTTGTGACATGTCTTTCATTTGCGTCTACTATTCAGTTTCGTTAAATATAGGTAGTTCCAATCATCTTTGCTTGCGCCTGTTAATACACAGACAGTGTCACGGCATTCGTCGTTACAGGCGCACGTACCCATTCAATGTGGAATTTACAAGACACACATACAGCCGCGTGTAAAGACGAGTTGATCTTGATAGATCAACTCAAGTTGACCACATATGTTTCATGTCAACCATGTTCTGTAGAACAAAGACGCAGTACCAGCGCCCCCAGCGCCGCCCGAGGCGCTCCGGCCGCGGCCGCCCGTCGTCTGCGTCATGGGGCACGTCGACCACGGGAAGACCACGCTGCTAGATGCGTTGAGAGACACGTCAGTGGTCGACCAGGAGTTCGGTGGCATTACGCAGCATATTGGAGCGTTTGAAGGTTAGAACTTATACCTTGTCTTTAAGGTCGAGATTTGCACTGTTACTGTGAAGACTGTAGACTTAGGTCTGAGGTACGGAAAGCCACACTGTTAGACGCGCTGAGAGACACGTCAGTGGTCGACCAGGAGTTCGGTGGAATTATGCAGCATATTGGAGCGTTTGAAGGTTAGAATTTGAAGCTTTTCGTAAAATCGAGATTCGCACAGTTACTGTGAAGACTGTAGACTTAGGTCTGAGGTACAGAAAGCCACACTGTTAGACGCGCTGAGAGACACGTCAGTGGTCGACCAGGAGATCGGTGGAATTACGCAGCATATTGGTGCGTTTGAAGGTTAGAACTTATAGCTTGTCTTTAAGGTCGAGATTCGTACTGTTACTGTGAAGACTGTAGACTTAGGTCTGAGGCACGGAAAACCACACTGTTAGACGCGCTGAGAGACACGTCAGCGGTCGCCCAGGAGTTCGGTGGCATTACGCAGCATATTGGTGCGTTTGAAGGTTAGAACTTATAGCTTGTCTTTAAGGTCGAAATTCGCACTGTTACTGTGAAGACTGTAGACTTAGGTCTGAGGCACGGAAAACCACACTGTTAGACGCGCTGAGAGACACGTCAGTGGTCGACCAGGAGTTCGGTGGCATTACGCAGCATATTGGAGCGTTTGAAGGTTAGAACTTATAGCTTGTCTTTAAGGTCGAGATTCGCACTGTTACTGTGAAGACTGTAGACTTAGGTCTGAGGCACGGAAAGCCACACTGTTAGACGCGCTGAGAGACACGTCAGTGGTCGACCAGGAGTTCGGTGGCATTATGCAACATATTGGAGCGTTTGAAGGTTAGACTTTAAAGCTTTTCGTAAAATCGAGATTCGCACAGTTACTGTGAAGACTGTAGACTTAGGTCTGAGGTACGGAAAGCCACACTGTTAGACGCGCTGAGAGACACGTCAGTGGTCGACCAGGAGTTCGGTGGCATTACGCAGCATATTGGAGCGTTTGAAGTTTAGAATTTAAAGCTTTTCGTAAGATCGAGATTCGCACAGTTACTGTGAAGACTGTAGACTTAGGTCTGAGGTACGGAAAGACCACACTGTTATGTTGAACGTGCTGAGAGACACTTACACTTCCGTCCTTTAAATAAATAAATCATTCTGAAATCTAAACCTTATGCAAAAACTGTAGGGTTTATTCCTAATGTAATTTTTCTTTCTGAACCCTAAGTTAAATATAATATGATTGTTTGTTGAACATTGTCATAAATGCTTGCTTACTGCGTAAATTGTAATAGTCTTAGATAAGTTAACTATTTATGAGTTGTCTTGTAAGTGAAATATTTAATTTCTTTAGACAATAAAGTTCTTTAAACCGAATCATCATCATCATATCAGCCGAAAGACGTCCACTGCTGGACATAGGCCTCCCCCAATGAGCGCCGTGCCACAATGACCGGCCCTGCGCCACCCGCACTCCCGCGACCTTTACCAGGTCATCAGTCCACCTTGTGCGGGGCCTACCCACCACGCTGCGCATTCCGGTACATGGGGGTATTTTTCAGCATATTTGAGCGTTAGAAAGCTGGAATTAGTACTTTAGACTAGATCTGTAAGTTTGAGATTGGCACTAATACTGTGTAATGTACGGACTGAGGCACGGAAAGTATGTAATATCGACAACACAGCTAACTGACCATCCGTGCACTTTATGTGTATTGTAATAAGGTTCTATATAAATAAATATAGGATGGTCAGCAAACTGTGTTGGCGTTTGTACGTAAGAACTTTACTGTACACAATAACAGGTTATGTACACAAAATAGATAGGAACAGAAGTCAATCACATGTATGTAGGTACCTCACTTTCATAGCTACGCTCGGCGGTCGCTCTAAGGTTGTCAACTATGGCTTATGCACAAACAACTATAATGGAATTGGCACTCATATCCCGTTGTTTGATTTATTGTTGAGAATGAAACGGGAAGAAAGGAAATATAAATTAATAATGACTAAAATATTTAATTTTTACTGTCATTATTATATTACAAATTAGCTTAAAAGACGACAATTCCCCGTTTAATGTTGAATTTAATAAACCTTCCACTGAACAGTTATAATAACTTTTTTCTTGTTGCTCCATTATTGCACAAAAAAGTTCACAGTCGCGTCTCAAGCGGAAGGCACTCGCGCTCGCACGGGTCCGAACCGGTCCGAGATATCGTGTACGTGAGCAGTGTCTATGTGTGCGTTGCTCGAGCGCACTTTGTATGTAGATTGATTTCTGTACCTATCTATTTTGTGTTATGTACATGTACTCATATATTCACATACTGTCCCACAATACATCAAAGTACAAAGGCCAACTTATCCCTATGAGGGATCTCATTTGAAGGTTGGAATTAGTACTTGCTTTAAAGGTGAGTTTGGCACTATTATTGTGTAGAGTAAGGACCGAGGCACATGAAGAACACACGGTTAGACGCGCTGAGAGACACGACCATTGATCAGAAGTTTGGTGGTATGTTTTAATTGCGCTTTAAACTATTAATTCTAGGTCGAGATTCGCACTACTACCTAGACTAGCTTATCAACGCTAAAGCAGAAATATACATTATACGAAATATTAGTTACTGAAGTCGCCTGAGCTGTATCCTAAAGACATGAAAAATAAAATAAATACTTTATTTTTTTTGTCCCCAGTAAAACTGGAGTCCGGTGAAACAGTGACATTCCTCGACACACCGGGCCACGCCGCGTTCACAGCCATGCGTTCCCGCGGCGCGTTCGCGACCGATATAGTGGTCCTCGTTGTGGCCGCCGACGATGGGGTCATGGAGCAGACGGTGGAGTCCGTGCGGATGGCCCGGGAGGCCAATGGTGAGTATATACGCTCTACGTAGCTGGTGGCTACATTTAAAGTTACATTTCAAGTGGTGCGAACCCGGCGCTTTCGCGACCGATATAGTGGCCCCCGTTGATATTGACGTCATGGAGCAGGTGGAGTCGTTGCGGGTGGCCCGCGAGGTCAATGGTCAGTATATACGCTATATAGTATAGGCTTGCTTCAAATACCAGCAGCTATAATGTTTTGCCTTTGACAGCTTTACAGAGCTACCACAACTGCTTTATACTAGTTTCCGTCCGCGACTTCGTCTGCGTGGACCCAAGATAAAAACTATACCATATTTTAATTCAGGCTATAAACTATTTTCGTGCAAAATTTCATCCAAACCGGAAAACACCTTTTAAGCTTTATTGATTAACAAACATCCAAACATTGACATTTATAATATCAGTAAGAAGTAGGATTGTGTGTCATTTATTATGTTTAATGAATTCTTATTTGTTACAGTGCCCATACTGGTGGCGATCAACAAAATCGACAAGCCAGGTGTGAACATTGTAGGTATGCCTCAATATTGCTTTTTTTTGTTGAGCAGGCCACAGATAAACAACAAGCCTTTTTTGTTCGATGAATTCTAGAGACTAAGATTGTTTGAATAGCCAAACTATCACTTTGGGACCTGTTTATGATGTGATATTTGCAATTCCTATTGTAATGAATATTATAACTGTTACTACCTACTTGTTATATAAGGTAACACATTTCCGATATGATCCTTCACTTTATCGAGTTAACTCAAGAATTAAATAATTCATTCGGACTTTATAAATACAGATGCCTCGTTTATTTCATTTACCATAAACCTTTTAACCGCCATCGTCTGACATATGAAGTCATGTGATTACACTATCACTTTGACTTCATATCATTGACTAAGTACTTCTTGATTTATAATGTTATGACAGTATAAACTTGTCAGTTACTTATTTGACGGCGACATGTACGCGACGGCCACTTTAGTGACGCTGGCTTAAACCCTATTTTATACCATCTAATCTCAAGAATAAAAATCTACACACCATTTTACAAACCTGCATGTTTTTTATATTTCGTTTATACAGCTTTTATACAGTGGTCCTTCGAACCGGATATAGCGATAGCGACGGTACCCATTCCTTGTTCCAGGAACACACAATGCGCTCCCTAGCGCAACACGGCGTAGTCTGCGAAGCGCTGGGCGGCGACATCCAGGCCATACCCGTGTCAGCGCTAAAGAAGACCAATCTGGATACTTTGGTGGAGGCGCTGACTTTGCAAGCGCAGCTTATGGAACTTAAAGCGGATCCGAGCGGTTACGTCGAAGGTGTGGTTATTGAGGCGCAACTCGACCAGAGAACGGGGTACAGTGTTATTTTAAGTATGGCTACATGAAAGAAAATAATATGCATACTTTGGTGAAGGCGCTGACTTTGCAGGCACCGCTTATGGAACTAAAGGCGAACTCCAGCGGCTACGTCGAAGGGGTCGTTATTGAGTCGCAAATAGACGCGAGGACAGGATACAGTGTTATTTTAAGTATGGCTACATGAAAGAAACCAATATGCATACTTTGGCGAAGGCGCTGACTTCGCAAGCGCAGCTTATGGAACTGAAAGCGCGGGCGGTTACGTCGAAGGAGTGGCTATTGAGGCGCAACTCGAATAGAGATCAGGGTAGAGTGTTATTTTAGGTATGGCTACATGAAAGAAACCTATATGAATACTTTGGTGAAGGCGCTGACTTTACAAGCGCCGCTTATGGAACTAAAGGCGGACCCCAGCGGCTACTATCCGAGAACAAGGCACAGTGTTATGTTAGTAAATGATGGATAATCTGGGCATGTGAGTGGAAGTCCAAAATAATACAATTAAAAAACATTGATGACGACCAACACGCAGAACCTTTCGCATGAGAGAGACACAAATTTAGTTCAAAGATAATGTATTTTTGTGATTGTAACCTTCAAACGTAAAAGCTTTTTGGGCGGTTTCCACGCGGTTTCGGTTTATTTAATTTATTGTTGTTTTTAGAAAACAAGCCACAGTGCTGGTGCAGCGAGGAACTCTACGTCGCGGCAGCGTCATTGTAGCGGGCGGTGGATGGGCCAAGGTAACTTGTCTTAGTACACATACATAGTTAATATACTGTAATTTGCCCTGAATATATCATCCTCCTAGCGTTATTCCTGGTTATGCCCTTACAGGAGCCCGGGGTCCGCTTTGACACCTAATCCCAAGATTTGACATAGGCACTAGTTTTACGAAAGCGACTGCCATCTGACCTTCCAACCCAGAGGATAAACTAGACCTTATTGGGATTAGACAGGTTTCCTCACGATGTTTTCCTTCACCGAAAAGCTAACGGTAAATATTCCGTAGATAAGTTCCGAAAACTCATTGGTACGAGCCGGGATTCGAACCCGCGATGCTTAGCAGCCGCATGCCTGAACCACTAGGTTACCGTAGCTCGTGTATTTGTCCTGAATATGTATTTTAAAAAATATATTAGGGTTCAATCTTACACAAATCGACCTAGTCCCAAACTAAGCAAAGCTGTACTATGGGTACTACATACTTTTATATATAAATAAATACTTAATTCATAGAAATCATCCATAACTCGGAAACAAATATTCGTGCTCATCACACGAACAAATACCCTTACCGGGATTCGAACCCGCTTCATATTATTAGAAATATTGACGAATTTTTATACTTTGTTTACATCAGCACTCGCCAATTCGCGAAACACTAGGTAGGTTAGGTTTGTTAGGTAGCTTCAGATGCCGTACGGGCAAACCACCCAGAAATAGTAGCCCCGTTATGCGCGAGGCTTCGTCGAATCTTTCAAAGTACGAAGAAAATGGCGAAACGGGAATGCCGGTAATGCAAATTAGTCATTAACGAAAAAATCTAAATCGTCACCCTCCCGAGCTTGTACATTCTCGACGTAGCCAAGTATGTGAGAGGTATCCTTGAACAGTTCCCGACGCGCGGTGACTCGCACAACTATAACACAAGACGACGAGACGAACTGCGTCCACCATGGGTGGACTCCACTCAATGGGTCCTAAGATATATAACCATATACCCCTAGAGATTAAAAATGTGACTAATAATGGATGTTTCACAAATAAACTTAAATCTAAACATGTCTGAAGCGTACTACTCTTGTAGACGAATTTTTCCACGGCGGCGTGCACTCTTGAACTGGTTCACAATCTCAAGATATGGAATCGAGCAATATGAATTTAACCTATCATTTAATAATAAATTTTAAACAATATTGTACCCACCTGCAAAAATGATCTTATACCTCTACCTATTAATATTACAATAATTATATTTAAACGAATACTGTTGACTTGTAAAGCTATGTTTTATAAAGGATTAAATGAATGAATGAATGAACGGGGAACAACGGGAATTTGTATGGTTAATTGTCAGTCATTGGGTAAATCGCCAATAACTGATATTGATTAATATAATTTCTAATCTTCTAATATAGTGTCTTATGTTCAAATTGATACCGTAGTGCTAAGTGGATAGTAAACCATCAAATTATCATAATAAAGTATAAATTATAAAATATAATTATAATAAAAAGATATGACCCTTGAAAGTTTACAAAAAATATGCATTTTTTTATTGTCCAAGAGTAAATTTAAAGTTACCAATAGAATCCTATGGCACGGTGCAAAGCGGGTGGAGGTCTTACTAGGACCATATTTTTATCTCAAAAACGATTACTAAATGTTTATTGCAATATGGATTCGACAGCTCAAGTCAGCGACAAAAATGAAAATTTTAGCCCAGTGGAGATAAATTTAATATGGTCCTAGTAAGATGTGTTATTGTGAATTGTAATAACACCATGAAGAATAGGGAATGTAAATTATACCAATTTCCAAGACCGTGGTGGAAACGAGACCAAGAAGAAATAAGTGGATAATTGCCGTAAGAAAAAGAAGTAAGTTACCTATTACCTCTAAAATTTTACTTAAAATACGTAATCATTTGATACAAGTATTAAATGGAAAATTTACGGTTAATTACTATGTTACAGTCCCGATGGATCCCTGTGGTAGCCAAAGCCAGATGACAGAATTTGTAGTGCACACTTTATTGGTGGTAGAAAAGCTGACGAAGAAGCCAGTCCCAGTTATGTTCCAAGGTCATGGTTCCTTGGCGAATGTCTTCAACTTCAAGGACATGCCCAGCTAGCACCAATTTCTTGCCTTTATTCATCGTATCCGGTTAGAAAATGATTTCGTGGGTGATGGCACGAAACCCCGTTTTAGACACCAGTAGGCTCATTTCTCAATGAAAACAACAATTTTAATGTTATTGGCAATAATGTCGTTGTGACGTCATACCTGTCTGTCTATCAGTGTGAAGCGTTTTGCGCTGCCGCCAGCGAGGTCAATCTTTGTCTCATTTTTTTGGGTATTTACGTTCTTTAATTATAGTTGTTCCTATACAAACATTTGTTCCTCTCCAAAACTGGTTCGAATGCCATCATAAAAAAAAATTTAGTCACCATCCCTATTGTGTAGGTGCGAGTGCTGAATTCAGCAGAAGGGCGCGTGGTTTTGGAGGCGCCGCCTTCCACGCCCGTGTCGGTGCTGGGCTGGCGCGAGCTGCCTTCCGCCGGGGACCAGGTGCTCGAAGTTAACTCCGAGGTAACAGATAAATAATAATTATATATAATAAATCAGCCTACGTCCCACTGCTGGGCACAGGCCCCCTCATGGATGAGAGGGAACGGGCAGTAGTCCCCACGCCTAATAACATTTTTAAAAACTACATAGGAACCAATTAGGCACCGACTAACATAGGTATTTAAGGAGTTAGGTACTATGCCCTTGCAAGCATGAACAGTCCGGACTCCACAAACAGCACCCGATCACGAGTTAACGCATATCTCAGCCATCGCCTCAACCATATGTTGGGGAATGTGGCGACCCGATCAACGACGCCACCGCAAGCAAAGCCCTTTAAGCGAGCATGACATATTCAAGCCACCGGACATTGTTAATAACAAAGTCGCTTAGACTTGCTCGGCGAGAAACAGCATTTCGTGCTCTCTTCTTACATAAAATGGAACAATTATTTCAGGTAGGTACTCATAATGTGTATTTAGGTATATTCCTATATTTAAGACCATAGATCTTGTCGGAGAAGTAATCGCTATTATGTTTGCTTCTCAGTCTATTCTATTTATCGTATGGCTTACTGAGATCTCAATTTAATGTTTTATAATGTCAGAATTAATGTAAGCAACTGCATCCGTCGAAAATATCTTGAAATCGGCCCTTTTTCCGCTTAATATCGAGCTCCTCATACATACGACATTCATTGACTTTCTATTTGTCTTGATCCGTAAACGGTCGTCTAGATCTTCCCCTGCCTCTAATCCCTTCTATCGTCCCTTCAATTATGGTTTATTTATATGAATGTCCGCACCAGGTGCCCGAACATATTCCGCCCCCTGTTTTTAAGGCGCCGTAGGTTCAGCGAAGTGAAGCGAACAGAGTTTTGGAAACAATATAATGCGTCTGTTTATAATAATATGGTTAAAAAAAAACAATAGTAATCTTGAGGCTTTTCTGCAGGGAGATCAGTGAATCGAAACATGACTAAGCAATTTTCGCTCGATAGAAAAAAATCACGAACATAGGTCTAAAAGGGTCTAAGAGTCTTGAATATTCGTAACAAATTAAGCACAAAACCTAAGAATATTAAAATGGCTTCTAAAAATCGGCAATATCATGTTTGAGAGAAATCAGTGATTACTTTTTTGTTTATTTAAACGGCCAAAAAATAAAATTGAAAAACATGATATCCGCGCTTCCGAGCACCATTACGCTCAAGCTTATGCTCAGTGAGAGGGAGAGAAGACCATGTACCTATGGCGCCTTAATCTTCCTCAACGTTTATTTTTTCTTCTTTCTGCCCAGCTTGTAGCTTATTCGCCTCAAACCCTCATTCGAATATGTTTGATGAATGTTTTGTATAGAAACGCGCCGCCGAAGTGATGAAGTGGCGTCACAACCAACGCATGAAAGAAAAGCAGGCGTCCGACCTGGAAGTGATCTCGGCCAAAGAGGCGGTGCATCGGCAGCAGTACCGGCAACAGCTCGAGAGGAAACGGGCTATGGGCCGGATGAGGGTCAGTTACTTCCTGATTATCAGAGGTCGGCGGGGGTGAGCTGTTTTCAGTTTTTTGCATAATATGCACATACCTTGTCATTCAATGGTAAATGCCCCATTGTAATTATTAACGAATGAAATGATTTTATTTAGGCTGCCTTTCTGCTACAAGCTTTACGTAGCCATCAAAACAAATGAAATTTGTAAGAATCTACGGAATGTTCTATTTTGCACAGCCTTCCACTTAAGTGGGAAAACAGTTTCAACTAGAATTTCAGCTCGTTTTGTAATGCATTTTCATTTCATATTTAATCATTTCAATTTAGTCTTCTTTTAATATTTCTTTATAGATACACCTTATCCATAGTAATATCTACAAGAGACAACTACATGACATTAATGACGTAAAAATAGCTCACCCCCGCCGACCTCTGCTGATTATACATCATCATCATTAGGCACACAATAGCGTTCGTTGTCGTATTTTCTCAAAGAAGGGATTAAATATGTAGTCAAATGGAGAAATAACTAAAACTTAAAAAAGTTGAAAAATCCCCGACATTTTCATTTCAAAGTCCAATATCTCAAAAATGGCCGAACAGATTTTGATGAAGCATGGTAAGAACACTCAGGATAAAATTATCTATCCCTTTACAAACGACGAATCGTAATTTGCCAAGTCAAAAATGAACTTAAATGACAATTGGTAAAAAATATACAATTCAATGTAATAAACTGGCACGATCGTATCGAGTCGGGTGTAAAGGGATAAGACACAGAAAAAACCGCATTCAAATCGGTTCATCCGTTAGGGGGCTACGCTACCACAGACAGATACACAGACAGACACGTTAAACTCATAACACCCCTCTTTTTACGTCGGGGGTTAAAAATAATCAATTTTGTCGTACTTTCTCGGATTAAAAATGTAGTCAAACGGAGAAAGAAGCAACGCAAGAGGTTAAATAATCACGAAGTTGTAAGTGTCCAAACTTTTAAGAAGGAGTAGTAAGTAGGGTTCTGTCCCTTATTCGCAAAACGCAAGTTCATATGAAACGATGACGCTTGTAGTTTGTGACGTCACTAGAAGATGGCAACGTGTTCGGCGCCGCCGTCGACGCGCTCTGCGGCTGCCTCGCGGATTGTGACGTCACGCATTGTTTGCGTTTTCTCTCTCTAACAAGCAATATTAAAACGGTTGTAGCTTCGTAATTCTTTGAGATATCTGAATGGGATTTTCGTCACTAGGCATATTTTTTTCGAATAATATAGAGTCTACACCCAAATTGCAGATGATTGTCTATTAGGTTGGTAACCTACATCGTCTCTGATGGCTGAAACAACAGACCCCCTTACTTTCCTACATCTGGGGACTGATTTTTGACTTTCGAGCGCTCGACTCTTTCACTCGAAAACTGCCAAAAATTATGAAATGCTATTTTTAAATAGCGATAGAAAATTGAAAAACGAGTGGTATTCACCGCTCGTATTCAATTCTATTGGTAGAAAGTAAGTGCCCGCCATTTTTTGACACTACGAACGTATTTCCTTCTATTTGATTTTCGAGCGCTCGAAAGTCAAAAATCGGTCCCCTGGTCTCGCAGCCCTGCGAAGTGTATTCCGTCGACATCTGGAGATGATCTCTACAGAGATTGAAGCGGGCTTCGTTAAATGAAGACTAGCCTCATTCGCACTCGTTCTATGTATATAGCTGTTGAAAGTATATATGATGTAGTCAGTTTCCCAACCGGACTAAACATGGTACAATTCACCAGAAACCGACAGAATTCGCTAGGCGTGTAAGTTCATACTACTGCCCGTCTAGCGGGCTCAGCCGGCATCTGAGCAAACATTACGAGTGCCCGCTAGGCGGGTTCTTGGTTGTGAACGTGTTAGAAGTTAAAATTAGCGAATTGTGAAATTTCATTTAACTGAATATTTAACTTATTACATTATAACCTATGTTATGCAGTTGCGAAGAGACGGGCCGCGACAAAAGATGATTCAATACGACGACCACCCGACGCTTAGTGTCATCGTCAAAGGTACGTATTTTTTTTACAACCACGGTGGCATACAAGCTTACGGCCCGTCTGATGGTAAGCGGACACCGCAGCCTATAGGCGCATGCAAATCCAAAGGAGTACCATGGGCGTTCCCGACCCTTGATATGTCTGAGAATCCGCCGTGTCGACAGCTGAAGGAACAGACGCCCTCGCTCTCAATAACGCACCCTCGGGAGCTCTGGCGACCTCGCTCACCTCCAGGAACACAACACTACTACAGAGCAAGTACAGTGTTCGAGATTTTGAACTGGTCTTTTGACACATCGCGACACCCATATAACGTAAATTGGCACTGCTCATCGAAATAATAAAAAAAGTTTCAATAGCTTCCGAGTAACAAAACAAAGTTCAATCTCCATGCACGCTCTTTTTAGCACTTATAAAATTATTGTCATATTTTTTTACGGCTTATTTGTATAGAAATTAGCATTGAAAACTCGTTATGCAAACCATTACGTCCTACGACTTTTTATTTTTAAATTTAGTGATACACTGCTTTAATCGATTGGAGTCTGTCAATTTAGAAATAAATCGATATGAATCTAATAATTGTGAATAGGAAAATAACAATGTATTATTTAATTACTGTTACGATAATACGAAATAAAATCACATCGATCGAAACCGACATATTTGATTGTGCAAAATGTTGCCTTTGAAAATATGGCATTGATTTCTGCACGGCGCGCGAGCTCTCTCAATTTTTCTCGCACTATCAGTCTCTCTCTTTACTTACAGGACACTTGTGTTAGCAGACAACAGTGTATAGGCTCTCTATTTGATTTCCTAAAAATAATTATTACACAGTAATCAATCGATTCCTTTTATTAGCCATCATCAATCGTAATCGGATATTATGACAATCGATTTACTCTAGCCACATCACTCTTTACATCATATTGGAACTGTCCAAAGACCAGTCCCAAATCTCGTACACTGTAGTAGTGTTATTATGGCTGTGGTCTTCTGCAAGGCGGAGGTACAAGGTTCGAGCGGAATGACATTTCGCTGTGCCCTAGCTCACCAAAATGTATATGTAGTACATTACTCACGTGATGCGTTAAAACAAAGGATAACTCAGATCGCGGATATTTGACGAGAATAGGTATATATGCGATCTGAACCTTTTGAATAACCGCCCCTGCAGCCCTGGTGAGTACAATTTTACGTCGCCCCTTGGCGAGGAATTGGGATTTTCCGTACTTACACGTAGCGGGTGGTAATAGCCACTTTATGGATAGGTCTGACGCACGGGCGTAGCCGGGCTTGGCTACGTCCGTCCGGGTCTGATATAGAAATCCATGACCGACGAACAAATGAAGCTTGATATGCAAAGCACTTCATTCATCATCATCATCATATCAGCCGAAAGACGGCCACTGCTGGACATAAGCCTCCCCCAAAGAGTGCCACAATGACCGGTCCTGGGCCACCCGCATCCAGTGGACTCCCGCGACCTTGACCAGGTCATCAGTCCACCTTGTGGGAGCCTACCCACGCTGCGCCTTACGTGGTCGCCACTCGAGAACCTTTCCGCCTCAACGGCCATCGGTTGTACGTGCATTTTTGAATATTTTTTAAGCAGCCGACTCATGGTATGTTGAGGTGATATGTATCCGAATTTCTTATCCTAGTTTAATAACTAAGATAAAAATTTCGCCTACTTCTATTTTTGATCGCCAAGTATTATTATTTACTTTAGAACAAGAAATGAGAATATAAAACTCGCCAAGATGTAAAGAGTTCTCTGATATTTCTATACATATTGATGACCTTGACTCGGAAAAGGTTTTCGGTGAAGGGAAACATCTTGAGGAAACCATTCTCATCCCAATAAGGTCTTGTTTTCCCTCTGGGTTGGAAGGTCAGATGGCTTTCGCTTTCGACAAACTAGTACCTGTGCCAAATCTTGGGATTAAGTAGGTCAAAGTGGACCCCGGGCTCTTTTAGGGCACTACCGGGAATAACGCTATGATTTTGATAATTGATGACCTTGACTACCAATCTAATGTACAGTCGCCATTAGATATATCGGAACGGCTAAAGTGATCACAAATATCTGAACACGTCTCTATTGTCGAGGCATCAGAGGCTTGTTCAGATATTTGTGAGCACTTTGCGTGCTCCGATATATCTGATGACGACTGTACCACTGTTAAATGGCAGGTGACGTCGACGGTTCCGTGGAGGCGATCCTGGATATACTAGAGACATACGACGAACATGACACGGTCCGACTCGATCTAGTGCACTTCGGAGTGGGACCGGTCACGCCTAACGACCTCGAGGTACGTTACGGTCACGATAGGACTCGACCTGTACGCGCGAGGGAGACGTCGCGCTCCGATCTCTCGCTCGCACGTATGGCACACCTCATAGGACAGCCTGCCACTCGAGGTCACACCGGCCAGGCCTCTCGCATGCTCTCAGGTCAGTGCGGAGAGAATAAATATTAGGGGACAATCTTACAGAAAACGAATTAGCCCCGTAGTAAGTTCAATACGGCTTGTGTTATGGGTACTAAACTACGACATATTTCATAGATATAAATACTTACATACAGTCACGGAATTTAATTCCCTACCTATTTCGTTGAAATGTCGTCAGATATTCGCAATGCATTAAGGTCGAAAGTTCTACTTCAGTAATAGTATTGAAATGTCAATACGTATTATTTGACAATTCACATTACAGATAACCTCTTTGCGAAATAGTTATTAGTTGCTTTTCTAATTACGAACACGTGTCGGTGTCAATCTCGAAAAGTGAAAAATAATTTAAAATACGTAATAACGTATTAATAAATTTGAAAAATTACCTAAATGCTTGGCGCTAATATCATACATATAACAAATCTAGCGAGATGACAAACGAATCCGGACTCCAGTTTTGCCAAAGACCTTGACGTCCGAAAGTTCAGTTCACCATGACAACGTAGGTAATTTGTTGCCTAGTTACTAACATAAAAAATGCATACCATATGTCAAAGTAGCGTCGAGCTCTACCTAGCTCTTATGGTGACAGTTTGCTATACGATATTGAACCTTAGCTACTGTACATAGAAAACATCCAAGACTCGGAAACAAATATTCATGCTAATCGCATCACACTGCATTTTCTTATCGTTTAGTCCATTTTGAACTATTGAGTACGACGATAGAGTTCATTTTACAATGAATATTTTTGATTTTGATTTTTGATATGTATCGCTAACATTTTTTTGCAAAATTTGCAAGCGGCGACCGCAAACACCTGCGACCTGGGGCATTCACGAATTCACCGCCCTAGTTAAGTAATGTACTATTTCACTTCTCATGCTCAAAAAGTGCGTCATATTAGACTTAGCAAGCGGGGCTAAAGTAGTACATTTAGCCCCTAGGGAAAATATGTATATACATAGTTATGATGTATAAAACATTTTAATTTGACCAATCGCAACAGTTCAACATTACATCCACCAATCACAACTCTTTAAAAAAAACATTAGTATTTGCTATCAGTAGATAGCAAATACTAATGTTTTGTGTAGGTTTTTGTCTATCTTTATTCTGGTTAGTAAACCAGAATACAGCTAGATCTACCAATCAGGAAACAGAGTTCAATTCAAACATGAGGTGTTTTTTTATTCCCTAATTCACAATAATTAAAAAAATAAACGCCTCTGACCGACTATAGTTCCGTCCAAACGTTCAAGCGTGGTTGACTGCATACATGACATAAGCTATGAAGATTTAGCGGGATAGACTGCTGTCTATCTCGCCTTATCGTATGCCCCGCGTATGCTGTCCGCCGCGCTCGGCCGTTTAGACGCCGCTATTAGACGGTCAGAGGCGTTTATTCGTGGTGTGAATATTTTGTATCTGTGTAAAAGCAGTATATTAAAAAGAATGGCGCCAAATTGAAAAATCTTTTCGCCTTGGTATAATTGTTGATTGTGGATGGATAATCTTTGTTTTTACTATTTTCTCGCAGTCGAAGTGAAAAGTAGGGTGTACACAACTCTGGTCTAAAAGCCATATTACCCCTCGAACTATTTAATATCCATCTGGTGGTAATATGGCTTACTTTAGACCCTTGTCATACAATCTACTATACCCGCGCAAACGCGCTGCCTTATGATTGGTTGAAATGTAAAATGCTTTCTGCGCAGGTACATCGTTGTAACTTTTATTTGTGGTTCTAGTTGCAAGTAGCGTTGCTAGGATTTTAGTTATACACAAGAGATGAGCTGACTTATCGGTTCCAGATAGCAGAAGCCTTCAACGCAGTGATATACGCGTTCAACGTGGACTGTCCCCCGCCGCTGGTGGTCGAGGCGAAGACCAAGAGCATCGCCCTGAAGAAGCACAACATCATCTACAAACTGGTGGACGACGTTAAAGGGGAGATCAGCACGAGGATACCGAAACGGCAGGAGGAAGAGACTATAGGTGAGGAATAGGGGATTAGACACTAAACAAAATAATGATTGTCATATTAAAAATGTAGTCAAATGGAGAAAAATCAACGCAAAAGGTTTAATAAACACGAAGTTGTAAGTGTCCACAGTTTTAAGAAGGGTATGTTCTGTCCGTTTTTCGCAAAACGCAACTTCATATAAAACGGTGACGCTGGATGATTGTGACGTCTCCGACGCAAGTCGGGCCTAGCTGAGTTTCTTGCTGGACTCTTCTCAGCTAGGCTAGGTTTTAGCGAACCAGCGATAAAACTCCCAGTAGTTCGATACCACTTACACCCCAGATTCGGTTGATACCGTTCAACCAATCTCACTGGAGCGCAAAATCTTAGAGTATTCCAGTGTACAAACTTCCCCGCGTGGTCGTGCCGGAGGCTTCCCCTGGATTTTCCCCAGGCCACCCTCCAACCACGCAGTTCGACCGCTATATTGGGTCCGTCCTCTTATAGCAAGTCAGGTTCAAAAAAAAAAAAGAACGTCACTAATAGACGGCAACTTGCCGCGCCCCGTCGTGTTCGGCGCCGCCGTCGACGCGGCCCCGCGGCAGCCTCGCGTAACGTGACGTCACACACTGTTTGCGTTTTCTCTCTCTAACAAGCAATATTAAAACGCTTCGTAATACTTTGAGATATCTGAATGGGATTTTCGTCACGAGGCATATTTTTTGTCTTCTTTGAAAATTGGAGTAATAATAATTTTCGAGTCTACACCCTTTATTGTCCAAGAGTTAATTTAAAGCTACGAATCGTTACGCTTTTATAGAAACAAAATTGTAGACAACTATCTACTTAAACGCAGTATTTCGCGACCGAAACAACAATTTACCGGATCTTCCATACAACTACTTTGTACTAACAAATGTCAGTTGTCTGTCTGTCTATCAGTATGAAGCGTTTTGCGCTTTCGCCAGCGACGTCAATCTTTGTCTCAAAATTTTCGGTATTTATGTTATTTAATTGTAGTTACTCCCATACAAACATTTCTTCCTCTCCAAAAACTGGTTCGAATGACATCCCAAAAAAATCTTAGTCATCATCCCTATTCCTACGAACGTATTTTTATAGATTATTAGTCCTGAAGGGGGTTGAAGTTGCACCAACCCCCTACAGTACTAATGCACCCTTTATTCCCTAGGTGAAGCCAATGTGCTCCAGGAGTTCATGGTGACCGAGGGAAAGCGCAAGGTGCCTGTTGCTGGGTGCCGCTGTGTGAAGGGCTCTCTTCAACGGAACGCCCTCTACCGGCTCGTGCGAAACGGCGAGGTCATCTATGAAGGTATAGTTTAGATTATTGATTGAGCAAAGTTTATTTAAATTGCCTTGCATTTTAAGCTGGAAGTTTTTAATTGACAATTTTATACTAGTCTGTAAGTTTTCGTCCATTTTGAATTGATTCCAACCGGTCAATAAATTTGATTTGATTGATTCATAAAAGTTCATCAAACCTTTGAGCTAAAATGCCTTTAATATTTGGTTGCCTTCATACATACATTCACTTCGGCTTTTGTATTCGTAAGAAAGGGACAAAACTGATTTAATTTAACAAAGCCATTTTACGTTTTATGAATAAGTACACAAATATTTTATTTGAGAATGTAGAGGTTTTTACAGAACTAAACTTTTCATGACTTAAAAATAAACGTTGCATACCTAATAAGTATGTAATTATAACCCATTAGCCATTAGGTTGGGGTTGCGTGTATTTATAATAATGATGTATCGAAGAAAAAACAAGAACGATGCCAAATGGGAAATTACGAAACACTATAGTTTGCCAAAAGTGGTTATGTCCAATAATTATATGGATTTATGTAACTTGTCTTTTGATGAGCAATAGGGGGGTTTACGAAAGCTGGGATGAATGGATTGAATGTGTAAAAATATCTATAATTCATTCATTCATTCATATATTCACGCCTTTATTTTATTCCCAAAAGGGGTCGGCAGAGCACATGAAACTTATGTTCCAATGCCACTTTTGGCATGAATGTGGGTATAAAAGATCGACAACATGTGATATCGCAGTGACAGATTGCTAGCCCATCGCCCACAACACACTTCAACCCTGCTCCCTTAGTCGACTTTTACGACACCCACGGGAAGAAAGGGGGTGGTGAAACTCTAACCCGACACCACACGGGGAAATCAATATTTGTGTATACGAGTATACAGAATGTTTTTTTAACCGTCTTGGAGCCGAAGCCCAAGTTCATGTATAGGGTCTCTATTGTTTCCCATAAAATTAAAGATCCGATTTTTTCAGTCCATAACGTTTTCCACCATATTTTTTTCTAGTCATATTGTCGAAAGTCATAAAATTTAACAATATACATTGGAGTTCCGATTTTTGCAGGTCATCATTATTGTTAGTCATAAAATTGGTTAGCCATAACGTTCAATGTCCCGGTGGTATGCAATTACATAATGTTACAGGCAATAATCTAGTTTGTAATAATTATTGTAAGGCATTTTTTCGCAAGTCATAATGATTGGTAGTCATCTGATTAGTTAGTCATATCATTAAATTTCACGGTGGTGTCACTCTTCATAATGTTAAAGCCCATAAACACACTCCCAGAAAAATAATAAAAAACATGTTTTTTTTACTACCGAACGTTACTGAACGCGTTCTTCCAGACTGCTTTATAACATACCCACATCCTCATTAATTATAATTTACTTTAAAAACAAAGTTTTAACCGACTTCAATTTAGTACTCCGCCAAGCCACGAGCACATTTCCTATTTTTTACAATTTACCACATGAACTGATTTCCGATAGCAAATGCGTTGATTACTATAGAAAAAAACCGAATCGCTGTATGTGGGCCGATAATATTTGAGGACTTCCATCGATTCCCCAAGATCATCACCAATGGCACTTCATTAGTTCCTATTTCAACGGAATCTTATCAGAACCTGTGACGTACTTTTGCACTTTTAAGTACATAATTGAGGAATTCGATAAGTCATCTGTGGTCTTCATCATCAATTCCTCGCCACCAAATTTATGATTCCGGATGTAAATACACGAGTTATAAGAGAAAATACCAAAATCACTACACGCGTGCCTTATAAAATTGAGGAGTCCCCTCAATTCCTCATGGATCCCATCATCTAACTGAATTTTGAAAAAAATGGGACCCACCTGGAAGTATATACATACGAACAAAAAAAAAATTTTCCGAATCGGTTCATCAATGACGGAGTTCTGAGGTAACAAACATTGAAAAAATAATAATAATAATAATACAACCGAATTGAGAACCTCCTCCTTTTTTTTGAAGTCGGTTAATAATTAATCTGGGTACTTTGGCAAAAATAAAGAGTGATGCGATTGAAAGATATTTATGCCGCTCACTGTTTTGTTTAGTGGTCAGAATACGTTATAATAAGTATGTTTTGATTTGAAACTTTTTTCTCTAAAATCAAAATAGGCCGAAATATTTGACCCGAAAGTTAGGAAAAATATGTAGGTACTTGTCAACATTTCGATGAATATTGTGTCATTATTGGTTCTGGCGCTTCGCCGGCCGCTGCCGCGGCACGCTCGCTTCGCTCGCTCGGCTCGCGCGCTTAGGGTCACGGTACAACTAACACTCCTCCTCGCTTCGCTCGTCGTCGTACCTACACCGACCTGCCTTAGAAGTCCAATATGTTGGCCATTTTTTATTTCAGAGAAAAAGTTTATAATAAAACATGCTTATTTAAACGTATTCTTTACGAAACAGTCATAAACCCTTCGCGCAGTAGTACCTAGTACCCCTTTCAAATGTATGTCTAGAAATGTTTCTGAGTAATTATCTATATGACTTTGGATGTTACAGATTTGGCCTCTTAGACTTAATTCACTTTAGGCATTAAAACGATATGAATAGCAATCATTAGTACGTTGAAATATATGCCTTAGAATATTTATGAATAATTATCGATAGACCTTTGATCGTTATGGACATCAATTTCTGACTTTTGTGATTATAATACTTAATATTATGGGTCATTAATGTTAGAACTACAAAAAGTTATACTTAACAAAGATTATGACTACTGATGTTTATGTCTATAAATTATATGGATATCAATTTCTGACTATCGAAATTCGGAAAAATAAGTTTATGGGAAACAAAGGGACCCCTCATGTATAACATTACAAAGAACTTAAAATAAGGTTTTGTTTTGTTTTACTTTTTTTTAGATGTATTAATATTGTTTTTGTTTTGTATTAATATTAATCATCCAGCCGAGTGACCACAGGGACCGCTAGCCGCCATCTTATGTAGATAGGTACGAACTCTATCCGGGTGAATGAACTTGGCACAGCGCGCCATACAGGATTTTCAAACTTAATTAATTACCTTTTATTACTAAAAACTTTACAATTTTTTTTCACGAATGATTAGTACCTACGTTTTGGATACTTTAAGTGGGCTTCGGCACTAAGACGGTTAAAAACACGTTGTATAGGTTGTACCGAAATGGTTCTCATTATATCATCTCGTGGATTGAAAGATCTCTAAGACTACAAGTACTTGTGTTGTGTAAATACCCATCATATTCTCAGGTAAACTAGCCTCCATGAAGCATCTAAAGGATGAAGTGAACACTATAAAGCGCGACATGGAATGCGGGCTGCGGCTGGACTCTGTCGACGTGTCCGTGAGCCCCGGGGACACGCTAGTGTGTTACAAGCTCGTCGACGCCAGCGACCGCACTGCTTGGGACCCCGGCTTTTAAGGACTAGTAAATGATTGTGTTAGATGTCTTGTTTCATTCATAAACCTCACACTTTGCTTTTTCAGCAGTAGTTTTCATCATCCTCCTAGCGTTATTCCCGGTAGTGCCCGTGGTCCGCTTTGTCACCTAATCCCAAGATTAAGCATAGGCACTAGTTTATAAAAGCGACTGCAATCTGACCTTCCAACCCAGAGGGAAAACTAGGCCTTATTGGGATTAGACCGGTTTCCTCACGATGTTTTCCTTCACCAGAAAGCTAACGGTAAATATTCCGAACATAAGTTTCGAAAAAGTTATTGGTACAAACGCCAACTCAGTTGACTGACCATCCTGTATTTATATTGAACCTTATTACATTGCGTATAAAACGCATGGATGGTCAGTTAACTGTGTTGGCGATGGTACGACCCGGGATTCGAACCCACGACCGCCGCTTGACAGCCGGATGCCTGAACCACTAGGCTACCGGGCTACCGTAGGTTTTGCAGTAGTTTCAATATTTAAAGTAAATACCCATGATAAAATGACTTGGAGTGCGTTCTTCGGACTCGTCACCGTGAACGAATATGTGACGTATCTTGTTTCAATCTTTACTAATAGATTTCATATTAAAAAAAAACCGATGTTAAAATAATCTTGAGTGCGCATTACGTAGACGACTATTTTAGTTTTTAATATACTTATGTTTTAAAAAGAGCTTTGGTCCCTATGTTTTCTGTTTTGAATTCCTTTGGATTGTTAAATTAGTGTACGTTCTGAACGCCTGTTTATGGCGCAGAAATAGTGAATTTCGTAGTTTTAAATTTCCTAATTAATAAAGTCCTAATCAAAAAAGTAGGTAAGTTAAGTATACATTGTATGAATTATTTCCTGTCATGTAATAATCCAGGGTGAAAACCGGGGATTACGTTTGAATGGAGAAATGGAAGCCCGCGCATCTTAATCTCCGTATGTGCCGAAAATCCCTCGTAGCCCTGTGACGCATGCGGGTCGTGCTTAGCGCTCAATGGGTTAACTCGAAGAGGGACGGCATGTAAATATACTACGTGTAAAGTACACGGCTATCACAAGGCTGCGTGCGAGCTTTCTCGATTTTTCTCGCACTATCCGTCCCTCTCTTAATATAACACTTAGAACAAGGGGTATAGTGCGAGAAAAATCGAGAGTAGGTATGTCGCGGTTTTGATTCAACGGTGGGAGGGGCATATTTCTCGTAGAACGGATGTTCGATGAGAATGAATGTTCTGGAATAAAAAAAAGTAGTGACCATGTACCGGAAAGCGCAACGTGGGTAGACTTGAAGGTGAACTGATTATTTGGTGGTAGGTGACGGTTGTGGGGGATGAAGATAACATATGGCGGACGTTTGGCTTGCCACTGCCAGTTATGATAGTGAGTTTTATTGTAAACAGCATTAGCTACTGTTAGCCGGAATTTACCGATACGCCGTCTCTACGGCGGAATAGGGGCAGCACTAGTGACGCGGCGTGGGCCGGGAGGAGGTTTAAAAGATGGCGTCGGTTGTGATCGGATCTCCTGTGTGAATCGATATCTTCGCGCTAATACTACATAGGTAGTTTAATATGTCATTTAGGCCTTCTTCTTACGCCTTACCTTCAAATCCTTCAACATCTGGTCTTGAATTACTCTAAAATGTATGCCGAGTATGTATCCCCGCGATATAATGTGTTCAAAATGCTGTCCTCCCACCGAATTTTACAGCCAAGACTTTAGGTGCTATTATGTAGACTTGTAGACTACCTGAATTACCTACTCTCGACAATAAAGATATTTTTATAGAAATACTTACCTACTATACTATACTTACCTACCTTCTTAAAGACTCACGAGCATACCTAGGTACTGAACACATTAAAACCCGTCTCATTAAATCAAGTCCCGTAACATTTTGTTTTGCGGCGTTAGTGTTAAAGCCATTAAGCATTCAGTTGCGTGTTGGAAGAAAACTGAAAGAATAATTATTGTTGACAGGACGCTAACTTTGCCAAGTCTCCCGCCTACATCGACGCTCCACAAAATTCGATAAACTTTGATGAAGGTGCCCTGGAAATACTACGGCGTAGAATGAATTTGAATCATAATGAATGTAAATAGCCCGCCTTTCAACCTTCTCGAAGTAAAAGCATTCTATGACTCAGCGGCATAAACAAACCGCCCAGTTATTTTGATCGTCTGCATTACTGCATTCCGCCGTCATCTTCAGTAATTCGCCTTAACCCAATTGGTAGGCCCTTGCGACCTTATAAATATTCGGTTTTATAAAAGTTGAGGAAAAGCGCGGGAGTGACGTGGAAATTGCAATGACAGTGGTCTAAATATATCCGGCGCGTCGCGCGACGAGCCGGCAGCCCGCCTCAGTCGAGAGCCGACCGTCGCGAGTCACACCCGAACGATACCGAAACAGCAACCATGGTTTACGAAAGTGACTTTTATACAACCCGCCGCCCTTACAGGCCGTCGTCGACCTACAGCAGCCTGACGGTGAGTCTCGTGTACCTAACACTGACCTGCCGCGGCCTGGCCGGCGGCAAAGACCGCTCACGCCGGCCCAGCCGCGACCGACACTACCTCTGAGCGTGCACCGCTCCTCACTCCAACTCTCTCTCCCGGGAGCCGGACACCCTCGCACCAGCTCGACCCTCGACTATCATTCTATCTTATTAATCTTCAACCATCTTAACACAGTGTTCGTCTCGGTCTAGGGATAACAGATATCGAAACGTCTCGGGTGACGACTTCCGCTTGTAAACATTCCTGATTGCTTTCATTAAGTGTCCTAGGTTAGGAGTCGTTAGCGTTCGGTAGCGGTAGGGAACCGTCGTAGCATTCCGCAAGTGGGTCAGATCGTGAAACGGAGTCGGAAAGCGGAGCTACCGGGCGCGCCAAATATAGCCGCGGCTGGAGTCGCGGCCGACTAACGGCGACTTACGCTTGCAGCGGCCTACCGTCGCGGACTGGGAGAAGGTGCCGTACGTGCCGAGGCCGAGTCTCGTGCCGGACCCGGTGACGGCGTTCGGCCGGCGGGCGCCGCGCGGCACGCGGCCGAGCATCCTGGACCCGGTGGCGCGCGCGGCCATCCCGCCGGCGCCGGAGAGCAAGCTGCCGGCGTTGGCGCCGTACGTGTCGGCGCGCGAGCAGACGCGCGCGCGCGTGCTCGCCGCCGTGGGCCAGCGCGAGCGCTCCTTCGCGGCCGACCCGCTGGGGACCCCGCGCGACCACATGGACGTGGCTCTGGCGCACGCCCACGGCCTGCCTATGCACGAGCCGCGCCGGCACGTCTACTATTCCAACTACGCTTCCTATTGAACGGAGCGCCTGGAACATTTTGTGTCGCTTTCGCTTTTTTAGTAACCCTAACTTCGTCCGCTGATGAAGTATGCTCAGTTAGACGGGGTTTGCGGGGATAGTTTTAGACAAAACGGGTCAAGTATGCAAAAAACGGTTAATAGCTAGGCGGCCGTTGTCAGGAATGATACGGAAGACGAGACGGGTTCGATAGGCTTGTTATCGCGGCAGAAACGGATCATCTTAGATACATTAAATAGTCGGGCTGGTGCGAGACCGGTGGGGTGTGGCGCGGTGGTGCTAAGGGCGCGGTTGTTGCAGACGCCGAGGCACTACGTGGTTGTGGACCGGGACCCGGTGACGCGCCGCGCTGATGAGCAGTACTCCTACTCTTACTCGAACACGTCGGAGCGCTCGACCGGCGCGGGTCTGCCCCAGCGCTCGAGCTACTCCACGTCGACCGAGCGGCGCACCGGCAGCGGCCCCGGCGGGTACAACTACACGAGCGAGCGCAGCAGCAGCCTTGGAGGCCCAGGGGGCTACTCATACTCTTCCACCGCCAGCGGCCGCCTGCCCTACGGCACCACCTACCGTCACTACTCTTACCGCGTCTAGAGCCCGGCTCCCCCCCCCATTTCCCCTCGATCCCTAATTCCCCTCAGCCTCTAATCAGTATTCGCTAACGCAATGTGATCGCTCTACTTTAATGTTAAGCAAGTAGATGTGAATCTTGTATGCTTTTTTGATATTTTTTTAGTGTATAAATTTTATTTATTTTAAGCTCTATGGTTTAGACTGAATTTTTAATAAAGCTTGCATTTTTAATTTCTATTTTTCTTTTACAATACCCATGGACTGGGGATCAGGGTCGGTGATGAACTCGGCTCTTTACTAACCTGTCTTTTCTAGATCTTCTATCTCAGAGTGAACTAAGATAAGTTTTTCCACAATACATGAAACGAATTCTTTTAATCGTTAGTTTGGTTTTACTATTATAGTCACCGGCAAAGAAAAGGTCTATCTGTAATAATAATAATTAATACAATTTGTAATCATCAAACTTGACAGTTAATTGCAAGTTTACTATTGACCGCCACCGCAGGCCGCGCCAGTGTGATTCAGGCCTAAATGTACTAGAACCGTAGGCATAAAAGAACGGCTTCTTGCCTGTCAGTGGCCAATCAACCATCTGATACATATCATAGATAATTATCAGCCTTGATTTAATTACTGTCTTAAATGGTCCTTCGGACCGGATGTAAGCAAACAGGGGAATAATATATATGTTTAGTCGTATAGTGATGGACTTAAGAACGGTTAAGTAAAAGTATAAAGTAGTTATTTTATAATAGGTAAAGTAGATGAGGTTTTGCCGAACCGAATACTCGGCCGTTTTATTCGGTTCAACGTAATGCCTTCAACAACCGTTCCAAAACAGACTAAAATTATTCGGCATTTGAACCGAATAATTCAGCCGAATTTACCAAATAATTGCCAAATATTCGGCGCATCTCTAGACAATAAAGTAAACTGAAAAACAAACTTACCCAATAATAGATTTTGAATAAAGATCGACGTTACGTTCCAGAGATTTTACGAGAGTCAAGCTAATTAAAGTTTTATGAGTTATCAACAAGGTCGTTTCCAGGAATTTACGATTTGCGCGTTTAGGATCTATTATTAAATCGTCAACTAAGAAGAAATGCTGAATCACCTTGTGAGAAAACAAAACTAGAGTGATTGGTATTAGGTTGAATTAAAATTAATTCATGTTACCCGTTTTACGAAGCTAATACAAGTTAAGGCGCCGTAGGTCCAGCGTAGTGAAGCGAACAGAGTTTTTGAAACAATATAATGCATCTGTTTATAATAATATGGTTTCAAAAAAATACCAATAGTAATCTTGAGGCTTTTCTTCAGGGAGATCAGTGAATCGAAACATGATTAAGCAATTTTAGCTGGCTAGAAAAAAAAAACACGAACATATGTCTAAATGGGTCTAAACTACACTTAGAATATTCGTAACAAATTAAGCACAAAAGCTAAGAATATTATAATGGCTTTTTAAAATCAGCAATATCATGTTTGAGAGAAATCAGTGATTACTTTTTTATTTATTTAAACGGCCAAAAAATTAAAATTAAAAACATGATATCCGCGCTTCCGAGCACGCACTTCCATCTCGCTCAAGCTTATGCTCAGTGAGAGGGAGAGAAGACCATGAACCTAAGGCGCCTTAACATATATGTTTATGTAGCCAATAACTAACTTTTTGACCTGTGCTACCTGTTTCGACTTGTAACATTGTAACTTGTAGTTTTTTTGGAACGGGCCCCTGAATAACCAATTAATCATTTCATTAAATGACTTTGTGAAGTAGGTACAGATAGGTAGGTAGGATAAAGGCACCAGTGGTCAGCCTCTTAACATAATTTCTAAATTTAATATGACACCTTCACAGTAACTAAAATATTTTAAAGAAAGTGAAAATGGGGACTTTTCCCATTGGTCAGCCTCCTGCGACCTAATGTCAGCCTTTCGGTAACCATTAGTAAAAGACATTTCATTAGTAACGGGTGCGGTGAATGAGACCAACCGTTACTGATTTGAATATTGGAAAATAAACAAACAAACTGATCATAAATAATAAAATCATTTGGAAACCGAGAGAGGGTTTGGGTACTTTGAAATTCGATGGTCGAACAATGGATCGACCTATGTCTGTCATTTTCTTTTTTCGTAATTGAATGAAAGGGACAGTGCTAATAAAGTTCAAATATTCTGAACGTGTAATAGACCACATACGACGAAATGTCAGTGCTCTGCACCAAAATTAAAAAGTTACTTTGTCTCACGGAGTGAGCAAAATCGTATTTTGCACACTGTTTTCACGCAGCAAAATATGCTTGTTCGAGCTGCTGAGGTGAAAATATATCTGTGACTTCTGTGAGTAAAGAAAACTATTTATTGAAACGAAACTAGAAAAAATGAAAGCATAAAAAAGGGAATTTACAAAAATAATACATATTAAAATATGCTGACCACTGGTTCCTGGCTGGTGGCTGCCTTTACCCCGTCTAGGAAAAAGTTTATAAAGTAGATAAACAAAGATACCCCTACAATCCCAAAAATAAAACGACGGCCAGGAATAAATAATGGATAATCATTTATCTTGTACGCGATCATGCCAAGAACATCAAACTGCCTGCAAGGTGAACAGTCCTATAGCCATGAGATTTTATTCAAGTTTCTCTAGCTTCGTAAGGGTCAAGCTAATTTTAGGAAGATTGTAGTAATTACGACCCAGTGTTCTAATAATAGGTCACAAATAACAATCTGTTTAGAACTTGAAAGCCAAAATTGGGATCATTTTTATTACAAAAAGCTTATTAGTAAGTATTTGGATGGGCCCGAAATCCTCAAAATAGGGGGGCGATAGGCATTACGAAGCCAGGAACAATAAAATCATGAATACCTACTTCAAAATTATGAAATATCTTACGTATTGAATGACATGAATGTATATAGGTAAGAATATTTATTTTCTAAAGTAGGTATGTACAAGATGATAACTATAACATTAACTAAATTAAATTAAAGCGAAGTTAAATCTGAAAAAGGCCCTCGAGGCATTGTACCGAGGATGCTAGCGGCATTTAGGTAGGAGCTAGCTTACGTGCATTCTTAGATAGGAATGTGGTAGGTAGGTTGAGAAGAACCTTTTAAATCTATACTTATTTACAAAAAAAATGGAACAGACTTAAGCCACTTCCGTGTTAGGCGGTGCGGAAGTCGGTGCGGTATTAATGGTAAGCTATCAACTATCTACCCAGTGTTGAGACACTATAGGCACAGATTCTGTACGTGCAGTAAAGAATGCAGCATACTGTGCCTACATTTCCATGAGTGCGTCCAGATTGGCGCTACAATGTTTATATTGAAAAATAAAGAAATCTAGGCAACATCAGTACTTAAGCTTTCTGTAGTCGTAGCACTTTTGTCCAATATTTAAGATCAATTCTCTGTCTTGGAAAATTATATTTAGTTTATTTAATTGCACCAAACCAAATAAATATGTACAAAACGCGGACTTACTGCCTCAAGGTATTCTCTACCAGTCAACCATAGGGCCAAACAGAGAATTTCAAAAGATATTGTACCCTTGCAGGTATCCATAAAGGTTCACTTTTACTGGTCGATAGAAGCCCGCAATCCGCATACGGGGAGCTCCCGTCGTTTGTTTTGGTTACAGGAGAAACATGACAACACACAACATGACAACCGATCTCCCCGCATACGGACCGCGTGCAGTAGGTACTGTCACGTACTTTAATTGTTGAGCAATTTAGAGCTCACTTTATACCTGGACACTTCAAAGCTTAACTATTAAAAACCTAAATTAGTTGACACCTAAATGGCTTAGCAATTAAAGTCCTTGACCGTACCTACTTCTTACGTAATGAGGAACGTTACCTACTACAATGTAATGTTTGTCGTCGACAGCTGAGTCCGTTGACATCTGTATACTACTCGTACCTCCCGTCTCTACTACCCTACTCGATCTATACCGACCCTTACATCTCGTATATACCGCGACTGGCTCAGGTGAGTACACAATACATGTATATAGCTCATGTATATAGATCCTGCACATAGAGAATGGCTGATCACGCGCAATTTCGTATGTTATATAGCATTGCTTTCATCAATTCGAAAAGCGTATATACATTGTTGTTAAATATTTGCTTTCATGGTCATTACAGATGCTTTTATTCCGGCATTTTTGAGGAAAGGTTACGCGTGAAACGCATGAAAAGACTCAACATAATACTTAGTACGAGTAGATAGGTACTTCCGACCATTCTGTGACGCCGTAAGTAGTAGGTCTTTATTTGCCTTATAGTATGATAGTTAATGCAATGAAAACGCATAGTCCAAGTTGGGTCAGAAGTCAGAAACCGCTACCACGAAAATCGAATCTTGAAGTTCGTGTATTTGCATCCCTGTCACTTGAGTTAAGTAAGTGCGATAGAGATATCTGAACTTCGACATTCGAAGTTCGTGGTTATAGCTCAGTTCGGGTTGCACAAGGCCGTTCCACAACGCTTCTCGGGAGCTCTAATACTGCGCGAGCCATCCGGTTGCCTCATGGACACTGCAACTATGTGTCATTGCTCTGAATATGACCTTTGTCCTAGAGACTATAGATAGACCGAAGTAGAATCAGTTTTTTTTGGTCTGAAATGACAATATTCAAAACAGTAATGCTACTAATTTACTTTAAAAACCAGCACCAGTTTAAACCGACTTCAATTCAGTTAGGTACTCCGCCAAGCCACATGATCATTTCCACATTTCCTATCCAGTTTGCCACATGAACTGCTTTCCGATAAATACGTTGCCTATTACAGAAAAAACCATATCGCTGTATGTGGGCCGATAATATTTGAGGAGTTCCGTCGATTGCTTAGGGATCTCAGAACAGCCTTTGGCACTTCATTAGCTGCTGTTTTAACGGAATCATATCAGAATCTGTGACGTAGGTACTTTTACAGTATTAAGTAAGAGTTCCATAAGTCATATCTGGTCTTCATCATCAGCTCCACTTCTAGTGGAAGCCCCACAAGCCCAATTTCATAAGAAAACCGCAAATCGATGTACAGTTTAGCCGTTTGGCTCACGCATACTAGAGGTCAAAAATTTTTTTTTGACCCGCAGTACCTAAAAAAAATTATCTTAGTAGTGGTAGCCCTACGCTTAAAAAAACCGCAAATCGATGTACAGTTTAGCCGTTTGGCACACGCATACTAGAGGTCAAAACAATTTTTGTGACCCGCAGTTCCTAAAAAAATTCCCTTAGGGGGGGAGTGCCAAAACATTTTTCTTTTTGTATGGAAAAAAAAAAAAATTTTCAGAAACCTATCGTGTGTAGTATCATATGAAAGGGCTTTTAAAGGCGATTCTAAAAATATACCACATCATTACATTTTAGCCATATTTTTTTAATTAAAACAAAAATAATTTTCGAAACATACCAAGTTTGGGCTCCTCCAGACACGATATGGCTGATTTTTTTAAAATTCATGATACCACAAATGATACGTAATATTCTCATATCTAACCTCAAAAAAGCAATTTTGAAAATAATTGCATAAAGTATTTTTTTTTAATTTTTCAATATTACCAAGTGACACAGTTCTACTTCAATACCTATTTTACGTGACTTATGGAACTGTACTGCAGATACGGTACATATTAATCATTAAATGATAGGTAGTATCCATATATCCAACGGGAAATACCTCTTTAACCCTTTAACTGCGCTTTTTCATCAGTTGGTATAGTTTGGTTCGTTTTTGTCACAAAATATCAAGGTTGGACTCTTTCAGATACGATATACCCAACTAATTAGATTAGATATCAAGATATAATGTATCACAAATGATCCGTTATATCTTGATATCTTCCCCAAGAAAGCAATTTTGAAATAATTTCATATAGTTTTTTTTTTGTATTTTTTTATGCATATAGTCGTATCGATCGCTATGACCGACCGAACGCCGCGACTACGGGCAGCTAACTAAATGCAGCTCGCGATCGGAACTCAGATCTTGAGGGACGGGCGGGGGGGATAGGGGAGAAAATAATTTATATCGTTTTTACAATAGAATAGAATAGAATAGAAATTTATTCCTATAACACATCATTACACATCCATTCACATAATGCACCTTAAGAGCTAACAAACAGGGATGTGCTACCGAAAAGGTCTCTACTCAGCAATGCAGTTGGCACAGGAGTGCCAACGGCGCTGGTTTTCTGGGGATCCAGTGTTCAGTGTTCCAAGTTTTTGATCGTTATTATCACTTAGGTAACACCAATAATAATTAAAACACCACAGTTCAATACAATTCGAGTAGAAAGTAGATATTGAAAAATTATATACATAAAAAAAAGCAAAAAGAAAAACTAAATGAAATTATTTTCAAAATTACTTTCTTGGGGTTAGATATCAAGAGATAACGGATCATTTGTGACACGTTATATCTTGATATCTAACCTAATTAGTTGGGTATATCGTATCTGAAAGAGTCCAACCTTGATATTTTGTGACACAAACTAACCAAACTATGCCAACTGATGAAAAAGCGCAGTTAAAGGGTTAAAGAGGTATTTCCCGTTGGATATATGGATACTACGTATCATTTTATGATTAATATGTACCTTATCTGCAGTACAGTTCCATAAGTCACGTAAAATAGGTATTGAAGTAGAACTGTGCCACTTGGTAATATTGAAAAATTAAAAAAAAATACTTAATGCAATTATTTTCAAAATTGCTTTTTTGAGGTTAGATATGAGGATATCACGTATCATTTGTGGTATCATGAATTTAAAAAAAATCTGCCATATCGTGTCAGGAGGAGCCCAAACTCGGTATGTTTCGAAAATTATTTTTGTTTTAATTAAAAAAATATGGCTAAAATGTAATGATGTGGTATATTTTTAGAATCGCCTCGAAAAGCCCTTTCATCTGATACTACACACGATAGGTTTATGAAATTTTTTTTTTATTATTCCATACAAAATGAAAAATGTTTTGGCACTCCCCCCCCCCCCTCCCCTAACGGAAAATTTTTTAGGAACTGCGGGTCAAAAAAATTGTTTTGACCTCTAGTATGCGTGTGCCAAACGGCTAAACTGTACATCGATTTGCGGTTTTCTTATGAAATTGGGCTTGTGGGGCTTCCACTATAGGGGGGGAGTGCCGAAACATTTTTATCCTTGTACAGAAAAAAATAATAATTCAGAAACCTATCGTGTGTAGTATCATGTGAAAGGGCTTTTCGAGGCGATTCTAAAAATATACCACATCTTTACATTTTAGCCATATTTAATTAAAGCAGATTTTTTTTAATTTAATATACCACAAAAAGTATACGTGATATCCTCATGTCTAACCTCAAAAAAGCAATTTTGAAAATAATTGCATTAAGTATTTTTTTAAATTTTTCAATATTACCAAGTGACACAGTTCTACTTCAATACCTATTTTACGTGACCCACGAAGGGGTTTCTGAAAAAAAAAAAATTGTTTCCATACAAAAAGAAAAATGTTTCGGCACTCCCCCCTAAGGGATTTTTTTTAGGAACTGCGGGTCAAAAAAATTGTTTTGCCCTCTAGTATGTGTGTGCCAAACGGCTAAACTGTACATCGATTTACGGTTTTTTTAAGCGTAGGGCTACCACTATATCACCAAATTTGTAATTTAATTCCGGGTGCGAATACACGAGAAAATAACGAAAATAAACGAAGTGCTGCCTCGATCTAAATAATTATGAAGAAATTAAACGTATGTAATGACAATACAAGAGGTCGCATTCCTGTCTACAAAATAACTTCACCTCGGCCTAATTCACGATAAAACATAGTGAGCTATAAACTTCATAGTAGATGCTACTGATTTATTTTTATTAGCGATATATGGCGATTCATAAGATACAAAGAATAATGAAACTAAGTATATAAGTACTTAGTATAAAAATAAATCACAATTAGGTTTAGGTGAGCAACTCAAAGAAAGGCAAATGTTTCAACCGCGATGAAGTAGGTTAGGTATCTACGAGGATATTAGAAGAAAGTTAGCACACATCAGGAAAGTACATTCAGACCAAAAAACATCTTATAAAAACAATTTTCATTGCCCTTGCCGAATTTTTTCATCAGTAAAATCCGGTTCGAAGGACCATACGGTGTGGTTATATGACTACTTAAAATGAAGCCTGCTTTTAATATACGTCTCATGCACATCCAAAGGTGCCTATGTAAAAGACAATAAATTGATAACGTTGACCTCAGCGTAAGCCAAAATTACAAAAAAAGCGGCCAGGTGCATGTCGGGCCACGCGCAGGGTAGGGTTCCGTGCCCGTCTGTCACAGAATGCGGACTTAAAAGGGGCTTTTGGGGTTTTTATTATAGCTTACCCTCGTAAATAAATAATCGTAAATATGATTATTTTTATAACACACCAATGTCGTCGTCCACCAGTTTCGCCGGTTACTCGACCACCTTCGGTTAGCAACCACCTGAAGGGCAAGGTTTTTTCTATTGAAGATAACGTGCCGTGAAAAAGCAACTCGACCGTCCACGGTAAAAGATTCAAATTCCAATGACAACCGCTTTAGCCTAGTTGGTAGTGACCCTGCCTACGAAGCAAGAGGTCCTGGGTTCGAATCCCGGTAAGGGCATTTATTTGTGTGATGAGCACGAATATTTGTTCCTGAGTCATGGATGTTATCTATGTATTTAAGTATTTATTTCTCTATATAATTACGTTTATCGTCGTCTAGTACCCATAGTACAAGCTTTGCTTAGTTTGGGACTAGGTCGAAATGTGTTAGATTGTCCCATAAAATTTATTTGAGATCGTGCGTCGGGCTATGGTGTCCGCCAACGTACCGTGCATCCTGGAGCCCCCGGGTCTGTCTCGGACTGACGGAAAAAGACCAGACGGGTTGACGTTGGTTCCCTGGCAGAGAGGGCGGTGCCTCCTATGGGATGCAACTTGTGTTAGCACTTTTGCAGCGTCCCATCTAAAGCACACAATTAAGTCAGCTGGTTCGGCGGCCGAAAATGCCGCCAAGCTCAAACACGCAAAGTACTCTGCCTTGGAACCGACTTATGATTTCGTTCCGGTTGCTGTGGAGACAGCTGGGCCCTGGGGCAGTGAGGCTCTCGGGCTGTGCAAGGAGTTAGGCAGACGATTAAGGGACAGAGGCCTTGACCCCCGCTCTGGGTCATGGCTCGTCCAACAGGTCTCCATTGCTGTTCAGCGAGGCAATGCCGCTAGCATTTTGGGGACCTTTGGTTCGGGCTTGACGCAGAGCGGGATGTACTCGTAGTATTACTTTTATTTATTTTTACGTATTTTAATTTTATCATTTTATTTAATGACAATATAGGTATATGCACCCGAAATTAAGTGCATTTCTTACCAGTTAACTAGTTATGTCTACTACTCGTTAACTAGTTATGTCTACTAACTGTGATAGTTTTCCTTTTACATTCATTATATGAACTACTGCCACGAATTTTTTCACGTCCCCAGTAGTAGCCATTTAGCAGGCAGGGGTTACACATGACTCGAACAAAAATTAGGGCTTTAAATCCCATTATCCGCAAACGCATAAATGAGATGAAAAATAGTTTTAGAAAACCCATAATATTTTTGAACAAGCTATCCAACGATACCCGCCCACACCACACTATAGGTTTAACAAGAAAAAAAATACATCAAGCAGTTCACATGACAAATATTTTTTTTCAGGATTTTATTCTACTGTTTTGTCGGCGTGATTGGTTTATATACCCACGCCGAATTGCTGTTTTCTAGTTGTAAGGGTAACTGAGCTAAGCCGAAGACGGACAGACGGACAGACGGACGGTCATGGCGAAACTATAAGGGTTCCTTGTTGACTACGGAACCCTAAAATATACTGGCTAATTCATTTCGTTAATACGCCCCAATGCATTTCCAATGCCGACCCATACACTGCTGACAATACTGTACCTATATCCTACATATTATAATACGTAATGTAATGTGTAACGGGTACACAACACGAGTCATTCAGCCAATGATATTAAAAATACACCTAGAACGTCGTATTCAACAGGACAAATACTTACTTACTCCTCTGGCGCAGCGACCCAAAGTGGGTGTTGGCCTCCAACACGACTGCTCGCCATTGATCCCGGTCCTGTGCAGTTTCCCGCCAGTCACCAGCCTGGACCTCAAGCAGATCCGCATTCACCCAACATTCACCACATCCGCCCACCGATATCTAGGCCGACCGACCGGGCGGCGTCCTGCCGGTTTTCCCTCGTAAGCTCTTTTCACCGCCCGATCGCCTCCCATCCGCTCAAGATGTCCGAGCCACCGAAGCCTTTGCGCCTCTGTCACGCCAATGATATTGGGTTCAGCTACTATTTCCTCAATTTCGGCGTTTTTACGGATCCTCCAGCTGGGCCAAGGATTTTTCGGAGAATCTTTCTCTTCAACAGGACAAATAGCACAGGAAATAGGTACTACTGGTACCACGATTCATCTATCTGGCTACATGCATAGATGATTCAAATACTATTCTTGGGCATATTCATCATTGATAGGCGAGTGAATGGGACTGATGACATTTAGATAACTATTATGATGGACATACCGTGTTGATGAATCCCCAGTGTATTTATGAATGCTAAGCGTAGATGCCAAACTGTTCATTGAGATGACAATGATGCCTCGTTACTATCATCTGTAGGCTAGCGGCCAATTTAAATTAGACAGTAAGTAAGGGAACCATCATACCTGTTGGCCTACCGCCAACGGCATTCGAAGTTTACGAACTCGCAAGTCTGACAGAGAGGGAAAACTTCGAACGCCTTTCGCGGTAGGTCCTCAGACCGCAAAACGAAAACGAACTTCGTTCGCGTATCTCCGTCACTTGCTAGTATGAGCGATAGAGAGGGAGATAAACGAACGAAATTCGTTTTGGTTTCGCGGTAGCCCCTCTGTAGTCCGTTTCACGAAGCTACAATTTTACAAATCTAATATGGCAATACTGGGGCGCTTGACCAATTACGATACTGCGCGGTTAGCACAAGACGGCGCGCGAGCTCTCTCTCGCTCTATCCGTCTTTAAGCTTAGGAAGAGACGGAGAGTGCCAGAGAGCTCGCGCGACGTCTTGTGCTAACTGCTAATCGTGCAGGTGGTGCCTGTAGGTATCTTAGGTGTTTGTATGAATATAAATTGCTATAAGATACCTACAGGTGGATTCACGAGAGCTGGCGCGGAAAATATATGAAATTGACATTAATTTTATACCTAGACATTACGCGCCAGTTCTTGTGGATCGACCTGTAGGTACCATACGGGTACCTAGCCAGTCCTTTAGGGGTACCTTACCTAACATATGATTTAGATCGCGAAAGTGGATATAGTTAGTCACACTTGTGTGCGCGAGCTCGGGATGCTATGAGTTGCACAGTCGTAATTAGACCGAAGACGACGCCTCCTGTGTTTAGTTTTGTAGGTGTTGTATGTAAAATGATTAGAATCTTGATCATGCCATAATTCACAGGTGAACTTCAAGAAAATATGCCACATCAGGGACTTTCATATACCTACTGATGAATTAAACGATAAAATGACGCTAATCAACCTAACTCTTAGGTACACATACTTATATAACTGAATGATAATAGAATGGTATCTGAATTGAAATCATCAACATTACTTCAGAGCCTTCTGTCCTTATTGCCTTCCTCATACGACTCGACAGCAACTGTATATTTTAGTTGGGTAAAATATGCTAATTTAGCTTCCTCTGCCACTCTTGCCTTAAATATCCCCTAGCTACTAAGTAATATAAGATGTTTATGAAGACCCTGTCATGACGTATAAGGTGGCCTGGAAATTATTCCCTTTAAATTTAACGTAGGACGTAGCACTCTACAAAAACGTTCCATGTTTACAAAATTAACTGCGCATTGGGGACTTGCATCCTGCCAAGTGATTCCAGCGGTCAAATGACGTCATGTACAACGCATTTCAGAGGTTCATTACTGAAAATATCTTTGGTATTTATGAGACTCAATCTTGTTTTAAGATTTACCTAAAACGAGCACTTCATTCCCACAATATCAGCTTATAATATACGTATATAGGCCTCCTCTCATGGATACGAGGGAATATTTTTAACTCTTACTACTTATCAGGCTAAAGAAAATTAAAAATTCGGGAAGTACACGTCCGTCCTACCCTACCTAACACATATCAGATTTCCAATTAGGCCTCAACTCAAGTACAAACAAAAACAGCAAAAGAATAATACCTATAAAAAAACTGTTCAACTCTGCTATGGATATTATACGATTTACTTTACTACTTAGTCTCTCGACTTACCTAACCGCTTGTCCCCAAATATATTTGTCTAATCATGCAGACTTAAAACTTCAGTTCCGATGGGTCGAGTTGTTGGTATGCTGTATTGAATAGGTAGGTACCTAATCTACTGTGACTCCGTCATTTTTCATACTACATTTAAACAGTTAAACGTCTCGCTATGTATTAGGTAGGTAGGTACCTACCAAATTTTGGCCAGCCGCCATTTGTCTAATTACAAAGTCAAACGTAACATATTGCAAAAAAAAAACATTCTCTCAAGCTGTAATTGTCGGGCAGTGTTCCTAAATTATAGGAACCACATGGCGATAATTGTGGTGTCTGGCTGGAAATTATTTAGAACGCTAAGAAAACAGTAAATAAACATGACAGATATTTCGGTACTTATAATACTCGTGTCGCGATTCGCGCAATGTCTACCTAGTTGCTAAAACAGTTGTGAGAATGACGCAACGAAAGCGTTTATGCATTCTAGTTTAAAATATACGAGTTCTCCCTTGAACATAACAAAGGCCGGATCTTGAAGGGAACGTAAACATTGAGCATTCCTGGCAAGAGGCCCAGGGTTGGCTAATTACCGACTACACAGACAAAGTAAAAAGACCGGATGAACCTGCGAGTTTCAAACATTACATTGCCAACTTTTTTGGGCGGGTGTTTTATAAAGATTTCTCTGTAAAGGTGGCTACGGAGCGTTTTGTCTGAAAGATTTCGATATGAGCCTTGGTTAAAAAGCAATGGATAGATAAGGAAATTTCCTTAAGTACCTATAAGTATGAAAACGAGTAAATATTTTTGTTGTAATATGATAGTAGTTTTACTCGAGTTCTCCAATATCTAACCACTAAGATACAGACAACGTTTCAAAAATATCACATGTGTCGTATGTCTATAAACCAAAGGTTCTGTACCTAACTTATAACTGACTGAGTAAGTAGATATTGGAGAACTCGACAGTACCTACCTACCTAGGTGTATTGTTTTTTTTTAAGTTCTCTTCATTACGTTATCAATTTGTCATACAAAAACCATCTAATTTTACCCCATGACTCACTGCCATTGATCCACGCAATAAGGTCTCTCAAAAATAGCGGCATGATGCGGTATTTCATAAACAAAATGTAAAAACAAACCGTTGCCAAACTCTCAGCAAAACAAACTCCATGCTAAGATTGATTGATCATGTCTAGTTTATCTTTTCACACACTTCTATAAAACTGGGTCACATTTTAAGCTTACTCTGTCAGTGGTCTGCTTGAAGAATCTAGATAAACCGAAGGTTTATAAACTTCTTGTAGCTGGGTGGATAGACTGCACTACAACAAGAAGCGATCTGAAATGTCGTCCAGAAATTCGTAATTAACTAACTTGTGGAATAAAAAGTTACTTTTACTTATGAATAACAGTCATACCGTATACCTACAAACACACACTACGTAGTTCCTGGTGAAATCCGGTGTTTCTAGTAACCCGGCGTGTCCCATGTTACCCCATTTGACGATATATAATATGTATATATATATATATGTATATAAATATTCACCATATCATTGTATATTCAAAAAAGTTCCTCTCTATAATCACAGTATCTAGGTACCTACATCACGAAACAAACGCGGTTTTCAGCTGCTTTTGATTTGACTAGCGCAGTAAGCCAATTATTTGCACGATTTTCAGTGGAAAATTTCACAAAAGATTTGTAGCGACAATTAAATGCCACGCTTTTGTCACCTTTATGTCTGCTAGTGATAAATAAGCTTTGTCAGTACCACCACGCTTCAAAACACGTGGCCAAGCTCCGTGGAACGTGAAGAATTATTTTAGCTTGAAATGCACTATTTCCACGGCATTTTGGCACGGATTCCAACATATAATCGATCTGGGATCTAGTGCAATGGAATATATTTAACCCTGTCCTGAACTCAACAGACGTAACAGTACCATTACTATCGTAATATACGTTTTATAATATTTGTTTATAATTTATTTGGAAGGTAGAGCTATCTCGCAATGATCCTAGCATGTTACTCGTAAGCTCGTAACCACGTTTCACCAGTTTCCAGATGTACATATTAATTTTGTTGGTAATTACTAATTTATTTCTCATACTTATATCTCAGCTTACAACAACCTGTAATTTATTGGCTACGCGCGGGCATGTAATTATTTATTGATGCTCTATATCTTGTATTCAGATTTAACTTATGAGCAATTTTAAAGACGCTTTCTATAAACGCAACTTACCGATATCATGACACAATAATGTGTGTATTAGCTGAAGCTTTATGGCTTTACCTATAATATAAATATTGCCTGGTCAAACAATCATCATTACAGTTGAATGGAAAGGAGCTGAGTTGCAGAGCAATTGTTTTGAGTATAGTTTAGGAGGAAGTCTACGATTCCTGAAGATTTCCTGTACACCTAGCACAACTTGCGTCACGTGCAACTCAGCCACCCCGGTCTTGCTTGCACTGTGCAAGTTAGAAAGAGGAGGATTGCTTTTCTTTCTCGTCTAGTAGTGCTGAACCCTATTCTACTGTCATCATTGTTTGACCAGACTGTCTGTAACAGGTATTGGCCACCTGTTCTAACCTCCTTGCTCTCACCAGGCGGAGTTGATATACCGACCAACGGCTCGCAGCGTGACTCGACTCGTCACATATCCCGAGGTGCCGCACCACGTCGTCCGAGTGCGCGTGCGCCCCTCGGTGGTGCTCCGCGAGCTAGACCGCATCAACTACCGCCACCGCCCGCAACGCGCCGTTACCGCACTAGATGACTTCTACAAGGCGGAATCTACTAAGGTAACTGTACCGGCAGTGACTCGTCACTTTGCGCCTCTCCATGGTGAGTTGCGATGATCGAGCACATAGTGAATGTCAAGCTATACCTATGTGCATTACCTAACTAGGGCGGTGAATTCGTGAATGCCCCAGATCGCAAGTGTTTGTGACCCGAACCGAAGGTGAGGGCCATAAATATGTGCTCTGGGGCTTTACGAATTACCGCCCGTGTTGAGTACAAAATTTTACGTCTTCACCTGGCCACAATGCGAGTTTTCCCGTACGCGCAGCGTGCAGTAAAACTCGCATTATGGCCAGGTGTGACGTAAATATTAATGTACCTAATAATTACTGCATCAGCTCTGCAAGTAGAATTTTGTGACTCGATTAATAACTAGAAACCTATGGATTGTTCTATCTACTAGAGCCCGTCTACTTCTCCTCATTGAGTAGGTAGGTATTGTTCTTTTTGATAATGTTGGTAGGAAGTTGGAGGTCTTGCTCGCTCATTAGACCTTACACGACAATGACTGCACTAACCCCTATAAATTGTTCAATCCACGGGGTCCCTCGGTTTTCTCACGGTGTACCTACTGTTTTGTCCATACTGTAGCTAGGAATGGAGGTATTGAAGATTTCACCACTATGGTTGCTCTTTGCTAACCTCTAGTTTGTTAATTTTCAGCTATTCGAGGACGAAAGACGCCGCATCCGAGCGGACACCGTTTCGCTTTTGTCGCGCGCCCGCTCCGTCGTGCCGCGTGCCAAGTCCCTCGCGCCCCTGGAGACGTTATACACGTAAGTATAGAACATTTGATGTTATACTGTAGGCAACCGGGGTTATTGGCGACACTATTAGCTTCATCAAAAACAAATGCCGAACAAAACTATGCAACCCACGCTTCTTTCAGACAATCAATAGACATTTAGCTTATTGGCTTAGAGCGGTTAAACACACGGCGACTGTTTGCAGCGCTACAAAATCGATAAAAACACGAAACCGTATAGACAAAGGTGATTTTGTCAGGTGATCTATGTTTTCACCGTATACTTATTCATGAGACGCGCGTTGTATTGCAGCAAAAGTCGCCGTATGTAACCGCAGAGTTATATCTATTGGTGCCAGAATACCTAACGCAACTATTAAAACAGCTAAAAAGGATAGGACTTGTAACACCTATGCAAAACTCTTTATATACAAATAAATGAATTATGAATTATTCGCCTGGTTTCAAATGAATCGTAGTCAACAACGACGCTCTCATCTCATTCTGTGACGTTGTCCACCCACTCGGTGTCATGTTCATGTTAGCAGTCCACATAAGACATAACTGACTTCGATTTCAAATAGCAAAATGTAAGGTAGAGTCACCGTAATATCTCGGTAGCACTGTCACCGCCTTCTAGAATAAAATCATCTAAAAATAAATGGATATCTATGCAGTAGATTGTTATTTAAAATAAGACTGCGAGTAGGTTTAAATGCCAAGCTACTGATAATGTCTTCCCGGACGTAGGTATCCATCGACGGCGACATCTTGATCCTAACTAATGACTTTACGGCAGTTTACGGGCATGGGCGAGAGACACTTGCAAAATCAAGTAACCAAGCAATTACGAAGATAATCGCAAACCGATCTCCGCTACTCAAAAGTTCAACTGATACTCTTCGCGCACCGTCTGACGCGTTTTTTTTAACGTTGGGAAAATGATATTTACGTATCCCGCCCAGTGATCGACCTGGGCGGGTGTGACGGCCTAACTGGCCCAACCAGAGAGTACCGCATACGCTACCATTGTCTGTCGGTTCAATTCAACGTCTTCTAATAGCATCCTACTGCGACAGACTAAGTAGCCTAAATATCGACTAGCTTCTTCTCACACCTGCTCGTTCGGTTCGTCAAGTTTTTCTTGGCCACACATGATGTTATAAAAATAGACAGCCCATTGATGCGTCTATCGCGACTGCCCTGGCACTGACATTGAGTTTTCACGGCATATCGCCTGCCGATCTATTGGCAATGGACACTAGGTAGCGTCCAAACCTGTAGTTACGAGTACCTACATGCTATGCTACTAATTAGATTAGACCTTTAATTGTAAGAAATGTGTTAAAATTCTCTCTTATTTGGTTGCGATATTTTCGGCGTGGGTGTAGATTTCATAGGCAAATCTCCGTACGCAAACGCAAAGGATCACCGGATAATTATAGACTGGTTAAATGCCAGCAAATGTTGGTGTGTAGTGTTCTAATAAAATGTTTTATGGTTTATTTTCATTGGGTAAACTTGTTTTTCAGTCTAATTGCGATGTTTGCAATAAGTATATTTTTTGCTGGTGTATGTTGAGATATGGCTACGAGAATTACGAATAGGTATTTAGGTAGGTATGTACTTTCCTCCAAAAGAAAATAATTTTCTTAAACAAGTAAGTACCTATTTAGGTTACAAAAATGTTTTAGTTTGAATTAAATTGCCTCAATCTGAGCAGTTTGCAAGCATATGGTGAAACCTAGTATTTATTTGTTAGCCTAGCCTCTGCTTGCGACGTACCTATGAAAAACGTACCACAACGCCGAGCCTCTATTCGAGAAGTTCCAGTCAGGTGAAATTAAGCTCAATATGTCTCTAAGATATACAACGAAACCGAGCGTGTATTCGAGAAGTTTCCGAGTCATATGGTCAAATCAAGCCTCTACTCGAGCGAGACGTCTCTCTAAAACATACCCCAAAACCGAACCTCTATCCGAGAAGTTTCCAAGTCATATAGTGTAATCGAGCCTCTGCTTGAGAGATTTCCAAAACGTACCTACCAGTCCTACCACAAAACGGAGCCTCTATTCGAGGTTTCCAAGTCATAAGGTTAAATCGAGCCTCTGCTCTGAGTTTTCCAAAACGTATCACAAAACAGAGCCTCTATTCGAGGTTTCCAAGTCATAAGGTTAAATCGAGCCTGCTGCTCTGAGTTTTCCAAAATGTATCACAAAACGGAGCCTCTATTGCAGTAGTCAAAAAACACACTCGCGTGAAGATGGTTAGCCACTCGAGGTACACCTTAAACCTCTGGATGACCCCGGGCCTAATTCGATGCGCGGCACACAAAGACAAACTGCACGCAAGATATCGCAAGTCTCCCCAGGACGAAACTCTGAAATTGATCTTCACTCGCTACCGAAACTTTTACGTGGATCTCACAAGGAAAGTCAAAAACAACTACGACAGTCAAGAACTGAATAAACACAATAATAACCCAAAGAAGCTATGGAAATGCATTAAGGACATAACATACTCGCACCGCATTAAGAACCAAAACTCAGCTTTAACAAAAACGTTGAACTCGCCGGAGGAATCAATCAACTCGTGTAAAGACTTTTTTGCGACGGTGGGGAGCAAACTTGCAAACCTAATCCTGGAAAAGTCAAACACAACCGAATATGATCTAGCGTCGAAAGCAGTCTCACCCAGCTTGCAATTGAATTCACTCTTTCTGCAGCCAACGGATCCTTTATGAAATAGGCTGCATTATATCTAACTTGAAGCCAGACAGTGCTCCAGGAATTGACAAGATAGAAAATGTTCTAATAAAAGAAGTTAAAGCTGCAATTTTAATGCCTCTGACCTCAATTTGTAATTTAAGTTTATCATCAGGAGTATTCCCAAAAATCTAGAAAACGGCTATGGTCACACCAATTCACAAATCAGGAAGTAAACAGGACCCAACCAACTATCGGCCGATATCTCTTCTCAGTGCTTTCTCGAAAATTTTGGAAAAGGTCGTCAGTAAGCGTCTAGTTGGTTTTCTAGAATCAAATAATCTACTTTATAGGGGTCAGTTCGGTTTCAGGAGAGGCAGATCCACGGAGGACGCGGTCTCTCTCCTGACAAGATCAGTCGCATCTTCTCTCGACATAGGGCAAGCCTGCGTCGGGGTTTTCTTGGATTTGGTAAAAGCCTTTGACACCGTCTCTCATTCCATCCTTCTACAGAAAATGGAGAACGTTGGTGTCCGGGGCTTAGCACTGGACTGGTTCCGCAGCTACTTACAAGAGAGAACGCAAGTAGTAAAAGTAGAAGAATGAGTCAGTACTACAAAATTGGTGCCTTTTGGCGTACCTCAAGGTAGCATCCTCGGACCTACGCTATTCCTAATTTATTTGAATGATATTTGCGAACTGGATTTAAACAAGGCTGAGACAATATGCTATGCCGACGACACCGCCTTCATCTTCAGTGGTAATTCATGGGGTAGCCTGCTTGCTGAAGTCGAAAAAAGTATGGCAGTGGTTGCAAAGTGGCTAAACCAAAATTTACTCACTCTCAACTCGGATAAAACGAAATTCCTTTGCTTTCACAAGACGGCTGCTTCTTCTCCTACATATAATTTACCCATACAAGTGCACACGTGTAACTTTGAGACTTCAGAATAACCTAGGCAATGCTACTGCAAGACCATTACGAGAGTCACTACCATTAAATACCTAGGAATTGCACTGGACGAAAGACTCACCTTCGGTAACCACATATCAGCCATATCTGGTAGAGTTAGGAAGTTAATCATGGTGATGAAACGACTGAGAGAGGTTGCGGACATTGAACTTTTGTGGTCAATCTACGAGTCAATCTCTCGTACTTGGCAATATGCCAATCGGTCATATCATACTGCATACCGATATGGGGATCAGCTGGCACCACGGTCCTAATCACCCTAGAAAGAGCACAGCGCGCAATACTAAAAGTAATGCTTAAAAAGCCACATCAGTTTCCAACCACACTCCTATATAAAGAAGCTGAGGTATTGAGTGTCCGCAAGCTCTATATCTTAGTAACCGTTTGCAAGATTCATAAACAAGTCCTATTATCTGACGACTACGAAAGCATGCTAGAAGCAAGAATCTTCGCAATACCAGTGGCAAAAGTACGTTAGGTCTTTGCTCGTCGGTTCGCAGATGTTGCGCATCCTCGTTTGTATAACGTGGCAGTCAAAGCCTGCGACATTAAACTTCTAACCATCCGACAGACTTAATTTAAAATCAGAGAATGGTTGAACGGCTTGGAATACAGAGAAACTGAAAACATACTACGAGTAATCTACTGAACAGCCCTGCATACGCATACACATACACTCACACTCACCACACTTACACACACACAAATATACTCACTCTCACCGACACACATACTCACACACACTTTTTCTGATAGACCTTACTTTTTATTTATTTTTTATACTTCAAATACTATTTAATGCATTACCATGATGTGTTATCGGATATGTTAATAACTGTGTTAATGCTAATGTTAAATTATCTTTAATTGTACTTAATAATAAAGATGCACTTTCGTGATTTAATAATGTGGTGTCACAGGACAGGCTTAGCCTAGTGTGAGCCACTGCTTTTTGTATGGGCATAATATGTGAATGTATCTACTCTGAAATAAATTTTTACTTTACTTTACTATTCGAGGTTTCCAAATCATATAGTGTAATCGAGCCTCTGCTCGAGATTTTTCCAAAACGTATCACAAAACTGAGCCTCTATTCGAGATTTCCAAGTCATAAGGTGAACTCGAGCCTCTGCTCGAGACGTCTCTAAAACAAACAACAAAACCGAGCCTTTATTCGAGAAGTTTCCAAGTTATACCTTGATGCCGAGCCTCTAATCGAAACGTTTCCAGGTCATATCATAAAACTGTTCCATTTATTATGAGTGTTCGATATATCAAAAACACCTCTTCCAGTTCTAAAGCTCAACTGAATCTGGTAGAATTGTAAGCGATCCAGCAGAACTAAATCTAAACGGGAAACCATTAGACGAAGTCTGTCACTTTAAGTACTTTGGGAGCACTATCCGAAACGATAACACCTTGGCTTCAGAAATACCATCACGCATCGCCAACGCCGCAGCCAATTTCGGAAGACTCAAAGACCGTGTCTGGAAGACCCATGATCTCAAGTTAGAGACAAAGATCAACGTGTACAAAGCTCTAATCATCCCTGTCCTTTTATACGGAGCAGAGACATGGTGCCTCTACAAAACAGACATTAAAAAGCTAGACACTTACCACCTTAGGTGTCTGAGATACATTCTGAAGATCAAGTGGCAGGACCGAGTTCCTAACTCTGAGGTTCTGCGTCGCTCCGGAATGTACGGCATGGACGCTCTCCTAATGCAACGTCAGCTCAGGTGGAGTGGGCATGTCCTTAGAATGAACGACCACCGCTTGCCTAAAGCTGTGTTCTATTCAGAATTAGCCGAGGGTAAGCGGAAGCATGGTGGTCAGTATTTACGCTATAAGGACGTGCTAAAACGACATCTGAACGCATGCGCTATTGATCCTTTGTATTGGGAGGAGGTAGCCGCAGTCAGGCCATCTTGGCGATCTACCATCTTTAGTAAGGTTAAATCCTTCGAACAAAACCGCTTAGCAACCTTAGACACAAAACGCCAATTGCGAAAGGAGAGGCCTAAACCTTCCTATGTGTACTCGTACACCTATAACACGACTGGCCAACTGTACTGTTCCCCCTGTAAAAGAGTTTGGCCTAGCCAGCCATATCAGACCTCACAATAGGGCAAATCCGTAATTGCTAGGGTCGCCGTCATCGAAATCGATGAGGAGGACTATATGAGTGTTCATTATCGTATTTTTCCTAACCGATGTTAAATTGTTCAACGATAAATCTTTGATCAATTATCAGATCATCACAGTCAGGCACTCAAAATCATTAGGTCAGGCGTAGGTATTTGCAGTACTCTTATCCTTACCCTCTTACCCTAGAACATTATCATCGGCATCAACATTGTATACAATATACAATATGTCCACAGATATTCCCACGGCGAGCCGATTCCATACCGCTTCAGCAATGACGCATATGTGGCTGGACTCCCGCCTTCCCTCCGCAGCGTCGTCCACCACATCAACCACATCTCCTTCTACAAGTACCAAGAGCCTAGCAAGAGATTCACAGGTAAGTAGGTAGCAACAGCATAGGGACAGGAATTACGCACACCACAACAAGAACTCAACAGTTCCTAATAACAAATACTGACGAGTGCACCTATCTTGCATTCAACCTCTCTAGTAGATACCTACTCGACTTCCGTAACCCCTAACAGTCAGTTCCAGTGTGCCCCCCGTGGTAACATGAGGTGTTCTCGCCAGGACGCGGCAACCTCGCCTGCGTGCACTACTCCGGAAATAAGGCCTTCTCCAACCGCCGACCCCTCTACAAGGAGATGAGCATCAGAGACGACGTCAATCTGCTCTCGTTCTATGCGAAAAACAGGCTCGCCGCCGCCGGCCTGGCCGGCGACAGCGCCACAGGTACAAAGACCGCACCGCAACTAACGCTAGCTCATCCCGCTTAATTAAATTTGAAGTTAAACGTTCGCAGTCGACACCCGTCTTGCGGGTCTAAACAGGAATATAAAGTCCGTGTCTAACACTGTGTGTGGTGTCTCTTGCAGCGGGCGCTAAGGAACAGCCGACGGCGGCGCTGAGCGCGTAGCCCCCGCGCCCCCCGCTCCCGACCCCCGCGCGCGCGGCACGGGCGCGGCACACCCGCGCCCGCGCCGCGCGAGCCCTTCGCGTACTCTGATCTCGGTATAACACACCACTAACCTAGATCATCTATTTTTTTATCCATTTATTCAGATGTTATAAACGAATACGTAACGAACGAACTATAAATTATTTTTCTAGTCATATTTAGTGACGGAACGACTCTGCGTTTTGGAGAGGCTCCTGTCACTTAACAGAACTGATTTTAAGTAATAATAAATGATTTTTAACCGATCTCTCAGTTGTTTTAATCGTTCCGCATGACAGATCCAGGCTTCCGTACCTATAATGCTTCGCTTTACAATAACATTTTCGATCACTTTCGTTTTAAAATTAATTCAACACACTATAAATCATTATACTTACATATAAACATAACTAAAGCCAGCATAAGTAATGAGCTAAGAAGTGTGTGAGGAGGTATCATTTTATCATGAGGTTCAAGCAGTCGCAAATGAAGAAAATGCAGCTTTCGAACGTTTCACAGTCACAGCATGTATGGTCCAGACAAGGCAGTATCAGGCTTGTGATCAGGCTTAGCGATGAAGCTTCAGGGTCTTCAATGCTTGTTGAGGAAACCCGATGGATTGCAACTGCGACGCTTTTTGTCGTTTGTCTTCTTGTTTTGAAAAGACTAGCAGTGCCTATATTCAAATGTCTTGATCAATCTACTACATCATTAGACAATCTTCAACACATTGGTTGTACGACTTGTACCTAGGACTCACTGTAAGTAAATTCCCAATCCATTAACATCCGCATCACACCAAGAGGATGGAAGAGGATTTTCCTAATGGATGCACAGAACGGGTGTCAAAAATTTTGAAACACCCGATATTTTCACCACGAAATCGTCAAGACTCATCTGTAATATACCACATAATTCGGTCCGTCAGTTATCCCCCAAGCTGGTCTTTTCAAGTTTTCTTAACTCGTTGGTAAAACTGGCCGGGTTGCAGTGAAACTGCAGCCGTGGAGGCCGAGTCGCAAGTTCCAGGCGCCTCAAATGATGGACGACCCCTCCGAGGAGCTGAAGGCTTCCAAGGCTGAGAGGGCGGCGAGGTTTCGTGCTTCTACCGTGGAGCCCGTGATGACGCCAGCGGCGGACCTGGCCGAGATCAAGAGGAAGAGACAGGAGGAGGCCCACGCTGCGGAGGAGAAGTAAGACCTCTTAGGACCTGTACCCACTGCTATTCTATTTATATCTACTTACAACTAGGTACTCTACGTTATTTGGGTCAAGTTGCCTCTTGGTAAGCCAGGCCAGTACTGTGTAGCTGGTCTAAATAGACAGACATTCAGATGTACTCTTTGAGTAATTGATTCCATGGATTAAAACATACAACTCAAGACAACTCTGGCTGTCTTCGGTCAGGTGACTAAATAGTTCTTAGGCTTAGGTAACTTTATGCAATGATGTCTGTATAGTCTGCGCGGGTATGTTATGGTATGCATTTTTTTTTTATTTTTTTTTATTTATTTATTATAGACACACGTATATGCTCACAGTATTACACCAAAACGCTTACACGGTAAGATATTATGTAACAAATTACAATATACAAATTAAAGATATATATAAAAACATTCACATATCAACATATCATGAACCAACATTTCAATTAATGACAATATCGATGAGTAACACAGTAGGTACTTAAATAAATTATTTAGTTGCAATGGAGTTTAAGGCGGACAAAGTAGTATGCAAAAACTTGCTCAATCTGTCGGCAAAAATGTCGGCATCCCGGACCCGGATCACCACACCATTCATGAGTGAGATTGCCCGGGAGGTGGGCGCGTTCGCGGCGTGCACCGTACGCGTCACGGGACTCGCCAGCTGGCGGCGGCCTCGCCGCGCAGGCCTCGCACCGCCCAAGCTTGCACCCGGCAGACCGTAGGTTGGTGGCGGAACCGATAGCCCCACTCGGTTAAGAACACCAGGGTTATCTATGCCGCCGTTGAGTAGGGAGTGGTAGTGGGCTATAAGAAGTAGCTTTCGCCTAAGCTCCAAGGTGTCGAGGCCTACCGTCCCTAAAACAAAGCTAGAAGGGTAGAGGTAAGGATAATATCCGTACGTCCTTTTATACACGAATCTGGCAAATTTGCGTTGCACCCTCTCGAGCATTAGCTTGTATTTCTCTTCGTGTGGATCCCACACGATAGCTCCATATTCCAAGCGACTTCGAACATACGCAAAGTAGAGCGTCAACGCTACTAACTATATCAGTGATAAGAGATGATATGTAAATAACACGAATGTTGACTCAGTGGAGAAACCTGGAGCTATGAATATATAATATGAAAAATTACAAAAGTACAATATCACTTCTTTTATTTTCATCATTGTTTCAGAGCTTTGAAGGAAGAAGCGAAACGTGAAGCTGAACGCAAGGCTCAGGTAATCACAATTTGTGGATCATCTTAAAACAATTACTTGGATACATACATACATACATATACTCACGCCCGTATCCCATTGGGGTAGGCAGAGACTAAGGAACGCCAAATACTACGGTCCTTACATACTTCTTTCGCTTCGATCACATCCATACATCTCCTCATACAGGCTCGTCGGTTGCGGGTACTCCTGACCTGGCCTTTTAACAGTATTGCTGAAATTTGGTCATGATACCCTCGCCTAGGCCGCCCCCTACCGACCCTTCCATCCATCTCCTGGACGTAAATCCTCTTAGTCAATCTACTTTCACACATCCTCTCAACATGCCCAAACCACCGAAGCGTACCTTTCTCAATCCTAGTCACTACATCGTCTTCTATTCCACATTTTTCTCTTATTACACAATTTTTTATTCGATCAAACGAGCTCCACACATACTTCTTAACGCTCTCATTTCAACTGCATTCAGTCTACTCTCATGCTTTTTCTGAAATACCCAAGTCTCACTACCATACATCAGTGTAGGAACAAGCACTCCTCTGTGAACCGCCAGTCGAGCCTTCTTTGTTATATTTTGGCTGCTCACAAACGCGTGCAATGCTCCATTCACCTGATTTCCCGCTTTTACTCTTCTTTCAATGTCACCACCACACTTTCCGTCTCTCGTAAATAAAGAACCCAAGTACACAAATTCATTTACTTGCTCCACTCTCTCACTGTCAATCAGAATATTGCACACAGTCACACGTTCTTCTTTCTCAAATACCATCACTTTTGTCTTACTCACATTGACTTTCATACCCTTCCGCTTCAGCGAGTCATCCATACAAGTTACCATCTCTTGCAGCTCCTTCTCTGATGACGCAATGAGCACCTGGTCATCAGCGTATAGGAGGCATTTGACGAGTAACTCACCCATTTTTAAACCACATTCACTCTCTTTTAAAGGCATCAAACAACTGTCCATAAATAAGTTAAACAACCATGGCGAGGCCACACAACCTTGTCTAACACCTCTTTGGATGCTAAACCAGTCTGTGTAGCCACCATTGATCCTTACGCATGCTCTAGATCCCTCGTAGAGGGATTTTAATGCCTGAATCAATTGGTTGTTTACCCCATACATGGACAGAGTTGACCACAAAACATCCCTCACCACTCTGTCATAGGCTTTCTCCAAATCGACAAACGCACAATACACCTTCTGGTTTTTGGCCAAACATTTTTCGGTGATGCATCGTAAAGAGAAAACCTGATCCACGCACCCCATCCCCTTTCTGAACCCTGCTTGCACATCCCACATTTTACTCTCAGTCTCTTTCACTACCCTTTCTATCAGTATCTTTGCATACATTTTCCCAACCACACTGAGAAGACTGATGCCACGATAGTTTTTGCAATCCTGCCGCGAACCCTTTCCCTTGTAAATTGGAACAATGACAGCTTTAGTCCAATCGTCCGGCACCTTGCCATATCTCCAACACAAGTTAAAGAGTCGGTGCAGCAGGGTTGCAACGACTCCGCCACCACTCCGAATCATCTCAGCAGTTACCCTATCATACCCTGCCGCCTTACCTGACTTCATACTTTTTACCGCATCCACAATTTCTGTCATGCTTATCTCCCTTTCATCACCTTCAAGGTTGGGAGTCACCTCAGAGTTCCGTGACTCTACCGTGTCTCTCTCCTCTCTTTCAAACAAGCCTTCAAAATATTCTTTCCATCTTCTCAGTACGTTTTGCTCCCCTTTCACTATACTTCCAGTCTCATCTCTAATTATTCCTAGCTCTGATACTGTTGTTGAGCCTCTAGCCGCTTTTACAGCTTTCCAGAACAATTTTTTGTTGGTTTTGAAATCTTTAGAGAATCTTTTATCCATCTTCTCTTGCAAATCATCTTTCTTTCTCAAGATCACACTTTTTACCTTTTGCTTCAATTGCCCATACAAACGTTTTACTTCTTCTTTCTTCTCCTTTAAATCCGTCCTTGCATTACTCTGGAGATTTCCAATGGCTACTAAATCAAGCCAAGCTTTCTTCTTCTCGTTCACAACTTCTTTCACTTCTCCATCCCACCATGGGGTTTCGTTTACTTTTCCTTTCTTTCTCTTTATTACTATTTTTATTACTTGGATGCTTAGATCTATCCTGTCCAGGGGCATATTTTGAAATTTGGCGCCTCGGGCCAATAAAGTTTCGGCGCGCCATAAGTCACTGAATGGCGCCAAAACCAAAGAAAATGCAATCGGTCAGCGGCGGCTATGCCGCCCCTGGCAGATTGGCGCCCCGGGCCATGGCCCGGTTGGCCCTAGGGTAAATACGCCCCTGATCCTGTCAGTCTACACAAGAACTTCCAATACCTAGGTAGGTACCTACCTATCAAAAAATCTAATCGCTAATCTGTAGACGCCTAACCAGAGAAGTTAAAGGAAATAACGTACCTACAGCGGCTACAGCTAAACAGATACCTTTTCTTCCAGGCTGAGCGTGAAGCTGCAGAGAAGAAGAAGGTCGAAGAAGAAGCCCGCAAGGCCGAGGAAGCCAAGCGCAAGGCTGATGAAGATGCCCGCAAGGCTGAAGAAGCAGCCGCCAAGGCTGAAGAAGCACGTCTCGCCGAGGAATCCAAAAAAGCTGAGGAAGCGAGGCTAGCCGAAGAAGCCAGAATAGCCGAAGAGGCACGTTTGGCTGAAGAAGCCCGCTTGGCTGAGGAAGCCAGGATAGCGGCAGAAGCGCGTTTGGCCGAAGAAGCACGATTGGCCGAAGAAGCCAAGAAGGCTGAGGAGGCCCGTTTGGCGGAGGAGGAGAGGCAGGCGGAGACCATGAGACAGGAAGAGCTCGCTCGTCTTGAAGAGCTGGAGAGACAAGCCCAAGATGAGAGAGAGGCGGAACTTGCGAGACAGGTAAATACCATCGTCTGTACAAAATCTAAGTCGTAGTTACATAATTAGGTTCAAAAACGTAAAACCCAACCATCATGCTCCTAGATTTTTTATTTTACACTAGTGCGCACTTACCAGAAGGCGCGGCGTGGGTATAGATAGCCCCCCCCTCCCACAAGGTGGACTGATGACCTGGTAAAGGTTGCTGGAGTCCGCTGGATGCGGGGTGGCGCAGGACCGGTCACTATGGCACTCTTTGGGCCTATGTCCAGCGGTGGACGTCTTTCGGCTGATATGATGAGTGCGCACTTGCGCAGCGCTCGGTATCGAAAGAAGCCTGTCTGTTGTACCATTTTGTACATTTTGGTGACTGTTGTATTCCAGGCGGCAGAGTTAGCGGAGATCGCGAGACAGGAGTCTGAGCTAGCCGCCGCCCGTCTGGAGGAGCTCTCACACAGCGGCTCCGCGGCCGAAGTTCCCGAGGCTGAATCGTACGTAACACGTATCAACTAATAATTGATAGTTTTAATGTACAGGCCAACCGGGTGAACTGGTTTTAGTTGCCCCAAAACCGGTGGGCCTGGAGAACAATAGCGCGCAAAGCTACGACCTCGTGTAGTGATACTCTGTACAGATTTAGTCAAATCTCTGACGAGTGAAACAGAGGACGCTAGAATGCGCAGATGGGTGATGAGGACAAAGAACCTAATAAACCGCCCTTATTCTCCCAATATCACATCAGCAGAATACTGTGCTTAAATTACCCGTTGAGCTCAAATCTATTTGTGACCCCGATAGGCGATACCTTTAAAACTAAGCTATAGGTACGTACGTTTTTAGTACCAAAATGTTTTTACACTATTGAAGAATTCTTTATTGTGACGGAACCCAGATATGATTCCGAGTTGCTTCCTACTGGATTCTCAGAGTTTGTTAGTCCAGCCCGAGTCCACTCCCGCTATGAAGAAGTGAAGCTCCTAGTACTTACCTAGCCAGTGTTAACATCTTCCTTAGACTATGAGCGTTTTATAGCATGTTAATACGAGTGAAAGTAGTATCCCCTGAAAAGCTTTTATTATTAATTTCAGCGAATCCCAAGAGGCCGAACCCGTTGTAGAAGAGCCCGAGTCCCCCGTCGTAGAAGCCCCCGCCCCCGCTGAAGACCCCGCTGAGGCCAGCGAGGACGAACAGGCCGAACCTGACGTCACGGACGAAGAATAAACTTCAACATCGACCATATATACCTACTAAAATCTCTTGAAGAAATATTGTGTTCACTAGCGACACAGCTATTCAGCAACATCATAGACGAAAGACGTCCAATGCTGGACATAGGCCTCCCCCAAAGAGTGCCACTCATCAGCGGACGCTCGCAACCCTTACCAGGTCATCAGCCCTTGCTTCAGATAGCGAAACGCTATTGAACACGACTTTAATGTATCAATGGCTCATTTGTGGTATTTCCACTTTAAATTATGGAACATGATGTTTCAATAGTCACCATGAAGGGATACACAGGAATCTCTATGCATTTACACAATCTGTTAAGATTAGGCTAAATGTCATTGAATTTTGTTAGATTTAATGATATAATAGCATTAATGTAAGTCCCCAACACCCGAGTTTTCAGTTCCGTAATAAAATTACGCATCGATGAAAACCTACTCCTAGTACCCTCATGTGTTTGTAAAACTACCACCGTTAACATTTTTATTAAATTATATTATTACAGAAAAGTTAATGATTTAGGTTAAGTGTTCGAAATTGTATTTTTGTTAAATTTTAACATTAAAAGACATTAACAGTTGTCTATGTTTGTTTATTTATTTTGATACGTGTCTACAAAAATATTGCCCCCACAAAACGAGTCACTGCTCTGAAAGTTCCAAATCAAGAATAGATTATTCTATCAAATTCTATTTATGCACTATTAGGTAGGTATAACAACTTTATTGAATTGTCATAGTTCCGTCAAACATCTCATTTTTATCATTGATGTAATATCTTAAATGTTGCCTCTTGGATCATAGTCATACATTATAAATAAAATCTACATACTTAAATCAGTATTTTCCTTTTACAAAATGTTTGTGACAAACTTGAAGAAAACAAAACTGAAGACTTTTTATTCAACCCAGAATATTATTATTTTAAATGGAAATGCAATATTTTATATACTCAATACAATTTATACAATTATTCTAATTACTATTTTACTTTCTGATTAATATTTTATTTATTTATTTATGTAAACCTTTTTTTCTACCTGAAACTAGTTTCACATAAGTAGTTTTCAGGTAATTTTGTTTTCCATTTTTACTAAGTTAAGGACCCCTGGCGGGTATAGGCCTCCTACATTTCCTTCCACCTTTCTCGGCCTTTGGCCTTGATCAGCCAGTTCTCTCCATTTGTGGCTATGATGTCCTTGGACCATCTTGTTAAGGGTTTTCCCACATTCCTTTTGCCGAGGGGTCCTGGCCACTTTGTGACTTTGTTGGTCCATCTGTCATCTGTCAATCTTCCAATGTGGCCAGCCCATCTATAAACTATATTTGTCCAAAATTTCATTCAAATCGGTTCAGGCCTTAAAGCGTGATTGAGTAACAAACATCTAAACATCTAAACTTTCGCATTTAAATAAATAAATAAATTTTATGGGACAATCTTACACAAATCGACCTAGTCCCAAACTAAGCAAAGCTTGTACTATGGGTACTAGACGACGATAAACGTAATTATATAGAGAAATAAATACTTAAATACATAGATAACATCCATGACTCAGGAACAAATATTCGTGCTCATCACACAAATAAATGCCCTTACCGGGATTCGAACCCAGGACCTCTTGCTTCATAGGCAGGGTCACTACCAACTAGGCTAAAGCGGTCGTCAAATTTATAATATTAGTAGGATTTATGATTTTGGTTATTAACAAACTATATAGGAAATAACTTTAGGCAAGTCGGTGGACATCGGCTTGTATGGGTGCTCCGCCACTGGTAAGTATACAATATATTTACTAAGATGATGATGATGACTCTAAACCTATACAAGTGCTTTATAGTACTGGGGTGCTTGACAATGAGAACTAGAGAAGGTACCTAAATAAAATGTGTGCAAATAATAACTTTAATATACTTATTTATTATAGTTACAAGTCCATTTTCACAATTTTTTCAGCAGTTTTTGAGACATCTTCCTTAGTCACTTTCTTGGCTTTTTTCTTTTGAGTTGCTTTGGCCGGTTGCTTGGGCTGCTGGGTAGGCTTTGGGTTCTTATTTATTTCTACAAATTGTTTATCTATGTCTTGGACTTTCTGCTTGATCTGAAATTATATTCACGTTACATAATCTTTCTATTTGCTACGGCTGACTGACTTAATTTGCACTTTAAAATATTTTAAATAAAATTATATTAGCAGGATTTAATTAAACCGATTAAACCTACATAACATGTAGGGTAATTTGCGATTTAAATAAGTGTTAGTGCAAACATGAAGAAATTATATTTTACTAACATTTTATACTAAATAACCAAGGCACTTACATTTTTCAATCCTAAATTAACAGCTTTTGATTTCGTTTTCTTTAAACTTTTGGCTCCAGCCACTTTAAACACATTGGGTTTCGGTCCTTTAGGCCCCTTTCCTTTATTTTTACCCATGTTAGCTCTAACACTATTTAATTACGACGCAGGCAAATTATTGCAGGCAAAGAACTTGGCAAGCTATGGGCAAGCTAAGGTAATGAAATATTAGAATTTAGGTTATAAATAAACACCAACGCATGCATGTTATAACCACAGCCTTAGCCTTAGCCTTTTGCATCTTATTACAACGTAATAAAGTTCAATTTCTAGTGTATACTGTATTTTCTTTTCTGCAGGATGTTTATTCGCTACACCGATTTGATGTCAAATGTCAATGTCAAATCATTTTTTTTTTTAAATTCGTCCATTCGGACAGGCTAAGACCATGGGCCATACTGCCTAGTCTTCAGTAAGTATAATTTCATTTGATCGAATCCAGTAATAACGTCTTCAGTAGTTTCAAATCAGAAGTCTCTAGTCCAATAAATATGTCTTCAGTTATTTCCAATTCATATGAACAAATCTAGATATTAAGTCATCAGTATTATTAACATATGTGTCAAGTCCAAAAAATAAGTCTTCAGTTATTCCAATCCAATTCATGAAGTCAAATCCAGTAATAAAGTCTTGAGTATGTTCCAATAAAAACGTCAAATCCAATATTCAGCTCTTCAAAAAAGCTTACACCTCATCCAGACATTCCAAAAAGTCATTTGACCAACAAAATATAGGTACAATGCTTCAATAAAAATATATACAATTTTAAGCAAGTTTTAAATTTAGCATCATATTTACTGCATACACACAGTATTATGTACAAAATTAAACAAAGGTAAATAAGTAGACGACTCCTTCAACAAATCAGTTACTGAAAGCGGGATTCGATTAGAAGCTCCATAAATCTCAAGCAACTCATCCATCAGCACTAGGCGCTGAATGCCAAAGGATGAGCAACTAAACAGAATGTGATCTATAGACTGAACCTCTTGCTTTTGACAATGATCGCAATAAGGGGAAGAGACAAAGTTTTTACGATGGAGATGAAAATTTAAACGACAATGACTAATGCGCATACGAGTAATTATGGTGTAAAACCTACGATGCATGTAAGTTTTAAACTTACAAAACCAAGGCTTACTATTAACTTGGTTATCTAACAAAGCATACAAATGAGACTTATTCTCTACTTCTGTAAAATGATACCAATGTCTTCCCCAAAGAACAGTCATACGCTGTTTTAGATTACTTATAATATCAGAATATGGCAAGGTCACAGCTAAGTCCCTGCTGTCGGGAACCAGGGACAAGTCAGATGCATTAGCAATAGTTCTAGCTAGGTAGTCGGCGTTTTCATTACCAGAAACTCCTTTATGAGACGGACCCCATACAAAATCTATTTTAATACCAATTAAAGATAGTTCTAACCATAATTCTTTAATGGAAAAAATTAGATAGCAAGTGCTAGCATTCATTTTGTTACTCGATAAACTTATTAATACACTCATACTATCGCTTACTATGACCCATTCTTTACTATATTGATTATGTTCTTTAACATGTTTCAGAGCAAATAAGATGGCAGTTGCTTCAGCAGTAAAGATACCTGCATTTTTATTGATATTAAACCCAATACCTTTATTAATTTCAGGTTGATAAATTGCAAAGGAAACAGCATTATTATTTTTGGCACCATCCGTATAAATAAATTTACAATTAGACCATTCTGACAACAATAAATAAGCCTCCTCTTTGGAAGTTAGCTTTGAATCTATTACAATTTTTATATCGGGATATTTACTCTTAAAAGAGCCTGTGTAACAGGGAAGAAGGTCATTATCAAGATGTATATTTAACTCCTGCAAAGAGTGAAAGAAAGAAGTAAAATCCTGAAGAACATACATGTGCCTTTGAAAAGGCGATGATTGGAAAGAAATCAAGTTGTGAAGAAGATCGTTCTTAGGCAAGCTGTATAACTTTAAAATAAATCTTTCTTTTAAATAACGAAATCTAATATGAATAGGAGGAAGATTCGATTCAATTTGCATAGCAGCGATAGGACTAGTTTTAAATGCACCCAGTATTGTCCGCATACATTTGTTTTGTATTTTATCTAATGAATTTACAATTTTATCATCTCCAGCAAAACATAGAAAACCATATTCAAAATGACTTCGAACTAGAGACTTATACAAGATTAACAAAATTTTGGGGTCTGCACCCCATGAAGTGGCGCACAGCGATTTTAACACATTGTATGCTTTGTTAGCTTTGGTTATAATACTGTCAGCATATTTTATCCAGGAAAGTTTTGAAGTAAATATAACACCTAAAAACTTTATTAGATCATATGAAATAGGCAGTGATATGTCATTGTACAAAACTGTGGGCAAACACATGCTTTTGCGACCAAAAATAAAAACTTTGGTTTTAGTCGAATTTACATCTAAGTTCAGATAAGCAAAGTATTTATGTAAGTTGATTAACGCCTCATTAATAGTCAAAGCTAATTGATTTAAATCAGATCCTGACACATAAACAACCAAATCATCTGCATACTGCAGATTTTTAACCTTTGTTCCTAGAATAAGATTTAGTCTCCTAATGTACAAAATAAAAATTAAAGGGGATAAGATACCTCCTTGACAAACCCCTAAAGAAGATAATCTTGGGCCATATAAGTGATTGTTAAATTTAACAAAAACCTTCCTGTTTGTTAAAAACATTTGTAAGAAATTTATTATTTTGCCAGGTAACCCTATCATTGACAGCTCTCTACATAAAACGGAAATATTGACACTGTTAAATGCACCTGCAATGTCAAAGAATACCGAAAGAAGATACTGATTATTATATATGCTGTTAAGTGCATCAAGTTGCAACTGACAAATACTCTCACGAGAAGACCGACCTTTACGAAAACCAAACTGATTGCAGGGTAACAGACCATTTTGTTCGACAAAAAATTCCAACCGTTGCTTTAGAAGCTGTTCAAAAACCTTTCCTACACAAGATGTGAGTGCTATAGGTCGATATGAGTCGGGTAACAATTTATCTTTATCAGGCTTTAAAATTGGGACCAAGCAATCTGTTTTCCAATCATCAGGAATTAAGTTTTCTTCCCACAGCTGATTTAATATGTTTAAAAAGGTCTTTAGATTTTGTGAACTTAAATTTTTCAGTAAAATATATGGTATTCCATCAAGACCAAAGGATGTATCTCTTCTTGAAAATAGGGCAGATTTAAGCTCTTGCAAAGAAAACGGTTCAGTAAGATACTTATCATTATCATTTTCTGTGTGAACATAATTTAAAGACTCATTAAGCACAAAATCAGGAGTGTATTTCTTAAGAAAATCTGATATCCAACTATTATTACTAGCGTGTTTTGAAATGAAAGTTTTATTAAATTTCCGCATGTAATTCCATATTAATGTCAAAGGAGTGCACCGGTTAAATGAGTTACACAGATTTATCCAACTATTGCACCGTTCAGTCTTAAGAACAAGCTTTTTAAGGGCTCGAAGTCTTTTAAATTCTATATAATTCTCTTCACTAGGTTCACTTTTAAATTTTATATAAGCATGTTTTGAATTAAGTACAGCTTCTGAACACTTTTGATTCCACCAAGGCAGCCGGGGAAATTTCAAAGATTTTGGTGTACACGTAATAGAACTATTCAAAGACCTATGTCTAGGGATGGACTCTACAGCAGTAGATCGCAAAATATTACAAAACAGATTGAGCGCATCTATCGAAGACATATTTTCAAAATCAATATTAGCCAAACAAAAATCAACTGATTGCCTGTACATTTTCCAATTCACCTGTTTGTAATTTGGGTGAATGGGCAAATGTACATTATTACATATTGGATTACTTTGTGAGCTATTTTCATTACCAACTATCATTTTTATCATTACAGGCAAATGATAACTGCTGCCAAGAGGACAATCCATAACAGACCAATCACATGAAAGTGCCAATGATGGAGAAACGAAAGTTAAATCCAGAGCATTAGGACGCCAAGAAGAAGAACCAGTTGTAGTAGTTTGACCATTATTTAAAAGAACCAAGTCATTGCTATCAATAATATCTAAGACATCTCTACCTCGAGGCAATGTATCAACACAGCCCCATGACATATGATGAGCATTTAGATCGCCTCCAAAAAGCATTGGCTGCGGAATAGATTTTATCAAAGCATCAAATTTACTTTTATTAAATGGGGGATCAGAATTTGATGGACTATAAAAACTTACTACACTCAACTGCTTGTTGTTTATAATTATTTGTACACAGATATTTTGTAGAGCATTGTCAAAATAAGTTTTAATATTAGAATATACTATATTGTTATGAATAAGTATTGCTACACCATTATGTTTATTACCACAGTCATTTCTAATGACATTGTATCCTTTAATTGAAAATTTTTGATGTTGTTTTAACCAGGTTTCAGAAATTATTGCTATGTGAATGTTATTTTCATATAAGAATCTAGTAAAGATTAGCCTATTGCTTATTATACTCTGAGCATTCCACTGCACTATGTTCAATATGTCCATAAAGAAAAAAATTAAGGTTGTTTCCTGAAAGTGTTTTTAAGTGTTTCTTTTATATTGTTAGAATTTATTGGCGTTTCTTTATCAGCACAAATTTTAACTATAGCTTCCACAAGTAGATTCATAAATCTGTCAGATTTGGTCAGATTACTTAGATGGGTGTCAATATATTTTGAGCCGAGCTGCGGAAATGCAACGTCACAAAACAAATCGGAATATTTAGCACTACGTGATTTTAACTTATTTTCCTCAATTTTCTGTTTTTTAATTGGACATGCAGCAGATATAGCCACGTGATCCCCACCACAGTTTGCGCATTGTGTTTTAACCTTATTACAATTTTTGAAATTATGAGGTTCAGCACAAATTGAACATACTTCATTATTTTTACAATACTTTGCTATATGACCAAATTTCATGCAACGAAGGCATTGCTTTACTGGAGGAATATAGATCCCTACTTCGTGCCTCCAATGGTCAAGTGTTACATATTCAGGCAACTGTACAGAGGCAAAAGTCACGGCAACCGTCTGAGTTGGAACCATTGAGACGATACCCAGCGTGTCTTTTACCCGCCGCATAAACCGTCTTACGCTTATCACCTTTTTACTGGAAGCTATTAATTGGAAAATCTTCTGGTTCGAATAATCAATCGGCACTGAAGTGAGAACACCCGTAACCTCGGTCTCAGATGCTGGGATTGAAGCATTCATGTGAATTTCATTTAATAATTTTTCATTTTTTAGGAAGACATTGGCGTGATTTGGGAGATCGAACATAATCCCAACTTTGTATGCATTAATTGTTCTTAGATGCATCACGCCCGACACGCGATGCTTCCGGATTGCATTGGACAAAGCAAGTCTATCTTTGTCAGAAAATTTGTGGTCATCCTCTCTGTGATTCAGAAAAACAATAAATTCTTTCTTAGCTGAATTTTCGTCGTACAACCTGTAATAACTTTTGGCCCTGAAAGGAGTATACTTCTCTTTGTCATCTTCTTTAGTCTTCTTTTTTGCAGGTATGCGCTCCGAGGGCGCACCTGTATCCGCATCAGAACTACTTTCAGATTGAAGATCTGGCTCCGGCTCCAAGCCCTCCAACCGAGAACGCTTTCCCGTACGCTTCCCCATGACTGGGGAAGCGCACCAAACCGATAACCAAATCAACTATGAATTTAAATTAAAATTAAGACTAAATATGTACAAATTAACACCTAAAATTAATTTACAATAAAATATTTTATCAAGCGCGCCTATCACTTTCAACGTTCCCGCCAAAAAACCCCCAATGTCAAATCATACTCATACAGATGCGTTCAAATATCTAATTCTAATTGCACAATGAAAGAAACACAGCAATTAATGCATTTAAATCCAATAAAGGTTTCTACGAAGCAATACTGTTTAAATCTAATATATAATTCTTGCTGCGGCACTAGTGCTAATTCAATACTTAAGTATTTATTTTATTTACTATTATTATTATTCAGAGTCCAGAGTAGGTATCCACCCCGATCGACCCAACCCCCGCTCCCATCCCCTAGTTTGCCCTCAAATCAAATCCCTCACCCCACCCAAAGTCTCAAACCACCTCTCCGTATTTTACGTTATCATATATTTAGGTTTTTGATAACAATATTTTGTATTTTTAAGATAAGAGGCTAATAAACGCCGTCAAAATTACTTACTACTCCAAATACAACGGCAACTTATCCGCCATGGCTAAGGTAAATATACGCTTACAACCGGTATAATTTTAATGATATTATTTTTGTTGCCTATTTGCATACTGACTTCATTTATTTGTTCCAAGATAAATGCCAGTAAACCAGTTCCTATGCAAATTTTTATCATGTTTACGGATTCTATGCATAGTATTTTAAAAGAAGCGATTCTGCTGAGAGCCCGCTTTGTCGTTTTGTGATTTTTCTTGTTAATAATGACTGAAAATACCAGTGAAATTAAGGTAGGTACATAAATTGGAATCAGTAACCAAGCGTGAGTGAAATCACAAGTTTTACAGTAAAATAAAGGAGTTTCCTTTTTAAATGTTTTTCCTTTTTAAATGTTTTTTTTTCGTTCCAGCCAGTACTGTATTCGTACTGGCGAAGCTCATGTTCGTGGCGGGTCCGAATCGCGCTCAACTTGAAGGAGATTCCCTACGACATCAAAGCTGTGAGCTTGATCAAGGGAGGTGGGGAGCAGCACTGCAATGAGTACCGGGAAGTGAATCCAATGGAGCAAGTGCCATCACTTTGTATAGGTGAGATGTATTTCATGAACTGCTGTATCAGCTGTATGATTTCAATCCCCTTAATTGGTACAGTCAACTTCATAAATATAACATTTGTTTAATTCTTACCGCATCAATATTTCATTAAGTCTAGTATATTTAATGATATGGAACAAATAAATGTGTATCTAATCTAACTGTTACAGTTCCAGCAAACTATGTGAATTTGCTGAGAAGATTCCATTCATAAAAATATCCCGTTACCATGTCTCCTAGTTGTTTCCTAAAGTTGTCCAGGGTCCACTTTGACACCTAATCTCAAGATTTTTACTGGCCACTAGTTTTATGAAAGCGTCTGCGATTTAAAGCTTGTTGGGATTAGACTTGTTTCCACACAATGTTTACCTTTACCGAAAAGGTATCGGTTAATAATGATATTTTTTCATAAGTTTTAAAAGTCTAAAACCCAGTGGTACAAGCCGGTGTTTCCAAACTGTGAGCCTTAGCCTTATGCTGGCCATACACAATACTTCCTATCGTCCAATCGGCATGACGCTTCCGATTGGATCAGTTAGAACTGACCGTGTATGGGAGTGGATTGGCACGAGTCATGCCAATCCACTCCCATACACGGTCAGTTTTAACTGATCCAATCGGTAGCATCATGCCGATTGGACGATAGGAAGTATTGTGTATGGCCAGTGTTACTGCTTGGCTATAGTAGCTTTTATGGCCACTCATAAAAAACAAAGATATGATATCATAAACTTCATAATAATATTTATATTCCAGATGGTCACACATTGGTAGAGTCTCTCAGCATAATGCACTACTTGGAGGAGACAAGACCGCAAAGAACACTTATGCCTCAAGATTGCTTCAAGCGAGCCAAAGTCAGAGAGATTTGTGAAGTAAGTTCTCTTTCCAGTCTCTAATACCAGAGCAAAGAACACTTATGCCTCAAGATTGCTTCAAGTGAGCCAAAGTCAGAGAAATTAAGTTCTCTTTCCAGTCTCTAATACCAGATAATACGAGTGCTGGTTTTAGTAGAAAAAAACCATGTACATACTTGTAGTTCGTAGTCTCGGCAGGTGGAAAGCTATGTTATGTCATAGGGCTTGTTGGTAACGCCTGGATAGCATTGTGTACTGAAGAAGAGGATTTGTGGAGACATAGTCTTTGCTGCCTTCCCTAGGGCCAACCTGTATGTTTAGGAAAAAAGCCGGTCAAGAGCGAGTCTGACTCGCACACTGAAGTTTATTATAATATATGACTGCAGAAAAATTATAGTGAACTGGTTCTGTCTGGAACTACATTGACATTGAAATGCAAACTTTTTAATTTCAGGTGATATCTTCAGGCATCCAGCCACTACAGAACCTCATAGTCCTGATATATGTGGGTGAAGAAAAGAAAAAGGAGTGGGCAGGGCATTGGATCACCCGAGGCTTCCGTGCTGTGGAGAAGCTGTTATCATCATCTGCGGGGAAGTACTGTGTCGGGGATGAGATTACCCTGGCTGACTGCTGTCTTGTGCCCCAAGTTTTTAATGCGAGAAGGTGAGTATGCTTGTGTTGTAGATTCTTGTAGTTTGGGGATTAGGTTGTTTAGTGTGGTTTTTTGCCAGCCATATTGTCAGTAAGGCTAAGTATTACAGGCGAGGTATTAAAGCACCTGCCAAGAAAGGCAATAGTCTATTTGACTATGTTGTTTAATGCAATATTTAGAATCCAACACTACCCGAAATTATGGAAAATATCCCAAATTTGCATGATAGCTAAGCCGGCGAAACCACCAACAGAACCGAGCTCCTACAGGCCTATAAGCCTTCTCCCCTTAATATCAAAGGTGTTTGAGAAAATGTTCCTTAGGAGGTTAAGACCTGTGCTGGAGGAAGGTAAAATAATCCCAGACCATCAATTTGGATTCCGAGAGGGTCACTCAACTGTAGAACAAGTCCACCGTGTTGTAAATAAAATCAGACAATCTCTTGAAAAAAAAGAATATTGCTCGGCAGTATTTTTAGACGTCCAGCAGGCTTTTGATAAGGTTTGGCATAAAGGCTTATTATATAAGCTGAAAACATTGCTGCCTAATTCCTTCTACATGATCCTAAAATCATATCTCGATGGAAGAAAATTCCAAGTAAAGTATGAAGAAGAAACATCGAACCTATATGAGATAGAGGCATCTGTACCACAGGGATCAGTCCTTGGACCAGTACTATACACCATATATACAGCCGATCTTCCCAGAACTGAAGAGGTAGAAACAGCCACTTATGCAGACGACACTGCCTGTCTTGCAAGCGATATAGACCCGTTAAAGGCATCACAGAAACTTCAGATCCAACTAAACAAGATTGACTTGTGGCTACGGAAGTGGAGAATCAAGTCAAGTGCCACCAAATCTACACATATAACTTTTACCCTTCGTAAAAAAGAATGCGCTCCTGTATACATGGGCAACGAAGCCCTGCCGAAAACTGACTGCGTGAAATACCTTGGCATGTCTTTGGACAGACGATTAACATGGAGCAACCATATAAAAGCTAAACGAACTGAGGCAAACATGAGGCTTAAGAACTTGTCATGGCTTATCGGACGTAAATCTCCACTCTCACTGCATAATAAGCTCTTAGTATATAAAGTAACTATAAAGCCCATATGGACATATGGTATTGAACTGTGGGGTTCAGCTAGCAACTCAAATATAGAAATTCTACAAAGATTTCAAAACATAGCATTGAGAACCATATCGCAAGCAGCTTGGTTTACCAGAAACAGCGAAATACATGAACACCTTGAGATGGAAACTGTTAAACAGACACTTAACAACGCAAGCATAAGATACAAGAACAGACTGCAATTGCATATTAATGACCTAGCACAACAACTCCTGGATAGCTCGGAGACTGTCAACCGACTCAAGAGATGGCAAATATTGAACCTGGACCATCGAATCTAACTCATGGGATGATGTTCACTGGAGTATCAACCAACTTCCTGTCTCGATAAAGAACACATCAGATTATGACTATGAAGTCGATTGCTGAAAAACTGGAGAACAAAAAAAAAAAAAAAAATATTGTCAGTAATTCCGGAGGTTGGTCGGGAACAAGTATTTTAAAGAGGCAATAACTTTGAATTTGACATTCCTTTAACACAGGAAATGTGTGAGCGATACTTCTGGAGTTGGAAGCATCCTTAGACTACGGTTTTGCCCCATTATGACGGCTGTACGCTTATTTACCGTCTTGGCGTTGTATAAACGAAAGAGAAAAACATCCATAATCTTATCTATCTTATCAATTGATAAAGAGTATCAGCAGTAGCCTCTACTCTTCAAAGCATGTATAACGCGCCAGATAAAGTGTGAGTATAGACATCGATAGGGTGTGAGCGAGATAGCATGCGAGCGGGACGCCATTTTCAGATCCATTCTTTATCTGCGCGTGTTATATTTTCATTTTTAACAAAGTATTTATTGATTCCAGATTCCACGTGGACCTCCGTCCCTTCCCGATAATCCTGCGTATCGACCGCGAGCTGGAAAACCACCCCGCCTTCCGCGCCGCCCATCCCTCCTCGCAGCCCGACTGCCCGCCCGAAGTCGCCAAGTAACTGCCCGCCCGAAGTCGCCAAGTAACTGCCCGCTCGAAGTCGCCAAGTAACTGCCCGCCCGAATACGCCAAGTAACTGCCCGCCCGGAGTCGCCAAGACCTCCCACAGAGAGGGTTATAAATATGTATAACGTTGTGACATAGATGTAACAAGGGTAACACTATGATGTTGAAGAAAAATAGTTGATGTTGTGTAACATTTTATAACCTCTGTGTGGCACTGTAACTGCTCGCCCGAAGTTGCTAAATAAACTTACGACATTCCGAACCAGCCATAAGTTACAAAGCCAAAATCTTCTGACTGACAGAGATAAGAGATTTTATTGGATGTCTCACCCGCTCCTCCCGTCACACTACAATACATATATTTTTCAGTTGTTTTTAGCCGTAGTCTCTAGCTGCCCAAGTCTATTAAAATCCTTCTTCTTCAAAGGATTTTGTACCGTTCTAAATTCGAGCAGAGTTGCATTTGTTTTATTTCGTCCTATTTTAAAACAAAACAAAAGTACTCTTTCTTTCTTTAACTTTTGCTCGGCTATTGTTGCTGAATGAAAAAAAAAACAGTGGAATGTATCAGTAGCAAAGTAGCTCAAAATTACTAAAAAACGGTAGCATTTTATTTTAGGAATTTAACACCCAAGTTTCCCTTTTGTGTTAATGTATTGTGTAGGGTAGATACTCTCCATTAAAAAATCAATAAACATCCTTAAAAGAACTCTAAGTATATAGTGTGACAAACATACTTTGACCATTAAAAAAAGCATGCATTGTCATGACTTTAGATTTAAGGATTATGGATAGTCTGCAATAATAATTATTAAGTTAATATCGATTTGCACAAGTTAAAGCTAACATTCCCGTGTCTAGAGCTTGAACTATTTTCAAGAAATTTTATATTATTTATTTATATATTTTACAATATACAAACTTGTTATATTATGTTTTTATTTTTCTAGTATAAAATTGTTAGGTTGTAGCCAGTTTTTTCTACCAAAGTTATTTGAAAATTATTATGGAATTACCTTTGGTATAAACGGAAATGTATGTAACATTTAGTAGTTCCAATTTCTGTTGTTTTGAGTACAAAGTTAAGTCTTGCCTTGAAATTATTAATAGGTGTAGATGTGTGTAGAAGTACATGTTTTTTTATTACTTAAACAAAGGATATTCAATAAACTTTTCGTGAGAAATGTCTTTTATTATTTTTTCTTTCCTTTATCATAGGGTAAATACATCCTGCATCAAAATTTTACTGAACTGTTTGTAATTTAATCCTCTACCATACATAAGTAACGCGATATACTTATAACATACACTTATGTAGGGTAAAGGGTTTTGAAAGCAAATGTCAATTTGCCCTGCTACCAAGTTTCTTAAATCCTGTCCCCAGCAGACCGGTAATCAGAATTAGTCCTAAAAAAACACATATACGAGATTATTCCACTTATGCACCATATTGTTGCAATGAACAGAACTCTGAATGAATTACATCTATAACATCTCATTCATTGAATTTCATGTTAACTTGAATGCAGCCTTACAACGCCATCTATTAATGACAGCTGAAAATCATACGATGTTGCCAGTATTCGACTGTTTACCCAGTTAATGGTTAATTTCGTTTGAAAAAAAAAAAAAAATGCTAAAGGCATCTATTACAGAAAAAAACCAGCACAGCTATCACGCGACGGCGCGCGGGCTCTCTTGATTTTTCTCGCACTATCCGTCTCTCTCTGATTAGAACAAGAGGTATAGTGAGAGAAAAATCGAGAGTATGTCGCGGCCGTCCCATGATAGACGTGCAGGTAGATGGGGACGTGGGTTTGCAATACATTAATTAAAAAAATGATTAAAGAGCAGAGAAGCATCTTTTAATTCAATTTAGGTCATAACGACATAGAATTAACGAAAACTCGGTTAAAACTATTTGTATTTTGCAGGGAGAATTTGCCTAAATGCTTCCATAGCAACACCACAGCCCTGGCTGTCAAACGTATCGAACGCCCTCGTTCGCTTCGGAGGCTACGAGACGACGTTTCTATCGTGCCGTGCTTTGATCGAATCGAGAGTGTTGTTGTGTTTGCGTCCGAGGCTACGACGCGCTCGTTCCGTGCTAGAATAAAACATGAATCCAGTGCTGTGCTAAGTGATTAAACAACAATGCCAGTCAAAACCCAAACAAGTGCGGTGCTGTGAAAAGTTTTACTTTGTTGTGTGCTTCAGATTTTAAGATGACGGAGAAAAATAAATCTGAAAAGATGACTAATACATCGAAACCTGTTCCCATGAAGCTTTTTGCTGCCTGGGAAGTGGACAGGACGCCTTCCAACTGTATTCCAAGGTAAGTTTGATAGATGGTTAATAGTTTTTAAAAGTTGGAAGGGGTTTTTTAAGTTAGGATTTTCGGTTGCTTGACTTGTGAGTTGAGGTTGAGCTAGCAGCGGGAGTGCTCGATCGAGGACCGGACCACAATGCATAATGTATAGGCTTTTGTGTAATCAAACCACTGCCGGCGTATTATCGCATTCCATGCACATAACACATATACTATTTGTTTTGCATTGTTTATATTCATACGCATTGGAATAGCTTATTGGAGATAGCAGGCGTTCATTGTTTTGTTATTCAGTTAAAGCAGTGCATTTGTTTAATTAATATTATGACAGGAAAACCAGAGGGCTGAACTATTTAAAACCAATGCTAAGGTTGATTACCTTTATACCTAATTTACTATTGTGTAGATTTTGGGTTATTGAGGACTCTACTAATTCATATGAGCAATTCAAGTCAATATTGTTATTATTTTGATTTTCCTGCCTACCTATCATATCAATGGGCATTTGTACATAAAAATGTTAGTAGATTGAATACTATCCTATAGGATTAAAATCAAGTTCTAATTGACATCTTGCCGTGAACACTTAAGGTCTTAGCGCCCAACACTGCCCCAAAAGTTGGCACCTTGAATGTTAATGCATAGTATTAAATGTAACAAGGTGTCAACCATTGGATTTCAGTAGTCATTTCCTTTCATCTGACTGGTAAATTTAAATCTGTTTGATTTCAATCTTGCCAGTAAATGATCCCTTATTTCTTCTTGAAATAACTGCTATTTCATTGTGATAAATGCTATGTACCTAAATATTTACCACAAGAACATTATAATTATGCAGCAAATAGAATAGGAAAAGTGTAGCTGTTAATTCATATATATGTATAGCTTGATATCATCCTCCTCCTAGTGTTTTCCCGTACCCTAAAGGAGCCTGGGACCTACTTTGGTACCTAATCCCAATATACATTAAACATAAAAATACATAAAACATTGTAAATCTAGATTTGAACAATTATTTGATGTGCAACGTTAATTGTATACCAATTGGAAAAACATAGTAAACCTGATTTTAAATCGAATTAGTTAACTAATATGTATTAAATATTCCCTGTGTGGTGTTGGGTTACAATTTCATCACCCCCTTTCTTCCCATAGGTGTTGTAACAGTTGACTAAGGGAGCAGGCATGGGCTTGCAACCTATCACTGCAATATCACATTTTGTCGATCATTTATAGCCACATTTATGCTAATAGTGACACTGACACTGGAACATAAGTTTCATGTGCTCTGCCTATCCCTTTTGGGAATACAGGCGTGAATCTATGAATGAATCAATGAATAAATATAAAAATATAAAACACTTAATTACTTCATTGTCATCATCATCCCACTGCTGGGCACAGGCCTCCTCTCTTAGTTACTTACTTATATTTATACAGCTGCTTATAGTTGACAGAACTAGGTAAAGAACAATGCTTAAGATGCTATTTATGAACTGGCTTATCACCATATGTATTGACAGAAGTGATAAGATTGGTGAAGTCTTATCATAATTGAATATTTTTTTCAGTTTCATTAAACAGTACATTTCAGAAACAAAAGCATTACACCCTTATCCTCACTTTAACCCCCGACGCAAAAAAGAGGGGTGTTATAAGTTTAACGTGTCTATCTGTGGTATCGTAGCTCCCAAACGAATGGACCAATTAGAATGCGGTTTTTTTTGTGTCATAGACAATTTTATCCCGAGTGTTCTTACCCATGCCATGTTTCATCAAAATCTCTTCAGCCGTTTTTGACATATTGGCCTTTGGAATCAAAATGGGGGGGTTTTTCAACTGTTCTATGTTGTAGTTATAATATTCCTTATTGAAATATGCAAACACCAGTATTCACACTGATTTAAGTCATATGAGTCCTGCATGGCGGATTACTAAACTATTCTGCTAAACTTGAGTGATAGCGGATACTCAAAGTGTTTTAATTGATCAGAAATTCATAATCTTCATACATCAACTCAAGAAAATGATTCTAATTGGAAGTGAACGAAATGCACTTTCTTTAGTTGCCTCGCACAGATGACTCACGAGCCGCAATTGCATGTACCGGTCATGCAAATGCAGTCCGCTTCGCAGATCAGAACAGAACAGAACTATAAAAGGATTGGTACAACTTATAAGAGCGCGGGATTAACGTCAAAACATCAAAGATTACATAAATTATACAGCCGCCATCATTAATTTCTGCAAAACGCGCGTTCAAGCAACTGACACGACATTTGTTTTCTAGGGCCGATATAGGACGTGTCAGATATTTCTGTCTGAATTGTTATGGCCAGATATTAATGCTGCACGGCTATCAAGAGACGGCGCGCGAGCTCTCTCGATTTTTCTAGCACTATCCGTCTCTCTCTTATTAGAACACTTCTGAACGGGCCACATTTTCCTGCAATTTCTGGCCGGCAACTATTGCTGTCTTACGCTGACTTTGTACGCTAGAGCAAGATGCACATACTTGCCGGCCACAGATTGCCGTAAAAATGTTGATGTTGCCCGTTTAGAAGCCCCATTAGAACATGAGGTATAGTCCGAGAAAAATCGAGAGTATGTCGCGGCCGTCTCATGATAGACGTGCTGGTGATTATACTGTGATGACTGTCACCGTACCCAGACAATGTGAAATAGATGTTCAGTTTCTTCCGCAGAGCAACTGTTGACTACTTTGGCTTGATCATAGGGCGTGGCCTGAAGAGCGCACACCGTCCACTACTGTAGTATGAACATGGGAGGATTAGTTCGAGACAGCTAATTGCACGCCTAGGGCGCTATAATAAAAATTGTGCTCGTCGCAAACGTGTGAAGTGAGGCTTTTTTATCCGTCCGATGACGCCGTTGTGTTTTAACTAATGATATTCCTACCTATACAGTTAAATAGTAAATGTACCTATACAGATTTGCATACAATACCTATAGATATTTAATGGTCAGAGGAGGAGGTCTGTCCTGGCACGGTTTTAATTTGCACAATTTATGATGGATCGTTGATTTGAAGACTTTGGGAGATAACAGTGATGAGTGTGAAGTCAGCGGTACAGTAGCCCGTTTTCTAACAGTAATATGAGAGGAATTGTCCGCTGTTAGCTCGTGACTCGGCCGTCGTAACCGATGCGCCCGCGCCGAGGGTGACCGCAAGGTCGCCGGCGGGGGGTAACGAGTGGGCGATTGACTCACGACTGATTGGTCCCGCCCGGGATCGGGTGACATGCGGAATTAACGGATTAGGTCCGTCGTGGGGTCCGCAAAATACAAACTTCAACCCACTGACATGACAATTCTTGTTGCGCCTGATAGTATGTTTTAGATTCTGTCCTAAGTGATCCATTCAGACACGGCAGGCACTGGTTAAATGTGCCTTTTTCAACTTTGACTTCGGCAGAATCATCGATAACATCTATGGGGCCATACGTGCCATAACATACAAAAATTGATTGAACAAACAGAGAGTAAGTATGTTTAATGTCATCAGGTCATCACGAGCAACTATTTTGTGAAAACTCGACCCACTTCATAATTGATTTTCATAAGTGATACATAATTACGAATTAGAAGATCATTTTTTTTATTTATATATAAGATCACGACAACATATTTACCATATTGTAGCGATTTTACGAGATGTCGTTGTTGCGTCGCACGTTGTATACAGTGACAGTGATACAGTTCTTCAATAGATAGAGGTTCGGAATTGAAAAAGAACCGGTGCGACCCACTTGCGTAACTAAAGCTTATTATTCAAGGGACGAAGATTGAGCAATTCCCGTCCCGAGTTTGAAAGGGCCGGCCTAGTCATCGTTGGGGCCCTAAAATAAGTCAATGATACGCCTTTGTATGACAAATAAAAATATTGGAATGTTCGTGAACGTAATATGAGGTACTACTTTTGTGGTTAACTACCTACTACGCATAGACACACAGTGTCAGTAACAAAATATGCATAGAAGTCAGCATATACTGATTGAATAGAATAGGTATTTATTCACATCATATCAGCCGATGGACGTCCACTGCTGGACATAGGCCTCCCCCAAAGAGCCAACATTAATAATTATGTTCTATTATATATATGTATATATATATATCGTAGCTCCATGTTTGAACGTTGTCGTAGGAAGTTAAAAATATATCGTATCTTTAGATAATATATAGGTCCGTATCGACGGGTCACACACTACCATTATTATACATATACAAGGTTATTGATAAAGTAATAGTTAACAACTTAGATAAGTTAAAAACCCATTTTAATTTCGAAGCAATGTATCAAAGCTGGCTGAACCGATTTTGTTGAAACTTAGCTAAGAACCATCTCGATCACGTCAGCTTTCGGACACGCATTAAGATAGGTCTATTCTTATTGGATCTACGATGCCACACAGACACAAAGATAGACAGACACGTCAAACTTTTAACACCCCTCTTTTTGCGTCGGTGGTTAAAAATATCGCATAGAAATATGAAGAAATGTAGCTATATATAAGAAGTCTCCAATCCGTACTGCGCCGATTTTCTTTTGTTCATGGAAGACGATGATGTTGATTTGATATATTATGTGATCTACGACTCGCGTGGCCCACTGTTTTTAACAGGAATATCTACTTGCAGGTCAAAGCACCACAACAGTGCTATGAATCGTTAAGAAAGTGAACACATAAAAGGAACTATCTAACATTAATGTCCACAAAACGGTCGTTGTGTGACGGTAACTAATATCGTAGCCTAATTCCGTAGACGTTTTAATACTTGGTTGCTGTTAGAGAGAGCTACAATAGCCTATGTTCATTGGGGCGTTGAACGGACTTAATACCTTCTAGGTTTAAAACGACAGGGTAGGTGTTGGGGAGCAGCGCAAAGCAAATTAGAACTTATTACGCAGGTAATACTGTACTTAGGTTTAGGCTAGATGAGGTCATCGACATCAGGCAAAAAAGGGGTTCGATCTGTTCACTCACTAACGGTATACGTATCTCAGACACGGGGCCGAGCCCGCCGCAAAATTACCTTCGGAGTGTTCCATTTTTAAATAAGAAGTGTGAAGTTATCTTGTTTATTACTGGCCAGTTAGTTACAATCGATTCTAACCGTCTTTCAAATCGTCATCGGTCATAAGGCGGGCTTACACTGAATGCACGGCACCGCAGGGGATTTTTTAGATGTAATTTTTTCGTACAGATGCTTTTTCCTTGTTGTCAGGTATGCCACGGCACTCTTGAGCGTTTTGCATTGTCACTGAAATTGCAACTTCATAATTCACTACCTGCCGTGGCTTCGCAGGCAAACCCGCGGGACGAAATATAGCCATCCAGAAAGTCTATTTTAAACGCAAGTCAAAGAAATTTTCAAATCGTACAAGTGGTTCCGGAGATTACCCAAAACATATAGAGCTACAATCTCACAGACACTTCCACTTTATAATACATACCTAATAGGTATAGATAACATTTATTGACTTGACTTGTATGTACTTAGTTTTTTTTAATATTCCCAGGCACTGCAATTCGCTTTCTAATTCCGTTCTAATATTTTCTCAACTTATAGAAAGGAAAAATAACATTCGCAACGCTTCCTGCCCTGATTGCATAACGGATAAAACTGAATCGCTCGAATGATAAGTTGATTTTAGAATCGATTTCTTCAATGAGCACTTATTACGTGTAGTTGACGTAACCGGTAAACCGATATGTACTCTCTTAAACTTTCCATTGTGTTGTGTTTCACGCGAATATCTTCAATGAAATTCGTATCTGAATACATCAAGTGATCTATTATGCAATGTGATTTTGCATTATAACCTTGAAACAACTAAGTATGGCCGAATAACGATTTCATAAATGTGTAAATATAATAATTATCACCACTCCAGTCAGAGCCAATGTCGTCTGGCTGGAATGGTTTTGAAAACAATTCCAGCGGTTTTGCCATGTCTCGAATTCAATTAGAATGATTTACAACTCCATTTATTTAATCAGTCTCACCTTACATCCATTCATGGTTGTTATATCAGGAAAAACTTATTTGTATGTAACCTGTTCTTATGACTCAATATTCGACATTGGCTTTCTGTGGTGTTCAGACTGTGATGTTTGTCACCATTAGGGAAGTTACTACTCTCTATGTGTTAAAAATTGTCAGGAAACTTAAAACCATATAAAAGTCGGTTCACTAGTTTAAGCCTGGAACTGAAAGAAAGACAGAGTTACTTTCACATTTGTATGGAAGTATGGATTTAAATGTAGTACCTATTTACCTTCAATCTTTAGACACGCGTAGACCATTAAAATCTGTGGGGCAATAAATGATCTAGACTAGAGTAATAATTCTAATATAGTAAAATGAATATGTACATGTTTACAAACCTATAATATGCCTATACGTTCGCGTGCGTTCTTCTCGTAAAACATTGACTTTGCATGATAAGTAATAATCAGTGACACTAAAAGTCTCTTTCAAAACTCCACCGTATTAACGGAGAAATTACTGATTAACGATTTAATACTTCGGAACTGTCTGTATGTAGTAGATACAGCCTGTATGTAGTAATTAAAGAGTATGTCATGTCACTTTAATCTTATCGTCATTGTGATCGACTGATACAGTATGCTCCTATTTATTTGAATTAATTTAACTATAGAATTTTTTATGTTCTGTAATAAAATAATTTACCATATTAGAACATTCCTGAGAAGGAACTTTACTCGGAATCTCGTTCAATGTCAGAGTAGAGAAGAGACACGTTGTATTATATTGAAGTTTTATTGGCACTTTGTTTCAAAGTTCTACGTGCATTACGTACGTACGCAATTGTATTGTTGTTGTGTTCTGTTCCATGTACAATAAAGAATTTACATACATGCATACATACATGGTAACGTACCTAATACGTATATGGAAATTCAGTCAATTCCATAGCATTGATCGCTAGGTGACATGACATTCCTCTCATTATAGAAGAATAACTGGGGATCTCAATTAACTCGTCGCACTAACGACGTGTCAGTCAGATGTGTCCAGGAATCGAACGCCACATTTGCCACTGACATATAAGCGACATGGGAATATGTCTGACAATGATTAGTTTCAGTTTGGGTTATGGTATTTTTGTCACCAATTCGTCACTTTATTTTTCTTAACTCAGACTTGATGTTTGAGGGTCAGTACTGCTTGCAGACCCCAGGCTCGGGATGAAATTTAGAATAAATGTACCTTTTAGTGAAAGAGTTTCCGGTGAGGTAGGGCACAGCAAAATATCATCCCGCTCGAATTCGGAGCAGCCTAACTGGGGAAGTACCTCCGCCTTGCAGAAGACCTCAGCCATAATAACACTACTACTTGCTCTGTAGTGTTGCATTCCTGGTGGTGAGCAAGGATGCCTTGTGTTGAGAGCGAGGGAATTAGTTCCTTCAGCTGTCAACACGGCGAATCCTCAAACATATCAAGGGTCGGCAACGCCCATGTTACTCCTTTGGAGTTGCATGCGTCTATAGGCTGCGGTGTCCGCTTACCATCAGGCGGGCCGTACGCTTGTTTGCCACCGTCGTTGAAAAAAATTGGATTAGCCCCCTACATAAAAACTTTAAATGTTACAAAGCTACAATGTTACAAATACATCTCAGGCTCATCTTTCCCTGGCCATACTGAACTTACTGAGACAAAAGCCTGAGGCCTGAGCCTGATTTAAAACTATGTGTGAAATCTATTCGTACCTAGTGGAAAATTTTAAGTCATGCCACAAAAGGCCAGATTCCTCAGAGGCCAGAGCGTTCATATATTACATTACTATAACAAAAGCCTTTGCTCTTTTGTTCCCCTACAATACATATAGGTGTGTATTCTTCGTTGCTCACCGAAATTATAAAATCCGAACATCATTTTGAATCCCTCCAAAGAGAGGTTTCATTTTGATTCAAATAAATAAATCAATGAATAAATATAGACCCGGTGTGAACCTCGACCTGCATCCCTTTTGCCTTTTGCGGGCTCTCAGTGTGTTTGATGTTTGTTTCAATTATAACAAAGTAGAGTAGTAAAACATCAACATTTTCGTAAGTAAAATTATTTCTACGAGTATGTTCTGTGATGAGGGAACTTCCGCTCGCCTCACGCATGCTATCAAGTACTCGACGGCAAGGTCGGGCAGCCGTGATAACAGGTGCATTGGTTAGAGCAAACTTACATAATTGCTTCGAGTCTGAACAAATACTGATAGTGCAACGTCGTATCAATATAACATTTCAACGGCATTTACGTCCTTATTATAATAAGTATAGCGGTTATGTTCGAGTGAGCAAACTAAAAGCGTAGGTACACGCGACGCCAGCACAATCTATGTATGGGTGGGCTATGCGTGCGTTTTTCTTTTTTGTTCAACCAGGCTTTTCAAGCAATAGACCCTCGGTTGACAGCAAAAAGTTCTTAAAACTTCATTCGTTCGTTATGCCAGTTTATCCTGATGATTAATAGGCGCTCAAACAATTGGGCTATTTATTAATTATATAAACAAATTATGAATCGGTATTATTCATGTGTAGTTTGTTGACCTCTGCCTATTAATTAGCACTGATACCGATAACGTTGTCAAAATTGGAACCGGTTTTCCTTAACAATTATAGGTACCTATGTAAGTATTTGTGTAGTACGTTTTTGTATGCGGCGAGGTTTTATGGTTTCTACGAATGTTCAAAAACATACAAATAAACCACAGTTTAATATTATTCCCTATATGTACAAGTAGAACCTACGTCAATAAGTTTAGGTCATGAATTCTATTGAATTGTGGTTTTCATTGAGTCATAAACTATTGAGCATTAACGAGCCACGTTAAGCACTCAAAGTATTCGCTCTACGCAGATGACTTAAAAATGTACAAATCTGTGGCCTGTGAATCAGATGCAAGAATGATCCAGAACGATTTAAACAATGTACTGTCCTGGTGCTACATTAATAAAATGACTCTCAACCCGAATAAGTGCTTTTTCATAAAATACAGCCGTAAGAAAAAACCACTTGTGACAAAATACGAAATAGGCGGTGTTGAGCTATCAGAAGTGACTGAAATCAGAGATCTAGGTGTAATACTTGACAGTCAACTTAAATTTCATGCTCACGTAGATTCAGTAGTAAAAAAAGCCGCACAGATGCTCGATTTCCTGAGAAGAAACTCCAGCGACTTTAACCAACAGAAAACTCGAATTATCCTGTATAACACCTGCGGCTGCGGATGGCTGCGTACCAGAGTACGCAGCCATCTCGAAACCGCCTCGATTGTTTGGAGTCCTTTCTACCAAGTTCCTCGCAATTACCCTCGGCGCCCTATACCTAAACCTTTCGCTACACTGGTCACCAGGACAAACCTTGGATTGCAGTCTCCCATGGTGAGAATTTGCTCAAATTTTAACGACTTTGTCAGCCAAAATAAATCCATCGACATTTTCCACGACCGCCTACCTAAGTTTAAATCGACATTATTGCCGAAAGCAATATAATTCAGTCACTGCTATTAATTCTATTGATATTTACATATAAATTCTGTTACTATTAGTTTAGTGGTTTAGTTCATATTTTGTATTGCATAAGCATAAGCTATAACTTTTATTGTTCTCACTGCAACATGCATAGCCAATGTTATGTACTTCCGCAATTGTTCTATATATCAGAAATAAATACCTCCTAATATACTAGTTTTAAGTGAAATGTAATATATATGATGTGGTTGTACTTAATAAATAAATAAATAAAAGCATTTCAATAGATATTTCCTTGTATTATAGAATGATTGCTGTCATACACTCAAAGTCCATTCTTTGACGTTTATAGAATGTTATAAATATGTTAACTGTGGGTGGCTTTAGTCTGTCTAAGTCAGTCAACAAACGAACGAGTAATCTTGTATTTACTGTTGACTCTACCTAAGAAAACTTGACAGTTCACCCTTCATCCGTCGCCTAACTCCATTATAATAATGCTGCAAAATCTCGTAACGTAAACAAAATCACTTCTACTAAAATACAATGCCTATCAGTGTACATGAACATCGAATACGATATACATAATTGTGAAAGTAATATGCTTTTTAATTAGAATTTTGAGACCCTCCCTTTCTACGATGGAAAATTCGTCATACAAGTGGTCTCGGGGTGTGTGAATCCGACTCGCACTTGTCGGGTTTTTTCACTGTTCTATAAATACTTCGTTTCGTTAGCATATTTTCGGCTTCGAACAAAATTAACCATATCATTTGTCTAACAACGGTGCAGATGTGAACCGTTTGGTTGAACACTCCAACAATATCTTTCAACACCAGATGTGCTTTTGTTTTCACGAGTCTCACAAACGCTCATTTTATTCCTTTATCTAAAACGCTGGCTGATTTATTGGTGCACCTTTATAGAGCTATTCTCTATGGGCTATTATTTTTAAATTTCGTAATGTCGTGCCGTTCCAGTCACGGCTCGCTATGTGGATTGTCTATGTCACAATGGTTTTGTATCTCAGTGCCGTTATTTGCTGTAATTTTGTTGGTGGGCGACACATCCGAAAATGTGATGAAACCTTAAGTAGTTTTTAGGAAATCTTTTGCAATGTACACTTAAGTATTACACAATTGAATAGGGCTTATTATCCGACTCGTTTTTGAATTGAATTGCCGTTTAAAAGCGTTCCGTTTGTTTATATGTAATATCACAAAATTAGTATTCGATTCCTGTGCAAATACATACAGGCCGAAACGCCCTGACAGCGGTGGCGGAGCGGCACGGTGCGGCGCGGAGGCGGTACCGGTTGTAATGTTCGAGCTAATATGAAATGATCCGCACAAAGCGGCACGGCGCGGCGCGGTTTTCTGTGCGGACCCTTTAGAATAGAATAGAATAGAATAGAATAATATTTATTCATGGCAACAGCACATACATGTACATAAATCAAAAATCAAAAAACAGAATGGTAGACAGATTGCCACGAAACGGTTCCATATCAGCGTTGTGCTGGCCTAGTGGCCAGCGCTGGTCTTCCGATGGAACCATCCGGTGATTCCACGGCGTAACACATATTTTACACTCGTACAAAATAGTTATAATAATATTAATACAAAACAAACAGTAAAGACACTTTTTATGAACGCAACATTTATAACCACACCTTTCGTATTAGCTCGAACATTACAACCGGTACCGCCTCCGCACCGCGCCGCGCCGCCCCGCCACCGCTCTCTGTGCGTTTGCAGCTTATAAGCGTGTATGGTTTGTGAGGCTTTAGCTTTTTTTCATGTATCATATGTATTTGTAAGAGATGCAACATGGTTATACCTACTGCCATTGTCTTTGCGCATATCGGATAGAATCTAATTGGTTAGAATGCACTTTATTTGAATACACATTTGTCCGACGTTTCTGCATCATGCATACAGACGGCGCCTTTTTCACGGAGGGGTAGGCAGAGATCACGAATTCCATTCGCCGATCTTGACAAATCTTTCTTCGTCATTCACTTGAATGATGTTTCTAATCAAGGAATAATCACACTGAGGTCGTTGGTTCCCTTTTTGGAAACCTAGTTTTAGGACCTTGAATAGAAGTTCGAACGAATTCCATCTGATTTAGGTAATTCAACTCAGTGTACCTCCAATCCAATACGCTGTTGCAACAAACCGTCTGTAATTATAAGCGGTGTTCGTTAAAACTCGAATATATGGTAAGTTTGACAAGTTTCAATGTAGTGACAGCTGACGGCGCCATATTCAACGTTGACCGGTCTGAAATCGTTGTGTGTTGGTGCAACCCGCCTTAACCATTCACTATAAAACGAGTGAATCGGCGTTGGTTAATAATATTTTTTCTGAAATATCGTTAATCGGGAATAATGCGTTCGTTAGTGCAATTTGTGATGCAGCATGTCAATTGTTGTACGATCAAAAACTACGTGTTTCCTGCGCTACGGTGATTTATGTTTTAATGCCACACGATTTGTACACGTCTGTATAAACACGTATTTTGTTAAGTGATTATTTACTTAAATTTTAATTCTTTGGTTGGGAATTGGGATAGACTAGGTACTGAACCCTATCTTAATTCTTGCCCATGTTACGATTTGACGTGTGTAGATCTAATTAAATCTTTGAGTTATGTTATTAAAGGGTTTGTTTCAATATACTGTTTTATTTATTTAAACAGGTTAAGCCCACTGATCCCTATAAGTATTTACCCATTTTTCGATTTGACCTATAGTGAGTAGATCTTATGGCCTATGCTATGGCAATGGCAACCAGAGAATGTCTGAGAAAAACGGCTATCAGTAATCATTAATCAGTAGTTCTTAGTAAATCTTTGGATGGAAAGAAGTATCTTTAACTTATCTTATTGAACTATTACTCGGGAATTTGTACGTTGTTGAATAATATTTGTTTCTCTGAAAACTTTTTGGAGAAATAACGTTAGATTATGTGTGTGTTAATAAATCATCATCATCATGTTATCTGAAAGACGTCCACTGGATATAGGCCTTCCCCACAGAGTGCCAAAGCGACTGGTCCTGCGCCACCCGCATCCAGCGGACTCCCGCGACCTTTACCGGTCATCAGTCCACCTTGCCAGCGTACCCACGCTGCGCCTTTCGGTACGCGGTTTCCATTCGAGAACCTTTCCGCCCCAATGGCCATCGGTTTAAATAAATAAATGACGATATATTTGCACGCTTACATTACGTATGACTGTATATACCTACGCCAGTTTCATACCCATTCTAAATGATGCACTAAAAATAAACTTTTTGAAAGTAAGTCTAACTTGAAGTCTCACGATGAGTATCTCTATTGCCTAGACTCGACGAGATTCTAAACTTGATGACATTTGTCGTAATATACAAGTAGCGCAGACGCGGACATCTGAATTGCGAATCTGACTTCATTTATTTTGTTCCCTAAATTAAATATCGGCATCCATTATTGAATACATGCATACATACATTCACGCCTTTATTCCCAAAAGGGGTAGGCAGATCACATGAAACGTATGTTCCCGCGCCACTTTTAGCATAAATGTGGGTATAAAAGGTCGACTAAAAGTGAATTATTGAATTACCATTATTGAATATAAGTTACTATTAACAATAATCACGGTTTCTAATAGGAAAAAACTAACCCGATATAAACGATTATTCAGAAAAGCCAAATTCAGTTTTTTTTGCTGGAATGACGAAATCAGCCGCATCTGAAATGTTTCTTACATCTTTAATGCTTAATATATTTTGTGCAGAAAAGTTTATTGTTTATTGTATTAAAAAAAAGTACATCTGAAACTTACAGCTAACCGCCAAAGCGTCACAGATCTTGAACTTGAAATAATATAAATATGTATAACATGTAGGTAACAAAACGGTCGAAACAAAAGAACGCCACAGATATAGATCTGTGGCGTGGCGTGGCGTAGCGTGGCGTGTGGCTTAGGATAGCCTAAACAAACATATCTAGTAAATATAAATAAACTTACCTTAAGTCTCTCACGTCTTATTACACTTTAAAAGTTACCTCGTGTATTCAGCGATAAGCCAAATTCAGAAAAAGTTTCACCATTAGAACAAACAAACAACCCATTTCGTTTTACAAATTGCATCTTTCTCCAAAATGGCTATTTCTGAGGCACGATGCGCCGTCCAAAGTAACTTGAGAAGCGATAAATTCCAACTTGATACTGTCAAAGTAATCCTTGGAAAGTCTATTAGAAGTAGCGCGGCCGACCGGGAGTCACTTTATTTTGACGGATGGTCCATTATGGCCGCTCCACTCCACACGATGGGCTATCCTGACCCATCATACAGGACGCGGCTATGCGGTAGAACGAGACATACATATGTCTTACTCCCTTTAACGCATAGTTGCGTCCTGTATGATGGGTCAGGATGGCCCATCGTGTGGAGCGGCCATTATCAAAGGAATGTTAAAGATAACGTAACTGAGGTGACAAACTAAGCCCCCGAAGGAATTTTAGATAACCCTTATTACTTATTGACGTGGCGTCGAGAATTGAGATAGAATACGCAGAGCAGCTCATTAAAGGCCGTTTTGTATGCTGATTAAGTGAGGTGTTGCGAGTGCTAGGTAAATACAACTTACTTCTAAATATATCCCATAGCTTTTATGTAGGTTTCGGTACATATTTAAAGGAGGATTAAATGGATACATATGTTTGCACTTGACCATAAAAATCACTAGTTTTAGTAATGAAAGTCTGCGGAAGACCAGCGCTGGTCGTCCAGCTGGCATCATGCTGAGCTGAGGGTCCATTTCGTGACACGATCTAAGACATCTTATGTCATTGTTATCTGTGTGGAAAATATAATCATTTGTCACGAAACAACATTTGAATTGAATACTTGACTGGTGACCGAAGAGCTGGCTTTCTCGCGCAACGCATCAGCATTGCAATTCAGCGAGGAAATGCCGCTTATGCCGCCAACATCCTCGGTGCAGTTCCTCGAGACCTAAACTTTAAATTGAACTTAGCTTTAATTTAATTTAGTTAATGTTATCATCTTGTATAGACTATACTTCACTTATATTATCCTTGTGATGATGTTAGTGTATATCTAAATAGTTGTCGATCAAGATCAGCTTGGTTAGCCCTCCCACAAGGCGGCTTGTTCGAACTACACCCCAATACTCTTCTGCACCACTTCGTTCACGTTACGTGTCTTCGTTCATTTAACCTTCTTAGAGGATGATTGATGATTATTTTTATAAAATATAGCCTGTGTTCTTTTTAAAGACTTAATCTAAGATCTAAATCAATGGAATTTGCTAACTATATAAACAAACAATTTATTGAAATTGACATTTAATGTCAATTTCAGTATGACGGTTTGTTTACATAGCAAATTTCATTGATTTAGATCTTAGCTCGATACCAATTTCTAAGCGTCAGATCTTCAGTAAAAAAAATCCACGTCTTTGTTTCTTGGGTCACCTTGTGCACATTCGATTTGTCATGCCAGCTAGAAAGCTTGAGACAAAATCTCTCAGAAATAATCTTTGATTTATTGATAGGATTTTGCCCTGTGTTGGTTATTTTAACAGGGGCAACGTATAGTGGTGTCAGGGCCAGAGGGCACTCGGGGCACTAATAACAGTAAATAAAGACGATAATAAAGTAGTGATTGTCTCGCTCGTAAATATATCAATATCGCCCGTTACAGAAATTAGGTCGACTAAATGTACTTATTTGGTCCGGTTTAATCAAAAAATAAAGATCTTATTGTCAAAGTCTTAAAGAAAATGGGCGATTGTTTGAGGGTTCCAGATTTGTGTATCTTTTAGGGCGCCATAAATAAGACTACCTCTGCCCTTTTGTCTCAAACGTATAGCAATGGTCAGCGCTGCACCAATGCACTTAAACATACATATTTAATTATTCTATGCTTAATATACTACCATAATTGTATTATAAATATTCAAACATATTTTTAATATTATTAGCCAATAGCGATTTACAATTATCCGTTATTGGGTTATAGTACTTTTGTAGTCTAGTAAGGATAAATTATAGTTTGTTGTGGATTATTGACACACACAAATATGTGACAGATTTGGACTAATTACGCATATTCACATAATCGTATATTATTCGTATTATGTTTGCGGTTAATTCTTTTCTAATATGGCGTTGAGGAAAATTTCAAAATAAATATCATTAAGAAACTGGTAAAAAAACAGGAGTACGTTTTATATATTCTAAGTTTATTCTGTAATCATTTAATTGCAAGTAACGTAATGAATGAATAAGACGGTAAAAGAAAAACATTGACGAAGTCTTGTTTGCCCGTAGTTTAATCATATGTAAACAATTCCTATATTTAACCATTTAGTACCAATGAGTTTTTCGGAACTTATGTACGGAATATGATTTCATATTTACCGTTAGCTTTTCGGTGAAGGAAAAACATCGTGAGGAAACCTGCATACATCTGCGAAGAAATTCAAAGGTGTATGTGAAGTCCCCAATCCGCACTGGGCCAGCGTGGGGACTACTGCCCGTTCCCTCTCATACATGAGAGGAGGCCTGTGCCCAGCAGTGGGACGTATATAGGCTGATGATGATGATGATGAAACAATTCCTATAGCTTATTTGACTACCTACTTTTCATGTTTGTCGGATATTAGTGCCATTATTGACTAAAGTACTTAGTTACAAAAGGAAACATTTTGCAGTACAAAGTAAGTACATCATTTTATGTTCATCAATATTCCTGTATATGTCACCCTATTTTTATAAATATGTAGGCAAATATGGGTGATTGATGTAAACTGTGCAATATAATTTATTAACAGTCTTGACTTCAAATCAGTACTCGGCTTCAAGTGTCCCAAGATCCCATCATCAAGATCCTAAGCTGATGAACATTGTACCACCTGGGAAGTATACCCTTTCAAACAAAAAAATAATATTCCAAATCGGTCGAGGCTTCTTCGAATTATCGGGGAACATGCATAAAAAATACGATGAAATTTTATATGGAAATGATGTAGTTTTTATGGTACAACATCATGTTCTACATTGGAGAAAGTTGTGTGTGGTTTCGTCCTTTACACGCAAAACGTAAGACTTAACTTCCAGAGAGTAGGTGCGATGTGCGATTGTAAAATCACGACATTATACCTTTATAACGAAACAAATTATTTTAATTAAATATTTTGTTTCGTGTTATTTTAACGAGGATGTTACCCCGATCATTTTTAAACGATATGATACAGAGATAAAGAATATAATGGAAAAATAAACCATTTTCGTCTGTCTGGGGCTAATACAGACGAGGATGGTTTATTTTTCCATTATATTCTTTCTCTCTGTATCATATCGTTTAATCACGACATTACTGATGATCACCAGTGTCTTGATCTAAATACTTTAAGTTAAACCGCATTTTGTTTGGTTTGTTAATACTTATCCAAAGCATCCCCGCTGTTCGTAATCGTCGTTCGTCGCTGTCTGTAATTTGTTGTAAGCTTACCTTACCTCAATGCACATCCACAAATATATCTTGAAGCCGCGATTCGTAGTAACTAAGCATTTGTAGGGGTCTGGTTTCGTTAGGCGGGAGGCGAAGATAATGAATAACTCTGCAGACATGCCGTTAAATATTCCAGCTTGAAATCAACATACAGCCAATCTGTGTAAACACGCCAGTGTTATTGTTAGAGCCGGAAAACGATGTGCGTGCGCATTGTACAGTCAAAGGAATGATCATGGTTGTGGTGTAAAATCGATAATGAATCGTCGCGCGGCGTAATCCGATGTGGATTCATGGTGCTTTTAGAGTAGCTAGCTCGACGTGGAGTCCTTTACTGGAAAGTGTGTACAGGTACTGTCACACCTTTTTTGCAAGCGGCAAGGAATGCTTTATGTTATGGACAAAAACGAGATCTATATAACCATGTTAGAATGTGCGACTGGTTGTAATATGATTGTGGATATTTGTCGCGGATATAGCGTAACTAGCATGAACGCGTTTATGTCAGACATAAAGAATTCATCCTTCACTAGTATGTAAGTGCGAGGGGGACCAATGCTGTGTCGATCGCTACCTTCCTCGCTCTACCGTTGCATACAGGGCCGGCCCGTGGGTACAGCGGAGGGAGCGACCGATCTAGCGCCAGACCAGTTATTCTTTACGCGCTAATACTAGGGCGTGCAGCCGGTACCGGGATTCCCGGTTCTCCCGGTTCTTTATGCTTAACTGATTTATTTTCATAGTTTTTTGTTTATTACATAATTTAACTCACAATCGTGTAAGTAACTCTAATGACATTGAAAAAAAAACTTTGAAATAATTTGAAAAATGTTATAGGAAAAAAAATCTAAAATTGTTTTAGTACCTAATAAAGCACTTCAATCACTTTAATCAGTCTTCACCGTTAATTAATAAATCAGGTAACAGGAGTCATCGGCCATTATCGTAATAAATTGTAAGTTATACTTACAAACACCATATTCTAAACATTCTTATAATTTTCACGCAATATTCTAAACATTCTTATAATTTTCACGCATCATTTTAAAATAATATTTTTTTTTTTTTACAAAGTTATACAAGTTTTAATACCTAAATCCCACTACATAGTTATATAACTATGTCAGATTAACTTGACGAGACGCTGATGATTACTTCAATTTTAAATATGATTAGCTTTAAGATAATTGTGAGATTTGCAGCAATATAATAATCTAAGTACATAGGTAAAACAAATATCATTCTTTGCTAACAAAAATCGAATCATCTTACAAATAAATCAACATAAAGAACTAACCCAATACCTAATCTAATAATTGGCTTAAAAGCGGAAAACTGTAGATCAATAAGCCACAAGAACAAAATGAATTAATAAATGTGATTTAAACAAAAACATTGTAGTTGTAGCAACGTAATTAAATTACTGTTAGTATAAATACATTTACTGATAATATAAATTTATATTTTGACGTTATGTAAGGAACCGGGAGAACCGGGACTCAGTGGTCGGTACCGGGATTTCCCGGGAAATTGAGAACCGGTATTTCCCGGGAGCACGCCCTAGCTAATACGCCTAACCCCACCTTTCACACCTTACGATACTACCCCTCTGCCTAAGCTTAGTTACTACGAATAGCGGCGCCAAGATATATTTGTGGGTCAGCGTTGAGGTGAGCTTAAAACAAGTTACACAATAGCGGGGCAGATGTCAAGGGCCGCCAAAATATTAGAGGGGTAAAAATAAAGCGAATAACCGGTCGTAATTGAAGATACGCACCATCTTATACACTTTCTACGTGGTTAGCTACAGTTTAACAGACTTTCAATTACTCCAATTATACCTACCGCGTCAAATGCGACTTAGCACTTAGATAATAAAATGTACATTTTGGATAGTAAGTTTGGATTTTGGTATTAGGTAATTGCTCATTATACACGGTATACAAGCACTAGACATAGCTTGTATACCGTGTAGAATGAGCAATTACCATAATTTCAAGTCTTGCGATTAGTCAACCCAGCGTGCTGATTGTGTGGTGGCCTTTGGGTATACCTTGATTGTGCAAATAAGCACATTATGTTCTAGTTAGATCTTAACTTTCACAGACACTAATATTCCCCCAAACCCTTTATCGATGAAGGTGGTTGGTAGTTTTAAGCTGAATACTCCTGCCACAAACTCCTCGAGTGACGTAGGAAATTGCTAGAAAAGGAGGGAGATACATAGCGTGGCAACGTTACTCGTCACGCCGCTCATCTTGCTCCTCATCATGTTGGTTTTTGGGAGAGAGACAAGTGGTGTTACTCAATCGTGAGGCACCTCATTTGTCATACTCATTTCATTAAATTATCGCTTCACTTGAAAAATGTTCTCACCGCCTCATTCCTTGCTCGGTCATCACCTCGCACTTTATTTATCCCTCAAACCTCAAAGCCTCGCCTCTCGAGCTCCAGACTCGCTACTCGCGCCTAACTTTCCCCCATCTACAATACAATATTGTATGTAGTGGAGGAAGGTAAGTAAGAATATTGAACATGAAAGTAATTGGTGGTCTATTGTACACTGCACTTGGAAAAAACCTTGTTTTTATTTCCGATAGATGGTAATTATTGGATGTTACCTCACCTCATTTGAAGTAGGACATTGTACCACCTCATTTTTTGGAAATGTGTTGGTCATACAAACTAATTTTAATTTCATGTCCTACCCAACACTAAAGACAAGTAACCTAGTGCGGATTGTCCCGATAAATCGCGCGAGTAGAGCAGTGTGTCGCCCGAGAGAACAACATCGCGGCAGCGCGAGGATCATAGTGTGGCTGAGGTATTAAACTAATAACTATTGCTTCTGGTAGACACAACATCCAATCCAACAAGTCTTGCTTTAAATTAAACTGGTAATTCATTTTTATTAATATCTCGCATATAAACAAAACGCTTCACAAACCTATCCGCTCAACGTCAAGGCATAACATAAGACGGAATGTTTATATAAAGAACGTCTGTTTCTCTTGCCGTTGTTATTAATATACCGCAGGGAGGATTCCTGGTAATTCCTGGCACTGAGTAATTAAATGAGCATTGCTGTTAAATAACGTACTTTCCAAAACACAGTCAGTTTGTTTCGATTAGGCAATCTAATATCTTAAACAATAAGGTTAAAGCGTTATCTTATCTCTGTAAAATGTAATGATGAGAGAAATAAACAATCCAATAAACTGGTCAGCTGTATAGAATAGAAAAGTAATGTAATATTCTCTGAAAAAATCTGTACATTCATCTCTTCAAGAAGCCTATGCCGGCAATCCTCGACAGATTGGATCGATTTTTTATTGGCTGTTGGTTTATGTCGCAATTATGATAAACATATCATAAACTATCATCTCAATCAAGTTCTCTAGTATGGTCGTGATCAGATATAAAGCATTTGTTCTTCACTAGCTGGTAAGTAGGTGTCAGAGAGACGAATGCTTTATGTCCGACATAAAAGCGATTAAGCTACGTACTAACGATGTGCTTATATTACAATATTGGACGTAGTAATGCCCTTGCGGTCACGCCCTCAATTCAAATTCTATAACACATTGTCCCACAAATCATTCGGTACACGTTTCTCCTTGACAGCCCTGCCGAAATGAACTCCATTCAATGGTCAATTAACGTAACGTAAACGTAAAAGTAAACAACACGTAACGTAACCAAAACGTTACGTAACAGAGCCAATGACCGTGAGGTTGTCCGCGAACAATGTAGCGTGGTCTTGTGAAGGATTGTGTTTACTTTTAACGACAAGGACTGTTCGGTGTCGTGAGTTGTCGTGGCCACGGCACCAAGAAAAACTATTCGAAAGTGTTTAACCGCCAGGATTACAAGGGAAGATTGTTAAGGTTCAGATCATTGCTAAGGGCATGATTACACATTGATTAGAGTTTAATGCAGAAAAATACTACACGCTCCTATTCTAAGAACTCGCATTAAACACTAATCAAAGTGTACACTGGCCATTAGGGTGAAATCCGTTTAGCTCTAAAACCCACAGTTCTATGGTAAGCAATCATTTAAGCCATATCGGAATCGGTTCCGCCGCATCCTGAGTTTCTAAACGGCGAGACACTTTCTCCCGCCACGGTCGGCTTCATGGACTGGCAAACTGGCTGATTAACTTGTTATACCTTCATTTTCATTGTTAATCGGCACGGATTAATGCGGGGTTATTGAAAATGGACGTGTGTATGCAGGGAAATTTTCCATGAGAACGTGATATGAAGTTGATTGCGATTTTCTGTTGAGGTTTATTTTGCAGTTTCATGTTAGAGCTTTATTTGGTCGCTGTATTTTATTTCCAATCCTATCTTTTTTATTCGTGTATTTTACCAACTATATTACCTATCGTTGCCAGACTAAGAAAGTTTTAGAGTCTTCACTTGTTTGAGAAATAAAAACTGACTGAAAAGGTCCTTTCTATTACTTTAGCGAAGCCGCTGAAGTAAATATGTTTAAATTCAAAAATTACCAATTGATATTTTCCTAAAAAAACTATAGTATAAGATAATGGAGGTGATAGGGTAATACATTGTTAAAATTGACTAAAAACGGAATATAATAATATAAATAATACTCCTCCGTTGTCGTATCCGACGAACGTATCCTTGCAACTTTCTCTGAAGAGCACGTATGGCTCGCAAGGACTTAACTTTAACATCCGCTTAGTCAAGTATGTTGGTGTGTTTTGCGAACTCCGTATTAGCACAAAACTCGACACGAACGTTATTGTTGAATCTATGGCGAAAACGAGACAAGAATAGCAGAACCAGTTTACAACTTGGCATGTTTTAGTTCATACCACTTTCGATGTTCCGTTGTTTTAGTATTTTAGAAGCGGTCTTCCGGTGTACCTTGTTAATAGAGCAAGTATTTATTCATCCAGTCAGCGTTACATGTACCAAGACATTTATATATGTTATTTAACTCATTATTACCTACAAAAATACTCACGATGTTGTATACTGAAGAGCCAAAAACGAGTACACTTTGCATGGAAATTCAATACAAAGTGTAAGTACCCGCGTTTAGGGTTCCGTAGCCAAATGGCAGAAAACGGAACTCTTATGGATTCGTCATGTCTGTGTGCCTGTCTGTCCGTATGTCACAGTCACTTTTTTCCGAAACTATAATAACTATACTGTTGAAACTTGGTAAGTATGTAGATGTATTCTGTGAACCGCATTAAGATTTTGACACAAAAATAGAAAAAAAAACAATACATTTTGGGGGTTCCCCAAACAGAACTGAAACTCAAAAAAAAATTTTTCATCATACCCATACGTCATACCCATACATCAAACATAGATCTTCAAAAAAGATATTGAGTTTTCTAAGATATTTTTTTTATAAACTAATAGTTTGCGCGATAGACACTTCCAAAGTGGTAAAATGTGTCCCCCCCCCCCCCTGTAACATCTAAAATAAGAGAATGATAAAACAAAAAAAATACATGACGTACATTAACCATGCAAAATTCCACCGAAAATTGGTTTAAACGAGATCTAGTAAGTAGTTTTTTTTAATACGTCATACATCGTAAACCGCAATTTACCTTACATTCAACGGATAATGGTACGTAACCCTTTGTGCGTGAGTCCGACTCGCACTTGGCCGGTTTTTTTTGTTCTCAGTGTATTTACATGTAGGTAGTTTAGGTAAGCTGTCCGATTCTATAAGTTAACTAAGCACCAGTAAGGAGATTTAATGTCGTTAATGTTTTGTGTTGTAGTTACATGAATATTAACTTTAAAAACCGTTTTTAGACGGACAAACAGATCGTTAGACAGGCAGACAGCAAAGTGATACTTAAAGTATTCACTTTTTAAAAGATGACTTTATAAAAACTTATAGGCAAGGCTTACAAAATGCAAACTAGTTCAATACGTACATATACTCGTACATAAACCTTGGTGAGCTATAACAGGCTATCTAAAGTGGAAAGTGTTAGACGAGGGTTTATTTGGCGCGTGGAATTGGAAATGATAGTGTTTCGCGGTAAAGACCAGTTGCCGGCCGGCGGTCGACTACTGGACTCGCAAATCGCAATTTGTTATTATTGGACGGAGTAGGTACAGGACATCAAAGTAATGTTCCCATTTCTGCGCCTTTTTCTTTATGTAATAAGACTAAAATGCATACGTAAGGTAAAAAAATGTGACAACACTATTACATTTTTAGTAGTGTATTAGCTACTTAAACTGTTTTCAATTTGATTTAGTTATTACATCGGTCTGTATAATCATAATTAATTAAATACTTGTCACACATCATACTAGTGCCATTTGCTGTCCCCTTTATGATTTTACCCATGGTTTGGAGACCATTTCAGATCATAGTTTACAGCGGCCGGATTATAATATAGTCTTTCTCTTATTTCTCATGCGTGAAGTTTTATAGCTCATTTGCTGATGTTCCTAATGTCTTTAAATTTCATGCTAGAGACAATGATGGCTGTAATTCAGAGGCGAACCTAGTTTTCTAGACTTTCTCTATTGTGATACTTGGCCGTTCGTTACTGTCGTGACTTATTTATATTCCACATCTCCTAATTAGGAAGCTCAAGTATTCAAGTATTTATTGCAATCATGTTGTCACAGTATAGTACATAGTTGACATGTGTTACAGTAAGTCTCAAACATGAACCCTGTGAGGGCATCGCAATGTTTAACTTACAACTAAATATATTTATACTTAACATAAAACAGTATAGATCTATATAAAGTTTACAGAACTAGGCATATTTTTTTGTCACGTTGTTGTATATGTATTAGTGTATCGTTGTGTATGTGTTGTATTTATATTTATGTATTACCTTATTATTTAAATTTATATTATTAAAGTTATTTTATCTACTTAATGTGTACAATAATAGTGTATAGATGTGGTTAGTAGTAGTAACGTATTGTTTAGAGTTTGTCGTCTAGGTATTCATTAATAGAATAATAAGCATTTATTTGCAATATATGTTTTAGTTTATTTATAAAGATATTATCTTTATTTTCTTTTTTTATGTATTCCGGTAGTTTATTGTATAGTTTTATTGACATGGATAGCGGACCAGATGAATGCATTTTTAATCGGGAAGTCGGTAGCACTATAGCCTTAATCTTAGGCCGTACGGTAACGGCGTATCTTGCTGAAGCTGAAGGCTAGTTGCAATTTCGAACGGACGTCCATTTGCTTTCATTTGTAAACTGAATCTTATATTGAATTAGAAGTTCTTCGTACAATCACCAATTGAAGGGTCCACGGAAGGAACATGTCTAGTCACTTTGACAACATTTCGAGATATTGCGGTTTTTAAATTTAGAATGATTCAATTAACCTTACTATCTTCGCGATTAGATGCTTTTCAAGTGCAAAAAAGTGGTTTCATCTATATAAATGGTTTACGATTATAGCAGAAGGTGTAGGTAATAGTTCGTTGAGAGCTCTACATTTTGAGATTTAAATCTTAAATTTCGAAAAAAATTGACTAGACATGTTTTTTTCCGTGGACCCTTCAATTGCATATTTTATTATTAATTCTGGCATTTAAACCCATGATGATCTGGCAAACATGTACTGTACCTATATATAATATGTACCTATTACTAAAAAGATAATTATCATTAAATGCGCTATTTACGCGCATCAAGTTTAATCCGTATAAACAGTATTTTAATACTTTCCAAGTTTTCATGGCGTTGTACTTATTCATGATTAACGATAATTTACTTTGAAAACGAAGTTTTAATCGAATTCAAATCAGTACCCAAATCGTTTTAAGTGTGCTTACCAAAGAAGTGTTCCCTCGACTTATCCACGATCCCATCATCAGATCCTGACCCGATTGATGATTGATGACCATGGAACCACCTGGAAAGGATACCTTTTCAGACAAAAAAAGAATTTTCCAAACCGGTTCAGGGTCTTGGAGTACTGTACCTAATCTGGGAACATACATAAAAAGTTAAAGATTCCGACGAATTAAGAACCACTTCCTTTTTTGAAGTCGGTTAATAAAGACCCGGGACGTGATAACATATGTTTTACAAACATAAGCTTAAAACGAGTGCCGATAGAAAAACATAGTTTAAAATCTTTTGAAACATTCCCTATCCGTAAAAATTCATTACTGATTCCTATTCGTCGGTTAATTTCCTAATTCAAATCGTGCTTACTTAATTTGCATCTTGGTTTTTAAACCGTAAAATATCGTGGTAACACAGCAGACAAGGAAATCAACTTTAATGCTCGTTATCAGGGATCGTGGGAACGCTATACAATTTGCGGAGCTATGCCCGGTAATAACACTTCTTAGTAATTCATATTGGCTGAAGCGAGCGTCACTCCGGTTACGTTCCGTTCCGGGGTTCCGTACCGAAAAGGAATCAAGTTATTTCTTTTTTATACTACACAGTCATGCATACGGCCTAAAAAGGCACCGGAGCCTATGGACGCTTGCGACTCCACAAGTATCGATTTGATGATTGACTGCAAGAGACAAATGAAGCTCCAACACTCAACGCAGCACATTCTCTGGAGCTCTGGCGACCTTCCTAACCACCAGGAACACCAAATACCCACAAAGCAAGTAGTAGTGATGTTACTTTCTCAACTCAGGGCTTACCTCAGGTCTCACTCTCAACACGGCACACCCTTAGGAGCTCTGACTATAGGCACAGAGTAGATTCATTCATATGTCAAAAAACAGAAGGATCGCTGTTTGGTTTAGGACCTAAATCAAACAGGGGTTCCCAAAGTGGTCCAGGTGGACCCCCAGGGGTCCACAGGAGACACGACGGGGGTCTACGTTGGCGTGACAAAAAAATGGGGGTGCACAATTCGTAAGTGGGGGTCCACGAAAATGTATCTGGTTTCGATGGTAAAGAACGAAAACAGATATTATTTTTTGTGTTATTTTTATAGCCTGGATGACTGATAAATACATGACAGCTTTTGTGAGCGACGTCCGCTCTCGGCGGCGTCGGCCGGGCGAGTGAGCGCGCGCGCTACCGGCCGCGGCAATGCTCGCCCCTCACAGTCACCTAAGAGTGACCTAGTGCCGAGACACAAGTCGGCGACGGACGGGCTCCGCCCCTATGTGCTCGGACAGTGCGTCGACCACGCTCCGTGACACAAGTCGGCGACGGACGAGCTCCGCCCCTATGTGTACGGACAGCGCGTACTACCACTCGGCGCCCGAATGGTGTGTTTGGGCTTCGCCCGTGTCCTTAGACACTTTGGGTAAACGATGTTACCAAAATAAAAGAAGGAATAACGAGAAATAGACTTTTTATTTACTTTTCCCTAACTGCCCTATCACTGCCCTAAGTGACTTGATTACAAGTCCCTAACTTCCTATTACTTTGTAGTTTTCTTCTTCTTCTTGTTGTGACTTCCAGGAGGCTCCGATTGACACTGATTTGCTCTGGGCCGTACCTGCTATTTATACCTGCTAGTGGGCGAGCAAGACGTGCTGAGTGAGACAATAAAGGTTACGCCCACTTTGACTTGACTAATTTACATTGCAAGATGTTATTGGGATGTTATACATATTAATGGGCGGAAGTCTAAGCTGATTTACAAAGTTCTAATATGGCTTGAGATCTTATAAGTACAGTAGGGTTCGTAAATATTTTCTTATTTGAATAATCGTACATGGAAATCGGGCAAACCGTAATTCGGTCCCTTTCGTAACACTTATTTATCATTTGCGCTGAACCTACTGAGTTTACTTATTTGTAAGTTTAAACATTTAATAGAACTTTTAATTAGCTTTCTAACAATATATAAACCATTCTGATACGATGAGCCGTTGTAAAGGTATAAACGTAAACATATTAATTGCAAAGTGAAAATGCGCCGTACTAAATTCTAATTCAGTGGCCGCGGCTCTCGTTACGGTCATGTTGGCGCGATACACCCCTCCCCTCCATGGCGGCCAGTCTGCGCTGCGCTCACGCATAGGCAACATCTCCTCTCTCTTTCTAATACAATTTGTACTGGGATTTTACTTTAATGTTTACAATATCAAATGAATGCTATGAGAGGGTGTTTTATGTAAATAATTACTATGGGGATTCTAACTACTGGGTTCTTTATATACTCTAAACAATCTAAGTCTTTATAAATAATCACATATTTCTCTTACGTATAATCTCCGTATGACGCGATGCGTAGCTCTGCCGTCGCGTGTTGATGTTGTCGTCCATAGCTTTATTACGCTGCTCCCCGATTAAAATTTCGGTAAATTAAAATGACATTTTATTAAAATTAAACCATTTGCCTCCAAAACTTGTCGACTGCAACTTGCAGTCTGCAAGTCTGCAACAGATCGCGAGCGTCTCCAGACTTAGGTAATCTTCACATTTTTTGCCGAGTTTTGAGAATATGGTAGAAATGTGGTGTAGGGGGTCTACCAGAACCAGTTAACTTTTGAAAGTGGTCTATGAGAAAATAAAGTTTGGGAACCTTGACACGAAAATGTGCCGTTTCATGCTTTTTTTGTAGAATTACACATTTTCTCTTACAGCTTTTTAGGATTGTCGTTTGTGATTCGTATGAATGTCATTTTTAATGATGAACTAAGTAAGGGTGTGTTGCACCAACTTACGATTACATATTTATTACGTTAAATATGGCGCCGGCAGCTGTCATTTTGTATAAACTTTCCATACTTTCAGATTTTAACGAACAGCGCTTACGATTACAGACAGTTTGGTGTAACCCACGCTTGAGCTGCTCTAAATCTACCCAGCACCCAATTTTATTAGATATTGTAAATCAAAGAACTCTCCAAGTTTATTTGCTCCAAAAGATATGTACTAAAAAGAAAATACCTATATTGACATCCGCCTAGCGATCCACTTAGAAATTTGATTTATCATCAATGTATCAGAGTAATTGCTACTGCTGCAGTGTCTTAATTGGATCGCTTTATGATCTGGCATTATACGAACTAGCTAGATTCCTTTATTCAATTAGTGACTGCACGTGAGTTGGTATATTATGCCGTGTTTGTATTAAACAGTTTGCATGGAATATGATGGAGAAGATCGTTAAACCATTTGACGGTTCTGCGTAGGATTCTATCAACTGCTGAACGGAACTCTTCAAATACTGTCCACGTATCAAACAAACGAGTTTTACTATTGGACATAGGCTCCCCCCAATGATAGCGTACTCACCAACGTACTCCATCAGCCTTCAAACGATTAAGCATCTGGGTCACAATGGGATCAAACATCAGCAGCCAAACTACTCCGGAATAGTTTCATCCGTCCATGAATATTTTTTATTTTTTAGTCGAGGGTGTTTTGATATTTTAATTCATGTAGTTCAAAATACTACTCGTAATAAATAAATAAAATTAAAAAAGGTAACTGGCGTTTTCAGCCTCGGGAAAAATCATCTCCGGTTCGAAACTGATATAATTTATTCGGAATATAAATCGAGTACCTATCGTGTCACGTTAAACCAACAAGTTGGAGAAAGGTATGATGGTTCCTGTCTGCGAAGTTTTGCACGGCGATAAGATCAATAGACCTGCAATGCGTCCTAAGTAAAGATTAACTCGCAAGTCGCAAGAAAGACTTGAGTCGTAACGTAAAGTAAATATAACCTACCCCTTTAATATATATGTTGTTTGTTGCTATAGTGTATTATTTTTGGTGAGCAGTAAAGATTATTTGTACTTAATGTATTATAAGGGCCTAAAGTTTGCTAGAAAAAGCCTTAGCATTAGGTCCGGTCTACCTTCTACCTTCTAGCATTAGGTACACTTTGGACGCAATGTTGTTCAATGTCTGATTTTTAATCTCTTTAAGAGCTATGCAATTACTTTATTGAAGATGATTACAGAAAAATATCCCCAACGGAGGCTTCGTCAAGTGCTTACATAAACACATCTCTCTAGGCACTTATCTATCAATTATAGAATCCGCAGCAGGCTTCGTCAACAATACGAACTAACTCAAAATAATAAAAAGGACGCCCGCCCCGAATCGTTGTGGCCCGAAAGTTCCCATGATACTGGCGGCATTGCCGTCGCCACGCTGAATGGCAGGAGAGTTGAGCCACGAATCTCTTTTCAATATGATAATCTGAAATTACTACGTTACGGTATCGGCCTGATTAAATCTGCGGCATCGTTATTAACGCGGCGCTCTAGTTAATTATACTATTGTAATCTAGGTAATACGCAACAAACACGTGACCTTCCTATATAATTGTTTGCACTACAGGTATTTCTTATTAGAATCAAACCTTACAAATTTCTACCCAAACACGTACCTAACTAAAAACGGCTACCTGGCATCGTTTTGACACCCCGCCCCCCGGCCCCAACCCCGTATAATGGCAATGACACCTATTCTGGAAACCATTTTGCGGAGCTTTTTACATGGATGATAGATGGTGAGCAAGGTCGCCAGAGCTCCCGAGGATGCGTTGTGTTGAGAGCGAGGGAACTTGTTCCTTCAGCTGTCAACACGGCGAATCCTCAAACATATCAAGGGTCGGCAACGCCCATGTTACTTCTTTGGAGTTACATGCGTCTATAGGCTGCGGTGTCCGCTTACCATCAGGCGGGCCGTACGCTTGTTTGCCACCGGCGTTGTATAAAGACATATATGTTTTTTCGTTCGCTGCTCCCAACAGTTTCGCTATGTGAAGCTAGCATGGGACGAAATCACGAAGCTGTGTGTGTAAGACAATTTAGACAATGTTTGGAATACCATTAAGTGTTTACTTACTAAATATATCAGCTAATTAATGTGTTCGGAATACATTATTATTATTATTAATCACTGTAGTAAGTAAATAATTGATAATTAGGTGGACAGGCAGAAAGATAATTAATTAATTAAATTACACTAAAATATGTTTTTTTGTACTCGTCGATTAAAATCTGTGTATTAAGATTTCATAGAGAATACTGCAACGTCACTCTTTTCATCATTGAATAGTTTATGTTACTTCCGAAACAACCGAAATAACTGTTTCGATACGCTCTAGACAATCGAAAAAAAATTGAAAATAGAACTTCGTATTTCAATAATATGTGTCCTTGATCCGATACAAAATTGCCAATCTATGGCGTTTCGGTACGATGCAGCGTCGCGTCGTCTGTAAAAAATCTACTTAAACTGGCTGCTGTATCCAGGGCATGAAAAAAATAAAAATAAACTACGCCTTGTAATTGGCCAATCACAGCACAGTACTGCAACATTACGGACGCCGGTGGTGTGATTATCTATGGATTATCTTGTGTAAACTGATCTGTAACTCATCGATCGAACGCGCTAGCGACCGGTTTATATTGTTTATCTCTCCCGGACAGTTGTCAACGCGATTCATTGTTACTGTAACTGGACCTTATTTACATACGGTTAAGATTCATAGTGCCATGTCCTTCTGTAAACAGTGCTATATTCGTTTTGAGGATGATGAAGAGGTGAAGTGTTTCCGCTGTGATGGTTATTACCATTATCGATGTTCTGGAGTTCAGGGAAGCGACTATAAGAAGTGGTCAGCGGAAAAAAAGTCCAGTTGGCGGTGCAGTGTGTGCCGCAAACCCGAGATTAATGACTCACTTGCCGAGCTAGTTAAGGAAATAAGAGGCTTGAAAACCCAAATTAACACCATGCAAGATGGTTTGAACCAAACTAACCAAGGAATTAATAATATTGAGGCCAAATTTTCTGCTATGGAACGGAAACTTGACGGTTTTGGTTCGCGACTCGCCCTCGTGGAGGGTAACCTAGAACGATTGCCATCCATTGAGTCCGGCTTGAAGTCACTAGAAACCGATTTTGCAGCTTTGAAGGCTAACGAAAACGGAAGGGACCAGTTCTCCAGGTTAAATAATGTTGAGATTAGCGGGATCCCTCAAAGAGACGGTGAAAACTTGTTAATGGTGTTAAAAAATATCACGGTCACGGTAGGTTTCGAACTCCGCGAAACGGATGTTGACACCATTCACAGGGTACGTAGGTACCCGAATTCTACTAGCGGTGGGCGTGCTGCGGACCCACGGCCCCCGGCTATTATCGTTCGCTTCTCTCAGCGGCGGCGGAAGGACGAGCTGGTGGCTGCCGCGCGAGCCCGTCGGAACCTCACTACTTCTGATGCGGGTCTGCCGGGACCCGCTACTGCTGTTTACGTTAACGAGCACCTTACATCTACCAACAAACTGCTACTTAAGCGCGCCCGTGATCTCAAGGTCGAGCTAAACTATACCTATTTGTGGGTGAAGCAATGTAAAATCTACATGCGGAAAAACGACAACTCCAAAGTGTACACTATTAGCAGTGAGTCCGACCTTGTCAAGCTAAAATGACTCCTTACTACTATTTCGCGTATTAGTCACGATCTCTGGAATGTATTATTACTTTTTGTTGCACTTTCAAAGTGTTAATTCAAACTATCCGGTGTCAAAGTTTATATAACTTCTGTAATTATCTACAAAACTGTAAAGCTTGAACTCTCGTATGGAAATCTCAATCGTAAAAAAGTATTATTCATTTATGTTGCATTTTTGAAGTCTTTAATCAAATCAGCCGATGTCAAAGTTTATATAACTTCTGTAATTATTAACAAAACTCGTATGGAAATCACTTGCGAACTCACTCTAATTGCATCCAAAATCTCCAAACATAATCCTCCATAATGGGTTCTAACAGTCTAGCTGTTTACTATCAAAACGTGAGGGGCCTGCGGACCAAATCACACGATTTCTTAAATAGTATAATAAATTCGAGCTACGATGTGATTTGTTTATCTGAAACCTGGCTTAATTCCGACTTCTATAGCAGTGAATATTTTGATGGTAGGTATACTGTGTACAGACGGGACCGTTCGGGGAGTGGGGGACGGCGAGGTGGTGGAGTGCTGGTGGCGGCGCGCCGGGAGCTCACCGTGACCCGCCGCGACGACTGGAGCGCGGCACCGCAGCACGAGGAGCTCTGGATCACCGTGTCCCCCACCCCCGACCCCCGCGCATCGCACCGGCCTAATATACACATAGCTTGCGTATACTTCCCGCACAATGACAATCATAACTCGTCACTAAGTAGTTTTTTTGATAATGCCTCCACTTTAAAGCATAGTAACCCGGAAGATATCTTTGTTCTTCTCGGGGACTACAATATTTCACACGCTACTTGGTGCACGAATTCCAACTACCTATCACTCGGGGCTAGTGATAACAGAACAGTGCTTTTTTTGTCCGATTTTATAGCCTTAACAGGTGTGCGTCAATATAATTCTTGTACTAATGTGAACGGGCGTATCCTTGATTTAGTAATGTCAAATGGTAACTGCTCTGTTGTCGCGAGCCCCTCCCCACTCACAGTCGAAGACCCCCATCATAGGGCCCTACACATCGAATTAGCCTTATTAATTTCGCCATATTTACCCGAATTGAGGCCTAATCTAAGTGTCAAACCAATGTTTCATTCTGGGGATTATGAATCGATTCGTAAAGCCCTTTCTGATACTGATTGGTCTTGTTTAGATGGATTAAATACTAATGAGTCCGTGGCTTATTTGTATAATGTTATTAACGAGCTAATTCTTAAATTTATACCTCATAAAAGAATAAGTCGCATCTCAGGTTATCCTCCATGGTTCTCGCGCAGTTTAGTTAAAATTCGTAAACAAAAATTATTGGTTCACAAGAGGTGGAAAATCTACGGAAATCCGCTTGACAGGGAAGGATTTGTATTTTTGAGGAATAGGGAACATAAACTAGCTGCTCAATGTTATAATAAATACGTATCACTGGCCGAGGACAGAATTTATAAATCACCCAATTACTTTTGGTCATTTATTAAATCTAAATTCCCAGTTAATATTATACCTGACCAAATTTTATTTAACGGGGTAACCGCTAGTGATGGGGAAGCTATGAGTAATCTTTTTAACGATTATTTCAATTCTGTGTTCGTAACCGCCCCTCGCGATGGGCAGGGGGCGCTAACGTCACACTTGTCAAATGATAACCTTATAGATCTGTGTTTTATTAATATTACAGAAGATTTGGTCCATAAGCACTTGAGCGGTGTGAGTGTTAAGAAGGGTAGTGGTGCTGATTGTATCCATCCCCTTTTCATTAAGACATGTGCTAAAGAATTAACCATCCCCATAACGAAAATATTCAAAAAATCTATTTCATCGGGAACTTTTCCCGAAATATGGAAGAAAGCTTTAATAACTCCGATTCACAAGGGTGGTGATTCTCAATTAGTCACTAATTATAGACCAATTAGCAAATTAAATATCTTTGGTAAGGTTTTCGAAAAAATTGTCTCTAATGAAATAACTGCCACGGTTTATCAGCATATATCAGAACGTCAGCATGGTTTTTGCCGTGGTCGCAGTATCGACACAAATCTCCTCAACTTTTCTGACTTTATATTAAACAAAATTTCTTCCGGCTGGCAGGTGGCGTGGTGGGAAAATATAATGTTTCATGTACCGCATCGCTCCTTACGTCCACGTAATTTGTTCTATGTGAGTTCCGCACGCACTAATTACTCAAAACATACCTTTTCCAAACGAGTTTTGAAAAACTACAATGACTATTTCTGTGACATCGATCCGTTTATGCACTCTCTTGATGTTTTAAAAGAACGTACGAGATCTAAGTTGTTATCGATAAAAAATACTTAGTGTTCTACCTACTTATTTTCCTACTCGCTAAGACGCTTTTGTATATTTTTTCTTAATGTTTGTATTTATGAACCTCCAGGTCTGTTTTTATATAAATTTATAATTACCTCTATATTTTTATGCATGACTGTATGTGTTCTGAACAATAATAAAAAAAAAAAAAAAAAGAAGTCGGATATTAGAACTAGACAATACTTAGAGCATTAAACCAACCGGAGTGGCAATTGACAGGCGTTCCCCTCTGCCAAATACGTATGACCAGTGGTCATACGTATTGTATGGACTGACGTTTATCTGACGTAGCTATTTTCACGTTCCGCATACATTTGACGTTCCCCTCCCCCGCAAAAATCGACAGACTTTTTATGTATAGAAAATGACACATGTGACCACTCCTGTTGGTTTAATGCTCTAAGAGACAATATAGTACTTACGAAGCGATATTTAGTTTTCGTATTAATGACTTAAATTATTAATTTTAATGAACTCGTACAAAAAGTATTGTTCACAATACTGTCATAATCAAGCTTTTTAATCTCGTACCTTACTTAGGCCACTCAGCAAGCTTCATGGCCTAAACACGGTACTTGACTAAAAAGCTCTCTATTATAACACGATTTTGAAAAATACTATTTTCACATTTCTATCCGTTTCTTATGTTATAAGTTATTCATGTTGAATTCAAACAACAAACAGTTGATGCTTAATAAATGCTCGTTTTGTAAGTCATAAAGATAATCATTAAAACAAAATCACTTGAATTGTACCTACTATCATAAATATCATAATGCGTATTTATATTCCAAGAAACATATATAATAAAATGAACATATTTACCTACCAAACTATCAAAGATTAAAAACATTACCATATCTCGTTCCGCGTCCGCGTTATCAGTCGATGGCTTGACCTTCCTTATCAGCGACAGAGCCTCCTAAGTAGGGTTCATTCGGAATCACCTACTTAAGCGTTGTGGGGTCGATGCCACCGCAAAGGTCTCGGCTTTGAAAGCTGTCACACTCCACAACACACACGCACACACATTTACGCAAAAAATTCCGCTTTCAAGCCCAATATCTCGCAAAATAATCACTAAAATGAAAAATCCTTTTAAGAAACCCATAATATTTTTGAACAAGCTATCCAACGATACCCCTCTATGGGTTTAACGAAAATAGGGGAGGTAGCCCCCCAAAAAAAAACAAAATTTTATTCTTCTGTTTTGTCGGCGTGATTGTTTTATATACCCATGCCGAATTACAGTTTTCTAGTACTAATGGTTACTGCATACACCATAGACGGACGGACAGACGGCCAGACGGACATGACGAAACTATAAGGGGAACCCTGTTTTTTGTTGACTACGGAACCCTAAAAATGATACCTCCAGGTTAAAAGTCGCTTGCCTTAGGTACCGCTCGGCTAAAACTCAACTCCTGGATTAAGAGGTGATCAAACCGATTCCAATTCAATATATCAAGTCAACCGATAATGCCCTAGGTCTATAGTGAAAACGTCCTACTTTTCGCTCCCTAGGGCAACCACTTTTAAAGCAAGTCGTGCAGCGTGCGGTTGAATCTAAATATAGAAAAAAAACTCAAGAAAATAAGTTTAATTAACAGTGACTCATTGGATAATTTCTTAATCGTTTAGCTCTTGACAAGAGGGTTTGTTGCACGTCTAATGATGTCTCACCATCTCATTGACTTCTAACTGCCCATAGCAAATATCTGATGATAAATGAATGATTTTGATATGATACACCACAGCATACCAGGCCATAGCTGTTCCTTTGGACTGTATATGTTGCAGGGAAATGGTTAAAACAGAGATTTGATCAAATCTCTAAGGGATATGATCAAATCACGCAGGATGTTAAAATGGCCAATCCATTTTATCATTTGCCTAATACAAATCAGTAATTTGATCAAGTCTCTGAATCTGTTTAGTGAAATGACGAAATCGGACAAAAAAGGCAACTCGTTTTTTCATTTCACTAGACTTGTTTAGTGATTTGATAAAATCCCTGAAACGCGTCAGTGAGTTGACGAAACTAACGCGATAAAGATTTTTCCGCTCTTTTATAAAAAAAATAACCACGAAGACGGTGGCGGGAGCCTGAGCTCCCGCCACCATCTTCTAACCTATCCGCCATCCGAGTCTAAGTCCCAGAACCGTTTAAATGACTAATGATTTAGGAGCCAATATCTGCGAGTTAGTTTCGTCAATTCACTGACGCGTTTCAGGGATTTATCAAATCACTAAACAAATCTAGTGAAATGAAAAAACGAGTTGCCTTTTTTGTCCGATTTCGTCATTTCACTAAATAGATTCAGAGATTTGATCAAATGACTGATTTGTATTAGGTAAATGATAAAATGGATTCGCCATTTTAACATCCTTCGTGATTTGATCATATCCCTTAGGGATTTGTTCAAATCTCTGTTTTGGCCATTTCACTGCGACATATATGTTAGCTGGGGGGCTTTTACTTTTACTGTTTGTAAAAAACATTATGACACGAATCCATGGAGTTTGCGAGTTATATCGAGCTTATTATTCACCCGATGTCTTCTACTATTCCAATCTCATTTGCTTTGCTACATATGTAATTATGGCAGAGTATATTCACAATAGCGACGGCAGCATGTGGGACAATAATTTCGACTCATTAGAATAATGTTGGTATAAGGATTATCGCCGGCGCGGGTCGTCGACATGTTATCTGGGTCAGCTGTGAACTAGATAGTTGTTGTTCATTTATTTAGCCTGTAAATACTAGGCAAGTGATTGATTATTAATGTTCTTCCGAAGTAGGTTATATTTTCTACTTGCTTTATCAGCCTATAGCCTATAGCTATAGTCTGGACTTTTAGGTATTTAAAAGAATGTAAACAAACAAAACCACGTGACTTGGTCATTCAACCAATAAGAATATTAAGATAATACCATAGATACAAAAGGTTGCTATTCACAGCAATCTTATTGGCTGAATGACCAAGTCACGTTGGTTTTGTTTGTTTACATTCTTTTAAATACCTAAAAGTCCAGGCTATAGCATGAACGCATTTATGTCGGACATAAAGGATCCCTGGTTACCCCTAAGGGAAATAGGCGTGATCATATACAGGATGTCCCAAGAAGTAGTGATATACTGAAGCTGGGAGGTACAGGACCTAGAGGGCTATCTGAATCACCCCCATGTATGTTCCGCGATTTTTCGTATTTTCGGAGTTATGACTTTTTATTTTATTTTTCACCTGTCGCCGAGTACGATGAGATTTTTATTTATGGTGACGTGAATTATTGCGGTAGATGCTCGTTTTTTTTTGTGTGCTAAGCTGACAGATAAAGCAATTTTTTAAAAGCCAAACGGTTATTTTTTTTTAGTTTTTATTTTAAGTACCCTTGATTTTGGGAACATACTGGGTAATTTTATCTTTCTTGGCATTTAATATTTTTTTTATTCCATTCAAAGATCTAACGATAGTAAATGGTACCATACTGAATTGGCCTATTGGTGCAATACATGATGATTATGATTATGGGTTTCTGCGAGAATCGTGTACGATACGATTATAAATATTTCACTATTTTTAGATATATTGGTGTACCTGCCCCCCTAGCACACTAAGTTATATGTCCGACATAAAGCATTTGTCCCTCTTGCACTCGCATATTTGCCAGAATGGGACGAATGCTTTATGTCCGACATAAAGCGTGCTAGGGGGTCTGGTGCGGGACAAGAGACTGTTCTAGGGACAATAGGAATGTAAAATAAATAAATAATAGATAGTAGATACGATTTCTAGTACTTGGGTATACCCTATTTACCCTAAGTATCTACTAGTAATCTTAGAGAACATACCCTTGTCAAGTCGCCATACATGATCCTAATCTTTCAATACACTACGTTTTTGTATATTGCTTACGTTTAAAAACTTGTTCCTTAGACGTTTTTCCTAACTCTTATGTTTTCTTTCAGGTAAGAAAAGTTAGTTCCGAATGTTGAAGAGCTTTCGGGAGTACGAGTTCGTTTCGTAGGTATGAAATTGGTTAAATTTGTTACAACATAATATGCATCTTCGGTATATTACTAGTTAATTTTATAGCTGTAGTGGATTACTAGTAAATTAAATAGTGGAAAACATCTAAAATAGTATGTGACTAAAATTATTAAGGCAGTCATCAATTATTAATGTATGCAGCCAATTTCATGAAAGGCATTGTAAGCATTGCTTTGTTTTCATTCAGTGATAAGTAGGAACGTGTATGAACCAGTGAAATCACGCGTTTTAAAAAGCTAAAATGAAAAGAATATTTTATTGCCCGCTTTGTATTTTTTCCCAAAATAAACTACTCATTTCCATATTTCCGTATCCTCTTTTCACGAGCGCGTAAAAGATTCGTTAAAAAGCTTTTTCCATCCATGAAATAGGTACTCGCATATTTTACTTACTGAAATTAATATAATATACATCCGTGGAGCGGAACGATTGACTTTCCCGCAAGAGGAGGATAGTTTAGCGTTAGTGCTTACAATTTTCCAAATAAACTAAGTTAATATTTCGGACCGTTTCCGAGTTAGAGTTCATCAAAATTTAGTGCATAATCTGCATATCACAACCCTAACGGAGAATAAGGTCAATGCCATCACTGGTAAACAATCTTTTAAAGGATGACAGGATTTACTGTCACCGGAAAGTCGAATTTTGTTTGAACCCTGAATAAGTGAACAGTGAAATTGACAAACTATCGAGAAGCAAGTCTGGTACAAGCTTTTATTGCCGCCTGTACTTTTCTGTATACCATTAACTACTCATTGAGAATTGAGACGATTCAAACGAGCCCAATCTCAACGGAGTTACGTTGTAACTAACTGAAAGTAACTGAATTCCCATGGTCACCTTCTGTCTCCATCCATCATAACTTGATGGTACGATAATATTGAATTGTCATCCAAACTATACTAATACCCAAAATTTCAGCTCAATCGGAAAACGGCAAGTGATTGAAAAATGGATTGCAAATGACGGACAACTTAGTTTGCAGTATTTGTGTAATCATTCATTAGGTACTATTCGATTCTTCGCTCTTATACGACGATATATTTTATTTAAGGTTCATAGAAAACATCCACCCTGTATATTAACGCAACTGAAAACTGCGGGAGGTGTTTACAAAATAACTACAAGGCATGCAATTTTAGGCAGTGGTAGCGTAATTAAACAGACTTCATGGTTCGAAATAGAAAATTCTTCTACTGAACCTTGTAAAACCAAGCTGAAAATTATTTTTTCTACTCCTGTACTTTTATCTGTCATTTACATAGTCCCGAACACTAATATAAAGACATACAAAATAAGTCTGCAGAAAAGTCTATACTCTATTCCCCATAACAGTACGGCACAACCGTGCTGTTTTGTCGCCAAAACGATACGCTTAGCAGCCATACGCTTCTAAACCTGTGTAGTGCTACATTGTGCGGATTGTGCCACGGCCTACTAGACACGATCGAGTAGGCCGCGACGCGACTAATCTAGAGGGCCATGCCGAAACATAAAATACATTAGGTACTACCAACTTAACAAACCACTGAATGTATTTACTTCAAATAAATTATTGTACTAAAGGCATTGCTGCCAACTTAAGAAAAACCTTGGTCTTAATATGACAGTACTGGCAAGTTGAATTAAGAACAAAACAGACCATAAACAAGAGGTGTCAATGTGTCATGTTTCCAATTTCCCACCAAAGTTCCAGTTCAAAATTAAAAGACGAAATATGTCAAATATGATAACTATTCGTTATTAATAATTTTTTAAGATTTGATTCGTGTTTGTGAAGTGAAGAAAAATGTGTACGTTCCTTTTAAGATGGACGAAGAAGAAAATAACTGCACCGCTGATGAAATTGCGTGAGTAGTAATAGAACTAACGGAAAACTTACTGCCTGAAAAGTCAAATTATGCTATTTATTTAAAATAGTCGTAGAAAAAATATTGTATGCAACGGTGTATAACTTGGTCTTAAAACGCTCGTGGCGTCTTTAATTGCGATGCTCGCCAAGGCTCGCATCGCAACTCCGACACTCGCGTTTTAAGACCCTACTTATACAACAGTTGCATAAAATACTATTACGTCACACCTATAATAATGCGAGTTGCGGTTGCTGCGCGTACGGTAAAACTCGCATTGCGGCCAGGTGAAGACGTAAAATTTTGTACACACCACGGGCGGTAATTCGTAAAGCCCCATATCGCAGGTGTTTGTGGCCCGAACCGAAGGTGAGGGCCATAAATATGCGATCTGGGGGCCATTCACGAATTCACCGCCCTAGGTACGTAATGTACTATTTCTGTTCCTTTCGCTCTGGTATTCTTACAATTAATCTAATTATCTATCGTCTCTTCGACCGATTCGCTTCGTTATCATGTGCTGAATAGGGGTCGTCTAATAATCACGCCTGATGAGTTCCTAAATTAAATTCGCAACCGTATATCGAGCGCATACAAATCAGAGCCCCGTTTCCGCGCTAACCTAATTCAGATTCAGGACACGATTTTCAATACGTATCTTAGCAACAAGTGACGGATTTCACTTTCGCGTTTACAAAGTTCGTTCACCCGCTTCTACTTAATTTCTTATTGTTACCTTATCTCAGGGCAGTAAGGACTAGTATCGATTTTTATGTAACTGACCGAGTGGCCAACGACTGATGGCGGAAGCACTGATAAATGATAGCGTTACGGCCAGGGCTGGCGATATGACCCTTTCAACAGTGTGAGCTCTAGAGGGTTTTATTTTGACATTGATAGATAAGTATTTCGGTTTTATCGCTGCGATCATCCTTGATCGTACGTTCCAAGTTAAAGTGTCACGATATGCGTATACAAATGTTGGGATCTAGATCATGACTGGTCTCTCAACATTATATTGCGTGGTACGTTTTTCTCCTTACAAACTTTTATTTTATTAAATGCAGTGTTTTCTTAAGGCGGATGCTACACGCTCGATATTTATCATGATATGTATCGTGATATTTATCTACTATTTTTTTGGTATACTACACATTCGATACGAATCGCGTCAGTACGACGGGAAATTTCATTGAGTACACACGTAGAAAAATATGAGTGACAATATTAAGAAAGCTTGCGTTGCTATTATATTAGCGATAGCATTGAAAAAACGTATAAAGCGAAAAAAATGGGCGAAACATTGGTTCCAAGATAGAGAAAAATATACACATCTGAATTTATTAAATCAAATTCGGGAATACCAAGAAATGGATGACTATGAAAATTATTTTCGCATGCCCGATGCTCGCTTTGAACATCTGCTGGAGTTGATTACACCATATTTGATTAAAAAAGATACACTAATGAGAAAGGCTATTACTGTGAGGGAAAAGCTAGCTTTTACTTTACATTATCTATCAACAGGGAGATATTTTAAAAACATGAGATTTGCAGGAATAATGTCATCTGAATCTGTGAGTCAAGCAATCATAAGTACTTGTGAAGCACTTACATATGTCCTACGGGAATATATAAAGGTAAGAAAAAACTTCACGATAAAATTGTAATGTTTATAATTATTTATTGGTACGAATCACAATAACTAAAAAAATAACTATAACTAATTTTGGACTTATTCACCTTGGTAAGAAGAGAAAAGCGTCCCTACAGTATACTCGCAATCCGAAGTGCTTGATGTATTCGGAATATGCAACGTATAACTTGTCTCACTGTCTCTACGTACATTGTTCGTATTTGTAATGATCAAATTAGAAGGCACGCCAGTTATTATATTGCTGTTAAACGTTTGAGTAAAACTTGGAACATCATTTGTTTGGGGCGAGGCTGCAACATAACTTTCCGGAGATGTAACAGATTGTGGTGATTGTAAAGATACAGAATTCGAGTAAATCGGTGACGGCGTCGGCGGAGGTACGCTATTCGGTGATGGTGATGGCGATAGATGACTATTCGATGACTGAGATACAAAGCGGTTAAATACTGGAGGACTAGCGTTAATTTGTACTGAGTCCCTGTTTAGTGTCCCAAGTTCAGCCTCGAAAAGAATTTCGTTGATTGCCTTTTCGGCGAGTAGTCTTTGAGTTGGCATCAATTTATTTAGCTTCTGAGTCCAATAAACAGCAGTAGAATCTATATTTGGGAACGACACAGTTGGAGACTCAGATTGATGCGAAGATTGCGACAAATAATTACAGGCTTTTTCGAGAAGATCATTCTGTCTTGCTACTGGCCCCTTCTTCTTAAGTTTTTTCGACGGCGGAGCGGGTACACCCATAGAAGAAAATGAAGGCTCACTTTGTTCTTCTTCGTTTTCAGACTTATTCAATTCAGAATACTCGTTCTGAAAAAAAAAGTACTTACTATTACTAACAATCTACGTACTTTTCAGGTGCCAACAACAAAAGAAGAATGGATGGACATCGCAAAGGACTTTGAAACATTGCATGGTTTTTACAACTGTCTGGGCGCGCTTGATGGAAAGCATATAAAAATTGTACATCCTCCGGATTCTGGATCTCTTTATTACAATTATAAAGGTCACTATAGTATTGTTCTTATGGCACTGGTAAATGCGAAGAAAGAATTTATCATGATTGATGTCGGCTGCAATGGACGAATTTCTGATGGTGGTGTCCTTTTTTATACCAAATTTTGGGATTCTTATCTAAAGGGACAATTGAATTTGCCAGAGGCAAAATACTACAGAAACATTTCCATTTGTATTTACAGCAGACGAGGCTTTCGCCCTTGGACCTAATTTGATGAAACCCTATGCGTTAAAAAATGCCACAAAAAAGGAACTAACATTTAATTACCGTTTATCAAAAGCTAGAGGTGTGGTTGAGTGTGCATTTGGCATATTAGCTGCTAAGTTCGGTATTTTTCAAAAAGCTATATGGCTAACACCTGCAAAGGCTACAAAAGTGACTACTGCGCGTTGTTATTTACATAATTATTTACTTAAAACAGAACCACACTTTTATATTTCGTCAAGTGAAGATAACCAAAATAATAATGTATTAGTAGGAATTCAACGTACGACATACAGAAATGCATTAAACAGTGCTAAGATGCTGAGAGACAAATTCTGTAACTATTATAACGCCAATGAAATGTAATTTTTAGGTTATGTAGGTATATAAAATAAAAAACTTACCATATCAATCGGCATTTCATTTTTATTCAAAAATTTCAGCATATAATACCCAAGACTTTGGATTGTAAACATTTTCCGTTGCTGCACCAGACCGCTTCGAATCTGTTATTTTTTTTAAATCTTTTCTGTAGTTAGATTTTAAAGAGTTTATCTTTGCAATTACGTCTTTAGCTGTCGCGCCTGGCTTAATTTTCTTATAATTTCAAGCAGCTGCTCATACGCATTCGCCCTTTTTATTTTATTAATGCTGTTTGCATTTGAGCTTTCCCATACCTCAGGTAGTGTTTCTAGCACAAGTATGAACTCTTTCAAGTGTTTTTGATCATTCGTTTGAAGTGCGGCGGGCGCCGCCTCAATATGCACGTGCTCTTCCATCGCTGGCAGAATGAATACTGACGCGATAAATATCGACCAGACACTAGACGCTCGATATTTATCGACAATAACTGATACAGATCGTGGATTTTTAGATTTCTAGAAATCCAGCGATCCGTATCACGATACGTGATACGCCTATACTACACACTCGATAAACATCGTGATCCTGGATTACGATCCAAATATCACGATAAATATCGAGCGTGTAGCATCCGCCTAAGGTTTTTTTTGTTGCGGAAGCGACAAGCCATTTCCTAAAAATCCGTTAAAGTGAAGGCTAGGTTTAGTTTTAAATAAGCCAAGACGGTAAATACATATATCATTTTAACCGACTTCAAATAAAGGAGGAGGTCCTTAATTCCGTTGAATTAGCAACTAATGAAGTGCCAAAGGTCATTCTGAGATCCTTGAGGAATCGACGGAACTTATCGGCCCTTATATATAGATTCGGAAAACAGTTCATGTGGTAAAGTGGAAAGCAAATGTGGAAATGTTTGTATTGTGGCTTGGCGGAGTACTAAAATGAAGTCAGTTAAAACTTTGTTTTTAAATTAATTTATTTTATATCTGATTTTCTGTAAACATTAAAGCGCCATCAACATATATGTCATGGTTCGTGACATAAATGAAAGCAATGACAAAGCATGTATCCTTGATAAGTAGGTAAAACTGATGCAACTGATGATCTAAATGATTCGTTTTATTCAGAATTTGATGGAAGATTTAATCGTAAGGCGGTTTACATATTGTTCGAACATAGATTTATAGCATTTAATCATACGATAATGGTAAAGTACCTAAGTTTCGGCCCTACTATTGATCTAGTTCCGTCCAAGCCCCTCGTGCGCGTTGAATCAAGAAAGCCTTTAACGATAATAGTCAGGCAATGACAGGAGCATTACGGCCTGATTTACTAGTCGTTGGTATCAATGATTTACAAATGAAAGGGCGTACCTTTTACAAAATGGAGGTGCTCAGTTCGTATCTATTTTATTTTTAAAATTAACTTAAAGCGACAAGGTACCCGAACGCATACGTGACTAACAATTGCGTGGATTGCCTCGACCGATGCTATCTACCTTCGGTTCAATATGTGCCGCTCTGTATTGGAATTATTGTAAAATCGACCGTGTCGTCTGTAAGATTAAGTCGAAAGTCGAAGTAAGCGACGAAGTTGATATTTGGACTGTTTTGTCCCTTTGTCTTGTTACGGAGCGCGTCTTTTCTGATATTTCTTTCATGGCGGTTCGATTATGCTTCGGTTCTTTGTATGGGTAAAGTATAATGTTTTCAATGTAGATGCTGAAGGTCTTTGCATTATTTGCAGATGTTTCTAATTCGTCTTTTAATGACAGCACGTTAGCAGCATAACTATGTGTTAATTTAAAATGGTGCTAGAGTGCGACAGTTAAATAATAGGTCAGAGCTTCAAACAACTAACCCATGCCTAAACTTTAACTGTTCAGAAGCAAGAACGAATAGTTTTGGAAGCATATGTAGGCTTTTCAGTCTTGTCACAAGTTCGGAAACTTCACATTGCTCGACACCCGGGTGGCCAATTGGTAAAGTTTTTCGCTAAGCTGTGAATTGAATAATAATTTCTAGATATGCCGAGATTAGGGTTACTCCATGAAAAAATGCGAGTAAAATATTGGCATAAGAAATTATGACAAAATATGTTTGGTTGCACTTGGATATTATATGTTGTCAATATCAGATTTTAAGGGAAATGATCAATTGATTGAATAATAATGAGATGTTTTAAAGGCATTGCGTGAAATAGCTCTTATGAGCTAGAACTACCATTTTTATTAATTTTCGTCAATAGAAAACCTACCAAAATTACAGTGCGTCTATCTCTCGCGAATAGATAATGCAAATGCGAATATTGCTATAGAGATATTTATTTATTGCATAGATTTTCGCATCGAGGGATGATGTGGTAGTTAGTTCGTTTTACTGGTCATTTTCCGCAAGTCGACAGTGTGCCTATTGGCGTTAAAATGGGGGTTAGCGCTACTCTAACCACCTCAGCTACTCAAAGAAGTTAGTGAGTGCCTTGGTGTGGTTACTGCCTTCCGTAATGTGTCTGAATACCCTAGGTGTTGGCAGTCCAGTAGAATATGTTTGCTCGTTTCTTCTACGTCCATGCACGCTCTGCACACGGGGATGTTTGTGATAAGTAAATTAAAGACGTGTCAGGTCGAGGGATTCTTGTTATTATTCCTACTATCTTGCGTAGTTGGTTTCTGTGTGTTCTCAATAGTGCGGTTGTGAGTTTTTGGTTGCGTTTTGACGGAATCTCCTTGGTCCGTCGGCATGTATCTTCTACCAGTATCTTTGGTGTATTGGTCCAGTTGATTAGGTATAAATGTAGCTTCGTGGCAGGGATAAGATTGGTTCCGGTCCATATGCCGTTGTTTCTGAATCCTTTCTGGCCAGTTCATCCGCTGCATCGTTTCCTTTTGAACCACTGTGCCCCTTGATCCATTGTATTGTAATGTAGCCTTAACCTTAAGCTCTCTGTGAGGATGGTGTGGTAATTTCAACGGCCACAATCTACGCTCTCACGTGGAGGACACCAGGATCTCAAACTGTGAAGCTTTTTATCACATATAAGAACGTGGCACTGGCAACCCTAGAATAACGAGCAAATAATTGAATTTAAACTTTCGTGATACGTGAAGAAATAATTGTATTTTAGTCCTAATATCGAAAGGGTGAGGAGGGGTTAAACGGCCAAAAACAAACCCAATAAGCCGAAATTTTCGAGTGACAAAAGTTATAGATTTAATTCGTACACTCGTCCCTTTCGAGCTGAAACATGATGAAAATGTTCAAGTACGAATCGGACGTGTCTGAACTGCAAGGTCGGGGGTCAATAGCCTAAATAAATGGTGTCATATGTCAACATCTAACAACTTTGCTACATACTGATGTACAAATTGATGCGTACGAGGACAGAATTGTAGCCTTAGGGCGGGTTGCATCGACTTACGATTACAGATCGACCAACGTTAAATATGGCGCTGACAGCTGTCAGTTCATAGAAATTTGTCAAACGTTCCATACATTCAGATTTTAACGAACACCGCTTACGATTACAGACGGTTTGGTGCAACCCACCCTTAGTACCTACATAAATTACTCCGGTATTTACGAACCCTTTTTTGTTTTATAATTAGTGTATTTTAATAAAATAATCCTCAGATCAGAGTATAATCCTTTAAAGGGTAAGGGGGTAGGGAGGATATTCACCCTAATTATTTTTAATGGGACCGGCGATCTTCGGGCATGAATTAATTGCTGCTGTGGGTTTCATCGCAATGGACTAAACGCTGCCGCGGTTTTATGTGCATATCTGCAATAATTGAGATAAATTAAAAAGAATACAATGAATAAACATGAACACTAAAGTCTGCAAGTCAAGTTATTGTTTGAGCGTTGCCTACTCACAAACATTAACGCGATGTGTAGTCATCTTGACAAATCTTTTGGGCACTGTCCAGGTAATCGTCTCCAAATATAGTACTCCTCCTCCTTGAAAATCGGCATAGCTTCGATACCTTGATTTATGACATATACCTACACCACTTATTGTATTTTTCGTCCCGTTATTGAAAGGGTAGGCCAGGGTCAAACGGATTCGTATTTCACGAACCGTCAAAAAATCTTGCGCTTCACTTAAGTGCGATATCACTCATGAAAAGTTGTTTAATACCTAACTAAGTATCCACATAGTAATCAACTGACGTAAGTTGTAGAATAAAGAAACGATCATGCCATCAGTTTTTGCCGCGAAGAAAGTATTTCTTTCCTCTCTTCCGTCGCGCACGAATGCTGCAGGCGTGCGCATGCGACGGAAACGGAGTGACAATTACTTTGGCCATGCTATGGGAACTAGTTGCATTGGTGATTATAATTTACTGAAATTGACATTATTTAAAATGAAATGTAAATAATAATTATTTAAGATGACTGACATGTAAAATACAATATTTTATCAATAAATAAATGAATGAATCAATGATGTTGAATATTAAATTATTGCAATTATTTCTAATGTTAAATGTACTAAAGTGTGATAACTCGGGCCACATTCTAGGGATTTGTTATCGATAAAAAGGGAAACAATCATTTTACCGAAAATAGTTTCATCGATTATCGTTTCCCATAACACTATTCGCAGAATTTCATCATCACACAGGAATCATTCATCGAACTTCGTTAGATCGCTCATACATTTGATCGAAATACCATTTACACAAAAATTAACTCATCGAATTTCACTTCAATATTTTATTTGTTCATCAACATAGTCGTTCATCGAATCGCCGTTACTATAATTTTGTTTTAACATAAGTTTCAGTTCCCAAAATTCTTATTACATAGAAAATCGTTTCACCTGTGTTTGTCACTTGATAATATTTACCTTTCAACGAACTGAGTAGGTACATTTCACCGAGACTTTGGACGTATACATAGAGCTCTAAGCCTACCCACCTCTCCCTCTGGATATTGGATTACCTTCCTATTCTACTTTAAGGCAGGCCAGTGTAGGTACGACGACGAGCGAAGCGAGGAGGAGTGTTAGGTGAACTGTGATCCTATAGCGCGCGAGCCGACCGAGCGCAGCGAGCGTGCCGCGGCAGCGGCCGGCGAAGCGCCAGAACCGTTTTTTTAATATCACTTACTTAGGCTTAATATTACGTCTACATCGTATACGAAGCGTATATGAGTCAATGTGGACCCATTTTATCCATTAGGTATTATATACTTAGACGAAATGACCTATAGGTAAGCAGCGTGGTAGAAAAATGAAATATTGATCGTGGCAACAAAAATATATGGAACGTACCAACATTGAACTGTGTTTCGATAAATTAATACTATACACAACTGACTATTCTATGAAAAGTAAATTCGATGAATCGTTACGCTACGATTTGAGACAAATTCGAAACGATTAACGATGAAAAGTTGTTCGATGAAATAAAAAACTATGAATTGATGATTATGTGAACAAGAAATACAACGAAATGAAATTCGTGGAATAGTTTTCGGCGAAATGTAAATCGACGTAATGCGTTTCGATAAAATGATAGACACCCCGATAAAAAAGGTTCGCACTGTCACACCTGATATCAAGCCTCTTAAGTTAATAAATGTATGCGGATGTCATTTGAAACTAAATTACAATTTACCACTACGATAATCATGCCGCACAAGAAAAAGTCACGCCTAAGTGAATATTCTATTAACTCATGGATGTACTACTATTTATGTTCTTTCAGCAACAAATTAAGATGGAGTAATGTTTCAGAAATAATAAATAACGGTATAAAATAATTAGAATAAAACATTTAGTGCTAATGTGGAAATACTGACCTGGTTTATAAATAAAATATATTCTTCGAAAAAGCACCTTTTTAGAATTTAAGAAGCATTATACAAAGCGATTTTGTACAAATATATTTATCTTGTAGAACATTTAGATGTTGACAGGAACATCGTCGCTTTAGAAGTGCCCCGAGTTATCCCAGGTTTGCTAATGAAGTAACTACCTACTACACAGGCCCTCTCATCCATGAGAACAGTGTGACTTAATATTCGCTGCAGATGATGATGATAGGTATAATGATCCTCACAAACATTAACTCTTTATAATATTACCATATATTAGTATGATAGCGATGGGCGAGTCGACTCGTCTGATTCGAGTATAGATTTTACATCGTTGAACTTTATACCATTTCCGATGTGACGATATCTCTTTAGAGTTAGTTGAAAAGTGACTACAAGTGTAACTTTTCATGAAGGTTTCAGTGGATGGAAATGTCACATCGATGTTTCCCGGACGAAACACGGTAGACATGCAAGGTCATGACCGGCAAAAACAATCTGGTTCACCAGCGGTTACTGGCCGCGGCTCAAATGTATAAACATACTTATGTTTTGTACACTCACGAGCATTAAAATCTTCTATACCAAAGCGGGAAAATATATCTGACACGTCTGTACGTACCTGGAAATAGAGTATTGTCAGATATCAATGCGCGCTTTGTTGTGACAGAGATTAATACTGGTCACTGTTATACACACAGTTTATCGAACGAATTACATTTATATTCAGGAAAATTCATAAACTCGGTCAAATCCCTTAATTATTAGCACCTAAAACTAGTTTATCTAAATACAACTGTACCTTGGTCAATTCACGAGGAGGGTCGATTGCGTGACATTTCCTACGTTCGGTAGATCTATCTAAATGTGGTGTTTTGTATGGGAAGATGCCAGTTGAATTGTCCTAACACCGCTGTCGTGACTCGTGTCGCGTCATCACAACATTCATTTACCTACTATATATATAATTAATTACCCAATCAATGTGACAACATTTTAACAACGCAACAGATTAACAAGCTAAATATAATTTTTGGCTCTCTCGAAGTATCAATCAAATTAAGTGAAAAATTGCGTGAAGTCAAATGAAACGAAGGAGATCCAGGTGATCCGTGATCTCTGGCTACTACTCTAGCACCAGGAAACAGGCATGATCATATACGTGACTAATTAAGCGACACACTTTATAAATACGATAACTGTTAAACATCTACAGTTAACCCATTAGCCATTTCACAACAAACGCGGCTGTTTCATTCACCTCATAAGTTCAAGGATCAGACGATGACGAGCCGTCAACAAATACAAACTTACCTTTACCGTTCGCAGCGTCATGCATCTTTATATACACTTTAGTAGGCGCGATACTAACTGACCGAGGGAATGCATATCTCTTTCACACTTGCTAAAACCACGCAAGTGTGACAGAAAAATGATTATGTTGCCTTTTATCGTTTGAACGAAATTAAGGCTCGGATATACGACCTGCCTCTCACGCTAGTCACTGCCAAGGTGCTAAACCTTAAAGATGCAACCCAACTGGCAAAGTATCTCCTTACAGAAGACTTGCTCTGTAGGTGACGTAAGTGTAGGTGTTGTGTTCCTAGTAATAAGTTCGCTAGAGAAGTCCCCGAGATACGCTGTGTTGAGACTGTTCACCGTAAGGACCTCCATATTTCTCTATCTGTCAACACAACGAATAAAAACTACCTATCGGCACACACGAACCCCATTACAAAAGTAATCTCCCATTCCGCACAATTGATACGTAGCTATAACGTGTTCAGAATGTACTTAGAAATGCGATTATTAAAACTAAACGCTTTCCAAATTAATGTTAGTACAACTTTTCCCTACCCGCACGGATAACTTTGCCGTGCTATTCGGAATCTGGTACGTTCGGTAAATGCCCCTGTTTTCTAACAGTTTAGGTATTCGAAATTATTAGAGGTTTGTAGGAAAGCGGACGCGAGTGAACTAGTTTGCTCTAGCCGTGATTCGTGCGTACGTCAGTGGGGTGCCTTGACAGCGAAATTGCTTGCGTGGATAAATAAAATTCTAGGATACACTAGAAAATGATGATGAAAATGAAAGGTTCTGCCTAGCGGTAGGTATATGCTGCATAAGACACAAGTATAATGCATAAAACTATCAAAAGGAGCTTATTAAAAATAATTCCCGGAGAGTTTTGCATCTCGTGCGTGGAAGACATAAACGTGTCCCTTACACGGGATTGCAGCTCACGTTAGTAACGTGAATTGATGTGAGTTTGTGAGATGTGCTAAGCTGCGTTGTCGTATATTTCACACTTCGCATGATTGGCAGCTATCATTTGTATGGAAACACACCTTAGCACATCTCTACTATCTCTAGTGGATACACACCCTTAAGGCTTTCTTATTCGAGTAAAGCTACTTACGCGACACAATATATCCGCTAGGCGGCGCAACGTTATCGTAATTCTCCCCAGTGACGCAAACCATTACATTTCACGCACACTATCTCACTTTATTGAGACAGGTCACTGACCTAGGATTGATTATTTTTTTGGTGACATTAAGAATAAAAACCAGTCACCAACCTCCTTAGAGAAACTGAAATTGTCAAAACATATTACTGGAAAATGACAGAGACCTGTTGACATTTCGTATTTTATTCCAAGTATGTTTCTTAGATACATTTCGGTTATTTCGGTAGGTGATATACAATTAAAAAGGCAATAGTACTTACGTTAGATTGACAACGTTATAGTAACTCTATGCGTTTTCCACTAAGGTGCAAAATCGCATGAATATAAGCAGGAGAACATTGATGAAATTTTCCTATGATTTTGCCAACTTCTACCGAAAATATGGATCTTCCTATCGTATAACTTAATTTCAAGAGAATCCAAGAAAAATGCAACTGATTTCAATTAATCACATTCCACAAATAAAAATGTTAATGACTTTAGAATTTATCTTGCACAAGTGTGCGCTGTCTTTTACAACCCGACTATCCACGGTCCTACAAAATTAATTGCTACACCACATCATCATCATCATCACCACCACCACGCATGTGAATAAAACTGACCCCATATCACAGTATGCTACCTTCATTAGAAAAATCCACAAAGCTCTCAGACTACTAGCTGCATTTATAGATGGACTAGTATACGTTGCACCACCGAATACTCACATATGTGCTACAATTCTAGGGGTTAAATTACATTAGGGACTAGATGTCAATCAATTCAATGGCTCCTTATGAATATAAGGCTCAGAAACGCAATATTAGGCCCATCTGACAATTTTGACTTATTAGCAATTCTGTCAAATTCACGTTTTAAATCGTGAGACGGCGATATCCAATGACAGGTTAATACTCTTTTCAAGAAGCGTCAAATAGCTTTGTTCAAATTACGACCGTCAAAGCTGAAAAAGTTCATTTTTGCAGAATTTAGAGATATTTTTTACTGCCAATCGTATCAGATATCGCTGTCGTTACGTGATCCGATGTTTATGCTTCTACAGCGGATAGATGATTACGCTGGTCATATGTCACATCATTTTGATTTCGTGAAGTATCAGATATTTTTACGTGGTCTGATCTGATATTTATGCTGTTACAGGAAAATGATTTATGTGCCGGCTGTAAATCATCACATATTTTTACCGCCTTTGTATCGTCATGTTTTTCGGAACTTATGTACGGAATATGATTTCATATTTACCGTTAGCTTTTCGGTGAAGGAAAAACATCGTGAGGAGACCTGCATACATCTGCGAAGAAATTCAAAGGTGTATGTGAAGTTCCCAATCCGCACTGGGCCAGCGTGGGGACTACTGCCCGTTCCCTCTCATACATGAGAGGAGGCCTGTGCCCAGCAGTGGGACGTATATAGGCTGATGATGATGATGATGATGTATCGTCATATAACTATACCTTCAATTGTTGATCAGATATTTTTGCAGCGTTGCCCATAGTCATATATTTATGCTGGTGACTGTACCTAAAGGAGAGTCATTAACCACTTAAAACATACAAAATCATGTGGCAATCTTGAAGCTGTGTAAATTCAAACAGTGATACGAAGATACGAAGATACCACGCCGTGCTTCCGACACATACATAAAATAGTTCATCCACAGTATATGACCAGCATATTTTATAATGTTATAATGTTCTAGAATTAAGAGAATTCCTTAGCCTCAGAGTAAATAAAATGAAACAATTACTTGCCTTATCATATTATACTTATACGAAAAGTATATACAGTATATAGGTACCTACGTAACTGCCTGCAAGTAAACTACACCTTATAATGACACAATTAAATTCGAGAATAAAATAGCTTTATTCTTTGGTTTATGAGTTATCAATGTTATCATAGGTAACAAAATACATATTAAACAGATGTATACGCCATACTGTTTTAAGTAATTGTTGGGGTCTTCATTTCACTTTCAGTTTAAAAAACACCCAGAGGTTGAAGTGTGCTGTAGCTAGATTAGTATTTTGAAGATTGGTATCCAATAGTGGTCGCGTTGTTCACAATTTGTTCAATAGCATCATGACGGGGTGTGCTATACCTACTATGTCATCGATAGTTTTTGCAGCAGCTGTATTAGCGGGAGACCAGTGGAACGTCCAACTGTAGAGGATTACGAGTTGATCTAATTATTGTGACTGTCTTTCTCGATTAGGATCCAAGTCGTTGGCACTGCAGCACTGCACTTCACTTGGTGGCGTAAACATAATGGCTGGATGACAATTACAGCGTCATAAATGGCAAAATCTGCATTTCTCGTAGGTACAAGATACAGTGCTCCTTGTACTTCATAATATTTATTTAGAATATTAGCTTTGCAAAATCAATAATTGCGTAAGACAACATGACATATATGTCAAATGTCAGACGTACTAAAATATGTCACGATCTATCACAAATACACACACATACTCCTATACGGCGTAAAAGACAATGTGGCCTGTGTAATAAAGAAATACTCCTCATACTAAAGAAACTAATTCAAACTTTTTACATTAAGAAAGGGGTCGAAGAAGAAAAATATGGAAAATTGCGTTGTACTGGCATGTTTTTTGAACTTTTATATTAGTGCGTTTGTAAAAATACCATATTATCTAGTTTGAGTGCTTATCCAACCAAATCACATCTCATATTTTTTCCCTAAAATCATATTATTATCTGGTTGCTGGTATTAAATTTTCGAAAATCACGGTTGTCAAAATGAAAAAATCGCTACAGACGTCCGTCCAGCCTGAGGCCGCGCGGCCATCTGCCTACTAAAACGAGACGCGCAGGTCACTTTCCCAGATAAATTGTGTATAGAAAAATTTAAAGCCATTTTTAAAGAAAGTGTCCGTAAAAAGATCTTCTTTACATCATTGTCTATTTTTTGTCATTATTCACTTGAGTCAATTTTGCGCCCACTTTATGTATGACTAGAAATAAGATCAGAATATTCCCTTTTTTCTAGGCATGATATGATCGAGCGAAGTTTAAAATTTCGTATTTTGGTCCGTAAAAGTAACAAGGGCGATTATTAAACTATAACATATCTCAATATCCCATCATTAAACTCAAGATTACAGTGTTTATTATTGAATGTAAAATAGCTCGATTTCGGATAACGTGCCCTTAAAAAGCTATCACATACTGTGAGCTGCAACTTAGAGTGTTTGTAAAAACAGACTAGGTCGAATGTATAGTAGTGGTAAGAAAATCTTTTTCACTCTTGAGTAGGTCAGTACACTCAGTGTGTTATGATTATGAGCAGTCAAGTTCGAAGTTACATGCTCGGTCAAAGTGAACAAAAATATGTGAACACGACTTTATTGCTAAGGACATACGGTTGGTAGATATTAATTGTGGTATCCGTATAACTTAAAATGCCTGTGATAGGTAAATAAAATGTGTTTTGTGTCTTTCTAGTACGAACACGTGTGTTAAAGTGCATAAATAAGGCCATTATACCTTTATTTATGAACTTGGCTGATGAGTGTTGAAGTAAATGCTGAAACACGTTGCAGTTTAAAAGGTACAAGCTTCGTTGCCTTAATATAAGATTGTTGACATTTTGTATGTAACGATGTAATCGTATCAACAAGTTTTGTATATGTTTATAAACATTGTCTTGCTGTTTACGGACAAAGGTGACAAGTCATGTATTATATTTACAAGTATCTACATGGAAATGTATGTAAATAGCTTTAACACCGCTTGCAACTGTTTGTGGAGTCCGGACTGTTCATGCTTGCAAGGGCATAGTACCCAACTTCTTAAATACTACTTAGTGTTATTTTATTATTATCGTATTGACGACAGACAGCATTCCGATCTTGACACGTTTTATTGTTATTGACCATGTACATCACTGACAATATTACATTAATATTCCTTTTTTTATTGTTTTGTTTTGACGCTTAGAGACCGTATACATCTCTACGAACATTGAATAATTATTGATTGTATTTGGACGCTCAGAGACCTTATACATCTCTGGAATACTGAATTAATATCATTAACTTTCTGTTAATGCACAGACCTTATTCTAATCGAATGTAATGGTCGTATTTTGTTTTGTTTTCATTTACTTTGTGACATTTAGTGTGTTGTTATATCAGTCGTTAATGTGCAAATTTTAAATTATTATTGTGTTAGATTATAATCTTTTATTGTATGATTATTATTTTTATTGTAAACTACATTTGACATGTAAAAGTGCCCTTGTGGCCTATTTGCAGAATAAATAATTTGTATTTGTATTTGTATTTGTATACTGCAACTCTTGTAAATGTATGAGACGTGTCACGTGGGCATTTACAATGTATTTGTTTGACTTTTTTTTAGTATTTTTTCTATTCAAATTTAATTTGATTTTAGGCGATCACTAGACAAAAATTCGATTTATACAAATTATAAGCATAACTGGTTCCGCATCCCCAGGCCCATTTTAAAAGTATCACGGTGCGTGTGCGCAATGTTTAGAACGAGCGAGATTTTCATTTACAAATAATGACAGTCAAGTGAAGTTCGGGGAATAACCTGCCGTGCCGGTCCTTTCTTGAAATGATCTCATCAACCGCTGCACTGCAACGTATGAATAATAATGTAAGATCTTAATTAATCACTTCATATTAGCATCGTCAGCGCACCATAGTCACGATGGCGAATGCAAAGAATCCAAAGATCAGATTTATATGCTAAACTAGCTTCTGCCCGCGACTCCGTCTGCGTGGAACTCGTTTATATCGCAGCTCCATACAAGCTTTTACCCCCCCATTTTACCCCCTTAGGAGATGATTACGGGGATAAAAACTATCCTATGACACTCTCCGTCCCTTCAACTATCTCCACTTAAAAAATCACGTCGATTCGTCGCTCCGTTTTGCCGTGAAAGAAGGACAAACAAACAAACATACACTTTCCCATTTATGATATTAGTATGGATAGATACGATTCCTTTGTGGTCCGCCCTTGGTGTGTCGATCATGTCATGATCGTTACTCGGCTTAACAGAGCGGGACGTACTATAAACGCATTGTTATATGCTCGTAGCGTGATGATAATTGGCGTAGATCTTATTTCCTAGGGTCAAGAGCGATTTTACAACGGCTAGTTGAACATACTCGGATAATAGATTGTTGCTAACTTGATAAACTCGACTGTTGCTCGAGTAAACACGAAACTGCTTCTGATTTAATTACGATGTCGCCTGGGTCCTACAAAAAATGGTCAGGTACAGACATAGCGAAGTTGCTATTAGAGTACTTTAGGCAATTTAAGTTGGGTCGTGGGCTCGAGACACGTGATATTCAACAATGATATTACATTGTCATAACGACTGGCTGAATACATTAACAGGTTAATTAACAAGTCGATGGGACAGCCGCGTCATAATAGTATGGAGTATGGACTGATATTTGCAATTGAGTAGTTGCCTCATCCTCAGTTACAATTTTACAATGGAATATAATAAAGAAATAAACATTTCAAAAGTAACAATGAAATAAATACAAATTACGATAACGCATTGTAAATTACAATAATCATAATCATAAAAATAAGCTTCATTGTTTTAGATATCTGCACCGCTATCACGTGACTGCGCGCGAGCTATCTCGATTTTTGTCGCACTATACGAGTACCTACGTATCTTTCTAAGTTTCTAATAAGAGAGAGACGGATATAGCGAGATTAATCGAGATGGCTCGCGCGCCGTGCATCGCAAATCTGGCCCACTTTTCTCTTGATGTAGTGTCGTGAAAGGAGTATAAGTAGAGGTAAATGGCGTTTGTGAGAAACAACACAAAGTCGGGAATCGAAAAAAGCGGTGTAGCTGTATGTAAGACAGAATATATAAGGCAGTAAGGTCTACGTAAGGATCTTTTAATTGTACGGAATCTGACAAGGACAAGGTAACTAAAAATATAGCATGCAAAATCAGGTAAAAGTTGTCACATTACAGTTTCATAAATTCTTTCTTAAAGCATTATGATGTTTGGCCAAACTTTGGTTGTTTTCTGCCTCATAGTTTTTCTCGGGGTAATTTCGTTTTATGGCATTACATATGGTATTGTAATTGAGACTGTTTGATCAATGTTGTTGTTTACACTTTTGGCTCAATTTATTTGGAACGCATTAGCTGTTGTGAGTAATTTAATCTTCTATTGCCATCACTGTACTCATATTGATTACACATTGTTGCTAGATTTATCGGGTATTCGTATTATTGTATTGTAGTGAACTGCGTGTAATCCGTGGTAAAGACATATTAATATTATAAGACCAGGGTGGCAAACACTATTGTTTCGTTTTGAAACTGAGTGTTTGGACAATTTAATTGTAATTTTCCCAGTTTCCCACAAAAATTGACTCTTAAATACTCTTTTCAACACAATTGCTCGTAACGTATCTCTTATTGTGTCGCTTTTAGGCTCATAATCCTGGATATTAAAAACGCGTGTTTTATAACTTATAACATTACAACAATTGTGTGTGATGGTTATATCCCGATTAAGTCACGTTGGCACCTTGCAGAGATATATGCATGAACACGGTGCATTCTTAAATTAACAGGGTTGTACAGTACAGAACGTACAGCTTTTTTTTTAATTCTCGGCAAATGGATTCGACTAAACAAATTAAATCCTTTTTGTTAATTAATTGACTATTTTTTTGTATATGATACAGAAACGTTTAATTTAGTAAAACTATTCACTTTTAATAAAATTTTACATGAATTAATGTAGATAACATTTTAAAACGAAAATATTATTTTATTTAGTATTGGCTGTTTAGAGATTTCTGTGCCCGCACTGCGCAAACTTCACGAAGAAAACTGTTGCGCGCCATTATAGGTTATTTTACAAATATTTGTAAAATTGGTTTATGCGTGTTTGGTTATTATCAAAAATGTTGACTCGTGGTGACTAGAAAAGTGATAAATAAAATGGACGCCACTGGAAATTCTTGGCGATGTGCAATTGTGAGTAAAAACCTGTTGTCATCTTAATGATTTACTTCATGTAAAGAAAATAATTTTACAGGTCTATAAGATTTTCATCTTATGAAAATGATTTTTTCCTCGCAAAATGTGTTGAAAAACGTCGTATGATACGCGTGAGCTTTGATAATTACATCCTCGGCTTCCGTATCACGCTCACCTGCGGTTCGCGTGAACAATTTCGCCTCTTATATGATTATCAACATACCTCACTTGTATCACAATGTACTATTATTGCACACCTCAATACATGAATCAAATAAACATAACAACTTAAACATAGAAATTAAAGTACTTTCGATTCTGAGTAGAAAAAGCCATGTTTTATCAAAATTAAAAAAAGTAGTATGTACAACTTTTCGTAAAATGGCCCAAATACATATTTCTTCGGAATGTACATAACATAAGCTATATTAATCCCGCGGCTCTGTCTGAATCCTGTTCAATATGCGGACGGAGTCGCGCGGGCAGAGCTTAATACTAGTTTATATAGTATCCCCGCCAGTTTCTTTCAAGAAAATATTGAACTCTGTTTTTTATTTATTTAAATATAAATTCCGCACTATGAAATATTTTATTACGCATATTGTATGAAATTGGTCTCAACTAATAAGGATGTTATGTAGGCGGCATACCTACTCATTCAATTCAAACCGTGGTCCATGGGACCTTGTGTTAATTAGGTGATATAAAAATTGTTGACTTGCTTGTGATTTATATGGATTCGAATTATACACTTCAGTTTAACAACACTAAATTGACTAGATTTTAACAGTATTGTCGGTGACCGTAAATTTCCATGGACCTGAAAACAAGGGTACGTAGAATAAAATCCATAATCAATATTTCCGACCTATGGAATTTCTTACGACAATATTTCGATAATCAAATTTGTAATTATGTCTGTATGAAATTCCTAAAGACGTTTGCGTTCAGTTGCCCTAGCTTCGAAATGAGTACAAAACAGCTCATGTAATAAATATCCCTAACTATATATTTTTTAAATTATGTTTCATGAAAGGAAAGATAGAAGGAAGTAGAGGCAGGAGAAGACCACGGCGCAGTTATACATTTTTTTCATATTACGTTATGTATGAACCAAATAAATGAAAAAGCTGGTGTATCAGCAAGCCAAAAAGCTAGCGTACGACAGAGATAAATGGAAAATACTCCACCGACAACAGGTCACCTCTTAAATTTACAATGATATTTTACGGATATATTTCTATGGGTGGTGGATTTATGGACATTCATTTCTTTTTATTGGTTAATAATATTTATTGAAAAGGTAATTGCTTGTTGTTTGCCTCTGCTCTTATTTTCGCGGTTTTATGTACTAAGTACTACTGTATGTAAGTATTACTATTGGGGTGGCCAATAACGTTTTATTGGCCACCCCAATAGTAATACATTACAGTATTTGTGTTGTAATTTGTAATGTAGGTAATCGTTAACAATGGACAATTTTTAAAGGGTCGCCAACCCGCATGTAAAACCCCTGGAATCGCAAGTGTCCATAGGCTCCGGCGTACAAAAACAAATTGCAACCCTAGGGTGTTAAAAACGCATTGCAGGCCCTTTAAAAGCCGGCCTCTTCAAAAGGAAACGTGAAAATAATTTTCCCGCATTTATGATCCCAAGAAAGAAAGTTAGTGTTTCTTTCTTTAATGTCTGTAATTTTCTCGCTAGAATTGAAGAAAGCCCGCGTAATGAAAGTCACATTATAAAAAGCTTTCACTGGACCTGGGCTTTGACTTAATATGCTATTTGTTAAGTTGGGAACGATTATTATGTTGGTAGGGACGGACAAACCCAGGGGGTAGTAAGTATGCTACAATCGACTACAAAAAAAATATCGTCATTTTCGCATTGTAATTAGGATGAAAAATATTTATAAATTATTTTTAATTCTGAAATCTGATCGTATAAGAACAGTTATCTAAAGGATGATAGCTGTCGACGCTATATTTAACGTTAACTGCTAGTCTGTAGAATGTGTTATGCTTTATGTTGTTAATTCAATTCAATTCAAATAATTTATTTGTAAAACACAGGTATATACAGGTATGGTAGGGTATTTAAAAACATGTCTCACTGTGTTTTGCTACAAGGCATACAAAAATTCGCCAAATTTAAAATTTATAAAATTACTATTTCACTACTATCAAAATTATACATTATTATTATTAATTAAAATTGGATTGTCAAATATCTAGAAAGTAAATAATATTATATGTAATAAATCGTAAATTCAAATTGCATGCGTAATTAGAAAATGTCATGATTAATTGGTAAATAAGTCAAAAACAGAATAAAATATATATATATATAATAAACTAAATTGTCCACCCTAAGTCTTGGGCAGATCTAGTACAAGCTAATAACGAAGGTAAACAAATGAACAGTACACATCGATCAACATCGACATCGAGTACACTCGGGTAAAACATAATTTAATTTAAGATGGCGGGTACATATTTAGAACTTAGAAGCTCAAAGTACATGAGTCCGCCTATTGACCAGTATAATTCTTCGGCCGTTTCTGCGAATACGGCCAGTGTAGTTTCTACGAATGATCAAAGCAGTTAGTGTGAGTCAAGCCCTGACTGAAATAACCGACAGCTATCTATTTGTTAGTGCGTGAGTAAGCGGCGTGGTATTCCTTGCGTACGTACAGATGAACGCGCACACATACTAATGGTAATAATGAGCAACCCGACTTACGGTATACAGTCAGCATCAAAAGTAGCGACGCAAACGAAGACGTCAAAAGTCTTTATTAAAAGGGAATACTGTACCCCTTACATTTTATTAAATTGTCGATATCCTCAGTGGTGCAGTATGGTATTTCGGGTTCACGCACGCCTCCAAAAGGTTCGTGATTGCTCCGCCTCTTTGAGCGGGGGAAGTGACTGGACTTTATAAAATGTCAAAGTGTAATGAGAACCTGCCACTGCCCCTTTAAATACTTGCTAGAAAGAGACACATGCTTTGTATGACATAAACTCGATCATGCTAGCTAATCTGGAGACTGGCCATCTCACGTTTTTTGATTTGTTTTCAGTTGGAGTAGTGTTTTATAATGAACTAGCTGTTGCCCGCGACTTCGGCCGCGTAGAACTTGTATCTTAGAAAAATGATTGGTATTAAATTATTGTAGGTGGAACCTTAATTATCGCCGACCCAAACAAAGTTCTACCATCTTATGGGATTATTTCAGAGATAAAAACTATCCTATATCCTTCCAAGGGTGTCAGATTCAGCGTACGGAAAATTTCATCTAAATCCGTTCAGGGATTAAGCGTAAATTGCTAAATTTAAATTGAAAACTCCGTTTTTAGAAATATAAATATCTTAAGAATCATCAACAGACATTTCATAGTTCGCGCGCGCGCATTCGTACGTACGGTTGTGTCGCGGTTAGCTAGCTGTTGTGCGCTCGCACCATGGCCGCTACTTTGAAGTGCAATAACTGTAATATTGTTGTGAACGAGCTCCTGGCTTTTGTGGTGAATAAGTTACATCTTATGGACGATGAGAGCATGAGCAGAATTTGCTTGGCCTTTTTCTCCGCGGAAGATATCAGAAAGGCAAAAGATTTGCTGTTTCTATCTGTCCCTGCTCGAAAAAGAAAGATTACTCGAAGACGGGATGGACAACAACGCCGTGATATCGAAGATATAATCGATCTAGCGCGGATTACGGACCCCGACAGGTTCCCAGTGTTTGTGGCCAGGGATCTGCACAAATTACCGCCAATAGATTTCGACTCTGTGGACTTAACATCGCTTCTAAAGGATATTGTGGTGCTAAAAAATGAACTACAAGCTATAAAATCACGGTATGTAACGATGGAGCAGTTCGAAAATTTTGAAAAGACCGTTATGGAGTGCCGTAGGAATACAGGCGTTAGTGATCCATTTTATCGAAACGTTAGCCAGTCAAATTTGAATGTTAACGTTAGACGTGGAGGATATTTGAACAGTGGACCAATGGAGTTACTATCTAATCTTGACGTATCTAGAACAAGTGAGTATGCTGACGAACATAACAAGACATTACTATCTCACTCGAGCGCGCGTGAATCAAGCCGTTCGCCATCCCACTCGCATACGCGGGAACATGCTGAGGAGCCGATTGGCGCTAGCGACGGTCACACTAGTGCTAAGGCGCATGCGCCGACCCTTGCACCGCGGCCCTCGCCCCCGCCAGCGCCCGCCATTGTAACGGAACTGCCATCGAGTGAGCCAGCACATCACTCAGATACCCGGCTTGACGACGATTTATCAAAAACAATGAACCAGCCAGTGAAGGTGCCTAACGCTGATGGAACTAATGGTATGATGAGTGCAGTGAGTAAAAAAGGCACTAAGAGTTTTGCGGATGTAGCGAAGAATGGTGTGTGGACGAAAATAGGAAAGCCACCGAAACCTGCTTCTAAAAACCGTCACGTCGGTAAAATGGGCAAGTCCGAAGTCAAGTGTCCGTTCAAGGCAGCTGATCCTAAGGTACCTATTTTTATCACAAATGTACATAAGGATACATCAAAATCTGATATTATTGAGTATATACGGGAACAAACCAGCGAAAATATAAGGCTCGATCAAATTGTAATGAAGTACAAAGACCACGACCATAACGCATACAAATTCTTTGTTTGCAGGGACAAAGTGAATATGTTTTTGGACGAGTCACTGTGGCCGCGCGGAATTATATTTCGTCGTTTTATCAAATCTCGTTTCAAATATGTAAACAACAGCGATCACGCGTTAACGGCTACGAGTGCTACGACGGGGGCTACGAGCGCTACGTGTGCTACGAGCGCTACGTGTGCTACGACTACGACGATTTCTAATAACACGGCAAGGAATGGATGAAATTAAACTTTGTTCTTTTAACTGTAGAAGCATCAAACGATCTATTGATGATATTAGACGGTTATGCATTTCTGCCGATATACTAGCCTTACAAGAGACATGGCTTCTTCCACATGATTTGACATATTTAAGCACTATAAGCGATGACTTTGCCTGCACCGGGACCTCAGCGGTGGATACATCAACAGGAATGCTGCGGGGGAGACCGTACGGTGGAACTGCGCTTTTGTGGTGTAAGAAGCTGTTTCCGTCCACCTCCGTTATTCAGTGCGACAATCCCAGAATTAGTGCGGTCAAAATAACGTCGGGTGATAAGTGTATAATCTTTTTTAGTGTATATATGCCAATCAACGGAATAGATAACCTGCCGGATTTCGTACAATGTATGAGTGAAATTGACTCAATAGTTAAGGAAACTTGCGTTGAAACTGTTTTTATACTGGGCGACTATAATGCTCATCCCTCCGAGTTGTTTTGTAATGAACTAATTAGTTTCTGTGCGGAACAGGGGTGGGTTTGTGCTGATATCGCTAGACTAGGTATAAACTCTGGCGCACATACGTACCTAAGTGAGTCTCACGGATCTAAGCGATGGCTGGATCATTGCGTAACCTCATCGGCGGGGTGGGACACTATTATTGATGTTGTTATTGGTTACGACGTATACTGTTCTGATCACTATCCCCTTTTCATTAAATGTAATTTGGACCTGGTTAAACCAAAGCTAGTATTTAACAAAAATATAAATAATCAATCTAATGTGAAACATATAGTCTGGGGAGAAAGAACAGCTCAGCAAATTGAAATGTATACTAACAAATGTAATGAATTGTTAAAATCTGTGGATTATCCATCGGAATTTAAGGCCTGTTGTGACGGATGCTGTATAAATAACTCTGACCACTGCGTAATAATTGACAACCTATACCTCAAGATAATAACTACGCTGTGTGAGGCTTCTTTATACAGCAAGGCTGTCGCAGGCAACCGTGGTTGTGCAAGAAAGAGGGTTATTGGGTGGAACAAACATGTAAGCGACGCTCACAGGGAAGCCAGGGCTAGATTCCATGACTGGGTTCTGTACGGTAAACCCACAGGTGGGTCAATTTTCAACGCCATGTGTAGTAGTCGGAAAATATTTAAATCAAAACTCAGGTGGGTTCAACAACATCAAGAGCAAATTAAAATGGACCTACTTAGTAAACATCATAAAAATAATGATTTTCGTAACTTCTGGAAAGTCACAAAAAAGTTGGAGACTAGACCTGGACTGTCTGTTAGCGTGAATGGTATTTCGGATCCCAAATGTGTTGCTAATATGTTTGTCGAACATTTTAATGTGAAGCCTCCACCGGCGTCGACGGGGCTGGTCGGCAGCAGGTGCTCGATGCTGGCATACCGGGGGGTGCTCAGCAGACCCGATTTAGCGCTAGTGATGTCAGCAAAATAATCAAGGATATGAAACGCGGAAAGTCCCCTGGTCATGACCATTTAAGTATTGAGCATTTGCAGTTTGCTGGTCCCCACTTACATCGAGTGTTAGCGATGTTCTATAATTTGTGTATATCTCATTCGCATCTACCTTTGCTCATGACAAAAACCATTGTAGTCCCTATTGTCAAGAATAAAACTGGTGATGTATCAAACAAAGCTAACTATAGGCCTATTTCCTTGGCAACAATTGTAGCGAGAGTATTCGATGGCTTACTTAACATACAACTTGATAAGTACCTAAAGTTACATGACGCGCAGTTTGGATTCCGCGCGGGCTTATCTACAGAAAGTGCTATTGTTTGTTTAAAGCAGGCCGTCGAATATTATACTCGTAGAAAAACACCTATATATGCGTGTTTCTTAGACCTTTCTAAAGCCTTCGATCTTGTAAATTACGATCTTCTATGGAGAAAGCTTGACGAAGTGCAATTTCCTAGAGAACTAACACGCATATTTAGGTGTTGGTATGCTGGCCAACGAAATAGTGTCCGCTGGGGTGATGAGGTGTCAGACGAGTACGGTTTGGAATGTGGGGTGAGGCAGGGGGGGCTGACCTCACCCAAACTGTTCAATTTGTACATGAATGATCTGATCGGTGAGCTTAGCAGTACACGTGTCGGCTGTCACATAGATAGGGTTTGTTTTAATAACATAAGCTATGCTGACGACATGGTACTGCTGAGCCCATCGATCGGTGGTATAAGAGTACTAATTGAGAAGTGTGAGTCCTATGCCTCAAAACATAACTTGCAATATAATGTGAAGAAGAGCGAGTTTATGATTTTCAAGGCGGGGACCAAGTGCCCGTCACATGTCCCGCCCATTCATTTGGACGGACAGGAACTGAGAAGGGTTTATTCTTTTAAATATCTCGGACACTTGGTCACCGATAACTTTCAAGACGATTCGGATATTGAACGAGAGCGCAGGGCTCTGGCTGTCAGGGCCAACATGATTGCCCGCAGGTTTAGCAGGTGTACAGCACAAGTTAAAATAACACTCTTTCAGGCGTACTGTACATCGCTGTACACCTGCAGCCTGTGGACGAGGTACACGCAGCGCGCCATGAACGCCATGCGTGTACAATACAACGACGCGTTCAGGATACTGTTGCGGCTGCCGCGACACTGCAGTGCGTCCGGCATGTTTGCGGACGCGCACGTAGACGGTTTCCATGCGACGCTCCGCAAACGCTGTGCCGCGACGCTGCGCAGGGTGCGCGCCAGCCGCCACAGTCTCCTGGCCGTTGTGGCGCAGAGATGGGACAGTGCCCTCATCAGGCACTGGACCACTCAACATTTAAGCTTAGGTACTAACATTATTATTTAAATAAATCTGTAACACTAACACCTTATGGACTCCAAACGTCTGAAATAAATGATTTTTATTTTATTTTTTTATTTATTTTTATTTTATTTCTGCTAAAATTGTATATTTTTTATAATGTATTAAAGAAAGCTACATTCCTGGAAATGTTTGCCTAAATCCGTTCAGTAGTTCACGTTAGTCCGAGCTACCTGTATAGTTATGAAAACCTATCTAATGCTAAAAGACGTAGAACTTTCCATCTCCATCTGCTGTCCCCATTTAACGGTGTTGTTAGAGCATACATGATTTTGATTATCTAAAATAAACTTTATAAATTAACAAAATAATCCGCAGTTTAAATGAAACATTACCTTCTTTTCGGCTATGGGACCTGGAAGCTGTTCGGTTCTGTAAGGGTCGTGGTTCTAATTTATCCTTGCCTACTTCTCTGCTACCAGTCGGATTATTTATTTTGGCTTACCATATAATTAGTATAAAGGATCTATGAATTCCCTTACTTCAAAAAATACTTATTCCTCATACATACTTCCAACCCTTTTTAACCTCCTTACAGGATGAATTTCAAGAAATGTAATTAGTTACCTAGTCTTTTAGCGAAGTTCCAGATCCCTTAATTAAAAATTGTCTTGTTCCCTGTACAAACATCCAACTCCTTTTAGCTCATTTTGGGGATGAGTGTTTTTAACCCCCTTATGGAATCCATTTCAAGCAGTCTAAATTATGTTGCCCCCATAGGGGATGAATTTCAAATAATCAGTTTTGTGGTCTTTTAAGAGAAAGGCTATAAGACCGAAGTTACAAATCTCATACTATAATATTTTCTTGGTCTCCATCCCTTGAATGCCGTTTTAAACCCTTTAGGGCAGGATTTTTTCCAACACGCTGAAAGATCTTTTTTATTCTGATAATAATTGTTTATACAACGTTTTAAGTCTCCAGCTCAATAAAGAGTTTTGCTAATCCAAACCTTGCACCTCCTTTTAACCCCCTTAGGGATAGAATATTCTTAAACGCTGGAAGTACCTTTTAATTTGATAAGTAATCTTTCTACAACGTTTCAAGTATCTTACTAAAAAAAGCGTTTCCCATACAACCCTTGCCTTTTAACCCCCTTCGGGGTGGTATAGTCTAAAACGCAAAAAGTCCTTTTTTTGTAATCTAATAAGTAATATTTCTACAAAGTTTTAAGTCCCTAGCTCAAAAACTAAGTTTCCTCCATATTCACTCTAAACCCCAATGTCACTCCCTTAGGGGTGGAGTTTTCTAAGTCACTGAAACGACTTTTTCTATATTTGAATAAGTAATTTTTCTACAAAATTTTTACTCTACCTAAAAAACAAAGTTTCCCCCATACAAACATGTCACCCTTTTTAAAACCCCTTAGGGGTGGATTTTTCCAAAACGCTTTAATTCTTTTTTTGTATACAAATAAGTAATCTGTCTACAAAGTTTTAAGTTTCTAGCTCAAAAGGAAAAGTTTCCATCATACAAACTTTGCACCCCTATTTAACCCCATTTAGGGTGCAATGTACTAAAACGCTGGAAGTTCTTTTTTTGTATCTTAATAAGTAATCTTTCTAGAAAGTTTCAAGTCTCTAGTTCAAAAAATAATGTTTCCCCCATACAAACTTCGCACCCCTATTTAACCCCCTTAGGGGTAGAATTTTCTAAAAAGCCGAAAGCACTTTATTTTGTTTTATAATAAGTAAATTGTCTACAAAGTTTCAAGTTTCTCTTTCAAAAGGGAAAGTTTCCCTCATACAAACATTGCACCCTTATTTAACCCCCTAAGGGGTGAAATTTTCTTAAACGCAGAAATTACTCTTACTGTATTTTAATCAGTAATCTTTCTATAAAGTTTCGAGTTCATAGTTCAAAAATTAATGTTTCCCCCATACAAACATTACGCCCCTACTTAACCCCCTTAGGGGTGGAATTTTATTAAACGCTGAAATTACTAATTTTTATCTTAATAAGTAATCTTTCTACAAAGTTTTAAGTCTCTAGTTCATAATATAAAGTTTCCCCCATACAAACTTTGCACCCCCATTTAACCCCCTTAGGGATGGAATTTCCAAAAATCCCGTCTTATCGGTTGCCTACGTCATAAAAGGAAGTCCTGGTGTAAATTTCAAGTTTCTAGCCCCAGTAGTTTCGGCTGTGCGTTGATGAGTGAGTCAGTCAGGACAAAGGCATTTATATATATAGATAAGTAATCTTTATACAAAGTTTCAAGTCCCTAGTACAAAAAATAATGTTTCTCCCACACAAACTTTGCACTCCTATTTAACCCCCTTAGGGATAGAATTTCCAAAAATCCCGTCTTATCCCTTGCCTACGTCATAAAAGGAAGTTCTGGTGTAAATTTCAAGTATCTAGTAGTACCCCAGTAGTTTTGAATACAAATTTGGCACCCTTATTTAACCCTCTTAGGGGTAGAATTTTATAAAACGATGAAAGTCCTTTTTTGTATCAGTAAGTAATCTTCCTACAAAGATTTAAGTCTCTAGTTCAATAATTATGTTTCCCCAATCCAAACTTTAGACCCCCATTGCACCCCCTTATGGATAGAATTTTCAAAAATCCTGTTTTATCCCCCTGCCTCTGTCACAAAAGGAAGTTCTGGTATAAATTTCAAGTTTCTAGTCCCAGTAGTTTTGAATACAAACTTTGCACCCCTATTTTAACCCCTTAAAAGTGGAGTTTTATAAAACGCTAAAAGTTTTTTTTTGTATCCTAATAGGTAATCTTCCTACAAAGTTTAGAGTCTCTAGTTCAAAGAATAATATTTCCCTATTATTTAACCTTTTTAGGAGGGGAATTTTATAAAACGCTGAAAGTACTTTTATTTTATCCTAATAAGTTATCTTTCTACAAAGTTTCAAGTCTCTAGTTCAATAAATGATGTTTCCCCCATACAAACTTTGGACCCCCATTACACCCCCTTAGGGGTAGAATTTTCTTAAAACGCTGAAAGTTCTTTTTTTGTATCTTAATACGTAATATTCCTAGAAAGTTTCAAGTCTCTAGTACAAAAAAATATATTTCTCCCATACAAACTTTGCACTCCTATTTAACCCCCTTAGGGATAGAATTTCCAAAAATCCCGTCTTATCCCTTTCCTACGTCATAAAAGCAAGTTCTGGTGTAAATTTCAAGTTTCTAGTGCCAGTAGTTTTGAATACAAACTTTGCACCCCTATTTAGCCCCTTAGGGGTGGAATTTTATAAAACGCTGAAGCCACTTTTTTGTATCCTAATAAGCTATCTTCCTACAAAGTTTCAAGTCTCTAGTTCAATAAATAATGTTTCCCCCATACAAACATTGCACCCCTGTTTAACCCCCTTAAGGATAGAATTTCCAAAAATCCCGTCATATCCCTTGCCTACGTCATAAAAGGAAGTGCTGCTGTAAATTTCAAGTTTCTAGTCCCAGTAGTTTTGAGTACAAACTTTGCACCCCTATTTAACCCCCTAAGAGTGGAGTTTTATAAAACGCTGAAAGTTTTTTTTTGGTTCCTAATAATTAATCTTCCTACAAAGTTTAAAGACTCTAGTTCAAAGAATAATGTTTCCCCCATACTAACATTGCACCCCTATTTAACCCCCTTAGGGGTAGAGTTTTCTCAAACGCTGAAAAATCTTTTTTTGTATCTTGATAAGTAATATTCGTACAAAGTTTCAAGTCTCTAGTACAATAAATAATGTTTCTCCCATACAAACTTTGCACCCCTATTTAACCCCCTTAGGGATAGAATTTCTAAAAATCCCGTCTTATCCCTTGCCTACGTCATAAAGGAAGTTCTGGAAAAATTTCAAGTTTCTAGTCCCAGTAGTTTTGAGAATACAAACTTTGCACCCCTATTTAACCCCCTTAGGGGTGGAATTTTCTTAAACGCAGAAATTACTTTTACTGTATTTTAATGAGTAATCTTTCTACAAAGTTTCAAGTTCATAGTTCAAAAATTAATGTTTCCCCCATACAAACATTGCACCCCTATTCAACCCCCTTAGGGGTGGAATTTTCTTAAACGCTGAAATTACTTTTTTTGTATTTTCATAAGTAATCTTTCTACAAAGTTTTAAGTCTCTAGTTCATAATATAAAGTTTTCCCCATACAAAATTTGCACCCCCATTTAACCCCCTTAGGGATAGAATTTCCAAAAATCCCATCTTATCGGTTGCCTACGTCATAAAAGGAAGTCCTGGTGTAAATTTCAAGTTTCTAGTCCCAGTAGTTTCGGCTGTGCGTTGATGGTAGATCAGGTATCCTTCTTTTATATATATAGATGTAACATAATGGTTTATTATCCTACTATCAGAACAGGGAGAACATCATTGTAAATTAATATCATCCACATATATAGAAAACAAAACCAAACCCATTCTCATTTTGACCACATATTTATGTATAAAGTCATATTACCTCGTTATCATGATTTCTGAATTATTCCTTGTAAAAATTGTTTATACACGATTGGTTTGAATGGTACGTAGTCAAGCTACTGATCATGGTATTTCTGTGTAGACATAAGAAACTAAGTGCAACATGAATAAACATTGTTATTGATGATTCTGTTTATGATAACCATATTGATATATATATAGGTACGTGCCAAGTTAACTGTTTCAACCCTTTAAGAACACGTTTGAGCTGCTATGTTCAATCATCTACAGGGAAACGTGACTTCCTGCTTATAAGAAATTACTTTTGATTTGTAAATTTGCTAATGAACCTGTCAATTATAGTTGTTCGGTTTTCAATCCACTTGAAGGAACAATAGCTTTGTTTACTAAAACCGCGAAACACTAAAATTACCATATTGTAAAAAGTCGTTAGATCCACCAGTTTAATTGATTATCGACTATATGTCAATAGGCAATAGGTTACGAGTGCACTAATAGAAAAAAGGCGGTCCAGATGCCATTGTGGCTTTGCATTTTCGTCACTAGGTACTTTTTTTGCCTTCTTTCTGTTGAAGTTATAATAAATTTTGAGTGTACACCCGTATTGTAAATTGTTTGGTTGTCGCTCCCTCGTTCTGGCACTTTAGGCTCGCCGCGAGTGGATACCTCAGACTCACTGACTGCAATTTCATACTTTATGGCCGTTACCGACGGCCTGTATTTCAGCTGTCTCTGGATGCAAATATGCAGTTATTATGCAGTAGAAATAATTGCATCGAAACTGCAAACCAACTGCGCAGTCGTAGATCTGACGACTGCCAAAGAACTGCTTTCAAACTGCACATTTGCAGTCAGAAAGCAGTCGAAATGCAGACCGTCTGTTACAGCCCTGAATTCCAACGTATATTGCAGTTTTAATGCAGTTAAAAGACCATTCAGCTACATAGTTTGCAGTCAGTGTGCGGTTTCGAGGCAGTTATGTCAACTGCATTCAAACTACACTGTTGCAGCCACAGAGCAGGTGAAATGAAGCTTGTTGCTAACGACTTCAACTCGAGTTCCAGGTCTTAATTTCACGCGTTAGGCACGGCATCATCTGAATCGTTACCTTTCAAAAGCTTGAAATACCTACTGGAGTATTTTAAGATAGGACAATAACCGCGAGTTTCAAACGGAGCTTATGAATTGTAGGTATTTATAGACGCAATAAGCCGGGGTATTGCGGTGTTATGGAAGTTTTAATTAAAATCCAGCAAAACCGCCAACTTACAGACCGGAGTTGAGAGAGAAGCAGAATATTCATTGCTAGATATTACCTACTTAAGTTGGATTATTCTAGGGTCGTATTCCATATGGAATCTTGATACCGAAGAAGACTCGTGACATACACCTCAAATGTTATTAAGAAACTTGTTTCAATAGAATATAATATGCCTACATGGTGAGCGGAGATAAATCCATTTATTGTAACAAACAACAACGTAAAAACTAAAACTAACTTAAAACTTGAAAATATGTCTGAGAAGCCCCGTGGCATTGTACCAAATTATGGTGGCAGCATTTCCTTGCTGTTTATTTACTTTGTTTTTTTTTTGTATATGCAACCGTAGTTATTAATGTGTGCATTAATTAGGTTGATTAAAGATATAAATACATTGTACACATATTCTTGGCGGTGCGGTGGATTATCTTCAGTTTGTACATTATAAATATCAGCTAGCTATAGATGTAGGTACAGTTCAGTAAAGCTGTGTTGTGTCAAGATAATCTGAAGCAGACTGTGCAAAAAATTAAACTCAGATGATTTCTTCGGCAAACCTCATGCTTTATCCAAATAAAACTGAGCTTTATTGTCATCGCCAAACAATCTCGGGAGTTAAGAATAAAGATAATGATGATTATGATAACTTGTTGTATTTGTAAGTTCTCATGTTTTAAAGGCCTCGGCTTCCCTATACCTACCTACCTTGGAATAACCTCTGTTATTTATGGTGCAATAAAGAATATTATTATTATTATATACTTCTCAGTTACACGACTGACAATGTGGATCAGCCCCTTTACTACTAAATAAAAAAATCACCAATTTTGAACAACCGTCTTACTATACTTTTTTATGTCTAACTATTTAATTAAATTGAGTGAACATATCGTATAAATATTACCAAAATACTGAAATAGCTGACCGATCAAATATTCAAACTCCTACCTAACATTGTTCTGTTTCTAATACATTTTTTCTTTTGTTCACAGGTACGAACAACAGCAGCATTAACTTACTAATCATTCTATAATCTACCAAAAAAAGCTGCTTCCATTAGGGCTAAGTAACCTTCGTTGAAGCATCTATATCCAATCCAAGCCCTACTAGGACCACGGTCAACAATGCACTAATTCAGAATAAACTGTCCTTGCCATGTCCACTACCCATTGCCATAACACGGCAACGAATTCTCGGCCAGGACGGATACTTTCGTAGCTTTCATACCACTCACAATAAAGTCCAATTTACAATAAACCCACGGGCGTTTCCGACATTGTTCTCAACATGTTCCTAAATCCAAGGCCAGGGCAATGATGCAATTTGCTTTGCCGTAGAACTGCAGCGTCCTTGTCATGTTCATTGCTCATTAGCGCTCAGCACTCGGCATTATGGCAACTAGGAAGCAGAGCCATGCAATTTGGCAGATTAACTTAAAATAATTTAGTTTCTCAACTTGACTGCATTGCGATTTTTGCAATTTGTAATTCTAGGGGTGGTTTGCACCAACCAAACTATGTTTGACAAGTTTCTATGGAATGTCAGCTGCCGGCGCCATATTCGGCTTGTGGCTGTGAAGTGCACTAAAAGAACAAAGCGTGGCAAAACGACCAAGAGACTAGTTGGCCAGAACGCCAAAAAAAAAGAAGGCGACTAACATACAAACAAAGCTATGTGACATTTACCTGTAAGGAACGGCAACTTAGCTCTGGACGAAAAGCAGACGAAACGAAATTATCAAAATATAATAATATAAAATAATATAAAAATAAAATATAATGTTCAACGTGGGTGTGTCACACAAATTTAGGTGCTAATTCTGGGTGCCTGTCGTATCGCATAATGTTGATCGTCCTAAATTTTTTTGGCCGAGAATGTTTGGCATAATGTTGAGTGGCATACTACTTATTTAGCCTATTCATTTTTGCGCATACACATTTAAAAGTCCTAAAGTATGTTTATCCTAATATTGATTACTCGAACATCGAATTACCTAAAAAGTAATAGTCCTAATTTTCATTGTCATAGTAATTATTTTGCCTATTGTTAAACGTGCTAAAATTAAACCACCTATACTATTTTTTTTCCTAAATTTTATACTATTTCTACACTCTGAGCAGACCCGACCTACATCTAGATAAATAAAATAGGTTCGTTAGTTGCCTTTTGCCCCTCAGAGCAGAAATAGGGGTCCCGCGAAGCGGGGCTCCGTCGACACGAAGGCGGGTCATAGGTTATTCAAGTATTAGGCAATTCTTAGCTGAGGCAACCTTCATTTAGATCATTTAGATAGGTTCGTTAGTTGCCTTTTGTCCCTCAGAGCAGAAATAGGGGCCCCGCGAAGCGGGGCTCCGTCGACATGAGGGCGGGTCATAAGTTCTTAAAGTACGTACCTAAATAGGAAAGATTAAGTAACCACAAATAAAACATTTATTTTTACTATTCGTAAACTCTGAGCAGACCCGACCTACATCTAGATAAATAAAATAGGTTCGTTAGTTGCCTTTTGCCCGTCAGAGCAGAAATAGGGGCCCCGCGAAGCGGGGCTCCGTCGACATGAGGGCTGGTCATAAGTAATTCAAGTATTAGGCAATTCTCAGCAGAGCCAACCTTCATTTAGATAAATTAGATAGGTTCGTTAGTTGCCTTTTGTCCCTCAGAGCAGAAATAGGGGCCCCGCAAAGCGGGGCTCCGTCGACATGAGGGCGAGTCATATGTTATTCAAGTAATAGGCAATTCTAATAGATATGTATGCGTAACAAAATGTATGCACAACATTTTTAGTACATTAAATATTAGTAACATCAAAGTTATGCACATCAATCATTCTAAAAAAAAACCTTCGACACAATAAACATTCGGAAAATAAATATTTAGGACAATCGATATTAGGAACAACAATTTCGGCAAATAAAAAATATGCACAACAATGTTTATGCAATTCGATATTCGGCACAAAGTTGGTATGCGACAAAATATTAGGATCAACAATTTTATGCCACCCGATATAGACCCGCTAATTCTGGCGTTCCTGCGGGCTTAGGATGCTCGGGTTTATTGCGATGATTATGACATAATGTTCACTATATAGTGTGTCACGTGATGAATACTTCAATAAAAACCGGTTAGTGTTTATTTTTTATTTTATTTAAGGTCACTCACATTGATAATTATGTTTTTAAGGAAGGGACGAAACACATCTTAGTGAACATAGAGTTGACAAGTTTTAGAGAGATCCGGAGGTTATGTGAAGTAACTTGATTTCGATGTTTGGAGTCAAGGCACTGATAACACGTTTCTGCTGTTGGCGTCTGTTGCACCGTTTGAGATGAATTTGCAAGTTGAAGCGCTTGTCTACTGGATGTCAAGTCAATGCTAATGTTATTTTCCAGGCTATTGAGAACGCAGTTCGCTTTGTCTGCGCATTCGAGTATGACGAACAAGACCTATACACAGAGATTCCGAGATAAATGGTATTGCGCCGTTTCAATACAATTCATTATCGACCAACGACTCTGACGAGTGGGTTGGTGGGAACTAACTAGCTAACGAGTATGAATAATATAAACAGGTGTTTGTTAAAATAATTATTTTTATCGCAGAATTGTTTGCGACTGCTGAAGCACGTAGCATAAACACTGCTTTTCGGTATCTTTGGAACTAAAACGTATATTTTAAAGTATCATTCGTCTTAATAGGTAGCTGGGTAACATGACGTATATGATTTTAGTAAATAGTAGTCCGGATTTAATAATATTAAACGACTTTATTTCAAACACTAATTTTAAGATACTTTGTGTCCTTTTTTCGTTTGTGTAGCGTGATTCCTTCCATATATGAATAAAATATAATTGGCCTAAGCTGTCTAAGAAAATCTCGATAAAGCTCTCCTTATCCAAAGTAATATACGATGTAACATTAAAAACCGACTATTGACTTACCGTTGCCAAATTGTTTCGGAAGGAGTCATATATCTCAAATAACAGGCTGGAATATTCGACGGAAACGCCGATGTTTGCTACAGAACCATTACTATTTTATAAAAAATATATACTTTCCGATGCGGTGGTATAGAAGCGACGAATGTCAAAGTTTCTATTGGAGCGTTACTAATTAGTTCTACACAAAGTGGCAAGGAAGTTCTTGTATAAGTGCGTATATGCCGCACCCGTCGTATGACGCACTCTGTATAAGACAGGTATAACGCTAATAAATAATAAATTACAAGCTCCATCATTATTCAATCCATCTAGGCTACTAGATACACATTTTGACATGAATTTACGAGATGAAAATTCCATTATTATAGGTAATTTCGGCGCTAGAAAAAGTTAAGGTACAAATATAATGCCAGTGTTCAACAAATGTATGTTTATGAGATCTATGAAATGCATGTTGAACGTTATTTACATCATATACCGGGTGGAAAGGCACGACGATCCCTTCCGCAAAAGGGGGATTGTTTAGACTGAGTACAGTATTTCCTCTAAAGAAACTAGGCTCATATTCATAACCGTTTTGAAGTTATAGGCAGTTAACTTTTAATGCAAAATACTGCAAGTGACCACCCTCATTAGGGTCAGTAACATTTTAACAATTACACAAGAGTCAGTGACCTTTATCAATACGTATAAACGATAAATAGTACGTATAGTAATAGTAGGGTTGTCACAGAAGAACATTAATTAATTTTATTATTTTTAATAATTGATCGTAAAAAAAAATCTAAACATTACGAATCGATTTTCCATCACTTAAACTAACCCCCCTTTGCGGGAAGGATCGTCGTGCCTTTCCACCCGGTAGAACGTAAACTAATAGTTTCATATATCACTCGTTTGCACTTAGTTTATCATATTTCTTTCTCTCCCATGCTTCTTCGTCATTTGACATATATTCTTATGGAATAGTTGTAATAGAAACAAAACTCTTATTTAAGGCTCTTGTCGGTGTAGCTCGTAATCGGTGTAGTCGCAATGTAGGTCTTCCATCTACAGCGATCCCACGCAACACGCAACCTCTTTGACATCTCGATACGACCAAACATCAACTCTCTTTTTGAATGAAAAATAAAGCAGCCTGGAATAAACCCCGGTATATCAGTAATATCGGCGGATCTGCCTCAGCTATAAAATTAGCAGGAAGTGGCGCAGGATCACAGCTCTGGGTGCCAAAATATTTAATAGATACAGAATTTGTTTAAAATAACCAAAATAGCCTTGGTCCGTTTTAAGCCAGTATATCATCATTAATCTATTCTAAAGTCAAAATCTATCGGAAATTCCCAAAAAAAATTACTAGCTACATGACTATTCTAACTATGCCCACAAGAATAAAAGTCGAATGACTAAGGTTACTTTCCATGGGAAATCATAGTCCAAGAGGAAAACGACTCTAGTGAATTACCTTTTTGCTTGCTTTCATCTTTCGTAAATGCCCGAGCGCACTCAGCGGAACGCCCTGTAGGTATTTAAGGCCTCGTTTGTGAACGGGCGACGGCGACGCCTGCAGGCGTAGCACGGTTGCCATTTTATCACTTATCGTTGTGGATAAGACATCCGTCACTCTCGCACTCACATACTTGTCAGAACGTGACGGATGTCTTATCCACAGCGATAAGTGATAAAATGGCAACCGTGCTACGCCTTCTGAGGCGCGTCCCGTGAGGCGTGTATGTAAACACGTACTCTTGTATGTACCGCGGTTGTGCGGGCTGTCCGTAAACGATACCTTGCCAGGTGTTGTTTTCTAGAAGAGGGACTTAGGGAGGTTGGTAAGCGCCCTTTTCAACATGCTCTAAAATTCTCTAAAACAAAAGCGACGACAAACGGTGTAATAATGGCGCAAGTGACAAGCGGAAGCGGAACGGATACAATTAGATACAATTACTGTATTCATACTGTGTCATATGTGAAGTCGCTCATACAACTCCATACGCCATCAATGAAAAAAAACGTATACGATAAAACGGAAGAGTAAAACGGAGACCCTGTGTGAACGGGCTGTAAGGTTATCTGTTTTCCTCGGCGAACAAAAGTTTTCCTGAGAACGAATATTGAGTTGCAGTAACAAGTTACAGATACAAAAGGCTATACCGCCATTATAAGGCCATTCTCTACTAGTATTTGTTTAAGCCAAACAGATAATAAGCATTGCTTATGAGCAGTGATCGTAACTTTTGTAGCATTTTTAGTGCAGCTATGTAAAATAAAATGCGTTTAAATTGTGTATTTGTTTGTGTTTGCGCGTGTTTCCGCGACACGCACCGCCCCGCTCATCCATAAACGAAGCCTTACTGGCAGCCACGTGGCGCTCCATAATAAACGCTGTAATTTCAGCTCCGCTTGCCTAATTTATTAGTCAAATTAGTGGACGACCGTGTGATATACTAGTAGCAACAAGATTAAAACTTTGATGGTGAATGATTAATGCGCGTTAAAGCTATTATATTACAGTTAGCAGTTTGTTTTTGTATTAAGTTAAGTGCTGATGGCAAACACCGAATCTTATTTCGTCAGTCAAACTTATGTACGAAATATAATTTGATATTTAATAGTAGCTTTTCGGTGAAGGAACTCATTGGGTGGCAACTGGTGTAATCCCGACAAAGTCTAGCTTTCTCTCTGGATTGGAAGATCAGATGGCGGTCGCTTTCGTAGAACTTGTACCTACCCCACATCGGGGGTTAAGGTGCTTATACTCTAGGAAAAATACGGTTATGAAAATCATTAATGAATAATTTACTTTTTCAAGAATCCGCCACACTTTCCACCCGGAAGTAATGACGGAGATTTAAATGAAGCATGCATTTGTCTTTTTTTGTAGGATTTATCTTGAATAAATAATAAATCAGCCTATATACGTCCCACTGCTCGGCACAGGCCTCCTTTCATGTATGAGAGGGAACGGGCAGTAGTCCCCACGCTGGCCGAGTGCGGTTTGGGGACTTCACATACCTACACATGACATACACCTTTGAATTTCTTCGCAGATGTATGCAGGTTTCCTCACGATGTTTTTCCTTCACCGAAAAGCTAACGGTAAATATGAAATCATATTCCGTACACAAGTTCCGAAAAACTCATTGGTACGAGCCGGGATTCGAACCCACGGCCGCTGTTTGACAGCCGCATGCATGAACCATTGGGCTACCGTAGCTTGAATATTATAACGCAAATGTAAATGAACCAAAATAGAGACAAAAATGTTTATTCATATTTTGTGACTTTTCAGAAGCTAGTTAATTTATATTTTTTTTGTTGTCTGAATTTTTTTCGGATTCTGTCGCCGGGTAACTATTTAATTGATAATATATCGACCGGCAATGGGACATAAATAGGCTGATGATTATGATGACAAGATTATCATTTAGTATCCGAATGATGAAGAAAATGTGTTTATCAAATACTATGTGCTCGGTTTTCTATAGTTAACCTGGATCACAACTCTCCCGTAATAAAATGTTTACGAGTGTTGAGTTTTATAGCGTATTTCTTTCCAAAGGCGAATTGGATCCTTGAGATTTTATATGCGGTGTACCTACTAATATTTAACCAGTCTAATTTATAGAGGTAGAAGCTTTTACTACCGCATTTATTCTAGGATCCGGAGATCCGCATTGATTACTTGATATAAAAGTAAAGTTGAAAATTAAGAAATAGCTGAATTGCATGAATCATTAAAATGTGCAGCCGAAACCAACAAAACATGCAATCTTATCTTTTATCACAATAACGTTTTACTAACCCACACATATTGGGTAAAGCGGTAATGTAATGGTAGGTACCTATGATTCATCCGTCATGATACTCATGATAGTATAAAAGAAATTGATCAAGAAGATTATTTTTATCATCGCTTTTGTACTATCAAGTACAAAGAGTGATAAATTGATAATAGATACCTACCACTGAAAAATATTTGAAATAATACAGGAACAACAGGTTTTTCTATTGTTATATACTACATATACCTACTATTCAATCCTCTTCATTCACTTCCCTTTCTCCCATTTACATTACCTATCTATCGCTCGTCACCTCGTCACTTGTCACTTACATCGCTCCGTTTCATATCGTCCCTCGCCCTGTCACTTTTCTTGGCTTCACTCTCTTACAATACTCTATAGCTGGGAAAAAATGAATAAAATGTTGCTTAATATCTATTAGACATTTATGTCACTTTCTAAATCTTCATTTCCATTTTTGAACAAAGTAAATGCAATCTATAATCAGTTCACGATTATCCATTACCAGTGCAACTGTAACTGTGCGTATAAGGACCAAAATCAATTTTGATAAAAGCATACATAGTATATCAGATGCATCGTATGTTATAGATGTATAGTAGATACACTTATATATGTAGTATAAGTGTCGAACTAATCTAGGTATTTATAATGTAGTAGTATAATCTAGGTATTTATAAGTACTCTTGTTTTAAAAGTCTTCCTGCAGTCAAACTGTATAAAACAGTTTTGCAAGGGTTTTGTTTTCAATGTAACGTTGTAGTTAGATTAATAATATATATGTATGAACACGATCTGATAGCCACTAAGAATACGGTAATAGGATCTATCTATAAACTGAAGTCACATTGATTTCGATCGGTGAACTTATTTCTATTCGTTCTATTTATGTAATTTAAAGCCGACGATCGATACAAAACGCCCGTGCTGACATCAATTGACATGGACCCAGTTCACCGACACCTATCCTATATTCAATTACTCACACCGACATGAGTGCCATTGGGCGTCACTAAAAATATAAAGCGAATCTTATATTGAGTGAAACGGAATCATGGCATTGTTAAAGACACGGGGGTGGCGGGTGTAGTCACGATTGACACGGGTAAATGTTTCTTTGTGATATTACTCCACTTTGTACTCGTAGACAAGTGATTCGTGGAATATTTCGTTTCGCCTTATTTTCATATGTAGAAAATATTTTCTCAGAAACAGGTTTCATTCATCACAGGGTTCATATGTCATATAAAAAAATACAAATTCTCTTAATTGCACACCATACACATAGAACAGTTACAAAAGAAACACAGATATACAGGGAGACTGCAGAGGTAAAACAAAATAAATAACAAAAAATACTACTAACTTAATATATAAATAATTATACGAACTTACTACATGTGAGTTTCTATAAGTGGCCATAAGCTGTTGTTCTTGAAATATCCTGTCATGACTGCCTGTAGGTAGGAACAGCTATATCAATTTGAAAGATTGTTTTATAACGATTCCAGTAAAAGTTTTTATGAAATTATGCCGAAATTGTGTTGAAATTTATTTGGAATTCGGCGAAGAAAACGGAATTTCGTTTATAAACTTTGCCTTCTCATATTGAATGCCATTCGTTAGATAATTGTACCTAAAGTATTACTCGCGGTTGAACTTTTTTTAAGGACAATTCTAGGAGCCATATTCCGATTAGAGGTGAGTGATAAATAACGTCACGGTGAAAAAGTCACAGTGATCCGGCCGGCGTCTAAAAGTATCACTGTGACTTGTCACGAAGGGGCAACGTTACAAAATCACTTAGGTTTCCATTGTTCCTAGCGGTATAGCTGAGAACTTCCGTCACTCATGTCACGACAATACGTATAGCAAAATTACGCTACGTAAAATATCATTACCAAACTGAACGCATACCGTACCGTGACCGTGACGTTAGCAACCGCAGTTACAAAGTCACTTTAAATAAAAATATAATTTCACCGTTCGGAACCGCCGAACGTCTATTGTGAATATTGTGATACGAGTAACGGGAGTGACAAAGTCACGGTGATATTTCAGTGATATTTTTGGAACTGGAACGACGGTCACGGTGACCGAAAAGTAACGCATTTCCCTAAGACTAATTCGTGTAGTATTATCGAAATTTCCGATAATACACGAATCGTTTTGCTCACGTTCGCTCCTAATTATGTACAAGATCAAGGCGGCGCACTGACAATCGAATAATAAGTAAAATTTTAGAAGCAAAATATAGTCTCAGATCCTGAGGGCAACTGTACCCAGGACCCTTCGTTCCCACAGCACTTTGAGCAGCAAATTGGCCTATCTGGGCCGCGGAGCGTGTGCGTTGTGCCACATGCTAACAAACAAACAACTATACCTACCTATATGTATGTCACCGTAAAATTGTGTACATCGGTAGTTTCATAATCTGACACATGCAGGCCACTCTTTAAAAAACACAATATTCTACCGCTGCCCTGTATGTACATAAAAAAAGCATGCTTGTTCGTAAAAAAGCATCCCGAACTTTTTAGAAGCAGGGCCGATGTCTTTGTAGCTAAGCAGCGATCTCAATACAAGGATCTGTTGTACCAGCCTCCTTGCCGCACTGCGATCTATCGTAAGAATGCTTATAATATGTGCATTGTAGCATACAACAACCTTCCCACAGAAATGAGACAAATGGAATATAATAATTTTGTAAAAGAAATTAGTTATTGGTTGAAGGAAAATTGTTTTTATAGTATTAAAGAATTTTTAGACTTTAATAGTATGACAAATTAAATAGGTTATGTTATTTTTTCTTTTTTTTGTGCTATTGAAATTCATTGACATCAATATTCAATTATTTTTAAATTATATTGGTTAAGACATTTTACGCCATATGATAATTAATTAATTATTTTCATCATCATCATCATCATTTCAGCCCGTTAACGTCCACTGCTGAACATAGGCCTCTCCAATCGCACTCCAGCGTGACCGGTCCGTAGCCACCTGCATCCAACGAGATCCAGCGATCCTCACCAGGTCGTCGGTCCATCTCGTAGGTGGGCGACCCACACTGCGCTTGCCAGTACGTGGTCTCCATTCAAGGACCTTTTTGCCCCATCGGCCATCCGATCTTCGCGCTATGTGGCCTGCCCATTGCCACTTCAGCTTGCTTATCCTACGGGCTATGTCAGCAACTTTGGTTCTTTTACGGATCTCCTCATTTCTGACTCGATCTCGTAGAGAAATACCAAGCATAGCCCTTTCCATAGGTCGCTGCGCGACATTGAGCCTCTGAAAAAGTCCTTTTGTGAAGCACCACGTCTCAGAGCCGTAAGTCATCACTGGCAACACACACTGATTGTACACCTTAGTCTTCAGGCCAATTTTTGCATGTTCGTTCACCGACTGAATACTGCACTGCTGTACCTCAACACCCTGTACTACATTTATAAGTATTCTGGCAAATAAAATAATTCTATTCTATTCATAAGATTATAAACTAACCGGCAGCTTACAATCTCACTAGACAGATTATAATCTAGGTTCTAATTTTATGGTAATATATATATATATATATACCTTCTTTACAGAGTATTGGTACTTAAATGGAGGTACTTCCCCAGCCGGGCTGATCAAAATATCTGCGAGTATAAAAACATTTTTATTATTGATATTTTTTTGGATAAGTAGGGTTTGCTCTGTGAAAGGGTAATAATAGTTATTTATGATACAAGTGCCGAAAATAGGAAATTCGCAACGAGTGGTGATAAATTAAAACACGACCGAAGGGAGTGTTTTAAATCGACACGAGTTGCGAATTAGTTACGTATTCGCACGTGTATCGTACAACGTTTTACTGTACATATGGCTCTTTAAAGTTTTGACACATGCACGGAAAGTGCTCTTTTCCGCACTAGTGCGGAACAGTAGCACCCTATGTACTGTAAAGGTTTGTTATTATATGTAAAGACTTAACCTTGCGTCAAGTCACATCGTGACTCGAACCAAAAAACGTGCCTGAATATATTATGTGTGAAAAACATACTAAATTATAATTTTAAACCCATCCATGGTAAATTTGTTGACATTCTTCCCGAGGTGTTCGAAAAAACACGGTGTCTTTTACATAATGCATGTTTTTTAAACTCGAAGAGCTATTTAAATAATTTAAACAAAACGGAAACTTAACGACATTGTGGCATGTAAATTATACGTTAATATGTTAAGACGCCGTAGGTTCATGGTCTTCTCTCCCTCTCACTGAGCATAAGCGTGAGCGAGATGGAAGTGCGTGCTCGGAAGCGCAGATATAATGTATTTTAATTTTAAATTTTTGGTCGTTTAAATAAATAAAAAAGTAATCACTGATTTCTCTCAAACATGATATTGCCGATTTTTAGAAGCCATTTTAATATTCTTAGCTTTTGTGCATAATTTGTTACGAATATTCTAAGTGTATTTTAGACCCTTTTAGACCTGTGTTCGTGTTTTTTTTCTATCGACCGAAAATTGCTTATACATGTTTCGATTCACTTTGCTGTCCTCTGCAATTAATATGTCGATAATGGCATACGTGGCAACCTGGACTGAATGACTTGTAACTAATATAGCAATTATTAAATAGCGCAAAATTAAGCCCTTATTGATTAATCCATTTTAGCTAGAATGGTGGTAAAAATGGTTAAGTGTGTGTGTATTTCTCACATTGATTGTGTTTTTAAGAAAAAGGCAAAAAATAATAACTAGTGACGTTTTATGAATTGGGCTACAACTGCAATTAAGCTTACTATATTAGCTTTTATTAGGAAAACTTTTTTGTAAATAAGTAGGTAAGTAATATAGTATGATAATTTCTGTATGAAAATATAGTATGAAAACACCATGTTTTCAACATACGAGTAACAACCTATAACTCGGCAACCCCATGACCAAATTGGCTCATATTTGAACTTTAGAATTCTGGTTGTCTCATTAATTCGCCTACTTTTCACGGATTTATACATACCTACATAAATATTACATATACAGATATACATACAAAATAAAATGCAAATGCCGGATTGTTCCAGTAGAATCGGAGGACATCGCTCGCTTCACTCGCTCGTTCAACTAAATTACGACGCGAAATGTATATTACAGACTAACAGGGGGTTAGTTTGGCAGGCTGCCCGTCGTATTACTTTTTCTGAACCGCTCTTGACCCCGGCATCGGCTTGGCGCTAGCTTTTATTGTTATTCTAAACCGTAATGTCAAGTTCAAGAGTTCTGCAATCTGCATTATACGGCATTGGAATACTTTTCTTCGCTCGTTCGTGTCAAGCGAAATAGGCCACTGCGTGGATGATTACTGGAATCAATACCTATTTGATTTATGGCCGTAAGACTAAGGAGAAAACGGGTTGGTTCAGTTAAAATGAATGATGAGAGAAAACAGTGAAAGAGACAGTTAGCTCACCTAATCGTAGCTGAGATGTTTTCTTTTCTTTGCTTTTGTGCTATCGATTGTTTTCTCATAAAACCTAAATAGGCAGGATAATGCCAGTATAACGATTTACTTAAAAGTCCGTAAAAAAATGCTCGTTTTCCAAAGTAAACAAGCGAGCCTCGTAACTTAGCTCAGTCAGAGTTTTTGCGGTTTTTCTACCGAGCGAAAGTAAGCCATCTCGTTGTGCGAAACTGCCGGCGAAAATGGACATAGTTTGTTAAACCAGACTTAGTTAAGCAGCGTACCATTCGTAGTGTTGGGGATGGGTCGCGTACAAAATTGATGAAACCCGACACTATAGGAAACTCCCGTGAGAATCAGATATATTGAAACCCTCCGTATGACCCGTTTACATTATTAGGGTTCCGTAGTCAACAAGGAACCCTTATAGTTTCGCCATTGTCCGTCTGTATGTCTGCGGCATACATAGCTCAAACCATTACTACTATAAAACTGTTATTCGGCATGGGTATAGTTACAAACCGATAACGCCGACAAAATAGTAAAATAAAATCTTGAAAAAAAATTTTTTTTGGTGTACCTCCCCTACACCTTAAGTAGGTTTGTATTTTTTTTGTTCGAGTCGTGTCTTTTCACGTCATAGGGACCTAGATTCGCTGCGATACGTACCTACAACGAAATTAACGAACGTTACGAAAAGAGCGCAGTGGAAGACCTTCGCTAGAATTATTAAACCAGCATTATTTAAAACGAATTATGTTCACCTCTCATACCCCGTTAAGATTTGACAGCTCTCTCATTTGAGAGCAAACACAGTGAAGCACTTATCTCCTTCAAATCTGCTCCCAGTCAGACTACTACGACACTTATACATATATGCATGTAAGCATGTAACTAAAAACTTTTTAACAAAAAAATTACTGTTAAATTATGTTCTTAAATTAATCTAAGTGTACCTAAGTAATTTTGAGTCGGCGCCATACAAACTTATTAAATAAACGTTTTTTATAACCCTAAATAACTAAGTTCTTAAATTAATCTAAGTGTACCCAAGTAATTTTGAATTGGCGCCGACTCAAAATTACTTAGGTACACTTAGATTAATTTAAGAACATAGTTATTAAACTAAATAAAAAGAATTAATAATTTTTTGCTTTTCAGTTTTTTTTCGGCGGTTTAACTTTTTTGTTAAAAAGTTTTTATTTCACAATTTTCTGTGGCTTACTTTACTTAATTACTAACGTACGTTCAAATTCAAACGTTTTCAGTAAAAGCAGTAACTCAAATTTCTCTTCTGAAATCCGTCCAATTCCTATGCCAAACATCCCAGCTCTACTGCACATACGAATTAACGGAATCTAGTATTTAGTGCCACCGAGCAAAGCACATAGTTTTGTGTGGTCGCTTTGAGCACGTTCGGCTTCGCGAGGCTTTGATGCGGTTTGCTATGTGAACTAACAACTAATGTTGGAATGCTATGAAAGAGTATACAGGTTTCATTTAATTTTATACGGAAAAAAATACTTTTTGTAAGCTTCAAAGAGCTTTGAGAGGATTGTGATAATATTTAGGTAAGTTTATGGGTAGAATTGAGGACGTGTTCGTTGACATATCGAAACACTTTTTTGTTAAATAGAGGCTATTTCAATTTTATGAATAAGTGATTACTGATTAGGACATAGAAAACGTTCCCGTATGCGACCATCCACATATTACGTCACAGCAACAGCAGGGGGAGCGGTGGTCAATGGTCAATTGGTCATGCCAAACTTGACGGTAGGTACGTGTTATTAGATCAGAAAATCTTGGTTTTTTTTTCCAAAACAAGTATAGCATTAGGCATAATTAAATTACCCGTCAAACTGTCACAACATTTTGTTGGCGAGTCAGTATAGTCGTAACTTACGATTACCAACAGTTTGAATTTGAAACAACCGTCTAATTCACGTGAGAAGCTCCGTGCCTGGAAATATATTTAATTAATGTAAAACGACCTAAAGTTTTGCGACAATTTGAATGTTAATTTCCTTCCACGCGAAAATTCCGGCTATATCATTTATTCCGTGAAACGCTTTACTCTCACAAGCTCCTATTACTTTCAGGTTTGTCATTGCATAGTCAACCTTGTCGTGTACAAAATAAAGTTCACGTTTAAACATATGTTTTAGGTGGAATTCATCAAAGGGTAGATATTACGATGGTATGTACGAGTTGGTGCGCGGTAATTATTTTCTCATGCATCCGTGGCTACGGTTTAAATTTGTGAAATGATTGTATTTTGAAACCTACTAGAGTAAAAAGGGAATAACGTGTTTCCATTTCATATTTTGTTCAATAAGGCACAAACAAAGCAAGTAGTATATTTTAAAGGAAAAAAGTTAAGTCACATCCTGTTTGTTTCTTGTAGTTTGAATATATGTATTGTGTATTTTATCCGACATTTCCAGCGCTATGATTTTGATTAAGAAATAAATCCCCATTTTTTCCCTTGTGGAAATTTATGGCTATCTATTATATATTTCGGAACATTCGACTTATTTTATACCTTATACGTGTACTCCTAAAACTTGGATATATTAAGTGCAGGTTACATCTCACAAAAATTATCACTCCAAATATAATACAAGGATGGGAGAATCAAAATGCGTAATTTTTGAAAATATGGCTTACAAGAGTCGAGTTACCACGTAGCGATCTAAGACATATTTTTTGCACTTTAAACGCCATTTATCTTTCTACTAAGTTTGCCCAGAAGATGATGCGGTGCCTAAGAATCGACGTTACATAAGCGTGGTAGGCGGTTAAAACCACTGATTGTTTTATAACTTTTTTTTAATTATGTAGGGCATATGAGAATTGATTTAATTTCTTACACATATCGTCAATTCGGATTCGCCATATCAGCTTATTATCTACACTTAATCCTAAAAATCGTGTATCGTCAGTTTCGTCACTATGTGGTCTCAGGGCTGTTCCGAAAATTTTTAGTTAAACAAAAACTATAAGGAATATAATAAAACTTTATTTACAATTTTTCAAAGTATTCCCCTGCTACATTTATGCACTTATGCATTCGACTGAACCAACTTTAAAAACAGGAAAAAAACTGTTCTTGCGGAAGGTCAAAAAAAGTCGCCTGAATTCTTCTACTGCTTCATCCGCCGTCGAAAACCGTCGCCCACGTAATGATTTTTTTAACGTGGGGTACAGAAAAAAATCACACGGAGCCAGGTCAGGGCTGTACGCAGGGTGTGGTAGCAGTTGCACTCCTGATTTGATAAAAAAATCCATGGTTCTGGCAGCCGTGTGAGCCGGATCATTATCTTGATGAAAAATTATGCCCCGGGTTCCAGTACTTGGACGGCTGACGTTCAGCTCCTGGAAGGCCTGTGGCAAGCAAACTTCACTGTACCATTGGCTGGTAACGGTTTTATGATCTTCAAGTGGAATTACGGCTACCGGTCCACTACGTCGAAAAAAAACAGCAACCATTTTTTTGTTGACGCTTCGGCCGCGAACTACTTTAGTAGGTAAATCATCTTCTTCAAAGACCCATTGTGTGAATTGCTGTTTTGTAAATGGGTCGTAGCTATATATCCAAGATTCGTCGGATGTCACAATGTAGCTCACTTGTTGTGAATCGCCTGTATCGAATTTTTTTAGCATAAATTTGCACCAATCGACACGTCTATCTTTTTGCTCCTGTGTGAGAAAATGTGGTATCCATCGAGACGAAACCTTCCGAACTTGAAGGTGGTCATGCAAAATGGTAGAAACTGCCTGGGATCCAATCTTCAGTTCATCCTGAATCTCTCGGTGGGTAATGTTTCGAGATTCCTTGATTAGCCACTCCACCTTGATAACATTTTCTGGAGTGACTGCCGTTGGCGGTCGCCCCGGTCTAGGCTCATCTTTGACGTCGCTCCGCCCACGCTTAAATTCACGGAACCAGTAACTGACAGTGGCAAGAGATGGGGATAATGCACCAAAAACACTAGTTAAATTTTCATGAGAATCCTTGTAAGTTAGCCCTCATTTATAATCATAATATATCATAGCACGAAATGCTTCCCGCGTTAGCTCCATTTTTGCGAGCAAAAAGTGGCAGACATGTTTTTTTTCTGATTTCATAAAAAAATTACTGAATGTCACTGGCCAGTGACATTTACACGAAAAAATTTGTAATGAAATTTGCCTTTGAGCTACAGTAAAATTATATGAATACGATTAATAGTACGCTGTTGACTAACTATTTTCGGAACAGCCCTCGTATATGATAAATTTAAATAGTGAAAATTATGAACTCTTTGTTTAAAATAAGAGTATATGATTTTAGTCTTCTCTAAACATTACAGTTTCCAGTGTCATATTTATGTCATTTTCATAAGATTCTATATTTTTACATGCATAAAGAATCTTAGGGTACTCGATTGCTTTTGGTAGGTCATGTATATAAATAATAAACAATAAAGGGCCTAATACACTTCCCTGGGGCACGCCATAGTAGATTTGTTTAATTTTCGATGAATAAGTACTTTCGGTTTTGGTTTGAACACATACTCGTAATCAATTGGTTTGTGTTAATTGCTTACGATTACTCAAATATGACTGGACTGTGCATGTTACCCCTAATGTCATATTTATGTTATTTGTCTAAAAATATACGATGATCAACGATATCGAACGCCCTGGACATATCCATATAAAGTAAAAGGTACACCAAAATGATATGGGTATATAAAGATTCTTCTCACCAACCGGGTTAAACCATACTTGTACCTACGCGGCGTTTTTATAACTTTCGCATGACATGAAAACGGGGTCGGGAGATTTTAATACTGCTCCGTTTCTGCATAGCTTAACAAAAAAAGCGTCTTTAGAAAGTCTTTAGGGTTAAGAAAAGTTTGAACGAGCATCCACAACTCAGGAATGTTTATTACGCCGTTTTGCAGGGGAAATATTTGGTTATGTATTATTTTTCAATACTTCTTAGTAATTTTAAATTTAATGAACACTGCACGCGGCTCTATAGTTTCATTTTTATTAATACTGAGTAGGCTTGCTTTACACTTTGATGAAGCTTACGAATTACAGTGGAGCTAGGGCACCCAGAAAGGGCCAATGCACTCTGTTTTTTTTATTTGCTCTGTTTATCGATGCATACGATATCTCCAAAACAGTAATTATGCCAAGTTACAGGCTTTTGGGCGGCCAAAACAGTCTCAACTTATATTTAAGTTGCCCATTGCCCACGCATTTCACGGAGTACGCGAATCCCAACAAGGACTATATAGTTTCCCTGGATTGGAAGGTCAGACTTCTTCAAAAACTCCTAGTTCCTACACTAATCTACTTGGGATTAAACCAGAAAAGTGTTGCCTGTCAATGTTTATTGTGTGAATATGGCTGTTGATTCTCCTAATAAATAAATAAATAAGTGTGATAGAACCTCTTCCCAGCTACGTATAACTGAGATCTTTTCAAGAAGAGAGTAAATAGGCACTATCTACGCAAGCATATACCACCCTTGACCTTATCATGACTTACCAGCAGGTGAGATAGTGGTCATCAGCGTACGTATAAGTAATAAAAAAAAGGTGCACACTTTGCCGCTGTATAGATAAAGGCTAGGTCCACACGGCGACTATTCGATTCGATATTTTCTCGCATATGGTTTTACCGTATACAAAACGGCTATGCACATGGTGCGAGGTCCATTCGATTTTTTCACGTATGCGGTCTTCCCGTATACGTGGCCGCCGTTCACTTCGTATAAGAGAACCCAGTGTCCGTGTGAACGAAATAACGGAAAAACAAGCACCACTGAGCATCGCATTCGATAAAATCGTTTCGAGAATCACACATCCCCGGTGGCAAGACCCTACGGTATACGGTAAAAAATATGTCTCGAATACGAGATATTCCCGCATAGACGCCGTGTGAACGATTTTCAAAGTTGCCATACAAATTTTGTTGCCATTACGATATTCGATAAAACCTCGTATAATACGAGAAAAATTGCGCCGTGTGAACGTAGCCTAATGAAAGACGGAACATATCCGCATAGTTTGCATACGTTTATTCCGTATTAAATATGTATTCTGTACAAGTGTGATCGTTTGTATGAAAGCCACTGCCGCCACTAATCCTACAGGCCACGTGAGACGTGAGTATGACATGACAGTTACTGAAACCAGAGACCTGCATGTTTGTTATGAGTTACGAACGAATAGTTGTAGGCAAGGGTGTAATTAAGTTACCATACGAAGGCGTGTATATAGTAGCCACGTAGCCAGGCTCGATATCATTTCTCCCCCTGCTTTAGCATGCTGATTCATTTTTGCATTATTGCCGGTTATGCCCCTAAAGGAATCCGGGATCCGCTTTGACGCCTAATCCCAAGATTCGGCAGAGGCACAAGTTTTACGAAAGCGACTGCCATCTGACCTTCCAATCCAGCGGGAAAATTAGACCGGTTCCTCACGATATTTTCCTTCACCGGAAAGCTAACGGTAAATATTCCGTACGTAAATTCCGGAACGACCGCCGCTTGACAGCCGCACGCCTGAACTACTAGGCTACCGTAGCTCTTTTCTAGATACACATCCTAAAATTCCGTTTTGTTTGGAAAGTGGAATGGAATTGGTAGGTATAGAATATGTAAATTAAATACTTTGGTTACTTAACCATCTGGATTGAAATTGTGTATATACCACACTGACACCAAATTTACAAACTCTGGTTACGCTCAACTTCAGTAAAACATTTCATCACACCTACACGGTACCGGTAATTTGTGCTTTGCCATATAGCCAGAAGGCCACGCCGTCATGAGCTGTTATATTTATAATTATTATAAAATATAGTATACCTAACTGGGTAGTTTCCACGTGATATCCATCAGTGTGGTGGACTGTTTTCAGCTGTCGCTACGGAGGTTTGGATTTGTTTTATGTTTGTCTTTTCATGTGCTCAATTGTATTATGTAGCTGTTCCCATCCACAACTCTGATGAATGCTCATCCTCATACTCTTTTGGATAGAACCTAATCCTTCCAGAGGGTAAATTCGTCTCGTAACAGGAGTTCCTAAAGTGATGCCGATTGCAGCTCCGTCTATTGTTGCTCGGCATCGCGCCAACACCACTTGACCGCTGCCATTCCAATACAGACGTTAAAACCTCAATAGCTTCCAATAGAAATGATAGTTTGAACATTTGAGTATTCAGTTGCTTATGAATGTAAAAATACGCGAATAAAGTAAAACCTTGTGACAATGTGGTTGTATGGAGAAAAACCACAGGTACTCAATGTTAGAAATGTGAAAGAGTCACCTCTTTTGTAATTATCGATGATATGATCATCATTCGCTTGTCCTTATCTCATTTACTTGGGGTCGGCGCAGCATGTCTTTTTCTTCCATACCTATCGCCCGTCAACTCATCACACACATCTTTCCTGATCATATTGTCTCTCACGCAGTCCATCCACCTTTTCCTTGGTCTACCTCTTCTCTTACTCGTCGGCTATGATGATGATGATGATGATGATGATAATGGAAATATGGCTGTCCGCGAAGATCAGATAAAAAAAAATTACGACAAAAATCATCATAGAATACGATGAAATGGATTTTTAAAAAATCGGAGTGTTTTAAACGAGTTCTTTGTGGACGGTATCACGCACAAAAACTTGTGTAGATACAGTCGAGTTCTCCAATGTCTATACAGACAACCTTTCAAAAATATATATACACATTCTTTATTGTTACCGACATAAGACGCATGTGTTGATATTTTTGAAAGGTTATTTTTATAGATATTGGAGACCTCGACTTTACCTATACCTACTTAAAATTTGCTACCTACTTAGATCTCATCGATTGGGTATTTGGTGGCATAATATAATACAATGCCTATTAATAAACCCTGCGTTTACATACATAGTTCAAGGTGTACCTACATATAAAATAAATCCGTGTTAGTGGGTTATCGTTATCGATTTATATACGACATGTAGTTGTATACCGATGTTTGCTACGGGTCTAAGTGTACCCAGCAACCGCTCCGGGCAATGTAGCATCGTTCGAATTCGTTCCAATTATGTGTCGTAAAAGTTCTACCACACTATTAATATTGTGGAACATTTATGATGGTTAATAAATGCCCTTACTTCACTTTCATTAGAAGTGTAAAGTGGGGCAGTAGATTTGTGTCAACTTCCCAGTTTTCTAAACGAAGCCCGTTCTTTCACTTTAATTGTTTCTCCTAGGTTTACAAGTGTTTATAAGCTATTGTAACCGCTGTAACCACGGCACCAGGCTTCCCACTCGCTTGTATCCGACCCTCGTGAATGAAACTTGTGCTGCCAAAATTAACCTGCTCACCCGATATCCGTTGGTCGAGGAATGACCCACTCACAAATTCCAGGGCAGTTGTCATCTGCGCTTCCATTCCGAGGCCTCCCGACTCCAATCTCAAACGCCTATAGAACGAACGAACAATTTCTAGCCCATCCCGGCGAGTACTGAGCTTTTATTCTTTACCACAGCACCAGTCACGCCTAACGAAACTAGATCTCTACTTAGTTACTACGAATAGCGTTGAGGTGAGCTTAAAACAAGTTACAGAATAGCGGGGGGTGGTCCCCACCACAGAAAACACACGTGACCCCAATAACCCTCACTAACGACTGTGCGGTTTAAATTCCCCGCATTCCCGTTCCATTAATTTCGATGTAATTTGAAAAATGGAATTCATTGTATGCGCCAGGTCGAACGCGGGTATACGTGTCCCCGAATTCAGATAAACATGATTGACTCTTATTATGATTACGGATATCTGGGTTATCGGCACCCAGTTGGACCGTGTTATCTTAGTTTCGTAGTCACGCGGATGTTTCTTTCGCTTTCGATATGCAATTCTAACTACAAAACCGCCAAAAAAATGTGATTCAGGGTGGCCATTTGGTCGATCACCAACCCGATGGACAGACTGTCATCATTCGTATGACAGAATGCGCTCACCATTTCGGCTAATTACTACTAATTAGTTAAACCAATGCCGCGTAGTTGCAGTATCCATAGAGGCAACCGGATGGCTCACGGCATTTGAGCTACCGAAGTTGAGGAACCGCCCCGTGCAACCCTAACTGAGCCAACTTGGCCTGGGGTGGAAATAGGGAAACGGGTGAAAAAAAATGTCGCGTGGCAGCCGTTGTGAAAAAACCTCCATACATTCAGAAGCTTCCACTTTCGTTGGCTTCGATAATAGTAGATTGTATGACAAGGGTCTAAAATAAGCCATATTAGATGTTTTTTTTGCATAATTAGAATTATTCAAGTATTCCCTCCCGGAGTGCAACCTGGTCTTTCTTTTTTAATAAACAGGGTTGACACAGATACACGAATATTGACACCACGAATAAACGCCTCTGACCGTCTAATAGCCGCGTCCAAACGGCTGAGCGCGGCGGATAGCATACGACAACATCTATCCCGCACAATCTTCAAAGCTTATGCCATGTATGCAGTCAACCTTCCTCGAACGTTTGGACGGTCAGAGGTGTTTATTTTTTTAATGATTGTGAATTAGGGAATAAAAAACACCTAATGTTTGAAACGAATTCTGTTTCCTGATTGGTCGATTGAGCATGAGAAGTGAAAAATTATGATGATACTCATGCCGTCCTTACCGTTACTTCTTTGGTTGTTACTCCTCTGAGCTCCTATGTATTTTTGATTTGTGGACAACATTCCTCTTTACAATTCAACGCTTGTAGACTGCAAAAGTGGATGCTACTTGAGTCTTATTACTGAAAACATGACTGCAAAATAACGTTTGTTAGATATGTTAACAATAGATTAGAACTAAAGTATTTACGGTGTTTGCTAAGCATTAGTAACGAGATGGAACTTCCTACCAATTAGCTAATGAAAAGAGTTAACCTCACACTGACAACGCTGCATTCACAAGGTCAACATTAAATATTCATTCTGTTAAACTTACTATCCACATGGCACGTTTACACAGCTCGCATAATGTATCATGATAGGTAATTTATGTATTTATTTATAATTACGCGACGAGTTTATGTCGAGATGTTTCTTAATAGCGAGATTGCGTTTAGTAAATTTCGAGAAGACTGAAGACTGTAGATGATGGACTTGGAAGGCCTTGAAGGCACCCAGACAATTCAGTTGAAACCAAATATATACAGCCCGTGAGCACTTGTAATGGCATTCGGGTGTATATTTCTGTTTTGCTTGCTCATACACGATCTTATGCCAAAATGAACGGTTTCACCCCAACCCGAATTCTGTTCTGAAGAGCTCTAAGCCTGTTAGTAGAATCAAAGTTGCTCCTTGCTATAACTAAGTTGTATTTGGATGGAACGGCTCGGAGTACTGGAAATGCAAGGTAGCTTTAGAATTTTTCGATCAAACAGAGTCCTAAATGACCACCAGAACAAGCAAGAAGATTTATGTCAGCTCGTATCTAGCTGCATATAACTTTTCCTCACCTATTTTTTATGTCTCACTGGCATTGCCATGTATATATTGATGTTTAATTTGTTTTAGTCCATTGTTTCATATGCGTTGTATTGTATTATTTAAGTTTAGTTAGCCACAAGCCTTTGCGATCCGTCAGCGCACCGCAGCCATGCTTTGTCTAGTTGACATTTGCGACATAAACCGTGCGGGCGGCAATACCCTGGATGCGTTCACGGATCGCACAAAATAAAGGCTTCCACTGAAGGTGTAATTTATTATTGTAACTTGTAATGTGTTTTCGTTGTTTGCTTGTTTTCTTTAGGTTTTTTTCAATTAATATTTTCGTTTTGTTGTTTTTTCATTTTAATTTGCCACTTTGGTTTTTTTTTTATTTTACATTTGTTATTTTTATCATGTTTTGTCTTTGGTGTTACGTGTGTTGCGTTCCGTGTCCTCACTGGATGGTCCCAACGGAGGACCAGCGCTGGCTGCAAAGCCAGCATCATGCTTGAGTTGGGTCCATTTCGTGACACCGCACAGATTTAGATTTAACTTACTTCTCTCGTCTTTGTCTTGTAATACTGTGTTTTGTGTGATGATTAAATATTTGAATCTGAATCTAAATCTAAATTACACACGCTAAAAGTAGATGATAAAAACGCCATCAAATTTCTGCATGCGTAAGCACTGATCAAAGCACTGATCAGTGCTAAATAAAATTAACTTTGCGACTTACACGGCAATTTAAAAGCGCTGAAGGAATGCTAGCCATCCGAAAGGTTCACGGGTATCCAAAATAGCTTGTTAGGTTCTCAAATTCATAAATACAATATTCAAAACAAACGGTTCACGCTTTAGCAGATTGCAGAAATGCCCCGGCGACAACTCCCCGGTTTGAATTACCGATACGACTCGCCGTGACACTGCCAAATCTATTTTTGATGACAGGCATTTGCGCTGTGTCTATGAAAGCATAACGCGGAATTGCTGAGTTCTTAATCTGTCTTTATTCAGATGCATGCACCAATATGGTTATTTCATTACAATTTAGTTCTGATGTAACTATAAAAGAAAATATTACAATTTGCGTAAACTTTATCATCTCTTTCGCGCGATATATTCTCTCTCCCCTCTATAGAAGATTGTATGGAAGGATCACGATTCTCAGCAACTGTACATCCGTGAGAATATATGTACTAGTGCCTATACCCATACTTGGGATTAGGTGGCAAACGGCCTTGGACTCATAGAACAACCGGGATAACATTCAAGCACATCATGACTGCCAATGCGTCCTCAACTCCTCTTTTACACGCACTTATTAGAAAGAGAGAAAAAATACTAAACGATATACAAAGTTGATGCCGGTTACATTAACTTGTTACAGTCAATGGTGAAATAAAGACACTGGATATCGAGGTAGATTTAAATAATATTGCTGTTTGTACGAATTGCGAATACGATTGTACAATATACGTAACTTTGTGCTAAAAGGGTCAAGTGCAAAGTCAAACAAGCTATTTATGTGCGTTTGTAACACTAACACAGCAAATACGAGTGTTATTTAAATGTAGTAGTGTTTATTTAAAAAAATATATAAATTACATAGCTTCTGTCCTCTCTTTCTAACATTCTAGTAATTACTCTCTAAAAATAAAATTGTATATTAAGAATAGCTGTAACTTTGAAAATTTGTATTTTACACAATGCAAAGGACACTTCAGCCTACTTTTGCAATTAGTAATATACATATTTACTCACGGATTCTATAGCTACTTGGTAGATAGAAAAACATTGGAGTATCGCCCCTAAAGAAATGGTATCTTCACGATATTCACTCACATTTCATCATGGCTTTTCTACAAAGCTCTGATTATGAAAATAATTGACTAATAAGGCAGACTGTTTTATACCCTTCATCAAGAACACAACACCATATATTTACAGAGAATGGTATGTTGTTATTCTGGCTGTATAGTCTTCTGTAAGGTCGAGGTACTTCCCTAGCAAGGGTACTCCGTATGTGAGCGAGATGATATTCCGTTGTATCCAACCTCTCTCTTTTGTTTTGTGTTGCCTTAAACCCTTCTCTTAGTTTACAATACTACCTTCCTCTGTCTCGCTGCCTCCTTAAGTATGCACCGAGCGATTTGTCCGGGGCCGTCTATTTCAGTTCCTAGGAAACGGACTGATTTATAGCAATCGCACGCATTACTTACGTATTCTAGGGGGCGCCGGGGACCGCACGGGATGATGAAGAGTCTGTTCGCAGTTGTAGGTGTTGCTAACTTCCATTTTTTACTTAACATTTGTTTCCTCACTCTGTGTAGTATACTTTTGTAGATCATTCTTAGCTTTCCGTATTTTTAGTTTATTTAAGCAAAGTTCCAGAAATTGTAATTAGGCTCGTTACAGCATACACTGCTGATTCCGAACGCGGCTGCTCCATACAATATCCAAGAGCCGGCTCAGCTGCTCGCGGAATTCAGCTTGTATGGGCGGCACCAACGTGCGAAGAAGGTTGTCTTGACAATTTTCTGTAGTCTTTCGTAATACCTTTGTTAATGAATAAGGGATGGGGGATGGTGATCTGTCTTCGCAAAACTGTTAAAATGATGAATAAGTGTCTATAATCGTACAATGTTAAATAACGAAGGATTTCTTTCAAGTGTCCATACTCATAGTGTCGCAGAAAACTTAATAAATATATTCATAAACGTTGATTTTACATACACATGTTATGAAATACCTAAAATTTGCAAGTTACAATATACTGGTTGTCTCGATTTCAAACCTTCACATGCTCCAACTTTTATGAGTTTTCTCGGAGTTGTTTGCAAAGGATATGCCAGCATCAGCAGTATTCAAATTGAAGCGTACAATCCCTTAACTTTTGCCTTCACTTTATAAAACTCCCTCTTCATATATAGCCAGTCTGATCCATCCTTATGTACATAACAATATATCCTCATAAAAACGAGGTTCCACAAAAAGGATTCGAGAAAAAAAACAGTAAAGAAACGACAGAACGAATTTTCGGATTTACTTTTGTTTGCAACTTTCTTTTTAACTTATTAAGTGATTGTTTTTCTTGTGGTTTCAAACTTTAAGCCTAATAATTTCGCTCACTATTTGGATAAAAAAAGCTAAAAGTTTTTAATCGTGACCGCTTTTTATAAAAACAGCAAAGTGAGTTGAACCTCGGAGCCAGAGCTCTTACTGCTTCCTTATCTGAAATATTTTGCATGTATTATTATTTTAATACAAAATAAATTCAAAATTACTTCAAATTTTCCATGTATGAATATGAATATAAGCCATAAGAATAAATACAACATGCCAAATACATGTATTTGGCATGCGAATAGCGGAATTCGCATGTGTTTGGCATGTTGTATTTATTCTGCTATTCGGAGTGAACCTAAATCCAACAAAAAAACATCATAAATATCGGTTCAGCAGTTCTTGGGTTATAAATGGTATAACGAATAATAATATAGAAGATTTAAATGAAGAATAAATTAATAGAAGATTTAATCTAGTATAGAGTTCTGCAGTACAATAATGGTGACCATTGCAGGCCCTCACCAAGGCCGCGGCTGGCGCGTGATTCGAATCATCAGCACTACTTATTATGCATGTTTCGTAGTAGAATTAATTATTTCATGTTAATTTACTATATTATTGTCGTTTTGCGTTGTAGGTGTTGACATATTGGGGCGGGGGGATTCCAAATATGGGGAGATTGGGGAGGTCACCCCGAAGTGAAAATGTAAAACGTAAAGTATTTAAGTTGTGTTACTTAAGTACAAAAGTGATTCAAAACTTTATACTGATTAATGAAAAATTAGTATAGTGTGTCTGTGTTTTCCGGTTATTGATTTTTAAATATTATCGTTGCATTATCGATAATTTACAAAACCGGCCAAGTGCGTGTCGGGCCACGCGCAGTGTAGGGTTCCGTAGTTGCATGTCTGTATTTGTTACATCGACACGCGCCCATTAATTAGTGCGGTTGCTCGGCCGAATTTGTACGAAAGTTGGCCTAAGTTGGTGGACTATTACTCGGTTACTAGTTATGCCTAGGTACTTAGCCGTGATAGTTTTCCTTTTAAATTCATTATATGTAATGTTATACTGCCACGAATATTTTCACATCGCCAGTAGCGGCAGTAGCGCTTAGTAGCGAGTAGTGATTTAGCCGGCCGTGGGGACACATGACTCAAACAAAAATTAGGCCTTTAAAGCCCAATATAGAATAATAAAGAAGAAACGAATGATATTTTTGAACAAGCTATCCAAAGATACCCCACACTATGGAATTAACGACAAATAAAATTACATCCCCAGTTTGGGTGTATGGGAGGGTACACAAAAAAAAATGTATATCGTCAATCAATTTGTAGACAGGACAGCGACACAAACACTCATTAAAACGAACACGTGCCCAAACGTGTTCGGAAATTTGAATAAAATTTAAAACCTATATTTTCACGTGGCCTTTATAAATCAGAATATTATTGCGGGCTTCGGCAAGTTGCGACGGTCATAAATTCTGAATTTTATTCTACAAGTCTAATAATCGAATTTGAATCTTTACCATCTTTTAGTATTTATAGTCGGCATTTATTCTGCTTTTTTGCCGAAACATTGAATATAAAATGATTTCTTTTGCGCACACACGAATATTTGAATATGTTTATTTTTATGAAACCGCACGCCTTAGTTTTTCACTCTACAATTTTATTCCAAGAGCCTACTAGAGGTCACGCATCGCGACTGGTGCTGGTGACAGCTACGCCGTAGCGCGGAGCTGCGTTTTTCAGTTCTGTTCTGTAGCGCTAATCGCTCGTAGAGGCATGTGATTGACCTTGATTTCGACTGAAGGGGTCTATTCATTAATTTTTGTTTTTAAGCAGTAACGCTGCTAACAGACATTATAAATTTTAAATGAAAGGAAACATTGAAAAAAAAAATTAAGGCGCCGTGGGTTCAGCGAAGTCAAGCGAACAGTGTTTTTGAAACAATATAATGCGTCTGTTTATAATAATATGGTTTTAATAAAACACGAATAGTAATCTTGAGGCTTTTCTGCAGGGAAATCAGTGTTTAGAAACGTGACTAAGCAATTTTCGCTCTATAGAAAAAAATCACGAACATGGGTCTAAAAGGGTCTGAAATACACTTAAAATATTTGTTACAAATTATGCACAAAAGCTAAAAATATTAAAATGGCTTTCAAAAATCGGCAATATCATGTTTGAGAGCAATCAGTGATTACATTTTTATTTATTTGAACGGCCAGAAAATTAAAATTAAAAAACATGATATCCGCGCTTCCGAGCACGCACTTCCATCTCGCTCACGCTTCTGCTTAATGAGAGGGAGAGAAGACCATGAACCTACGGCGCCTTAATGCTCCGAGCCGGATTCGAACCGGCGACCACAGGCATTCATAGCCCGTCGCTACTAACCAACTGAGCTATCGGAACAATCTGGTTCGGGCACCAAATCCTTCAATCAGTTCCTTCATACAACGCCTTAGGGAGGCGTGTAGCGACATCTACCAGAAGACTTAGGCTTCTTAACGGCACCAACGTCTCAAATTATGTTGAGAAATCGTCAGTAACGATGCGCCACCCCATACTAAATTATTTTTTGTTTTTAAGCAGTAACGCTGCTAACAGAAATTATAAATTTTAAATGAAAGGAAAAATTGAAAAATTTAATGCTCCGAGCCGGATTCGAACCGGCGACCACAGGCATTCATGGCCCGTCGCTACTTACCTATCTATTCATTTACGTAAAACCATTTGGGGGGAGGGGTCCGAACATGTGTTAAGTTACAAGGAAAGTATTTATCAGTCATATAGTTTTTCTTAGCCTAAAGGGGGGTGTCAGAAAATGGTAAAGTTTGTCTTACGTAATAAATGAATAGCCCCTAACTTGTTATCTAAATGTATGAATGAAGACGGATTTTAATCTGAATCTTTCTGTTATTATATTACTAACTGGATGCAAATACGGCAAATTATACCTGTATGTCATCCTCTCATAATTAATTTTCGTCGCTCAGCTCAGCCCCGTTGCTGTATTTAGAACGACGTAAGTCGACGCAGATTGCAGGGAATATACGCCTATTGAATCTGTAAGCGTGTAGGCAGTATTTTCTTTCCCTCTAGTTCAGTGCCCTCTAGAGTTCAACCGTACAAGTAAACAGCTAAGAGAAGGGACGAGATTAAATAAACTCCCAATAAATTAAGGCTTAAACACGATGATACCAACCATGCCAGGGTGCGCAATCAATCAACTTTAACGTTCGTTTTTGTTTTAACAGATTTCTTTTAAATTCTTGACTATAGTGAATAGAGACATAGAGAGAGAGCTGCAAAGTGTCATGTTACAGCGAAAAATTAAGGTATACCTAAGGGATTAAAGAGACTTTACCTCGTAGATAGCCGTAGGCGTAGTCAAAGTGATGTAGGTCCACATATTTTATAATGCGAAAAAAACTAGCCAGACCCTTCCTCTCCCGCCGACCCCGATCGGGGTCAGCATTTATTATGGACTTGCAACAAAAAAAATTACCCCGGGAGAGGAGGGATTAAATGCGCTTAGATGCCTGACGAAGCGTGTTGCTGTTTTGCATTTGAAGAAGCCTATGTTGCAAATTATGATGTGTGGTTTTAGTGTTATGGCCTTTCTTTTTCCTGTTAACATAAAGCTACTACAACAACAATTAAAATATGGTAAAAAAATGTCTGGAATGAAATGGAACATTACTGATGCCTGGCACAAAGCTAAGTACATTTCTTTTGTTGACATCCGCGATGTATTAAACTCGATCTAATTAGCCATACAATTGTATGGTATCTTTTTGTGTCACAAAGGAACTTTTTAACAACTACCGATTAACCAGGCTAACTACTGGCCAAGAATTTGGTCCTCACCCTTATATGTTCCCAACATCTTTGTTCATAGTTAAACAACAAACTTTTCTTCAATTTAATTATGTATACTTCACTTAAACATTCCAAGCCACCCAGGCCTCCCACACAGAGACCCTGTTTTCGTCCGTTTACACGTGTTTTCCTCATTACTTACTGAGAGAGTTCATTTGTAAGCATTTGTTTTCTCTTGCCGCCCTCGGGAGATAAACCTGGAAGTTGGCTTTCGCTGGGAACAAATTAATCGGATTCAAGACGCTATTTCTAAGTCTGATTGTGTCTATTAATCGGTCTTTGGCCATTCTATTAAGTTAGCTATTATTAAACTACTGAAGTTCAATGTGCCCTGCGGCTTGTGTTTATAATAAATACAGAATAAGTTATTAGTAAGTGTTTAAGGTCCAGAAAGTCCATTCCATTAGTGTTGACGTATTAAGTAAAAAAAATCAACCTTTCAACTATTTTACTTCTTTGCGATGTTTGTGCGGCAATAACCCTGACAACTTCGACCTACATAGGGAGCTTACTAAAGATAAGTGTCATTTCATTCAGTTACATAACACGACTGTCTAATTCCAGCCTACCTTCCAAGAGACAAATTATAGTCCGTAAGCCCACTCCCAATACACTTACGTCTCATGATAACACGATAAAATACATGGCAGCAGGTCGAGAACCGAAATTGAAGGCTGCTGTCTTGCATTTTATCGTGTTGTAATGAGATGTAGGTGTATTGGGATTGGGCTTACGGACTAGTAATCAGATTTGCGGAAAAGATCGGGGGGTCGATCCAAAGACAATCGAGGCGGCCGCTAACGATTGGGTCAAGCCGGGATACTGACAATGTAATTGGGGATTATCATGCTCCTTCTTTGTATTAGAGGCGCTTATATACATACCCACATAATTCCAATACCTTAAAATAAATGCCCGGTATCTAGTTAAAAAATATACGCTGATCAGCAATCAAAGGACGAAAGTGGGAAACAGGCCCCAAAGAGTTGACACGCTGATTGGATAGTAGATAGTTTCACACTTGACGCAAGATCATCGACCGATTCGTCAATAATCGATTACTCTAAAAAGATACGCTTGTTTGGACAAATTAGAGGCAGCAATTACTTACCGAGAGATATCCATAAAGAATCCGTCCAGACAATTTTTAATGACCGACGACGAAGCGTTAGACAGTCCGCGTCAATGATATGTTTACGCTTTTGCACCTTATTCCGTTGTAATAAGGAGTAAAATGTCTTTGACGTCGACTGTATATAGTTTTCATTGATGCAGCAATTAGTTTTTTGCATGTGCAAGCGCTGTTAGTGTGAACGATGATGCCTCTAATGGGACGTTTCTGATGATCAATGTACTGACTACCGTCAGTTCAAATTGATGTTAATGATTCTTTTGAACATGTGCGTTGATTGACACAATGCTTTAGTGGAGAAGTAGTAAGAAAACAAAAAATATCCCTAAGGCGTAATAAAAGAGAACTGGTTCAAAGATAAGTTGAACCGAGCATAGCTATATTGGTTGAGAGCGGACCCTATAGGTATCTCTATAAAAGGTAGCTGGTGTTCGAAACCGGCTCGGAGCAATATCATCTTGATATAATCGATTTAAAATTAGCGATTTTCTCGCGTTAAATTAGTGTGACCCCGTCGCCGGTGAAGAGAATGCTACGGATGAAGAAAACTACTTTTTCACACCTTTCATTCGGAAAAGTAAGTTTTGCTCCACGACGAGAGGGACCAAAACGCTACTTTTGTGTTCAAGCTACTTTTTTAATTTATACATTGGCATTGGAACATTTGTACGCAATGTGCCAATTTAACAAAGATGTTAATAAAACAATCGATTGTAATTTCATTGTAGTCGATTCAAAACGAACATATTTCAAGTGTTAACTATAACAATGTTGTATAAAAATTTATAAATATTTCGTAATATTTAAAAATTAGTAATAAAAATTAAGATAATTTAGATATATTTTAACAATAGCTTATTTTAAATTTCCTCATAGTCGGTGTGAAAAATAGTATGTGTCACTCGGTAGCAAAATTACTTTCGTCTCGGGCGTAAACACTTGTATCCCTCACTACGCTCAGGATTCTATTATAGGATCCCTCGCTACGTTCAGGATTCAATACACCGCCCTCGCCGTAAATATACTATTTTGCTCCCTTGTGACACAAATAACTATTTCACACCTTTCATTCAGAAAATATGTTTCGCTCCACGACGAGAGGGTCGACGACGATCGGAACGCTACTTTTCTGTTCAAGCTACTTTTTTAATTTATTCATTGGCATGTAGCATTTACGCATTGTGCCCATTAAACAGAGATCTTATTATAATAATTGATTGTAATTTCATCGTAATCGATTAAAAACGAACAAATTTCAAGTTTTAACAAAGTTATATGAAAATGTATGATTTTTTTGTAATATTTAAAAAAATGTAATTTAAATTAAGAAATTTTATAAAACTTGTCAAGTCATTTTAAGAACTTTTTTAATTTCTTCATAGTCGGTTCGGTGTGAAAAATAGTATGTGTCACTCGGTAGCAAAATTCTCTTCGTCTCGGGCGTTAACACTTGTATCCCTCACTACGCTCAGGATCCTACGTTAGAATCCCTCGCTACGCTCAGGATTATATTGTAGGATCCCTCGCTGCATTTAGGATTCAATACACCGCCCTCACCGTAAATATACTATTTTGCTCCCTTGTGACACATAACTATTTAAACATATTTGGGCGCAGTCGGTATTACTTACATTGCTGAGCAATATATGAAAATAATATAATGTCTGCCCTGTTCACAAGTATTAAAAAGATCTCCCTCAGCGACGGGACATGTATTTATTTTACGACATGACAGTATTCAGTGCGGGGGCATGTTTGCAATCAACCGGGATTCATTCGGCCGACGTTAATGGCTTTCCTGGTTTAGCCTTATCTCTTTGATTGTCTCCTTGTCAAGATGAATCTGTTGTTAATTTTTCTTTTCCCTTTTCATTAAAACTACAGTAACTACTGGAAGGTTTCCATCACCCTACAGTTATGATTTTACTAAGGGGTGAACTTATAGTCAACACCAAATGGAAATTAAGACATCAATGGCGTTCCTTACTTGTTTATTATTGTGCCGCAACGACCCGAAGTGCCTCCACTAGGTTTCTTTGTCCAATGCCGTTTCTGTCCAGTCGCGACAGCCCGGAGTTCGTAGACGAGCAAGCAAACTTGTTCACAAGCAGGTCCATTTACAAACACAGTTTTAGTTGTACATTTGTTCGAGTTTGCGAAACTTACTGCCAGAGCACTCTTATTAATTGCGATGACGTCAGTCAGATCCTGACCTCACCTGCCTCACCTCCTTTGTACTTAGCAGGGGCGTGAGGGAGTCATATTACCTAATTGCTTTTTAATTAAGTTGTATCATAAAGTCTGGGACACGGACACCACACTGTTAATATTACTTAGTCGCCTTTATTGTTGTTTAATTGTTTCGCAATATACCTTACCTACAAGCTACATTTATTCAGAAGAGTTATCATTTTTAATTATGATTCGTAATTAACTCATTAATTTACAGTAAACGCATTCATATATATATGAAAATATATATAGGTACAACATTTATTTTTAATTCCATCGCCAATCACAAGTGTCTGAAATCCGACGGAACTCGAACAAGTTCATAAATAACTCGACGGTCGCCTGTCAAAACAAGGCAGAATTGACAGATGACAAGTCAACCGTCGATGCAGGCCGATTTAGGACCCATCCATCCGACTGGCAGGCCAATCGGAGGGATTGATTGGGTCCTGACTGCTTCAACGGCAGTTGCAATAGTAATTGGTTTTTGAACGATGTACCATTTTAATCATTACCGTATTCAGCGTCATGTAAAGAGTAAGTATAATAATCGAGATACGAACGACGTGACACATTTGTAATTGATTTGGTCATTCCGACAAATAGAGTTCGCAATGGATGGCAGTGGGCTACTGATATAGAAAAATACTTCGAGGTGATTACTCTATCAAGCAATAAAGATTTCCGTAAATTCGTTGGTAGTAATAGTTTAAACTCACGACTAAGTACGGAGTTTGCCATAGAATTTCGAAAAATATCTACACACATCATATCGCTGCTTAAGTCATGACGACAGTCGTAAAATAGCTTTACTTTCTAATCTAAATCCCAATGGCCTGAGACGTCACGCGGTTGTGTACCCCAGAACAAAGAAAATTAATTTCCGCTCCAGATACAACAATACCTATTCACCCTTATAATGGCAAACAAAACAATTTCGGTCATAAAGTTAAAATTATACGAAGCAGAAATAACATTTAGCCTACAAATTCCAGGGGCATTACGATTATTAAATAGCTATTACTACATATTACATCTTGAAGTCTAATTTTGTGGAGAGAACTTAAATAAGTCTCACAACCTAAAGTTAACCTTAAGGACACGTTTGAGGCACTCACCTCCAGACCTTGAAATAAACGCACACAATGTGAAACATTTTAACATATAAGTGTCGAATATTAAACATTTGCTCATTTGTGAAGAACGCTGTGACATTTTCACAGAAATACGAGATTTTCGTCCGGACCCCTATAACAGAGCGCCCAAATCAAGTTACGGTTGCGCTGGATTTATAAATCATTCGCTCGCATAATCCTAAAAAAATGACCAAAAATGTTTTCAGAGCCTACATAATCCTAGCCCTCGTGCCGCTGTCGCGTGGAAAGTAATAAATAAAGGCCAGCGGATGACGAAAGGTCCCATCACCTTTAAGCTTACTCAGTCTCAGCGTTAATTTGAGTTAAAAGTACTGTAAATCTTTCTAGATCGTTAAATCACATCCTGTTGTATTAGTAGCTGCATGTATCAATTTACTTAAGTGACTGCGAGAGTAATGTGCTTGGCACCACGCGGGGCTTGTAACACCTGTCTTGATAAAGTGGTTTGAAATACGGCCATCCCGCGTAATGCCCTTGCGATTTGCCATACCTTCAATGTTAGAAGGGTCACACGAGCAGAAAATTGGTTAGTGTAAAGTACCTAAGGTGTCACAGAGGATCAAGACTGAAATGCCTTTGTTTATCTAAACGCAACGGTGACGAAGAAATTATCCGTACCTCTATTTTCTTTATAATGTTGTTGAAATATCTACGAAGTGACATGAAACATACAGGCACTCGTGGAGTGTAAGTAAAATTTATTGAAAATATGCAGTAACATTGGCTATCTCTCATGTTAATCCCAAAATCAACGGGGCAGAAGAGCATTTGCACCGAACCTTCTGGGCGCGTTAAGAGGCAATTGTCTCGAGCTCGTGAATTATTCATCTGTTTACGACGCCTCACCTCCGCGCGATTTAGGCAAATGACGCTTCAATGAGGTTAGGGCGAAGTGTCCTTTCAAATTTCATTTTAACACTCAGCCTTCGTGGTGAGCCCACTTAGTGAGTTTGTCGAAAACAAACGAAAACAATAAAACAACACGTGTATCTAATTTATCTTCGCTATAATGTTCATAAATTTATGTCGGTGCTTTGCCGTAAACATAGGACATTAGCAGAAAACTCATGAGCGTACTGTTTGCACTTACTTAGTAATTGCATGATCATAAATTGACTTTTATTTTGTATAAGGTTTTAAATTATTGATATAAAATTGTCTTTGTATTTTTTAAAATCGAATATTCATTTGTTTTTGTCCACAGGTATGAATTAACTGGTCTGCCTAAATCAACATATTCTGAAATTGAGTTTTGGTGTTCATTAATGTACAAAGTGATGTGAGTAATTTTATATATTAAATGGTTGATAAAGCATATGCATTTATCTAATTCTAATGCAGTACACGCAAATGTACTTTCGCTATACGTGTATGTCTGTCAGTATGGACATTTGTTTATGTTAATGTTAGGCAACATACGGTCTATTAGCACGCATTACGTACTGTCAGGATAAAAAGTATTTATGTACGCTAAACATTTTGTTAAAAGCTCGGATGTTTGTTTAGCAATAAAATATGAGTATATGTACTTTTTTCCTACTTATTACTAGTGATTATGATGCCTTATTCAAATAGTTTCCTTGATATCTGTCAGGCTCGCTTTATTCCATGATATACTGACAATTCCTCTTCTTGGCAATTATGATTTGAGATTTCCATCTTATTTGAGTTCGTCTCTCTTCGTCGGACATTTTTATACAAGCTTGTATAAAATAGTTGCATAAAAATAGCGCAATATTAGATTCTAAGTAAATTGATAGGTACTGATTTGTGGCCAGATGTGACAGTACTAAAACGCTATCTAATCATATTAGCAGTACTTGCACTTCTAAATATTTTTTCCATGACGGTACGCGTTCTTTATTCGCCTGCGACCGTCTTTAATATGAATACAATGCAGAACAACTGGTTTTTACATATAGCTCATTGCAGTTACGTCAGCGATTGTCTTTGCCGGTTACAGTTAGACGTACTGTACGACTGGCATATACGAGTACAACTAACATACAATAGGTAGAAATAGATAAATTAAAATTTGCTTAGTTATACCTTAATACATTAATACTAGTTATAATATAGTAATTTTTAAATCGCAATGAAACCTGATTGTGTCTCCAATTTTGTCAATGTGGTTTATATTTTAAGTAGTCAATTATACTCTTCTTTATGACTAGGTATATAAAGTATGTTTCATGTAGTTTAATTTTAACTTGAGTTAGGATTACCTTTGGCAGTTGTGATATTATTCAGTTTTTCAAACTGAAAAAAGACTGGTTCACCTTTTAGTGCCACTTTCACCTTTTGACCGCATGAATAACTTTATTAATTATAACAGTATCAAAATTATGCGGGTTGGGCAAATTGGGAAAGTTTTTAACCGTGTAGGATTATAGCTGACCCACCTATACATTTATTAGAATTGACGGATGTCTGGCTTGAATCTGATAGGTATCCGTCTATTTGCTTTTGAGACGCGGGTTATTTGGTTCTCCGCTAACCATTTAACTTAATGCTTTGATAATTTTCAAATTAAGCAGTTGGCGTTTCCGAAGGGAATTATAAGCATACCAGGAGGTTATTCCAGATATATGAATTAGAAGCAAATGAGGAGAATGTTTATTATTCACTCTTTATGTTGCCATGGATATGTTGCATTGTCGGCCTATAGGTACCTACGTGTTAATGTTTTGTTCTTTTTGTAGCAGATTTGTATGACGCGTGTCTGTTTTAAACGATTCGTTACAGTTTCTTAATTCCGTAAAGTAATCAACCGGGCTACTCACAACCTGGTAAAGTAACGAAGTAGACGCAAGCAATTAAAGTAGTGAAGGAAACCTCTTCTTTCCACTTTGTTTTTTTTATAGTTTTCGTCCCTTGTCCATCATAGTTTTGGCGTAGTTAGATGACAGATGGCAAATATGCCGTCAGATGAAAGCGCGAGTGTGATAGCGATAGAGTAGGTCACAGTGCTGTAATATAGAAGTTGCAATTTCAAATAAAGATGTGACTAATGAGCAACCAACGCCACATTAGTGCTGCATAACTTCTCTAATAATAATCCCGCCATACATTTAATGTAAAGTAATGCCAGCAAGACTCCTTTGCTCATACTGCTTTCAGTATCAAAAAGTCATCAGACCGCAAGTAGGGCCAAAAAAACCTAATTTTTCGATTTGTATACTTGTAATGAGTCAATATTTGTCGTGTGTTCCAAATTTCAGCGTTCTAGACCGTGATATAATACCTACAAGAATAAAATCTAAAGTATAAAAGCTGAACAAACGAAACCTGTGTGATGCTTTAGGCGGTTATCACACTACCGTCGCATCTTTCTGTGGAGGTGCGGTGCAGTGCGTGGTACTGTGCGGAATTTGTGTACAAACTGAGCTAATACTTGCATAGTTCGAGGAAGCCGTCGCTCAGCACGACGCAGCGGGATGCATAACGCTGCAGTATGATTACAACTTTATAGTGCGAAGGTCACGCACGATGCGGCCAGAGTTAGAAAAACAACGAACGCTTGGACCACTACTGGCGGGGGCACTGCCGTGCCCGCAGAAAACAAAACACTATGCCAGCTGTGGCGCCCATTTGGCAAACACCTTCCGTAAACACATACCATACATTCATACTGCAATAAACTCGTCACGCAATCGTCGACCTTAAGCCTACCTATTACGATACTCCTGGATTTTTCCAACAGCCCCATTAACTTTGCTTGATGCTTACTAGCTTGCTACTGAACCATACAAACAAACCCGTGCCAAAAAGCAATCTATCTGCGCTTGGCGATAAAAAGCTGGATGTCATCCAAGTATTCTCTAGTATATACTCAATTTAAAGTTTTTGTTATTACGGTATTAATTAAAAATAATTGACGTTTATGATTGAGGTTTATGGTCTGTTCCTGACAAGCGTATTACCTATTCTTTTCAGTCAGACCTTGTTATGGAAATTACATGTATAATATTTTGAGTATGACTACTGCTATTTAGGCTTATTATTTACTAGATGCTGAGGTTCGTGAACTCCCCGATGTGAAGTTAGTTTTCACCGCACTAGTTCTCCATCTGTTTCGGTCTTTAGCAGTGCTTCATGAAAGTCGGTGTCCAGTGTCGAGCGTATTTGATCGGTCCATCTGGTTGGACTCCTTCCTCGTGGTCCTTAGGGGCACAAGGGTATCTTCGTTATATAGATGTTCTGAAAAGAAGAAATGCAAAATAGATCCCTCTGAGTGGGAGGAGAAAGCAGCACAGCGGCCCCAATGGCGACGCATCATCCGTGAGCAGGTTAACAATTTCGAAACTGAGCGTCGCAATGAGCTCGATAAAAAGCGAGACGACCTCAAGGCACGTCTACCAGCAGCCATCACATCAGTTACAACCGCGTCAGTGGAGTGTTTACTTGCACCAAGTGCGCTCGCACTTTTGCGAGAAAGATGAACCACCTTAGAGCGCACAAGAGAGTATAGAAGAACAACACTCTAATAATCATAATTGTTACTTTCCAAGCCAGAATACGCAGTCGCTGTGCCGAAATCGGTCAGGGCGATATCGTCATCAACTTAAAAATTCCTAGACTATCTCATTTAGATGATTTCCAGAATAAAAATATCACATTTCCTACTTCCGCGGGATATAAACCAAATTCGTCTAAATATGTGATCACCGTATTAAAAGTGATATAACATATAGATAAACGGACATACTGATCCGCGTTTAAAATAGGTTTGGATTATATATTGTGTATGCGTGATTGGTATATGAATGGTGGTACAGCTGTCTGCAATATTTCTTTTGTTTATCAGTTCGTATAATCGTGCTTATACGAAATGTTCCTCCTGTTGATTGTTATTTATGGATGAAATGCAAACTTTAACTCGACTACGAATAGATTTAGCGTGTATGAATTGTACATATAATCATCATCATCATCATCATAATCATCATGTCAACCGAAAGACAGGCCTCCCCCAAAGTCTGACCTTTACCTGGTCGTCAGTTCACCTTGTGAGGTCCTTGTGGAACGCACTAGGGTTTGCCTGTTCATGCATGTGTCCCTATTTCTGTATCACGCTCTGCAGCATTAGGCTGATTATATAGCTTCGTAACTTTTCCTATTTGTATAAAACATAGCTTAGCGCGTTAACACTATTCTAGCGCTTTGAACACATATTTAAATGATTACACGAGTCTAATGCTGCTTAGCTGGCTTAAGCGGCTATTCTGATAAACAGATAATGATATGTACGGCTCTTCCCAGGTGAATTTTTCACTTCGAGCCCTAATCTTTCAAACAAAGGCCATTGTCTCTATTATCGCATAGCTGCTAGCTACTCAGTAAGCACGAGCCACAACAACATTCTTAATGAAAAACAAACGGTATCGTCGTAGTATTAAGGTTCAAATTTAATGTCACTGATATTCTAGATTACGTTTTGGTAGTGTATGAGTGCCGTATTTCTTCGGGGCGGGCGGTCTATCGTCCTACACTACCAAAACGTAATATCTAGAATATCAGTGAAAAAAATTGACCTGAGATTTCACCTGGGAAGAGTCGTACTATATAAAAAATGTCTTGATTCTGAGAGTGGCATATGATATAAAATTTGTATTAACCGGTCGTCTTTTTAATTTTTTCTAACTTGACTCAATGTATCTTTCTGGCCACATCAACCCAAGGTTTGCTGCTCGTCTCTACCTCTAGTATGCCGTGCGTTTTCGGGGTCAGTTTCCGGAATTACCAAATGTGAATAAGGTGGTCACACTGAACAACATTTCCTATGACACCAAGTACCATATCACAAAAAAATAATATCTATTCCATACATTTACGTTCAATTATCGGCTCTTCTTTTTATGCGATTTGATTTCGTGGTTGGCCCCATGGGAGAAGCTGTTCATATCACATAAAAAATATATATATATATAATTCAATTATAATCACTGATTCCAAAGCACCGTTGCTCCGTAGAAATCACTGATAAGCTCGCTACTTCGGCGTCTTCGGCCTATGTTTTATGCAGAACCTTGAATAAATTACGAAAGTTCATAGTTTTATCTTTCATCATTCGTTAATGGGCGAGCGGAGTGAAATCTATTTCCGGATATCAATTGACCTGTGTGGTCTTTGTTCAGCGATGGACGCTTGTTTTCAACCTCAATGACGTAGATATACGAAACAGATTGATGCTGCCATTAGCTATCTGAATGTTTTGATGATTCTGTCAATCCAAGTGAATGACGCGATAGCTCGGGGTCGGGCCTTTAGACAACTCATGATTCGGCCATGTCCTGATAATAATAATAATATTATTATTATTTGCACAGGCCTCCTCTAATGGATGAGAGGGAACGGGCAGTAGTCCCCATGCTGGCCCAGTGCAGGTTTACACACACCTTTGTATTTATATCACGAAACTAGCCTTATGTCCACTCCATCAAGAGCACAGAATAAATAATAACAACTACGTACAGAAGGTCCTCAGTCTAACAAAACTGATATTTGACAGGTAGAAAACTCAAATAGTCCAACTTAACCGTATCAGCACGCGGGCTCTTTCGACTGTTAGGGGCGTCACGTTTGCGCCGCGGTATGATGAGTTTCTCAGTAAAACTGAGTCAGCGTTCAAGTAAATTGCACCTCGAAAGTGCCCGAATACGAGTTTAACCGCGCAAGAGAGACAGGCCTGATAACAGTAACCATTGTTTGATCGAGATAACACAAGCTGTCATTAGAACAAATCGAATCGAATATATACAGGTACTTAGATTTCGTCTAATGCGTCGTAGAACTATGCTAAATTGGCAATCTTATATAGATTATGTATATTTATTTACGTTATATGGACGTTGTTTATGTATTGCCTTTCTGATGAGGTTGATAATGTTGATATCCTTAGCTTTCGAGATATTTCGACATTGCAAGTCCTTTACGCCTTTGTCTGTACTGAATCCAGAATAGATCCTCGTTTTCGATGGGTTGCATGGCCTGGTTTGGTTAGGTAATTTATTTATTTGCGTTCGAAACAAGGTCCATATTTACAAATACCTTACAGTCTAACGTACCTAATACCTATCAATATACAACAGTTAATTTATAATTTAACACGGCAACGCGTGGCGCAAGTTCTGGGTGTCAAATAGGCGGCTTCGACATCTCCGGAATACATCATTCGGCCAGATCTCCTCCTTCAGTAAGGTCGGTAGCTTGTCAGGCAGTGTTGTAATAATATAATAATGTAAGGCATTGTACGGTACTGTGTCTACTTGTCATCAGGTGGGCCGAGCGCTTGTTTACACGATCTCGGTATTAAAAAAGTACATGGTGAGACGTGTATCGAAGGAAATAAACACCCTCAGAACAAGGAAACGCATCTGTCAGCGCCTCCTAATCGGCGACCTTGCCTAAACGATACTGTTTGACCTAGACCGTGCCCTCGCCCAACACTTCTATAAATAGACTAGTGCCGCGCCGGGCGTTGCCCAGGAAACGGGTAAATTTAACACGTCTTCCCGCCAAACTAGCATTGCAATGATTTTATATTTTAAATATTGTTTATTTACACACACTACCTGGTGAATAATAATTATAATTTTAAAATGAAGCGACGAATTATAATGGCCATATGTCACCTCCCTTCCTATTCCAATCGCGACAAGATAATAATTATCTGCGATTTGGTTATCAGAAGATAAATTGTATCTGTACTAGAACTTGACAAGTAATTTTCACTTCGATAAATCCATAGTTATTCATACTAAGTAGTCATAAATAATACGACACTTTTCAAGCTTTGTTCCGAAAGGTGTGCAAGATTCTTTTTACAAAAATCTCTTACTGTCGGCGTCGAATCCACACCGACGATATCGGATGGCAATTTAATGTATGGAAAACATGCTTACTGGTCACACCGCCCAGTCCGATATCGGAGCATGCTCCGAACACAAATTGTCACGTATTTGTGAACAGGCTCTAATGGCCGATTCACACTTTGATTAGTGATTAGTGCCAGTCCATACATTTGCTGCGAGTGATGCGAGTAGCTTTTATATGAACTCGCACTAATCACTAATCAAAGTGTGAATCGGCCATAAGATGTAGTATAATACCGACGGTCCCCGACGCATGCTCTTGCCGCACCACGATTCTCGACAGATTAGAAATAAATCCAGACATATGTGTAGGACTGTAAGGTCTCTTTTCCCTGGAAAAGACTCGCATATAGTTTTCTTTAAGATTTTTATTTTCAAACAGCACGGCTATCACAAGACGGCACGCGAGCTCTCTTGATTTTTCTCGCACTATACTTCTCTTTCTAAGTTTTCTAATAAGAGAGAGACGGATAGTGCGAGAAAAATCGAGAGAGCTCGCGCGCCGTCTTGTGGTAGCCGTGCTGCTAATATTACTCTCATAGAATCTAACTATAACGATGTTATGAGTTTACTCCGCACAAGCTAATTATATATAATTTATAGTGATAAAGTCTGTGCGACATTAGTGACTCGTGTCACGGCCTTGTCAAAACATCCGTCTAGCTTATTGTAATGTGCACATACAAGTGCATGCTTTATAAGTACTGTGAATTTACCAATCTACGACTGATGAACAGTGATTAAACTAGCCAATGGAACGCCGCGCCGTACGAGTATCTCTATAAGTTAACTTGGTGTTTTTTTTAAATAGTACTTCTTACATCAGATCTAATAGTATCCAAACATTTAACACTTAAATTTAAATAAACCTTACAGAGACTGTGATCGTCCGTGGCTTTGGATGGAAAAAATCTAGGGTGTTTTGATATATTTATTGTATGGTACTGGTTTCTGATTGTCAGTCATCGCATGTTTGAAGCTATGCTATTTTCTTTAAAATTTTATGGTACCTGTACGTTACATGAAATCGCTTTGAAAAAAAAGTACCTACATTATTTAAGGTGACATTAGGCCGCGGATTGGATGCCAGCGGGCAGCGGGGCGACAAGCGGCAGGTCATAGATTCGCGAGCGACTTCAATGTATGGGTAGCCGCTCGTCGCCCCGCTACCCGCTTACTTACGTCCCGTCCGCGTCCGCGGCCAAAGTGTTTTCATTTAAAGACACACGGAGAAGTCTAGGGTTAAAAGAGTTTTTTTTTCATCTTGGAACAGGTTATATTCCATTATCTAAAAGTAACTATGTTAATAGCTTATATTGTAAGGAAATTTAAGTATTTGTGGTATTTAATTTACTCTTCTGCGACAGGTCTTGTCTATGACATATCAACGCTTAAAATGTAACATTACCTCCGCAACATAAAAACCCATGTCTAGCTGTAAACAAAAAACGAGCGTCGAAGTGTATAAATAGAACCAATTTTGGTTTTGCGTGTTACAAACTTAATAATAGGCTAGCGGCACCTTGACACAAATTTATGCAGTTTGAAACAAACCACCTCTTTGTTTCGGTTGGACTCACGTCACCATTTTTACCCTTTAGTATATATCTAGTTTCCAATATTCGTAACAACTATTAGTAATCTTAAGTCGGATGAATGCCGGTTGGTTCTACCTTGTTGAGTTGGCTGTGAGCGTCGTGAACTGTCTGCTCATGCGAACCTCCGATTGAGGGTACTAAGACTACCAAGTCAGACTCAACGTGATATCATTTGAATGCGTCCAATTAGTCCTAAAGAACAGTAATTAAAATGTCACTGTTTCAATTAAACAAATTGATTTTATAGGTATTCTCAATTCGTTCGATAAAATAGAACAAGTGGGAAGCACTGGTGGTTTTCCTCGCGTAAGCCTCAGTTAATTAAAACAAGTGTTTGCTCCGGTAGATAGTAGCCACTCGGAAAGCAATCGCCTCGAGCCTGAGGGTGGTAAAGTTAAACCTTATGCTAATAATATAACAAATTTGTTGAAACTTAATTATTCCTTGACTTCCTAAAGTACCCATGTATATTCATAAGTTGATGTTACCGGGACCGGGACTAAGTTACATTTTCCTTATCTGTAATATGTTCAGTATTAGTTTCTACAATTGCTTTTCAAACGAAAAATAAAATACTAACTCAGTCAAAATCGAACACAAAAACACACATTCCCATTAAATACTAATCATGACATCAAACGCTTAACTACATTTGAAAATATAGCTCAATATTTTTGCCCAAAAGTCTTTTTTAGGGCACGTAATTCCCCGAAGTACCGTTTTGAACGAAACTTAAAAATGACGCGAAAAGCTTCAGATTGAAAACACTTTAGCCAAAGCCCGGATAAACGTCGAGATGGAACGAACGAGCTTTTACGCAGTTTCAAAAGCTCTCAAACGTTTTCGGCAGCGTGAACAGGCCCTGGAGCGCCTTTTATCTCAAGGTAAACAAGCATTTTTATATTTCACTCAAATTAACGACTTAAATCAATCTTCGGTTCTGTACCTCTCTCGCTTGCTCCTATGCCAAGATTAACGATTTCACCCGAACACGAAGCTTATTCTTAAGAGCTCACAAAATGTACGATGCTTTACATAGTCAACGTCCATGTCGTTAGTCGCGGAAGGTATTCATTAAAATGACCCTTACAAAACAATGCCCAGTTAAGGCCCTGTTTTGTAATGTAAATCGAGGTCCTACGAGCTCCGCTTGGTAAAGTAACACTGAAACAGAAACACGAAAGCAATTTGCAATTTCGTACGTCCAATCCCAGTGTTCGGAGCAAGAAATCGTTCGACTCTAGCAATTAATGAAGTTGCAGGCAGTAGCGAGACGTCTCTGGTTCGAAAACGGCGTATTCGCCGCGAGATTTATATGATGATAAGGTTTTACTGGAGTTTCTCGTCGCGTTAATTAATCCTGCTCGACGCAAACAGTGGGAAGAGCCGAAGGTGGTTCAGTTGGGAAAGGTTTGATGGAAATTTCAATTACAATTGTACACAAGTACCCCTTAATTGAAATCATGGTCTCTCTCATTGTATCATGGTCTGCCTTAACACGCGATAAGTGACAGGATAGGGCGTCCGTCACCGGCTGACATCCGTTCCATAAAACGAGACGACGCTCTTATCTTGTCACTTATCGCGTGATAAGGCCGACCATGATACGGGGTCTGTATTTTCTATCGGCATCGTTCATAACGTTTCTGCAAAGGCCATTTCAATTCCGCTATCTAAATCATAACGTGGAGCATGTGGTTCGCTTTAACCCGCGTTATTTGCGTTTATGTGGACCCAGCATTATCCTCACACAGACGTCATGACCAGAGGTCGGAATTTTCGTGGCACTTTTGAGCTGTCATAGGGACTTCTCGTTTGTCGACTTCCGATTATACATATGTATATCGATAAATACAGAATACAATATATGTAAAATATGATTACTAGTGATGGGTAAACAACATGCAGTCTTATCGCGATTGGGCGAAATTATGACTATCTATTTCTTTTATAGAGAAACTAAAAACGAAACGCTTATTTGCACTAAAACAGACTTTGAACATGAAATTAATAAATGTTAAAACATTGAACTGAACTGATTCAATTTAAAATTGTTAACTTTTAAATTTTCATTGTTTTCATTGACAGCTCCCCTATGACAGCTCAAAAGTGCCACGAAAATTCTGACCTCTGGTCATGACAATAAAACCGGGTCGAAATTGACCCATTGTCCATGACGATAAAGGGTCTAAAGGTCATCACATCCCGGTTGTCTAGGGACAATACGGTAGCCAGCGACCGTGTCACGGGCCCAAGGGCTGCAATTAGGGATGTCCCAATCCCAAGCCCTATTACGCCGACCCCGCTATACGGCTGGCAAATGATACTCGTATGGCTCCCATGAAAAGCTAGAGCCACACCAGCGCCCCAACTTGAAAGGTAGTAAGGCTCGCTGTCCGAGTCTTGCGTGAATATACTGCTTTAGGATGGCGTTGGCATTGTGTTGCTAGGAGCCCGCTTAACAAAAGGTTGCTTGTGGTGTGTGTATAGAAGCCCCGTAATTGTATTATATGCCGGGAATGCGAAAAGAACGGCTCTTCTCGCGTTCCCGATATACTCGTACAATACAGTTATGGGGCTTCTATACGAACGAGTCTTAGGTAAGTTTCCTAGTTATTACATGTATAATGTGTTTTCCACCCGCGAATCACCTTACGCAATCAAGAGTTTCTTTGGCAGTCCCTTGTAGTTCAACTTCATTCCAGTGTCACGCAATGTAATTCTATATATAGGTATAATAGAAGTGTTTCCGATCAATCTAGCTCTGTCAATCGGCTTTAGTTCGCTCCCAAATAATAAGATCCTGATCTTACGAATTGCGTTCCCTTCCAAAAGCATAGGTATCAGGAAAATCAACGCTTTGCTCCATATTAGACCGACTTTCAAAGTGCATTATCAGCAGTTTCCTCTATATATAAAGGCCTCCATCCACCGGACGCGTGTCGTGCGCGGCGCGTGTGCTGCGCGGAACACGCGCAAGTTGTAAAGCATTGAAACTACAATTCAAACACACATCGAACGCGTTTCGAAGGCGGGCCCGCGCGGCGCTAAAGATACAACTCGGCAGCGCGGCCGCGTGTCGTGCGCGCTGCTAAGTATGATAGAGAGAGTAAGATACATATTAAATGTGTTGGTAGTGAGAGAGATATGACGCGCGGGCCCGCGCCGCACACGGGCAGCACACGCGCATCACACGCGCAGCACCCGCGCAGCAGCCGCGCTGCACACGCGCGTCACACGCGCGGCAGCGTGATGGAGATAGTAAGATACATATTAAATGTGTTGGTAGTGAGAGAGATATGACGCGCGGGCCCGAGCGGCACACGCGCAGCAGCCGCGCTGCACACGCGTTGCTATACGCCGCCCGCTTCCGGTGTGAATATACCGCTTCATACGCGCCCGACACGCGCAGCACACGCGCAGCACACGCGCGGCACACGCGCGGCACACGCGTCCGGTGGGTGGAGGCCTTAAACGTAAAAGTTCTGACTGACTCTCTCACTCACTTAAATTAACGCCCGGCCCAACCAAACCGTTCAACCTAAAAAGCTGTTTTTTCACAATAGGTAATATAAGATTTTTGAAAATGCCACCCTCAAGGGGGTAAAAAGGTGGTTGAAAGTTTGTATAGGATGTAGTCAAATTTTAAGTGAGAGTTTTGAAATTTTGTGTATGGACTTATTATTACAATACAAGAAAAGTAATTTTAGGATTTTCGAAAAACTCACCACTAAGCTTAAATAAGGGTGCAAAGTATGTACGGGTGAAATTTGGTATAGAGATAGTTTGAGTCCCGGGGAAAGCCATAGAATAGTTCTTATCCCAGAAATCAGTCCCTACGGGGATGAAATGGGGGTGAAAGTTTGTAAGGAGCTACGATAAAAACAAGTTCCATGCGGACGGAGTCGCGGGCAGAAGCTAGTAATATATATATATTATCTTATCTTTTCCATTATCAGACTGTTTGTTTATAATTGGAATGTAGATGCAACCCAGGTAACCCGTCGCATGGAAAAGGTGCATGCAATAAGTACATGTTTTCCATACTTTGATGACATGTTTTCTGAAATGAATCGGGTACTATTTAATTTGAACCCTAACGAAATGAAATTGTGTCTAAAATGTAATGCTTTTAGTATTTTGATTAGTACGTTTTTACTCGGCAAGAAACGTATAACTTGCAATAACATCATTTGCAGTATTTGCAGTGCCTGTATATTTACATTGTACTACTACCTAGGTACGTAATTCGGAAAGCGAATTATGTAACTATATAACTAAAACTGAGTTAAGTTGTTTCTGAACGTTCAGATTTAATTAGTTCAAAGCAAACGAGTTAATATGGCCACTGAATCGTAAATAACATTTGCAGTTGGTACAACTTTATTAATGGTCACTCGATTAGCCTTGGCCGAAGTAGACATAGGCCTACTCGTTATTTTGCATGCGGTAAAAGTAGCTCATTGGTGTTTCATTCAATATAATTGAACTTATTGAATTCAGACCAGGTCCATAAAATATGGTACTAAAAATACACTAAACTTTACCAGAGTATCATTCATAATCAATAGTGAACACTCCCTCTTAACTCGATGAGGATATATACGAGTACATAGATCACGCAAATGCATGTACTTCGCGTGTCCGAATTCGGTCTCCGAGTTGGTTCGACATTTGTTAAACTTAAAGAATCATAAAATAAATGAAAAATGCCCTTAAACTCTTCCCTGCAGCGCGTGCGTGAGAGTCCTAACTGTCTCATGAAGTTAGTGGTTGAGTACGAGTACCTGGCCAGTGCATTGTGGAAAGGGTAAGTAATACGAGGTATAACAACTTATCATATAAGGGTCATAATATATACGCTCACTCTATATAACTTTGTTTAGTATAAGGTTCATTGCACATAACGAACGAAAGATATAATGTCAAAACATATAATCTCGTAAAGTATAACGTACTTTAGAAATAATATCAATTGATATATCGTTTAAAGCGTATAATATTCATAACACCTAAGGTTTATAACATATATTGTTCAATTTATCTAACATCAAAATGTATAATGCTCGTATAGTATAACTAGCTTCAGTCATTTTAATAGCAATGCCGTATGAAGAAAATATGTGAATTTCTTAGAGCGATAGCCTCAACTTGAGTTTGAAAAAAAAAACAATACCGTTTGTAAGATTGAAATTAAATTTATTTTGAGATGAAACACGTCAATTATTTTAACCTAATTTTACCCAATCGCCAGCGTGTCGACGCCACCCCGCTTCGCGGGGTGTCTATTTCCGCTCTAAGGGACACAAGGCAACCCTAACCTAACCTATAAGTAATACCATTTATAAGAGTATTAGTTGTTTTTTACTGCGGGGGGCTTCGCCCCCCGAGCCCCCTTTGATGTGGGCTCCGCGCCCCTTTTTCCTGGCTGCCCTAGCTTAATTTTCCGTATTATAATCCTTATACGAAAATATATATGCGTATGATCTGTATACGTTATGTTTGTTATACGAAAAGATATTATATGGTATGATCGTTATACGTTATGTATGTTATACTAAATGAAATTAGTCAATTTGAGTCTTATAGAAAAAAATGTTATATCATATGATTATTATGGCAACTGACCGTTATTCCTTATAAAAGTATTGGTATTGTTGTTATAGGTAACGTTCATTATATCTTGTGAATGTTATTAATATGAAATTATATATTTTGTTGTTATATCTCGTGGGACGCACCATTGTGGAAACCGCAGATATAGATATACACTAGATAACTTAAACACCTCAATCCGTATGAAAACCGACCTTGTCACTTTTTTCTACCTACTGTGACGTCACACAGGCGAATTAGTGATGTGAATTCCCAGTTACCGCGCAAAATAGATCCTGCAATAAGGCATTTTCTTAATAATCACGGACAACCGGCTACGGCTACCACAACAGACGCGCGCGGAATGTCAGTCGTACTTAATGCATGCACCTTTTCTATGCGACGGGTTACCTGGATTGTATCTACATTCCGAATTTAAACAAACAGTCTGATGATGGAAAATATAAGATTACGTTAAATAAATGTATTGCTTCTTCTCCAGTGGAATAAGGAACCCTGAGCAACATTGGCAACACTGATAAATTTTTCTTTACTCTGTCAATTATAATGCAATTTTTAAACCGAGACCGTTAAGGTCATTACGGGTTACGAGCATGTTTATTTTGTCACTCTACCTCAGTGAAAGCCGGTTGGATAACAAACCAAACAATTATCACAACGGGTTTCACTTTTATCGACGAGTCCCAGCATCTCATGAATATTCCTGTTCGGTTTTGGTAATCTTTATTACGTGAACACTTTGATGGCATGAGATAAACCGTGTAAGCGCTCGTTCATAATTGAAAGATTACTTATACGTAACTTGTCGAAAGTTTGGAAATTGACGGGGTTGGTTGTTCTCGATTTAGGAAGTTGAATGAAATTTTATTGTTTCTATCTGTAGGTGTAATGTTCAAAGAAAAAGGACGTCTAACGGATCCAATGTGATAGTTAAAATAGAGTTTGCAGAAATCGTATTATCGTTCAGTGAGCTTCTTCATTTTGCCGTCTAGTCTTTTATATCAGACACGATCTCGTCTTGACATCGTTTTCTTGTAATATTCTTGGAACATTAATATCCGGCGACAGTAATTAAATAGTCAAAGTTCTTTGCATATTAAATATCCCGCATATTACAAAGTTGTTTTTACTTTGTCATGGGATATAATAAGCTCATTATAGATTTATTTCGTAGTAGCTTTTGCTCGCGACTCCGGGATTTTTCGTACCAAATTTCATCTAAGTATATCGGGTAAGCGGTTTAACTTATCCACTGCCAGAAATCGCTACACGATACGCTCATAGCTGATCCCGTGATATTCCCCGTATGTAATGCAAATCGACTACGGTGTAAGCGCCCGCTAGGCGGATTCCTGGCAGTGAAAGTGTTAAACGTGAAAGTTAACAGACAGGAATTTTACTAAGTCACTTTGTATTGCTCCGGGAACGCAGTATATTCGAAGGATAAAAATTGAAAGTTGAGTCGCCATACGTTTTAATTTTGTTGATATTTATTATTATTATATTCATACTTCTTTAGTTAAAAAAAAACTTTCTGGTAACGTATCAAATTACAAGAGTACTACATTAAACATGTCTATTGATAAAGAGATACCGGTGTTATGCAACGCAAGGATATAATTATGTAAATATAATTTAACGATTTATTTTTACCCGCAGAGAACATCGCGTGCCGTTTTTTTAACACTGTTTATATTATTATGGCATGGAAGCTATTTATAACTTCGCTAAGGAGTTCACGAAATAACGTCTAATTACACTAAAACTGTGCGACAGTTTCGGGTGACCTTTGAATCCACAATAGCTGAAGGAGTCTTCCTTCGAAAAAATAACATTTAGGTGCACTATTTTATGTAGAATGCCTATAGTAGAACTAATTGACCTTTGAATCCACAATAGCTGAAGGAGTCTTCCTTCGAAAAAATAACATTTAGGTGCACTATTTTATGTAGAATGCCTATAGTAGAACTAATACAGATTAAGCATAAATGTGGTTATAGAAGATCGAGTAGACATGACATCGCAGTGATAGGTTGCTAGCCCATCGCCCACAAGACACTTCACCCCTGCTCCCTTATTCGACTTATAGGACACCCACGGGAAGAAAAGGGGTGGTGAAAATTCCAATCCCACACCACACGGGGAATCTCTAGCATGTAGGTAAGGTATATAAATAAGAAAAAAAAATTCAACGTTCTACAGTTTAAATACGTATCGTAATAGGAAACTGCGGGTACCTAATAAAAGGAAATGCATCAGCTGCGCATACATTAGCAACGTGTACGCAGATTCACACCTGTATAGCAGTGTCGTAATCGGCCTTTGTTCAGCCGTTACATATCGCTTGTTTACGTACGTGGGCAATTAGCGTGCTCCTGATTATGACACTGTGCTGATGATTAGTAACAATGTCAAGTCCATTCATTAATATCTGTATTCGGATATACCGTATCCTTGTTTCTGTTGTTGATGCCAGATCCTACTAATGATATAAATGTGAAAGTTTGGATGTTTTGATGATTAGATGTTTGGATGTTTGTTACTCAATCACGTTTAAACGGCTTAACCGATTTGGATGAAATTTTGAGCGAAGATAGTTTATAGCCCGGATTAAAATATAGGATACTTCCTTATCCTCAGGTCCACGCAGACGAAATCGCGGGCGCGAGCGGAAACTAGTGGATAATAAGGGCGGGTTGCGCCATTATTATTACGGATAGATATTATACTTACGGATAGATTGACGTAGCTGTCATTCCATGGAAACTTGACAAACTTTCCATACATTACCTTATTTCAACAAACACCGTTTCCGCCGGTAACTTACGAGTCTTTGTATTGCAGACAGATCAATGTTCGGGTGGTATTCCACTTTTCCAAAATCTTTGTCCAATGTATGCAATGCATCTCACATTTTGCTTGAAGAGTGACAAGTGGAATAATCACCCTTAGATATGGCGCCGGCAGCTGCCCATAAAACAAGTCCAACTTTCCATACATTCATTTTTAAACTAACACCGCTTATGAATAGACGGTTTGGCACAACCCACCGTAAAACAGTTTAGTAGAATCTATCGACGCTCATTTGTCTATGGGTACCTAGCAAATTATTCACCGATGCGATGCGATGTTAAATCCGCCTTTTGACCTTTTTTTTGTTTTCTGTAATAAAGTTTATATAAATCAAATAAATAAATATAACATACCTATATTATTATCATACCCCGTGGTTTTCGGTGCGTGAATGAATGACATTAGACAAAGAATTAAAAATTAAAAAACAGAATGTACCAACCTACTGAATAATTAGTTGAATAAAAAGATACTTATAAAAAAACATACATTTTTATGTCGATCTCGTTATTTAGTCGCACTGAAAATGCTTTTCCGTAGAGCGTGAATGTTGTGAATGTGTTTTTATCGACCGTCTCGATATCGATGTTTTTGTAATGCAACAATGCGATTGAATTTTCGCCTTTTAAATCTTTGCTCAATCTCAATGAAAACTTCTTGATGAAAAATAAGTAGATAACGTTATTGGTGAAGCGATAAATGATTAATATTATTTCGATTTTTATTATTATCTCGTATGTCTTGGTAGAAACACTAAAGTACCTACTACTTAAGTTAAAATAAAATTGTATAGTTTGTTTACAATTCTCAGGAAGGTATTTATTCATTAGGCACAATATGATATTTTGTCAGATTACTCATCTGTTTATCTCTACACTATCTCAAGTTATTCCCGCACCAAAAACCCCGGGGTTTGGTTATTATCCGTTAAATTAAGTAAAGCTAATATATGTTCAGGAAAGCCGTATCGCATCCGTAGGCGTACGCCAATATCTCGGGCTCCCACTTATAACCTGACTTAACCTTAACCTTAACTTCATCTGATCTTTCTATAGAATTTCTGCGATACGATTAAGGAATAAAGTTTGTCGTAGTCTTTTCCTCCCGTTTTCCTCGTATGTTCACTTTTTAAACTCCGATGCAATTGAGGGGTGATATAAGACTTTGTTTTTAAGTTTAACATGTGTATCTGTTTGTCTGTCTGTGGCATCGTGGCTTGGACTGCGGTTTCTTTAATCGAAAGTCTTATTTGTCGTTTCTTAGCTGTGTATGTAGTTCAAGGGTTTAAATTAAATCTTCCTTCATGCGTCCCCTTATCCTTCATAACAATAACACTCGTTTTAAACTAAGAGTTATGTTTAAAAGTAGTTAGAACTTTATGTTTGAAGGCTAATTTTAGCAAGCACTCCCCTAGAGGACTCTTACCCGGCCACGACATATTGCGAATTGCGGTGCGGCAAGCGTTTTATCTGTTCATTGCGCGGTCGAGACGCGCAACGCACTGTGTCCTAGTTGGGATCACACGCAATGAATTAAAAGAATAGCTGCCGCCGCGCAATGTCGTGGCCCGGCCCTTTACGCGGAAGCCTCGGTCTAGGCTAGACTAATTGTCTTAAGTGCGCTACCACGCCCGCTGACTCACTCGCCGTCTACGGACTGTCTGCGAGTGCGATTCAACGTCACGCGTTGATATTGGACTGATCGACCATGATAATGACTATTGATATTTCCTGTCATCAAGCCGGTGTTTCTTTAAGGCCAGTCGTTATACATGACAGCAGACGTCATGATACCAATATCGCATTACTAGGTTGCTATCATTTCACATTTATGTGCCTCGCCACGTGCATGTTGTATGAATACTTCTGCTCGTTTAGTGTTTACACATGTATTTACGATCACGTGCAAAAAAATATTTACTGTATCTATGGAAAATCGAAGATAGACAACCTCAAGGCGCGCCTGAATGACCTCATTACTAAAGATTATGACCATCATAAGTCGCTTACTAAAGCTCTTTCCAAGCTGGCAGATCTACCTTTCTTAACTTATAGAACGTTGGACTCGCATGTTCCGCGATGTGTCGTATCTTACAAGCTTACAGGTTTCTTCAGTGCTTGGACCCAGCGACGACAACGGAATTGTTCTTAACCAAAGGAACCTGTGCGTAAACGACATACTTACTCGTAAATCGTTCATATCGAGGTAGGTACATTACTGTCAACCATATCGTTTTTCTCCATAATTAATAACTTACTGTTGATTAATTAGTCGAACTAATAATTGATTAATAATATTATCGCAGTTAGGATGCAGCCGAAGTTGAATCCATAACTCAAGTTCTGTAAAATCGATACTCGATACCTTGTAAAACTACCTACTCGTAAATAGTAAGTTATTATTAATTGATGTAAGTAATTAGTTAGTTATGGATGTAATTTGAAGTTGGCTGTAATTTTATGATGGTTAAGGCTAATTAGTCGAATTAGATTGTACTTAATGAAACGTGTGTATACATATAATGATGATCAGCCCAAAGTAGGTAATTAGACTATTTCAGTAATTTAATACTAATTAATATGTAGTAGTCTCTAACATCAGCTTCGTATCTAGATACTCGTAAAGTATAAGTAATCATTAATCATAGTAAGTAGTTTGAAGTTGGCTGTAATTTTGTGGTGAATAAGGCTAATTAGTAGTATGAGGTTGTATACGTATGAAAACTGAGTATACTTGTAATGAATATCAGGCTCAGGTAATTAGACTACTTCAGTAATTTAATACTAATTAATTTGTAGTAGGGGGTCTCTTTCCGCCCCAACGGCACTTAGCGATTCGGAGGGCTATATCGGTTACCTTGGTTCTTCTGCGGATAGCCTCATTTCTGATGTGATTTTGAGCCTGAGTTGGGGCGGAAAGGTTGTCGAGTGGCGACCACGTACCGGAGGGCGCAGCGTAGGTAAGCCCCCAAATTTAACTGGACCGCCTTTCATCATCATCATATCAGCCGAAAGACGGCCACTGCTGGACATAGGCCTCCCCCAAAGATTACCACAATGACCGGTTCTGGAGGACGAAGCGATAGGACCACGTGGCCGGAGGGAAAAGTTCAGGGGAGTCCGCTGGATGCGGATTGCGCAGGTCATTATGGCACTCTTTTGGGGAGGCCTATGTCCAGCAGTGGACGTCTTTTGGCTGTTATGATAATGATGATGATGATGAGGGGGGGGGTCTCTTTTATCAGCTTTGCATTGAAATCCTTCAATTAAATGAATTGAGATCATAATACAGACTGTGTAAGCCCCAGCCTAAGGGTGAGTTTCCACCAGAGCTGTGCTAGGTGCGCGAGATGGTAATGAAAGGAAAAAATGGAGAGCGGCCACTCAAGATGGTTTTTTACCTCGCTCATCGCCTCGCAGTTAAGGCCTCTACCCACCGGACGCGTGTGCTGCGCGGCGCGTGTGCTGCGCGGCACACGTGCAAGTTGCAAAGCATTGAAACTACACTTCAAACACACATCGAACGCGGCACACGCGCAGCACCCGCGCAGCTGCAGCGCAGCACCCGCGCGGCACACGCGCAGCACCCGCGCAAGTTGTAAAGCATTGAAACTACACTTCAAACACACATCGAACGCGGCACACGCGCAGCACCCGCGCAGCTGCAGCGCAGCACACGCGCAGCACACGCGCAGCACACGCGTCCGGTGGGTGGAGGCCTTTAACATCACACAGCTTTTGTGGATACTCACCCTTACAGGGTGTAAAGAGGTGATAAAGGTAGGCAAGGTAAAGTCTGAAGACAAAGAAAGTAAACAGAGACTACCGGCCGTATTCAAAAACACACAAGCCTATTTTCACTAAAATGGCGCTTAAATTCGTTTGCCTTTAACTTTGACATTTAAAGTTCGTAAGAAAGGGACAAAGCACAAAAGAGCATAAATCTAGTGAACCACACAATTGACACAGTACAGTAAAGGCACGTACAATATTAAACCTGGGTGACTGATGCAGATTTATTTAAAATTACAGAAATGCAATTCTTGGTCATCTTTCAATTGTAAGATATTTTATAATAATGTTATCCATACACGTTATGTTGTTAACTAAGTACATATATACATACATACAATTTGCTACTTAAAATGAAACCGAAACCAGTGAGGCGTAAGTTCCATTTATCGTGGGGTTAGAGAATCGCGTACGATTCGCAGTAATTAATAAGTAATTATATGTCTTACCATAGAGTTCCAGGAGGTAAAGTGAAAAAACCTTGGACATGACTAAAGTCCTTCCGCCACTGACAAAAGGTTCAGTAATTTAATACATACATACATACATACATACATTCACGCCTTTATTCCCAAAAGGGGTAGGCAGAGCACATGAAACGTATGTTCCAGCGCCACTTTTAGCATAAATGTGGGTATAAAAGATCGACTAAATGTGATATTGCAGTGATAGGTTGCTAGCCCATCGCCCACAACACACTTCAACCCTGGTCCCTTAGTCGACTTTTACGACACCCACGGGAAGGAAGGGGGTGGTGAAATTCTAACCCGACACCACACGGGTTTAATATGTTTAATATGTTTTAGTAATATGGTTCAGTAATATAAAAGTGCTATATAAGATTCACTTTCGCCTGGCGTGCCCCAGGCTCACTCTACCCTGGATGGTCACTTATGCTGATATGCCAAGTGATAAGTGAATAAAGAGCTCGTGTACGTAATAGCTGCCATTGAGCACTTCATGTGTCGGTATTAATGAATTGACGTGACAATGGCGGTAATTATGGAAATACTGACACAAAAATGGCTGCAACTCAGCACATGTATGAGTCTGTGGGCTGTAGTAATGAGTAATAGTGTAAAAATATCCTTAAATATTTTAAACCCGAGTTACTTAAAGTCTAGTTTAATTATAATCCAAATAGACCTTTTAAGAAAGAAATGTACTTTCTATTCAAGGTTTTTCGCAAGCATTAATTAAGACTTCGTCTGAATAGATTGCAGAAAAAGTGTTTAACTGAATCATAATTATTGTTGTATTTTTAAATCCCAGACAGAAAATAATGTTTTCGAGAATTAATTAGTTTCACAAACATACCTTAATTAGGAATGTAGGTATATCCATACTAATATTATAAATACGAAAGTGTGTCTGTCTGTCGTGTCTGTTACCTCTTCACGCTTAAACCGCTGAACCGATTGAGATGAAGTTTAGTATAGAGATATTAGTTTGAGTCCCGGGAAGGACATGTGATAGTTTTTATTCCAGAAATCATCCCCTACGGCAAATTACATAGGGGTGAAAGTTTGTATGGAGCTACCATATACTCGTAAACCAGTTCCACGCGTACGAAGTCGCGGGCAGAAGCTGTTGGGAATATAACCTTTTTTGGTCACGGGGTTTATCGGACAATGGGGTTGGTAGATATATTTTAAACACTTACGGAATGTTGCAACAGAGAACAGGGTTTCAGTGTGTTGTGGGCGATGAGCTAGACATATCACTGCGATATCACCTTTTTTCGATCTTTTTTACTCTTCTGCCTACTGCTCTGCTCTGTCTACCCCTTTTAAGGATAAAGGCATGTATGTATGTATGGAATGTTGTAACATAGGGACACTTTAAATCCATACAGAGTGTAAAACTTTTTTTTAGATGCGATTTTTTTAACTTTTGTATGGAGAGTTGGCCGTCTGGGGCGACCTGCTCCAAACAAATGTAAAAAAAATGAGCCAATTTTTTATTTTGTTCTTTCTTATCAGAACACGATACATGTTATGCCCTTGATCGGTTCACACCCCATTTTTGTTACATCCTGTATACAGTTTTACTTTTTGGAGCAGTCCGATCCGATTTCAAGTCGTATATATTATAATTATATTGGTTTGCTTGATGCGTAGTTGTTGTTGTAGTTGTTGGTTAAAATTAAGGTACTTTTATCGTTAATTGAAAATATCGATTAAAATTGTCTAAATATGCCACTAGCATACCCTACGCTAGACTATAATCATCATCATCGGCTGATAAGCCGAAAGACGTCCACTGTTGGACGCCCTCCCTTCGGGGGCCTTCCTCAAAGATGCTATAACCAAACCGATTTGAAATGTACGGTGTCCGTTGAACATAGTAGAGTCGCAGTATATTAGAAGTGTTTGGCTGGCCGAGCACTAATTATCTGCTAAGCGATTACATGGAACAATTAATCAACCTTCTCACGCTTAGGCCGGGAGCTGGCACCCATGTAATTACCGTTTTATAGCTAATGGTTTTAAACAATGTGTACTTGTAGCCTACACAATAGAGCGCAATCTGCATTGGCTCTGTTGATAGAAGTGTACAGGTGGGCGTCGAAAAACCATTTTGATATTGCGTACGTAATGAATAAAAAAATATTAATGTTACATTGATTTAACTTTCCAAGATTCTTACACATTATATTTACTAAGCGGGACTTAATGGCGTACAAAGAATCTAATATCACCGAATGATGCTATCCCCTTTCAATGACCTGGCCCCGTATCATGGTCGGCCTTATCACGTGATAAGTGACAAGATAGAGCCTCCGTAACTGGCTGACACCGTTCGATAGAACAAGACTGACGCTCTATCTTGTACTTATCGCGTGATAAGGCCGACCATGCTACGGGGCCTGGGGCTTACAAGATTGACTGCAGCTGTGGGAGTATATTGGTAAAACATGGTGGAAGCGAATCACCGCGGAAAGGGTTAAGGAACATATCACGGCTGTCGAAAATCGGCAGGTGAATAAGTCTGCAATAGCTGAGCATTTGCTAGAAGACAAAACACTGGAATGAACTCCATAAACCGAAAGTCCTTTTTACAATACGTCATTTCTATAGCAGGAAAATACGTCAAGCTCAAGCCGTTGAAATCAGAAAACATAATAATTTCAACCGGGATGACGGTTTCAAGATTTCATCTTCGTGGTATCCAGTCATTAAAGTAAATGTCACCGTTTAGTAAATATAAATATTGCAGAAAACGCGCATGCATGTGGCATATTGACGTGAAACAAATACAAAAAAAAAACTATACACTCTGGCGGTGAGAGCATAGTCATGACTTCATCACGACTCACATCACATTTTTGAGTGTGTTATTTGTAAAGTCAAACAATTTACTCAGTCAAAGTCAAGTCAAGCCTTAAATATCATTAAAAAGAATTACTGCAGCCTCCCAGTCCCGCATAACCGATTGTTCTAGATAATTGCAGGCAATCGTGCACTATACTTGATACCGAGTGCATTCACGCTGGTGTTCTGTTTCAATCAGTATTGATCTGCGGTCGTTCCACTTGAGTGACTGAATTTTGCTATGTTTAAAATAGTAATACAGCGTGATTGACATGTATTCTTAAAGTTGTAAATTGTTATTAGCATACACTGCATACTTGAATGCTATTCGTCGGAGCGGATATGACTCCATGTCACTATGATTGCTCACATACAATCACATTGACGTATAATCAAATAGATTCAAACATATGCTACTCAAAATTTGTCGATTACTAATACCAGAACGTGTGCTTAAAAATTATGCTGGATGTTTGCATCTGTTTGTGATCCATAATACCTTAAGCTTGAGAGCATTAACAAACTGTTTATTTAAATATTTTCAACCCCATTAAAGACACACGGATTCATAAACACCGCGTGTAAAATAAAATGACGGTGACGGTCTGCAATCTTTAGCAATATGTCAGCCGGATTTTTTTAGTAAAACGAATGTTCGTTAAAACCAATGAAGATAAATTAAAATCTACGTTGAAAATAATTCAAGCTCTTCTTGTTAGTCTAGATTTATAGAAAATCCGACACTCGCACGACAAGTAACAGACAACGGAAAGCAGATTCCCACTGACCTGTGGTTATGTCTGCGTTAATGCTAATCCCAGACGGGACATTGTGAGATCTCGTAGCGTAAATGTTGAAACTGGGACCCGATAAGCATAATTGGCTAAGCTTGCTTCCCCAGACTGAGATTTGTATGGTAATGGTACGATTTGAGATAGCTAGTATTTGAAATGGGTTTTATAGCAATGTTTCTTTATAGAAACCCAGATGGTTTTCTGAGAGAAATTCTGCCGTGTTGAGGGTATCTTGACATATTTGTTACAAATCGTTTTTAACTTGGATCATAACATAAGATACTTTTTCATCCCGAACGGGGACGGACGTTGGTTGACACGGGAAATCCTAGTTCAAATATGTATTCCCTTCCATTAAATTTTATCATATTTTATTAGAAGATAATAATTTAAATATTAACAAAAATATAAAGTTACATGTATGTACGGTACGATCAGCAGGAGAAGTTGCTAAGCTCAAAATTATTAACAGACGAACTCTAATGTCAAGAGAATAAGGATCTGTGTATGATGTTTTAAGCGTGTTATTTTGCTTAGCTACTTGACTACTTCCGATGCTGACTGTTGTACACTAAAACAATAAAAATACTAATATCATACTAAATCTAACAGATCCCCGGGGCCTCCCGGGGTACCTGGCGCAAATGTTTCCAATATGCTATGGCAGCATTACCCCGCTGCACTACTGCCAACGGACCTCTCCTCGCTACCTCTCTCCCGCAATCGCTGTACTAACTTTTCAATAAAAATTTAATTCAAATATCAATTCTCTCACATCTTATATTGTATACAAAGCCGATAAAAAACCGAATTTCAGTGCTCTAAACTCCCGATTCCCGAGAGGTTAAGCTCCCACGGGAAGCGGGCGACAAACGCGTCTGTGCTTTATCGCCGACGTCGGGCGCCCAATAAAACGTTACGAGGCCATTGTTTACAAACCGACAATACTGGGATCTGTCTGCTGTGTTGTGTTCTTTACATTATATGGCATTGCCACGTATAGTGTTGCGAATTTGAGCCTTAAAGACACTATACCAGAGCGATGCTACCGTTTCTGCATGCCGTCAAGGATTTAAAAGGCCTCAATGAGCCTCAATGAGCCCTGATCGAGCACTGATCGCAAAAATGGTTAACAAAGGTATCATATCTAAAAAAATGCGATGCCTACTCTGACTAACAATATTAGCAAATTCACCATCCACACTGAAACATAGTTCGTCTACATAAGAGTGGCAGTAATCGCTGTGGACTCGCCCGAGATACTATGACAAATTACAATCTGCAATTTATTTTATTTTAATTTATTTATAAGGAGAACAAACAGATTTAAATGTACAGAATGCATAAGATTAATGAACCACATAACAAACATGCATTTAGCTCCTCAACAGTCCACACTGAGAAGTATGGTTTATTTTACTTATTCTACTTAGATATAAGAATGTTACATATTTTAAATGTTTTAATTATTCGAATGAGATGATTTGTTTAGAATAAACGTGTATCACAGATCTGAAACTTTAGAGATGACTAGACAAAACCTTGCCAATATGATACAACATATATCCAGAACCTAGAGCTAAGTTCCATTATATTTAGGTATTTGATCATGATATCGTTTATTATTCTTTGTTTGTTTTATCTTTTGCGAATGATTTGAAGTATTTATCGCAATATTGACTCCAATTGTTTAATATCGTTTCAGTTCAGCTTAACCTCGTTTCGTCGACATAGTTTCATTAGATTTCCTGTTTTCGTCAGGAAATCTTTCCCTCTTCAGTAAAGCGTCCCAAGCTCCCAATGTACAGTCGACCTAGTTTTGGCGGAATTCCGGTACACTTTGAGACATATATACGGTACGTCTATACACCGGTTCCGTCGTAACTACGTTTAAAGTAGTGGCCAGCGATACGATTAAGGCTGGATTCGACCGAACAGGAATAAGGAGTTGATATCTGTTGTTTTACTTGAAAATAGTATGGACTAATCTTCAAAACCTTATTTCTGTTGGTCGTATCAGTCCTAATAGAAAATGCTACTTTTGATATACTCTTGCAATGCAGCCTTTAAAAAACATAATATTTTACATATTATGTCATCTACAAAAGTGTACATACATTTGAAAATAAGTATGTTATTAACACAAGCCTTATTGAGCTTACTATGGGTCTAGATCGATTTGTGTAAGATTGTTCAACATTTTAGGGTAGGAAACTATCAACAGAGGGATCTCTAAATCGTTATTTGTACCTATCAACGAAACGCTAATTCGCCTATCTTTTATACTCCAAGGAATTCGTCGTTTGAGCATACTATATGCATATAATTTATAAGTACCTAAAAACAACTAGCGATCTTGTCTTAAAACAAGATTAACTTGAACACACAAGGGCAAAACAGCAATGTCTCTTCTAAACGTATCTTGTTCAGTAAAAGGACCGTACATATTTTTCTGCCCTCCAAACTCTACCAAGAAACCATTGTTCTAAAACCCCATAAAGAACCAAAACAATGGCCATTGAGGCCTCGCTTCCGCTCATCCCGTGCGGCCGCCTGAACCTCTCTAAGTATATAAATTTCCATGGGGCCACAATGGAGCACGTATAGGAACGTGAGCGGTTGTAAGCTTCGCTTCTTAGTCCAATAAACTAGAGCTGAACAGTGTTCCCGTCGGTGAACTTCAAAGTAAATATTCCTTCTGTGAAGTAATATATTGTACTGCAGGTCAGCAGCAGCGAAATCGAACTTGAATCGGACGGTCCACTGACAATCTCATCATGTTTATTTTGTCATTAATTTTGCGCTGACTGTAATAAACATTTGATAATGATAAGGTTCAAAACAAATAGCATCCAATTCCCCCCTATTTGGTATGACGAGGGGGATCGTCTCCGGCTCCGTACGCGTTTCACTAAATAAAATATAGCATCCGAAAGGTCCATAACATACTGGTGAAAGATTTTATGACATCGGATAAATAGCTCCGGATTTTACAGCCTCACTTTACAATCAGAATATCATAACCTCGCATACCTTTTATAATATTATTATTATTATGGGACCATGTAGTGTCCCACTGCTGGGCAAAGGCCTCCCCTCCGTTTCCAGTGTTCTCGATCCTGAGCTTCTTGTGGCCAATCTTTTGAGAACGAGTCTGACTCGTCTCGCCGTCGCCAGCGAGGCCTGCCGCGTCTCCGTTTTGAGCTCTCGGGTTGCCAGTGAGTGGCGGCTTCGGCCCACAGTTGACTCGGCATGCGGCATACATGCCCAGCCCACTCCCACTTTAACTTTTAGCCGCTTTCTGAGCTACGTCGACTATTTGAGTCTTGGAGCGCAGCGTGGTGGATTTATAATACGAGTATTAGTAAAGATAAATCAGTTAGGCTAATCTATTAATATACATAAGTTCGATGTCAAAAAATACTGACTAGTGTATGTGAACTTTGACTCTCGGCTTCGTTGACCGGGGTGGGGTGTCTCTCGGCAGTGTATAGTTTCCGGCAGAATCCAAACATGACTTTCAATAGGGACTAGGTAGTCCCTATTGAAAGTTTCCACGCTTTCTGATCCTGGAATTTTTCCTTGTAGATCCGAGTTTCCTTCCATTTTCTTCGCTTTTCTTCCTTTTCATCGGTCCGCATGGCTGAGCATAAGTTTTATTTGTCGTACTTTCGTACCTTTAGCAAGTATTCGGTGCTTTGAAATATACTCTCGCGGGAAAATGTGCGAGTCGCGGTTCGAAAAACCGAATTGCTTTAAACTTATAGCCTCAATTTGGGTTAATCGGATTATGGATTTGTGATTTACATTTACTCGCACTACAAATATTGATGGTAACGTTCAATAATGAAAATAAATTATATGATAGGATATGAATATTATTAGTACCTAACCGCCGGTAACTTTCCAGAAAACAAATCACTGAATTTTTTAATACAAAAGTTTAGTAAAACCAAACTAAAAGTTTTAAAGTTATTGTAATACAATACTGATTCATGTTCCCTCATTTGTCATAAAGTCTACAGCCTATCCTACTCTTTCCAATTTTAACATTTGGCAACCCATTCGTGAACAATATAATATTTTCTAAGTAAGATTTTCCATATTTTATCATACCGCAAAATATATACAAGAGTCTTACTATTATAAAAGTGTCTTATATCTATATCCTTTAGGTAAGTTAGAAATTTGTAGATCTCTTGCGAGATTTAAAGCGTATTTGTACAGATAATAGCATTAATATCGGACACAACTCTATTTCTAGCATTTTCTACATCGTTTGGACGTGTCCGATATTTTTGCCTGCTTTGTAATGACAAATATGAATTCTCGTGAACGTACAGTAGTCATGCATGACACATACATGGAACGATGCCTAAAAACGCTTTCAACGTCTTGCCAATAAGGTCGTGTGCATATATTTGTGAGCACTTAGTTTGCTACGATGTATGCGGCTTCACTATTTCTAAGGAATGTTAATGGGTCTCGGTAAAAAGGATAACCGTCCGAGGGTGGGCTCTAACCGCTTTCCGGAATGCAAGCAGCAAATTACTTGGAACAGATAGCGGCGTAATGCTAAATTATTGCTTTGTCTTGGAATTTTTTCCATAAGTATACTTGTACTGGGATGAACACTTGTACAGTCGACTACAAAAATATGTCAATAACGAAATAAGGTCAATAGCAGCTTGTTAACCAACGGTTTCAAGGCACCCATTTCAGACATGATATTTTGGCGATCGTTCGAAGAGCTTCCAGCGGCGCTACCACGAAACTCGAAGTTGGTATACATGCATCCCTGTCACTCGAGTTATGTAAGTGCAAGTGAGATGGAATACCCGAACTTCGACTTTCGAACTGATCAGGAAGAGACGTTACATTTTGTAACGCTACCCATGGGCGGCCATAAAGAAAACTTCAGCTCGCATTTTTATAGATCTTGCCTTCGGCTCGGGCTTTGAATACCTGCGATCTGAGACATTATTTGTTTTACCGCCCTAGATGAGCAATGTTTTACTAATTAGTACTAAATATTACTCATCTATATTGGCATATAAATATTGGCATTTGTACAGTCAAGTGTAAACATGGGTGCATACAACTTACTAGCAATGTTTTACTAATTAGTACTAAATATTACTCATCTATATTGGCATATAAATATTGGCATTTATACAGTCAAGTGTAAACATATGGGTGCATACAACTTACTCATAAATATGTCTATCGCTCTTATGTCAACGGGTTGCCGGGATTGCTTTTGGTACATATTTATGAGAGGATTGAATCGATACATATATTTTCTCTTGACTGTATACTCAGCAGCAGAAGTAGCTATTACGCAAAATAACACGCTCTAAATGATTTAGACATAGTCCTTCTCTTCTTGACATTAGAGTCGTGTGTAGGTCACTTCGAGCTGACCCGCTTAGCTACTTTTGCTGCTGACTGTAGATAATATATTTTTAAGTGCTTAGTAAAAAATCAAACCACGTATAGCAAACTTTATTGACAAACATGCGCTTCACTTCTGCAGTTGCAGCATGGCGTACAACAATTGACATTCGTCACTTGTTTTCGTACTTACTTTTTTAAACAAAAATAATGTAAACAAACTAATGCCGGTACCACGCCAGGACGACCCTCATTCGCTTCACCTTTTTCTGCAGCTGCAGCATCCCGTACAGCAACGCCTCGGCTGTCGGCGGGCATCCCGGCACGTAGATGTCCACCTGGAAATATATCATTACTAACTTCTGCCCGCGCCTTCGTCTGCGTTCAACAGGGATAAAAACTATCCTATATTTTAATCTAGGCTATAAACTATCACCGTGCAAAAATTCATCTAAATCGGTTAAGCCGTTTAAGCGTAATTGGGTAAGAAACATCCAAACATCTAAACTTTCGTATTTATAAAATTTCGAGCTTCCGCCCGCGACTTATTCTGCGTGGACCAGGGATAAAAGCTATTCTATATTTTAATCTAGGCTATAAACTATCTTAGTACAAAATTTCATCCAAATCGGTTGAGCCGTTTAAGGGTAATTGAGTAACTTTCGCATTTATAATATCATATCATATCATTATAATTATCACTACCTCTCTCCTGGCCCTTGGTCCCCTTATCATACCTCCATACAAACTTCCACACCCCATTTCACCTCATTTGGGGGTGGCTTCCAGGATAGAAAGAGTCTCCTTTTTTATCACACACACAGAAGACAAAGATATTTATCTCATCTTTCCCCGGGATTAAAACCATCTCCATACCAATTTTCATCTCCATTTCAATCAATTCAGCGGACCTTCTGTATCTAAGTAGACACTATTATTTGTTCTGTCGTTGTACTGGAAAGTATTACAAAAGAAAAATATAATGAACTGCCAATTTCAATAAAGCGTGCTCGTTATTTGATATTCGAAGGAAAATCCCATTTGTTTGCACGAGATTAGAAATATTTTCTAGTAATTGGATAGGTACACAGACGAGTACCTACCTAACTACCTTAGAAATAATTATTATGCTTTTTGAAAGTTATTAACGGTTTATTTGCCGTGTAATACGAATAGAGATGCTTAGCTAATATAATTGCGTTTATGTTCGACATGGTCTTGTAGGCTGGCGTCCAATAAGATTTATCCCAAACAATTTGTTTTCTTTCTAGACTCATTTTATTATATTAATCTCCTTCAATTATATTGAAGTCATAAAAGACGTAAAACCATCTTAAAAGAATGAACTCGTCAAAACGAGTGTCGTTTAAAACTCGAAAGTTATATTATACAATCTATCCTAACGCCTGGGTCTCTCATAAAATTAATCGCATCTGATTTAAACTTCTTGCAGTCTGTGAGTTATCGTTAGAAGACAGTCATCTGTGGGTGCTATAGCTTACTCGCTCTAAGCTTGCTTAAAATTAGATTTATTTCGTACGCGGATAAAATTTGCAATTCAAGTTTCAGAAAATAGTAACCAATCCTTGCCGTGTGAATATCCTATGATATGGCAACGAATCGATTTTTTAATGCTTACCGGGACGTTCCTGTCACAAACTCGCAAACAGCTGTAGGTGTAGGGACTAGGGGTATGTACTTATTGTCCGCCGCCGCTTGGTGTTATTTTGTTGGTCACCATACCCGCTACTATGATAACGTCGGTCTGTAGAGTAGAGGCATGCCTAGTACTATCACTTACTGGTACAATCCTGTCGCACCCCCGCACAGTGCTGTACGTGTAATGGTAGTACCCGCCACCGTTGGCGCAGCTGCCCATGGACACGACCCAGCGCGGCTCGGGCATCATGTCGTAAGTCTTGCGCAGGATCGGCGCCATCTTGTTGGTCACCGTGCCCGCTACTATGATCACGTCGGTTTGGCGCGGAGTACCGCGGAACACCATGCCGTAGCGGTCCATGTCGTATCTGCAGATTATAGAAATAATTATCATAATACCTTACAATTACCATTAAGTACATTGAGAATATCTGAACATGCATTTTAACGCCTTGACTTTAGTTTCTGAGCAGCTTGTTCGCTTCGGTATGTATCTGATTGTGAGATACCTATCAGATCAGATAATATCAGATTGCGCTACCATAGTGGAATGCCTTTTTTCGCGCAGGCACGTTTTATAAATAACGGCATATGAGGCATTGTATTTAAATTTCAATTTGTAACTGATATTCGCTTAATACTGTTGACTGAAAATGGTTTATTCAATTATAAGTTGCTTTGTTTTCCAAGTAAGCAAAACTATAAGCCCTTTACCCCGCCTAAAATATACCTATCCAATCACCGATTCAACCTTTCTGTGATGACATTTACTGTAACCCGACCTTTACCGATTATTGGAGCAGACACACGCTTCAATAGTTTCCAGGCAATAATGAGATTCTATCGAATTTGGCTTCAAGTTGGTTGATTAAGTAATTTTCAGACATTAATTTTCTCAGATGGCGTTCCAGCTTACGTTAGCCTATTCGTGAAAGTTGGACTTAAGAAACTTAGTAATCATAAGACTAATATTACTAGTATCCAAGAAAATTTTGATATAACCTTCATAGTCGGACATTTCTACAAAGGGCGAACTTAACATAACCTAAGACTCGGTAAACGTTTCACAGATTAACTACCAAACGTTGTGCTACCAAACGCACTTAATCGTGATAACAAAATTATACGCCGCTTACTGAAGGTAGAGTTTAATTATGCAACAGGTATGCGAGCGATAAGTCGAGCTCCGATTACGAGATAATGATCGTGTATCCGATACCTCGCTCAGGTTTCATAACGATGTAATGTTCTAAGAAATGTATGTCGCTTACGTCAGATTGGTAAAGGATGTATCAAGGATGGTCAGATAGTGTGGCGTTGAAAGGCGGTATAGGCATATTCCTCATCTCACACAGTAATGCAGCGCAATGTAGAGTCACAATATTATCCACATTAATAAATAAGAATAATTGTTTTTTATTCTGTTTTACATTAAGAACTATTATGTGACTAATTTTTAATCCGAATAATGACGAACTTAACCTTGCTTGTCTTGTAAAAATTCATATTCGCTCCGTATTTCATTGTATGATACAAAGGTGACAGTGTGTATTTATATGAACGAGTTAACAAAAATGAATAACGCTCATGTGACTTGTCACCTATACTATAATCAAATCACGACATATTGCTTTTAAAATTCTTAGAAGCCAGCCGTGATTCATTAGTTTTCAAATGATGTCAGTATTCATCACGGCTGACTGCGTTTGTTCAGCAAAAACGTTAATGTACCTTGGTGCGGCGTAATGCATCATCTCCAATGCACAGCAGGCGAGGCCGAAGGTCAGAGGCCAGAGGGAACCTTTCCGCCCCCAGTTGAGGATGTCGTCCGCTCGCGCGACTACCCATTCGAGCTTCGACTGGAAACGAATAGACATTAAAATAAAATAGAAGATTGGCAGTGGGCGGGGTGATTGCGAAACCGACAACTAAGTTTGATCTTTTAATTTGGACATCATGCGAATGGCTCAAACTTCATAACCCTTAAACTTTAGGCACGTTCTTATATTAGGGTTTTCTGCAAAGTCTTGTACACTTCCGGAAAACCCTCATGACAATCTAGTATTTGTGTGTTGTATTCGAACGCAAATAGTTACAAAGTACTCTCTGACGGTATCGCTTTCAAGTCATTGTATAATCTATCAAAACATACATTGTACGTAAAATTTATGGTTGTACAACAGGTACAGTCAAGTGCAAAAATATGTATCGATTTAATCCTCTCATAAATATGTACCAAAACCTTAATCCGCCGATATAAGAGCAATGGCACATATTTATTGGTAACTTGTATGCACCCATATTTTTACACTTGTACCACAATGCAATATTTCTGGTGAATTCAGTGGTCCGATCGAAAGTACGCCACGCCCAATTTCCTCTAGTGTACACGAGAATTCTCATAGAAGTGTAAACTGGACCTGGCGTTCTATATTTAAACACATAGTAAAGCCCATTCATTTGACTCATGTGTATGCGCAAACTGCTCCGAGCGGCGAGCGCATCGAATACTAACCGCGCTGACGCTGACTCATCGCGCAAACATCCTGCGTCTAACTTTATTATATGTATATACTCTATTAAGCAGCTATGAGTAGCGAAACGCTTATAGTAGAATACTCCTCGACTACGTCCTCGTGGAAGTCGTTTATATCGTAGCTCCATGCAAACTTGAACTTTATTTGTGATTTTGCTTCATAGTCGTTTATTTTCAATTGTTTTGGGTAAATTAATAAAATTAAATATATAAAATTAAATATATAAAGTGGCGCTGGAACGTGCGTTTCGTGTGCTCTGCCTACCCCTTTTGGGAATGGAGGCGTGAATGTATGTATGTATGTATGTAAATATATAAATGGATCTTAGTTCATAGGTATATTATAAATCCTAACACTAATAATATTAGTTTCCTCTGCGTTGAAAAATCACATGGAAAATAGTTACGAAGAAACCAGTGCCTTCGCCTTTGCTACTAACTTATGAATAAGGATTGCAAAATGATGTCGCAGACTGATATACGTAATTAAGAAACAACTAGGAATGAACTAATCATCATTAGCTGAATCGAGCCCATGGGCTTGAACGCTGGAAACTGTTATTTCAAATGTCTTCTTAAATTACCCATCTGGGTTACTCACCCTATGAATGTGTGTAGGGTTTATACGAACGCGTAAACATGTCTATTCAGTGGTGAGAGAAGTTGCCCAGATTTGTTAAGACTCGAATAAAACCCATCGTAAAAGTTTATTCTGCGGAAATCTGGGGGTTTGAAGATGTATTTTTGATAGACACGCTGTGCGGATGTTGTTGTCTTTTTTTAATCGTAATAGTTCAGTTGGTTTTGTAACTTTTGTACCACATTGACCAAGCTAAGTATTTTTTTAATATTATCTTCACCTGTAACCAAGAACGTATATATATCTGGCGAGTCGATTAACACCCACTTCCATTATCCGTATCGATTTGTAAGTTTTCAAATATGTATTCTTCAGAAGCTTCAGATTTCGGCTTCGTCTGCGTGCCCTCAGGATAAAAACTATCCTATATTTTATTCCAGGCTTTAAACTATCTTCGTGCAAAATTTCATCCAAATCGGTTGAGCCGTTTAAGCGTGATTGAGTAACAAACATCCAAACTATATATAAGATGGTTATACTCTTATTTTGTGCCAGTTGATGGAGCTAGAAGGTGGAACTCGTCAATGGCTAATAATATTGAAAAGCTATTACATCAAACATCAATCATGAATTATAAATTACTAGCTTCTGCCTGCGACTCCGTCCGCGTGGAACTCGTTTATATCGCAGCTCCATACAAACTTTTACCCCCCATTCCACCCCCTCAGGGGATGATATCTGGGATAAATACTATTCTATGTCCTTCCCCGGCACTCAAACTATCACTATACAGAATTACACCCGTAAAAATTTTGCACCCCTATTTAACCCGCTTAGGGGTGGGTTTTTTCCAAAACCCTTATAATAACTTTTCTTGTATTGTAATAAGGAAGGAGTCCCTACACAAAGTTTCACATCTCACTTAAATTTTACTCCATCGCCATACAAACTTTCAACCCCCTTTTTACCCCCTTGAGGGTGGAATTTTCAAAAGCCGTGAAAGACGGACAAACAAACAAAGACACACATACACTTTCCCATTTATAATATTAGTATGGATAAGGACGTTGACAAGCAAGCATCCTTATTTATAATATTAGTAGGATGCGGCATACAAAGTTACAAGGTTTTTGTTATCAACTTGTTCGTATTTAAGGCCAAACGAACGGAAATGAGCAGTTTCAGATATACCTATTTATAGTTTGTAAACAAATAGCGGTGACAGGTAGAGAGTTGTAGCCATAAATCGGGTAAAATAATAACTGTGTAGTTAAAACATGCTTTTATTTCAAAAATGACAGACTTCATTGAATCTGCTTTGTCTTCTTGGCCACACTTCGAAGGGCCGTCTACATCAGTCAATGTTGTTAATGACTTTAATGAGGGGCATATTAAAATTTTACGCCCTCATCTCCGCTGTGCAAACTTTAATAAGGTAAATTCAAATATTGAGACTTCGAAATAATTTGATGGCCCCAAGGCGCCACATAGTGAGATTGACCATGATTCTGTAACATCCTGTATACGCTACTACGCGTCATTGCTCTGAATATCAGCCTATGCTGGACGAAAAAATTTTAAATAACATGTTATGTGGTTGTAACAACCTTGACACCTGTTTGTGTATAATCCTAATAAGATAAGTAAATAATTTGGCACGCTCTTATTAGGGCCAATTCGCTGTTATAATATAATTTCGCCGGATAAATTTACTAAATACTTACCTTTGCAAATATGTTACATTAATTTAAATTTTAAATTGGCGTCTCTCAATTTTGTATAAGTAGCTACTTTTTACTACCAAGAAGATCTTTTATGGACCAAATAAAAGAAAAAGTAAACGGCGCGTCGTATCAAGAGGTCAAAACAATAGCTGAGAACAGAGAGGAATGGAAATTGCTCCACCGACAAGATTTTGAATCTTAAATATAATGATGATGATGATGATGAGCTACTTTTTGAAACAGTTGCTTCCATTAGTAGACAATTTTTTTTACAAGCTCCTACAATAACTGAAAACTAACATAATTTTTCTTTTGTCCACAGGTATGTCAATTTGTCGACAACACAGACGTGAACACCATATACGATTGGTTTGGTGGACAACAAACCTGTCACCAAAATTAGGTTTGTCTCTAAAGCGGTAAAACCATGGGTTGGACGCTAGCGGGCAGCGGGGAAACGAGCGAGTTCAGTCTAATGTCACCCCGTTTCTGCCTGCAGCGGGGCTAGCACACGTTTCGCCGCACCGCGAGGCGAGTAGAGAAAGATGGTATACCCTCCTCTTTCTATTTTACGCGGTGCGAGTGAGCCAGGAGACGCGATTCGACTGAGCAGCAAGTTGTGATAGAAGTACTGGCGTCCATCTGGACGCCAGGCATCTGCCCTACCGCGAAACGAAAACGAACCGACCGCACTTGATAATTCGAGCGACAGACAGGGAGACACACGAACGAACTTCGTTTTTGTTTCGCGGTAAAGTCGCCGTCAATGGAATTTGCTAACTATGTAAACAAACCGCCATAGTGGAAGACAATTTCAATAGGCCTCTGAGGCCTAACGGCTCGGCCACGACATTGCGCGTCGGCGGCAGCGGCAGCGGTTTTTCTAATTCATTGCGCGTGCTCTCATCTAACCACCCGCGTTGCGCGTCTCGACAGCGCAATGAACAGATAAAAGACAAAACGCTTGCCGCGTCGCAATTCGCGCAACGTCGTGGTCGGCCGCGGGCCGTAAGAGCACGCGACTCGGCGAATTTTCGCAGTGACACATACACATCGCGATACAGTCGTACTTTTGTATTATCCTTGTAAAAAGTCGCCCTACGTAACCGCTCTAAGCTATAGTAATATATGTAGTTAAGTACTTTGTAGCCCTTTATATGTTACGCGTTATAGGGATAAGATATTCCCCGAGCATATCTTCGTCATTCTTAGCAAACCTTACTGTTCAAAAATACGGTTTAATTCGTTGATTGAGATTACATGCTCGTCTGATGATTAGGTTCATAATCGGTTCTCTAAATCATCTCCGAAAATTTTATGTACGAATATCACATCGCAACCAATTTTTCGCATAATGTCATTTCGCCGAATGATTAAGTGTCAACTTATCAAAAGGTTAAGTTTTATTTCCCAACCTCACGGTTACCAACTGTATGCTTGGACTTTTTTTCATAGTCACTTTTCAAAATGCCACCTGTTTTTTATAAACAAACACCTGCCAATTATTTTAACCTCACCTAAACCTTACCTAACCGCCAGCGTGTCGACGTCACCCCGCTACGCGGGGTGCCTATTTCAGCTCTAAGGGACACAAGCTAACCCTAACCTAACCTACAAATAACGTCACAGTTACGATTTTATGTTATTTTTTAAAACGGGGGCTTCGCTCCCAAACCCCCTTTATGAGTGTCTTCGTCTCCCCAGCCCCACTTTCCTCCTTGTAACGTATATAAGAATAAGAACACGTTAAGTAAAAGTCTGACTATGTTATGCTGTCTTGTTCTTTGTTGTAAAAAGTTGGCTTATGTAAGAAAAGGGAACTGTTGCACTGACGAAACGTTATTCGGTTAGTAGTTGTTTGTCCAACTTAAAGATTTGCCAAATGATAGGTATGGCAAAAAATTTAATACATTTTAACTATCGACTTAACAATAATCCTACCAAATGAATCTGTTGTCATACAAAAATTTCCATTAGTTAGTTGTCAAGGTGAATCATGGGCGAAAAGTTGGTTGGCAATTGACATTCGGACAAAACAAATTCGCAGATAAGGCAGAACCCCCTCATAATCATCTTCGGCCTATACTCTGCGCATACCTCAAAAACTGATTTACCCGTGCATTAAACCGCCGGGAATCGCCTGAAGTTCATCTTACCGTCTAATTTTGAAACTTCCTCACATACCCTGTTAAAGTCGCCTGGGAATACCTATATACTCGCGAACATTTATCTAATAATAAACTGGTTCTCTTATCCCGTATACTCAATTTGCAGGGATAACACCATTCCCCGGTAATTGGGTCCCGCTGCGGCAAGCCCTATGCTCGCACCTTATTATACGTTCTATCTCTTTCACCCACATTATCCTCAGTACGTAAGAAAGGGTACAATATATGAAGATATCTTGCTCTTGTATATCCTAGTTTGTTTGGAATGTCGACGGTATTCGATATCCGCGGCTTGGAAAGCTTCTAATTTTGTTCAAGTATAATGAAGTAAATGAGATACGGAGGTGAAATGAGTATATACGCGCGAGGTTCTTTTTAAAGACAATTGCGGCTCTGAGGTATGTATCGTGAGACTCGTTGAGATCGCTGGATTTCAGTCTCCAGCTACTTACCTAGCTTCATAACTAATTATCCTACTACAATTATAAATGCGAAAGTTTAAATAATTAGATGATTGGATGTTTATTTTTATTTAATCACGCTTAAACAGTTCAACAGATTTGAATTAAATTTTGTACGAAAAAAGTTAAAACCTAGATTACAATATACGATACCTAGTTATTATTTTTACCCCTGGTCCATGCAGACGAAGTCGCGGGCGGAAGCTTGTATTATTCATAAGCGTCTGTCAAATATATATTTTTTTTAAATACGTTTTTCCTCGTCTATCATTTGGACCTGTGTGTTTGTAAGAGAGAGAGTCACTTATTTTATTTAACGAGTACTTATTACTTAATAAGGTGAACGAGTTCGCTGCAAAGGTTAATAATAAATATGTATATGCGTAGGATATGATCATTTTAGCAATTCTAAGAAAACGCGTGGGCGTAGGTGTTGTCATCGAAAGCAACGTTTCAAATATATTACGCAGGCAATCAACAAAAAAACCTAAAATCCCGATAGAAACTTTTTTGAATTGAGTCAGATTATAGACTCGTTTCAACAACAATAATGGGTTCCCAATCAGAAACCTTAAACGGACTAAAGGTTTGCCAACACCGCCAATTCCCGAAGGCACAGACCCTACCGTATACCTACCGAACCCTAATCGAATCCGTAAATACCCTAAACTCGTAATTACACCGCTTGTGTTGAATTATTTGACGAATTCCCTTGCTAATGATTACCATGAGTATTTTTCCTTGAGATTTAAAAGGAAAAAGGCCAGAGATTTCAGATGACAAAGACACAATGTTCAGATGAACTCGCGTGGTGACAGTTAATTAGATTTAAGAAAATGCATGTCATACTTGTTTTCCAGATAAATCGTTCTTGTGAGTTAATTTGATGAAAAATCGTCAACTTTCCCATAAAACAAATTTCTATTAGTCTCCGGGAAAGATGTTTGATTAGACTAACTGATGATGATGATGATGATGATGATGATGTCCTGACCGGTTTCAGCCACAGCGACTGCGTATTCTGGCTTTGGTATTAACAATTATTATTAGTTGAGTGTTGTTCTTCTACACTCTGGTGCGCTCTCAGGTGGCTAACGTATCCTATCTTTCTCGCAAAAGTGACTAACTAGTGTAACGATGAAACGTCATATGTAAAAAAATATACTGAGTGAAATAGATATGAACACACAATCAAAAAGCATTAGGCGCAGTCGTTTCAACGATGGTCAGATAATCGTGTTAAGTCCGTTAAAGTCCGACTATATGGGGAGTCTGACAGTTTTCTAATGGATGACAGCTGGTGACGCCATATTTAACGACTAGCCCGCGACTCTGTCCGCATGGAACTCGTTTATATCGTAGCTCTCATACAAACTTTCACCCCCCATTTCACACCCTTAGGGGATGATTTAAAGGATAAAAACTATCCCATGTCCTTCCCCAGAAATCAAACTATTTCTATGCCAAATTTTATATAAATAGGTTCTGTGGTTTAAGCGTGAAGAGGTAACAAACAGACAGACAGACACACTGTCGCATTGATAATATTAGCATGGATTACCGGCCTGTAAAGTATGGTCTATGCCTTTAAAATTATATATCAGGCCGAAATCTTGTTGTTATATTCCAGTGAAGATTGGATGGAGAAATGAGACGGCCAAATTGTGTAGTATATTTTATTTACGTGTCGTCAATATTTGCCGAGCGACTTTCGGCGGTAGCTGAGTATTTCGCCGAGAAAATTCTATCCCAGCGGATCACTTTACTTTGATAAAGGCGAGGCCAGCAGTATTATGTCTAAAATGGTATGAGCTATTTGTAAAGTGGCACGTTTTAGTACTTTGCCGTTTTAACTTTATACGTGCGCTATATTAGTGCCAAGCAAAGTGCTTGCATTTCATTCTAAGATTCTTAGGGGACTCTTATATGCTCGGTGTAGCTTTTACTGCTGACAAGGAAATTAAATCTTGTACCACAAAAACAATTAGGCACAAAGTGGTCCTAGTTATTCGGAATCTGAGGGCAGGGCAGGCAGAACTAGCTGCCCGGCCCGACTTCGCACGGTCAGTGCGTAGGAATGAAGCATTTTCCCGCGGTAAAAAGTAGCCTATGTTTATCAGGGATAATGTCAGCTTGGAATGGTAAAATATTTTTTCAAATCGGTCCAGTAGTTTCTGAGCTTATTCAATACAAACAAGAATCAAATCTTTCCTCTTTATAATATAAGTGTAGACAACATAAATAATAACTCAATCAAAATTATATCTCAATCTGCACTGGCTTATACAATAATCTCAGCCAGCGTAATGTCAATTTACAGTTAAATTTTCAACACGAAATATCCTTTTGAAAATAAAATCTCAATAACTGAATTTACATTTCACATTTTGAAGTTCCATTTTAACCGTAAATCTCGGAACGCAATTTACGCGCGCAAATTGAGGCGCCATCTTGGTTAACGGTAATTCAGAGGGATTGCTGAATTCAGCATTTTATTTCTCACCAGCAGAATATTTCAAGATTGAAACAAATGCTTTGCGGTGAATGTTTTTACAGAAATTCAGCCCTCTTTATTTATTCGTCCATAATCATAACACATACAGAACACAGTGCGTAGCCCGAAAACCACAGATATTTTGACTGGGTTACAGTTGCGTAGCGTACGTAGAACTTAGTTATCAGCTACGAAAGGATTATTGACCCAGTGCCATAATCAACGGAAATCAGTTGCATCTTGGAAACCTAAAAATAATGGGCGTATCCGGGTTACCTGTTTTACCAAAAAATGTTTGACAAATTATCACTTCCCAAAAAAAATTACGTAGAATTTCAATTGCCAAATAATCGTTCGCCAAATTATCACTTGACAAATAATTCTTACGCAAGTCTAATGTTTGGCATATTCATGTTTAGGCAATATCGCGTTTACCAACTGGTACTTTGGCCAAATTTCATTCAGTCATTGGCATAGTATGGTTTAGCCAAAACAAAATAAGGATTTGTATCGTCAGTATTTAATTTAGCATTTCTATTCAGCCTGTTAATCAGCAGAGGAACTCTTCAATGACAAATCATTTGCATGTTTATTTCAATGGTGTATAAGATACACAATAAAATAACAACTTTTTTTCTTATGTGGGTAGGGAGTATAAATGAATTGTAGAGGTCGCAATAACCGCCAGCGTGTCGACGTCACCCCGCGCGGGGTGGCTGCCTATTTCCGCTCTAAGGGACTAAGCTAAACCCTAACCTAACCTACCAAATTATACAATTGCTACGATTATTTGTTTATTTACTGCGGGGGGTGCCCCCCCCCTTTTTTGCCTGCCCAAACCTAATTTAAGTGTCCTACCAACCTACCTAACCGTGCATTTTTAGGGTTCCGTAGCAAAATGGCAAAAAACGGAACCCTTATGGATTCGTCATGTCTGTCTGTCTGTCTGTCTGTCTGTCTGTCTGTCTGTCTGTCTGTCTGTCCGTCCGTATGTCAGGAATTTTTAGGGGTGCACTCCATACATAAAACTGAAAGTCAAAAAGTTTTTTTGTTCATTGCAAGCCCACGTGTGGCACCATCAACGATAGGCCTTTCAAAATAAATATAAGGTTTCTAAGCAATATTTTTGATTCAGTGAATAGAGTCTGAGATAATCGCCCCGAAAGTCACTAAAATTGTGTGCCCCTCCCCCTCTAATTTTTGAACCGTGTATTTTAAAGATATGAAAAAAATCATGAACATGGGATTTATTGAATTCTGTCAGCGAAAATTTATTTGAACAAGATCGGTTCAAAGGTTTTCGAGATATTTCTAAAAAAACTGCCTTCCTTAAAGAAAAGGACGTAAGTGCCATGAGATTTCAGTAACGATACAACCTTTTTAATAGGCACGGAACCCTTGTTGTGCGTGGTCCGACACGCACTTGGCCGCTTTTTTATTTAAGAGACCGTGCCTTACTTTAGTAATATAATTTATTGGTAAAATATCATAACCCAAACTAATGTGATTTTTGTCTATTTATAGTTTGCCATAACATTAACTGGACGAAATGTTTATTGTCTAATATTTTTTTGCCTTATTAGAGCATTTGCTAAAAGACCAAATGCCATAATGTAATTTTTCGTAATAATATTTTGCTGAATGAATATTTGACGTAATGAAAATATTCGTATTAAAATTGTGCCAAAGTTTGCATTGGCAAACAAAATAGTTGCTAAAATTTGTTTGGGAAGTGAAATTAGACCAAAATAAATTTGGTAATACGGCAGGATCCCGGCGTATCCATGTACATATTTAACTTGTGACTTGTGAAATACTTATTTTCCCAAGAAATTCTGGCTTCTGTAGCAACTTGCCTTACTTAAAGCAAGCAAACACCGTAGCCTAAGGACACCTGTGACTCCAAAGGACTCGCACCTCATTGCCGACCCTTTGATTGCCTAATTGAAGACTAAATAACACCTTATTCTACCATTCATAAGAGAAGTAAATATGCCCAATTATCTGCTGCAGCTTGGATGGATAAGTTAGCACTATTCCCATTTATATCTATGCCAAATGTCAGCTGTTTGTGAATGTGTGGTCATTGACAGTAGAGGCGAATGGCAATGTAATGTAAATTAAAATATAATTATAATTGGGTTAATCCACTGTTTATTTTTATTATTCTGTCCAAGAGACAATATGAGAGTTTCTTAAAAAAAAATTACACTACATGGACAACAAGCTTAGAAAAAAGGGGTCGAAAATGACAAGAACTTTAACCTGTAAAATTGCAGTTATAAATAGTGCCCCTGGGGACGTAACCATGGCAACTATAGTGACAGAAAAAAGTTGATTCATCCAATTACGCCAAATGACATAGCTTATAATGCCCTACGTTTTGTGATAGCGCCATTTGGCTTGTGCGGGCAGATAACCCTACATGTTAATCTGCTGCATTAACCCAGTAACAAACACAAAAATAAAACATCAACAATTTTATTAACCAAATAAACGCTTGGTATTCAATATCGATTACCTGCCCGGGCTCATGGAACGGCGAGTATCTTCGTGGCTCTCCCTTCTTCCATATCCTGTTTCCGTGCAGTGGGACTGGAGGGTGAGGGGGACCCTTAGACTTGGCACTGGCCTGTCTCACAGGTACTAGGTTTGTCTCCCAAAGGCTTGCTACGAGGTCCTTGTTGTCTCCCAAAACAAACTTGAAATTGTTTAGTTGATTCCTGAAATACGATAATTATCCTAGAAATACGATTATTAATACTGGGATTGGAAGTGGAAATCTTGGACGAAGAATCTAATTTTGAAAAGTTAATCCGTAGTTGGGAATCCGTTGACGCGAAAATCTGTTAAAGTTATAAATGCGAAAGTTTGGATGCTCAGATGTTTGTTACTCAATCACGCTAAAACGGCTCAACCAATGTGGATGAAATTTTGCACGAAGATAGTCAAAAGCCTGGATTAAAATATAGGATAGTTTTCATTCAGGGTTCACGCAGACGAAGTCGCGGGCAGATGCTAGTTGGTAATATTTATCTACTTAAATTAAATTGTTAAAACCCCCGCCACAAATAACAAAGTTAAGACTAAGAACCATCTCGTTAGAAAAGCCTTTTGATTAAATTAACGGCAATCAAGTCAGTTCACTCGTTTGGGACACGCACGCACGCACGCACGCACGCACGCACGCACGCACGCACGCACGCACGCACGCACGCACGCACGCACGCACGCCCGCACGCACGCACGAACACACACACGCACGCACACACATACACGTGTCAAACTTGTAGTGTAGTACGATTAAAAAAACTGCAAATCAATGTACAGTTTAGCCGTTTGGCACACGCATACTAGAGGTCAAAACAAATTTTTTGACCCGCAGTTCCTAAAAAAAATCCCTTAACGGGAGTGCTGAGACTTTTTATTTTTTGTATGGCAAAAAAAAATCAGAATCCTATCGTGTGTAGTATCATATGAAAGGGCTTTTTGAGGAGATTCTAAAAATATATCATATAATTAAATTTCAGCCATTCGAAATAGGAATCTGCAGCGAAAGAAAAAACCATAGAAGTCTAAGTAATTAGCGCGGCAAAATTGCCACACAAAATGGGTGCCATTGCCATAACGCGGTGCCATCACCAACGGCTGCCTGCCATCCCGGCTGCCTGGCTGCCTGGCTGCCTGACTACCAGGCAGCTGTTTAGTTAGAACAAGTGCATACCGGGCTTCGGGCACGTGTTTGGGTTGACATTTGTAAGGAGCTCGCATTCTACGGTTTTTTCGTTCGCCGGGAATCTGTAATAAATATCTGTAGAGTTCCTTGAAATATAAACACTTCGTGTGTTTCTCCTATTTACATTTGTTTGAATTTTATTGTAAACTTATAGTATTTTATGCAACTGTTGTATAAGTAGAGTCTTAAAACGCGAGTGTCGCAATTAAAGACGCCATGAGCGTTTTAAGACCAAGGTTTACACCGTTGCATACAATACTTTTTCTACGACTTATTTTAAATAAATAGCATTTGTCTTTTAAGGCAGTAAGTATTCCGCTAGTTCTATTACTACTCACGCAATTTTTTCAGCGGAGCACTTATTTTCTCCTTCGTCCATTTTAAAAGGAACGTAAGTATCTACACATTATTCTTCACTTCACAAACACGAATAAAATCTTAATAAGTTAATAATGAATAGTTATCATATTTCGTCTTTTAATTTTGAACTGGAACTTTGGTGCTTTGGTGGGAAATTAGAAATACGAGTATGACACATTGACCCGTTTTGAATTTCCTTGCACTGCCATCCGAACCAAACTGAATCCGGATCCGAACCGATTCGGATCGGTTTATATTTATAAATGATTCCAATAATTAGTTAAATATGTATAAGTATTAACATACAATATATGTTCATTTATTTTTATTTTAGTAAATAATTTATGTTCTACAAATGTTTGATAGTAAATAAAAACTTTTTATTTCGAAAAATTTGCTTATGAAGTTGGTACCACATCAATATACCGACTGATTAAAAAAAGTAAGATGAGTTGACATCGTGGTAGAAAATGTATTAACCATAAAAGTACACTATGGGCCATAGAGCATAGAGTTTTTCGGCGACTTATTATCGGTGTCATTGTATTTGAGCTAAAGCCTACATAAATGACAGATAACGGTACAGGAGTAGAAAAAGAATTTATCAAGACTTTAATAAGTGTGCCTTCTTTGTTAAAGGCGATTGTTATCAACTTATCAATGGAGATGGGAACACAAAAGATCCTTTGTGTGAGATAGTATTGAGTTTCCCCCGCATTCAGTTTTCCGTTAAGATGCTTGTTACAAAAACGACGCGTACCTAATTGTTACTTATCGTCATTAAATTTGCATAATTTACATTCATGGCCAAAAATTAAAACTTTATAAACATGCGAAGTATGGCTAGTTTTCTGATGTCAAATTATAGGTAGTTTAGTTGAGAAAAGAAGTTTGTATAAAAAAGCCTTTGTTTTTTTTTTCTAATATAATTAATAGCAACAGAAACTAGTTTCCGACCTAGATGTGGCGAATCCCATTATGTATACAAAGTTTCATGATATTCTAGCATGTCGTTTTAAAATACCTAATAACCAAACTACGTTTGTATGGAAAGTCGAGCTTCCTGGGGACTCTTAACATTATATTTGTACTGGATGTATGTTTCATATTTTCGAATTATTTTCATATTAACAGACCGCCCCAATTTTTTCGCCGAACAGGCGCTCATTATGGCGTGCGCCCTTAACAATACATAAATACGAGGTCAAGGAGAGCAATAACCTGAGGAAGGAATATTGGTGTTCTTTGTCGGAAACTGTCTTCGATAAGTAATTTAATGTATAATACAAGTAATCCAATTTAGGTTCACTCATTCCACTGTAGAGCTCAGTCTTTCATGAAATTAGTAATTTAATCTCGCTCAAATAACAAATTGTAGGACAGTAGGTATACGGTTACGCATATTTAGTATATACGCATGCTGTTTATAGGTATTCACGCACCAAATTCGTAGTATTGTTCAGTTACAACTATTGCAAGTACAAATTATCAAATAAATGACTAGAAAATTGTATGTAACTATGGTATTATTCGTAACGAAATACATCTGTACCTGGCCCACACATCTCGCAACGCGTATCCCCCAGTGCGTAACATTGCTGCTATTTACAAATATACGGATATTATAATATATAAACGTTGAATTTTCACTCACACCGCCCACAACACGGTTGACAGCCCGTCAGTTGACAAGCGTCATCGTCATCCGTTCGGAATTCGAACATAATTCCAGAGACGTATTTCTCGTTCGCAAAAGTTTTGATAGAAACGTTAGGTGAATTGGCCACTTAATTCCGTAACATCGTATTTGAACAATGTTGTAATGCAAAAGCGACCTCACGGTGTGTAAAATAGAGAACGTTTTTAGAATAATGTTGACGAGATATATGAGATTATGAAAGTTTAGTTTCCGTGTTTTCTATGCAAAGAACTAGGAAGACTTATTCAAATCTTGATCAGTTAATAAATGCAACAGAGCAAGCTCTCTTGATAAATATGATCGAGTTAATTGCGGCGTCGAATCTTGAAGGACGACAAATCACTTGCTTGCTAATCAAGCTTATATTTTATGGTGTGGATTTTAAAGTTGATTACGGAGTAAGATGCTGTGTAGAGATACAAAGGTATGATTACAAGTTATGAGCACGATTATGTATTCATTCTATAGAATGTTTGGGGTCGTTGAACTGACGTGAACTCATCAATCTTGCATTAAATTTCGCTAAATGTCTATCTTGATTAGTGTGTCTATTTAGGCCGTTTACCGTTTACCTCAGTTCACTCGGAGATATCTACTGGATTTTTTTAATAAAGTAAACATCTATTGTAAATAAATGCATATACATCGCAATAAATACGATACAAATAAATACGAAAAGGAACTATAGACAACTTTTTGGTGTCATAAGCGAAACTGCTATAAACTATACGTTAGATGAGGTTTGGTATGGAGATCTTGGGGAAGGACATCGGATACTTTAGTTATTTATTTATACATTATTTTATTACACAAATAAAAAGTACACAACATTCTCCACCAGTCAATCGTAGGGCTAAACAGAAAATCTTATAACTAGATGCATGCAGTAAAAAAAAGAAAGAGAGTGATACTGAGAGAGTGATACTGTGTTTCAAAGCTAAAGAGAAAACATTAATCATTATTCAAATATAGAAAGCATAAAAGATAAATTTATTCACAAACCCCCAGGACACACACATTAAACAATAGAATAAACAAAAAAACAGATAAAACATGAAACGAGTGTGTCTCTGCGGCTGTGAACCGGACACTTAGCATTATTCTGAGGTGTCAGACACCTGCAGCGCTGATTTTCAGCCAGCCAAATATCACTTAGATATTAAAGTAGGAACGACCGTATCACTCTATCGTATCGTTCTAGCATACGATCGTATTTACGCGATGATCGTGAAACTAGAAAGTTCCAAAAACGATCACTTAACTGTAAAAGTTTCATTGAAATCCAATGAAGCGGAAAACTGATTAATGGTATTCTTAATACAGCTCCACCAAATTGGGTTCAAGTTAGGGTTCCACATCATTGAGTGCTTTATGCACTCCACCCACGCACTTCACGGAGACAAATGATTGGGGGAAGACAATTTTAACTCTTTATTAGAATTACTGATCCTACAACCTAGTGCCTATGCCAAATCTTAGGATTAGGGGTCAACGCTGACCCCGGGGTTCTTTAGCACAACTGGGGATCGCTATTAGGAAGATGAGGATGATGACTAGGATTAGTGATATAGAAAAACAAAATTAATTCTACTTTCTATCTGAAAATACTTTTACAAGTACATAATTTGTAAAATCTGAAACGTTTAACATTTGTTTTGATTTTGTTACAAATTGTATGTGTAAGTAAACTGTATGCTTTATACAGAGCGCTCTAGAGTTGACTCACACACATCCATACCTACTAATATTATAAATGGGAAAGTTTATGTGTGTGTGTGTTTGTTTGTTTGTCCGTCTTTCACGGCAAAACGGAGCGACGAATTGACGTGATTTTTTAAGTGGAGATAGTTGAAGGGATGGAGAGTGACATAGGAGGATAGTTTTTATCCCCGAAATAGCCAATCCAATAAAAATTAGGGGATGCCTAAGGGAGTGAAATGGGGGGTAAAAGTTTGTATGGAGTCGCGGGCAGAAGCTAGTACCATATAGTTATGTGCCATGGTGCAGTCTCACACAAGTTTTATCAATTCGGTTTCATAAGATACATAATTCTTACGTCAACTTTATGGTGGAAGAAGAAATTAAAAGGTTTATGTGAAGTTCTCAATCCACATTAGGCCAGCGTGGGGACCATGGGCGGAGGCCTGTGCCAAACTTGGCATCCATGTTGATTTATTATTATGTATATATATGTTATTAAGATAAGACAAATATGCCTGAACTGGTAGCATGATAGCGTTTACGTCCGACATAAAAGCATTCGTCCAGGTAACGTTTCTAAAGCGGAACGGTTGGATACTCGGAATAGTTCTCAAAGCAGTTTGTTTATCGATCTATTTCCGGAAAACCATTCTGCAATTTACGCGGTTGTGGAAAATAAGTCTAACGTTAGACCAATAAACGATTATCCATTTCAAGCTCAGAGGGTCAAGCTGTCTCGTTCCTCCCCACTCCTGTCAAGCTGTTCTAAATTTATAGACATTCAGACGGCTATCAGCTATAAGTAATGGTTCCAAGAATTTAAACATGTATCCAGGATATATTTTCAGCGCCGTTTTACATTTTGTTTATTCCACAAATGCAGGGACCTCATCTCAAGATTTGGCGTAGGCACTTGCTTGCATAAACTTTCGTTGGTAACTTCAAGAGAATACTCGATGATATTTTTTAACCCTGCTCCGTTAAAATATTTGTTAAATTGCTTTCCATGAAAGGTAATGAACTGTTTTACGATGCACGTTGCCCACTTTTATAAATAGCATCTTCAAGCCTGTCAAAGTCGTAAAATATACATAGCGTGAGTAATCTAGCTAGTCCAGCAATCGAAGGCGCGACCTATCGCAACCGGTCAGAGGTTGTCTCATGGCGGTGAGTCATGAGAGATATTCGTTGTGTATACACGTATAAACACGTGTATTAATTTATTTTAATTGGAATGATCAACAATGAAAATGCTAATGTTTGTTTTTTATACAACGACTGTGGCAAACAAGCGTACGGCCCGCATGCAACTCCAAAGGAGTAACAATGGGCATTACAGACCCTTGATATGTTTGAGGATTCGGCGTATTGACAGGTGAAGGAACAAGTTCCCTCGCTCTCAACAATACGCATCCTCGGAAGCTCTGGTGACCTTGCTCACCTCTAGGAAGTAGGAACACAAAGCTACTATACAGAGCATATAGTAGGTAGTGTTATTATGGCTGTGGTCTTCTGCAAGGCGGAAGTGTCTGTGGCGGTAGTTCTGTTATTCCACAATAAACAAGCATAGCATTTTTATAAGGTTTTGTGGAAATTAGTCTTACTTATAATATAGAGATGTGAATTGCACGTAGAACCGATGGCCGTTGGGGCGGAAATGTACCCCAGTGGCGAACACGTACCGGAAAGCGCAGCGTGGGTAGACCCTCACAAGGTGGACTGATGATCTGGTAAAGGTCACGGGACCGGTCATTGGGGCGGTTTATCATTAAATTGTCGACACTCACTTCGTTTTTTTTTTCAATTTCACTTCAAAGTCAACGTTTCATGTATTTTCATTTCGTCGACAATTCAGTCCGTGGAATGGTCATTACAAACGTGTATTTTTACTTGTCGGATGATTCCTTAAATAGTTGAATGATGTCATGGAAAACGCTTTGTGAAATATTGTTTCAAGTATTTTTAGTTAACATAGAAATTATTACAAGGATTAATATTTAAAATTAAAATAGTAGGCATATACAACTCTAGGTTAGGTTAGGATAGATTTATCTATGGCAATTATTTTAACCTGACCTAAACCTAACCTAACCGTCAGCGTGTCGACGTCACCCCGCTCGGGGTGCCTATTTCCGCTCTGAGGGACACAAGTGAACCCTAACCTACCCTACTTGTAATTAATTCAATTGTTACAGTTGTTTGGTATTTTTTAGTGCGGGGGGCTTCGCCCTCCTGGCCCCCTTTTTCTGGCTGCCCTAATCTAGTTGAACCCTCTGTAATCCGTTGTTGTTTGTTTTTGTAATATTCTAATAAAAATCTGAACAAATGAAATTCGTTGTTTTGTTATTCTGCCATTTAATATTCATACAAAATGAATCATTTGCCAAATTATTCTATGAAATAATAAAAATTGGAATTATCTGGTCATGAAATAAAATTACACCAAACAATAACTCATGAACTAAATGTTACTTGAAACGCTTTCGATGAAATAAAATTCGATGAAAAGTTTGTCGACAAAACAAACTAGGGACACCCCATTGTGGCACTCTTTGGGGGAAGCCTATGTCCAGTAGTGGACGTCTTTCGGCTGATATGATGATGATGACGATACAATTGTAGAGCGGGCCTGGAGAGTTAGGCCGTGTGGGAAAGGAGGATTGGCTTTTGAAGACTGAAAGTAGCAAGAATTAGGGAGTTTAGGTACTGTACATGAACTGCTTATAGGATAGGATTGCTTTTAGTAAGTAAGTTAATTCCTGACAACGATAGACTGTTGGAATGAATAGAATAGAATAGAATATAATAAAATTTATTCATGACAACAACACATGCATGCACATAAATCAAAAAACAAAATAGAAAACAACATTGCCACGAAACGGTTCCATCTCAGCGTTGTGCTCGCCTGATGGCTAGCGCTGGTCTAAATAATAATATATAATGGATGTAAATTCTAAATATACACTTTGGTATTCACTTACTGTCACGATTTTGTGTGGTATGAAATGAACAACCCTCTTGCAATCTGTTAAGCCTCAAATCCTTTTTGTAATAAGATTAAAAGACCCAAGTTCTTGATTTTTTCATCCCAGCGAGCGTGTAAATTTTAATCAAGACAAACTTTCTTTATCCGTAAAATGCCTTTGAAATTGCGAAAAGAATTGGTTATTATTCGAGTTTCGGGTCTTGTTCATTATTCTGGACAGAGGAAAGTTTGACGGCTTGTTTCATAAAGTTTATCGTTTTCAGACTTTCATCTTGGACTACGCTACGCTTGTCGCATGCTTATGGCGAATTTAGACTTTGGTCTCTTTTTTGACGCCGTACGCGACGACAGATTGTGTACCTATATATAGCCATTTGGGCTCTACAACCCATACAATTATCACTTCGGATTTGTCGCATGCAATTTCTGACAAATTGTGGCAATTTAGGGATACCATTTAGTAAAAATAATGTTGCCATACCAAAGCACTCATGATTGTGATATTATTATTTTGTCCTAAGATACTCGTATCACTATTCGCAGTAAGATGCAACCTGATTTTAAAAAAATACAATGACATCAAAGCGTGACTCAAATCGACTGTAAAACGCGTTTTTATAGCACTATAACACCTTTAAAATACAAACTCTTTAATAAACACGTGTGTGTAAAGGCTAATTACAAATCATTATATAATATTTTAAATAAAATATTTAACTTCAAAATTATCTGACAGAAAACTTGGCTGATATATGATCATAAATATTTCCATGGTCCAAAATGTGTTGATTGTGATGTGCATGTGCATGCAATTTGTCAGTAGGTACAACTCGTTTGACAGTTGGATCAGCAGCGCAACATGCCTCCAGACGATAGCAATTAGTCAGTTTCTGATAAATTGATGCTGACAAATCATGACATGTATAGTATACACCCCATTTATTTGTCTCCGGTTGACTCCGCGCGCCGCGTACAACCACATAATTAATAACAGTACCTACAGCTTCAGAAGGTGGTATGGAAGTGCAGCTACATTTCTATAGAACGTGGCGTGCGGCGTTAACCGGAAACTAAATTTGGCACTGTAGCGCATATCATCGACGGAAGACCAACGCCTGAGGCTGAATTTGGTGCTCGAACAGGTACGCGGACATTTGGTATTTGAAAATAAGACAATGTCAACAGAACCCGCTCGGCTCCGGTCCACCCGCGCATTGCAATGAATGCAGGCGAAGCTGCAGGTTTTTCGCGTTCCGGAGATTAACAGGGGTGCATACAAACTCCCAAACCTTATAATATAGGTATAGGTTAGGTATCATCATCATCATCATCATCATAACGGCCGAAAGACGCTGGACATAGGCATCTCCCAAAGAGTTCCAGTGTACATATAATGTGTTATTGATGATCAGAATCATGTCATATGCCGTGACCGACAAGCCAATTTATCCTACATAATTACTAATTACCGACCGCTCACAGGCAATGTACATAATAAGTCATTAACCGTATCCTCGCTCTAACCCAATTAAGTTTCTAACTAGGTGGTCTAGGCCGTGCTCCCACACAGTTCAATGCCCATTCAATATTGGCAGTGAACTTTCGCTAGGCACCTATCGGCTGCTCTACATACAACAATTCAGAGTTCTCTAAGTAGATATATCTTTAGTAAATAATTGAACGAGTGAGCGAAGCGAACGAAGTAATTTGTTTTAGCTTGGGCAGAAATTATTTCGTATGTTCGGCTGTCCAGCTGTTCTAATCTGCAGGTCGCATTTCTCAAACGATTCTTGTGAAATTTTGTGCGCAGGGTCTATAATGATCAGTTCTTCTTTTCTTATTATTTTCTACTAATGCTAATGTTTGGATGTTTACGCTTAAACGGCTCAACCGATTTGGATGACAAGCACAAAGATAATTAATAGCCTGGATTAAAATATGGGATAGTTTTTATCTCGGGACCACGCAGACGAAGTCGCGAGCGGGAGCTAGTATAAACTAGTAATTCTTGTGAAGATTCCGTTTTAGGAAATTTACAAGAAAACGATCACTGGATGGACATAGAAAGAAAGAAAGAAATAAATATATTTATTGGGTGTGGTGTCATGTTACATCTACGAAGAGACTTACAATGGGTATTGACCAAACTGCATGCCACTGAACATATGCCACCAGCAATACATTACTGAAGGCGCTGGTTTTCAGGGCACCCAGCAGAGAGAGATATATGTTATCCCGCAGCTTCGCCTGGGTTCTCTGTGATACGCGGGCTTCTAGTGAACTATAATAGTACATTGTGGTACAAGTGAGCTATGTTGATAAAAATTACACCAGAGACGGGATTGCTGACAAGAGAGCCAATGATGTAATTATCAAAGCTCACGCATTGCATACTACGGTTGACAACACATTTTCGAGTAAAAAATCCTTTTCATAAGATAAAAAATGTATAGCCTTCCTAAGTTATTTTCGACGTAATAAGAGGTACGTTACGACCAAATCTGTTCAAAAGGTAATTACAAATTACAATGTTCGAATTCTAGAACAATAGAGGAAGGAAAGTCCATGGGCGAGAAAACCATACCTTTTATTTAAGTATATTAATTATTCAGAATTATAAAATTTATTTTATTTACTCTGAATCATGACTATCGTGAGTAGGTATTGAATGGAATCATTGGGGATATGAACGAAGTCGCGTTGTATCTAGGTAATGAGGAAGAGTAATACAATTAGCTTCCTCACGAGGATTACACAGTGCCTCATTGATGATATAAATAAATATCTCTAGGGATCGTCTTGTGCGTGTGAGTTCACTTGGATTTTAATTTAATTCCTTTTAGACCGTGGGTCTCTCCCAATACACCTATGTCACATGACAACATGATAAAATGCATGGCAGCATGCTAGTCATGTCTATTTAGATCTCATTTTCGTGGCATTCGATTCGATGTTGTATCATTAAAAACTTTAAACACGTAAACCGTTAGGTATTTCACAATTAAATACACAATAGTAGTTCGTAGGCAAGGAATTAAATAAGGCTGCCTACGTGTTAGTTATACGCGAGAAACGCTATCAGACTTAGAGGAAACAGACGAGACGCCAGCTTATTGGATGTCTAGTCCATTCCCCTGTATCGCTGCGGAATCGTTTTCGCTAGAAATAATGGGAATCCTGCAAAACTAGAATGGGGAATGTAGCTTCGATTGCAGTGCATATACGGCTAGATAGTATTTGAAACAGATTTGAAATGTTTCGATTAGTTTTGAAGTTGTAGTCACCATTTAGGTATTTGGTCAGTGTGTGTTTATACTAGCCCTTCTTTCTGCCCGCGACTCCTCGCGTGGAACTCGTTTCAATATCGTAGCTCCATACAAACTTTCACCCCCTTAGGGAATAAAAACTATCTCTATGCCTACCAAATTTCATCTAAATCGGTTCAGCGGTAGAAGTGTGAAGAGGCAGACAGGCAGACACACTTTCGCATTTATAAGATTATTATAGATTTGGGACCAGCTTTCTTCCTCATTTTGCGTTACTTAATAGTCTTAATACCACCTTCCTTTTATACTAAAATCTAGTCCCGAGTCCTCACAACAGAAATACCTGTATATATTAATTACTCATATAACGATATCAAACTGTTGTAATAACTACAGAGCAGGCTACTATGGATTGCCCTCAATTATAAACCCACGGAACTAAACTCACAGATAACTAAACAGTAATGCAAAATAACACTGTCGACCAATTTAACCATAATCCTTGAAACTTAAACTGGTTTGCATAGGATAATCGTTCAGAAATGCTCGGGTCAGTTCTGTGTAAACCTATAAGTTACGGCCCAGATGGGACCAGAATTAAAGCCGCAGATGTTGAGGTCCATTTACTTTATGCGCCATTTTTAACTTTGTCTGAAGCCCGAGATTGAGCGCTGAATACAAATTGCACCCGACGTTTTATAGGTGCAGAAGGTTGTGTAAGATTAAAGATACAAAATCTTTGTTTTATTACCGTTTATTTTGTAGACTTACATGTAACGTTGCTTTATCGAGTAACTAGCTCGCGCTTCTCCGCTGCGTATTACAAAGAACACAGGCGTAGCCACGGAATAAAATATAGCCTACGTCCTTCCCAAACGTATTCCCTACAACCTAACAGCCTTTTTAGTAATATTAGAATCGATTAAGATTTGTAGGTTCAAACAACTTTTTCACGTACACTGTTTCTGTCTCCTGTGTTACTTTTTACGTACTTACAAATAAATTTATTTCAAAACTGTGTTTATCCAACCAATTAAAATGTTTCATCATCATCATCATCAGCCTATATACGTCCCACTGCTGGGCACAGGCCTCCTCTCATATATGAGAGGGAACGGGCAGTAGTCCCCACGCTGGACCAGTGCGGATTGGGGACTTCACATACACCTTTGAATTTCTTCGCAGATGTATGCAGGTTTCCTCACGATGTTTTTCCTTCACCGAAAAGCTAACGGTAAATACACGGTATTAAAATGTTTAGCATCCCGTAACTGCTACTTTAAACCATCGTTATAATTAATTCAATACCTAGTTAAGAGCAGTTTCGCTAACAAACATGATAGTTTTGTGTCTTGGGTTACCGGACTAAATAGTGAGGGTCTAAAAGTTGATTGGCACATCCAATGAAAACCACCACAGGTAATAAAATATGAACAGAGTTAAAGTATTTGAGATGGAGAATGTGAAGTTATTCTTAGGCGAGTACAATGCAGACATAAAAATATAATATTCAGACAAAATCATCGTAGTGTAAATAGCATACCTACATTTCCCGATTCCCCAGACAGCGCGTGTACTCCGATAATGTAATTCAAAGAGCCCGTCTCGCTTACACGCGGCTTCCCTGGCTAAGAGTGAAGGAGATGGGATGAGGTTTCTTTCTTACATAAGGTGTGGAGCATATTTTCAGCAAACACATTAGCGAGTGGGTCGGCAAGGGTGAATTTCCGCCAGAGATATGCGAACATATGTTCTCATATACACTTCGCAAGCTATGTGTGAACGAGTAGGTATCACAGCTTCGCACTTTTACTTGTGTCTTCGCGTTTGCAATTTTCTGGCCTGTCAGACCGAACATTAATATGAGGCGGCATTCGTTTCTTTATCATGTTTCGTGATTTCCGGTTTTGTAACTTCACGAGTTCACGGTAATTTCACCGACGATACGTCAATTTTTGATTATACAAATGTTTTACATAAGGTTTTTTTGCAATATCGTTTTCACGTGGTATTATAAAAGTACTAGTCCCCGTATTAATGATAGAGCAGACAGATAAAGTGGACATAATGTGTGATATGGAAATCATCGACGACGTCGCAATCACAATTATGATGTCACAGTACGGTGCTTTATTTTTACTTTTTAAAACAGTACCTACCGAAACTCCCGAATACAGCCCCTTAAACCGTGTAGGTACCTACTTGTTATGTTACGTTATTCGAAGTGTGAAATTGAAGCTTGATCTAATAGAATCTTGTTGATTGTTTATTTCATATAGTTGACATTTGCTTTACTTATTTTTATATGTATGACATTACAAATCATGAAATTAATAACCAGATATAAACAATGAATAATAATTAAAAAAAACCTATAAGTACTTTACATCTTTTGGTGAAAGCGTTAGCGATTATTGTAATAACGACGGAGCACTAATAGGGAGGTTTCAATATAACCATGGTGACCAAAAGTCAACAGCACTTAGGGAAAACCCGCAATCAACTCAAAGGGTTTTCCCTCAAGGCTTAGCTTAGAAAATATGGGCTATTTTTCGACCCTTTTTCAGCAATAAAGATTATCCTGCTACGAATATTACACGAGCCACTTCTGGAACGTTGTAATCTAGCTATATGAGAAAGATTATCGCATTAAATGTCCTCGAAGACAGAACTTATGAAATAACTACTATACCTCTGTTTAGGCACTGGTCCCACCGCGAGCTAGTAAGCTATGAGCTATCGGCTATAAACACGAACGTGGGTTCGAATCCCGGCTCGTACCAATGAGTTTTTCGGAACTTATGTACGGAATATTTCCCGTTAGCTTTTCGGTGAAGGAAAACATCGTGAGGAAACCGTTCTAATCCCAATAAGGTCTAGTTTTCCCTCTGGCTTGGATAGGTCAGATGGCAGTCGCTTTCGTAAAACTAGTGCCTATGCCAAATCTTGGGATTAGGTGTCAAAGCGGACCCTGGGCTCCTTTAGGGGCACAACCGGGAATAACGCTAGGAGAATGAATGAGAGTGTTTTGCCTCAAAATCCGCATCCGCGTCCGCGGATGTAAAAAGTCGCATCCGCGGCATCCCGGGCGTGAAGCATAACTTTACACGGGCTAATGTGAATTTCGTATTTGTTCCAGGTTATGCACACTGCGCGTCACCCGACTGCGAGTGTGCGGTGCCCTTGGCGAGGCGGGCGGCGGCGCGGCGGGCGGAGCGGGCGCGGGGGCGGTGATCCTCGCCGCTCGCATGCACAGCAGCAAGCGCACGCTGCGCTCCAACGATATCGCGGTGCCGCCCATGGACGTAGAGCTGGACCTGTGCTTCTCGCTTCAGTACCCGCATTTTGTTAAGCGAGATGGAAATAGGTACGTTCGTAGTAAACCGTTATTTTAAATAAAAAAGCGGCCAAGTGCGTGTCGGGCCACGCGCAGGGTAGGGTTCCGTAGTTACCCGTCTGTCACAGAATGCGGACTTAAAAGGGGCTTTTGGGGTTTTCATTATAGCTTTCCCTCGTAAATAATCGTAAATATGATTATTTTTATAACACACCAATGTATAGGGTCGATTAAGTGCATTTCTTACCAGTTACCTAGTTATGTCTGCTACTCGTTAACTAGTTATGTCTACTTAACTGTGATAGTACTGCCACGATTTTTTTCACGTCCCCAGTAGCAGCCATTTAGCCGGCAGGCGGGGGACACATGACTCGAACAAAAATTAGGGCTTTAAATCCCAATATCTCGCAAACGCAGAACTGAGTTGAAGAATAGTTTTAGAAAACCCATAATATTTTTGAACAAGCTAAGCAACGATACCCACACCATAGGTTTAACGAGAAAAAAAAAAATACATCACCAATTTACATGTAGGGGAGGTACCCTAAAAATTTTTTTTTCATAATTTTATTCTACTGTTTTGTCGGCGTGATTGGTTCATATACCCGCGCCGAATTGCAGTTTTCTAGTTGTAAGGGTTACTGAGCTAAGCCGAAGATGGACAGACAGACAGACAGACGGACGGACATGGCGAAACTATAAGGGTTCCTTGTTGACTACGGAACCCTAAAAAGGCCGGGTTGCACTCCTGGAGTGCCGGCAGAAGTGAAAATTTGAATATAAAAAATTAAACCCCGAATATCGCAACTTACAAATCTTACGGTCACGTGACCTATCGAAATCTGTGGCGAGTTTAACAATTATTCGCCATCCCAAAAAGTCCACAGCGCCGCTAAAGACCTCTTTACGAAAAACTTATATTAATCATGGTCTTTCTAGTTGCGCGAGAGCATTTAAAAATTTACATAAAAATTAGGACTCGTTTACTACCCTTATAAAATAATAAAAGGCGTTGGTGTCTGTCGAAGTCGGCTATTGACGCAATCTTTAGCCTACACTCCTTTGTTTGCAAAAACAGCTTTATTCCTAATGAATATTGATGTCATATCAGAGGGATGATGTTAAGGTGGAGACCATAGGCGGAGAGAAAGACTTGTTACTAATACTTGGTTTTATTAATACTAGGTACAGGGTGTCGACCGTGTCGGTCGAGTTTCAGGTGAAGAAGAGAGCCCTCGTATATTTTGTCTTATAAACTAATTATCTTGCGACAGTTAATTGACTTTATTGCCATCTATCGTTACTACCGTGAACTAATTACATTACTTCCTGGTTTATACCGATAGCTGCCCACAGCCAATTGATAAAGTAAATGATTCGCTAATTATCGGTTAGATGGCGTTACGATTTTCATACAATAGTAACGACATCTAGCACACTAGTTCGGTATTATAAGGATCATTTAATACATGAAGAATACGCCTGATGGCGCGGCCTGCGCGAGCGCAGCTTATGTTAGCAGTACTAGTTTTAGTACTGAACAGATGATTTCGAAAATTTTCGAACGCACACGTTAAGACAAATCAACTGTCATTTCTCTGTACAAAAACTGACATTAGATCTACCCCAACTAACATTTTGGTGCCAGCTAAGGGTTTTATTATAACCTTAGCCTTTATAAGTGAGTTATATTTATCTCAGTTGGAACTAATAGTGTTATAGAGGTGTTAAGAAAAAAAATAACTCCTAAAGTGTTACTAGAGCTTTATTGAACGCTGCTAAAAAGGTTTTAGTGTTATAAGAGTGTTACTCAAAGCAATTATACTTAAGACGTTCAAGCTTTAACCTGTTTGTAACGCTTAAACCTTTACAAGAGTGCTCGCTGACGCTCATTAACTCTTATTGCTTTTTCGTTGTTGCAGTGGAGTGTCTGTTAAAGATTAAGGTGTTATATCTGCTATAAGGTGCAGGCAGAGACTTTATAACAGAGTTGGTCAAGAGTGTTGTAACACAAGATACTAGAAGTGTTGAACAACACCGTTATACAAACAACCTTTACAAAGCCTGCACAATATTCTTGACTAAGGGTTTTGTAACTCAATAAGCGATGAGTTAACTGACGCCTAAAGCTTTAATGTAAGTTCGCCATTGTTTTGGTGAGCTCTAACCTACAAATTGATTAGGTTTTTCAATATTTGACATCAAAATACTTCAATTTTTATGTTACCCTTGCCATTCTATGGATGCCACTTAATTTAACATGCCACTGGCCAAGAAACAGGAATAGAAAATGATAAAAACTTTAGGTGTTTATTTTATTCTTCATAAGTTTTATTAGAAATCTTTAATAAATCCTGGGCGCGTTAAAATTGAGATGGGAAACATGGTATACACTTACCGTAAAATCACAAGGGCAGATTGTTTTCACTTAATTTCACATACACATCACATTGAATACACTTTCAATTAGTACGACTCCTGTCACATATATTAATAATCTTCGCCATTTTGTCGGTACACTATATTTGTCTCATAATTTTATAGTAAAGAAAAGAGTAAGATATATTCTCACTTGAAACTGGGTAAGCGCAAGAGTGTTACAACACTCTCAGCTAACACCTTAAGCGTTACTACGGTGTTTGTAGAGCTTTGGTTAACACTATGGGTGTCAGATAACACTGCTCTAAAGGCTTTCTAACACCTTAACCTGTAAGACGTGGGCCTCTTTCGTGGTTATATAGGTGTTAGAGCATGCTCTAACACCTTTCTTACAGGCATTCTTAACACCTTAACACTTGGCTGGAACCGATATAAAAATGATATAAGGGTTATTTTAACGCTTGTGTGCTAGTTGGGACCTAACGTACGTACAATGCGTTACGTGATCAACCTTCAGATATTATTTAAAAAACTCAATTACCGAATAGAACTAGATGCACGTCATTCGTGCCCTGCCACTGCCACGGACAATTACCTTCTTAAAAAATCAGAGACCACAAATCATGGCATTCCACAGTTGCACACACTGCACACTAAAATTAAGACATTAAACTATTTTAATCATCACAGAACAAATTTGTTTACATGTCAGTATTTACAGCTCATTTTAGTTTTATTGGCAATCGTAGAACGAAACGCGGGTTTAGTACGAATTGATATTTCAAAGCCGAGGTCAATTTTAATGGAGTCATAAAACTAATAGAGGCGAGCGATCCGCTACGTTTATCGCTGATGAATTGGCCGTGGCCTATTTAAAGCAAAGCGTTTTGTTTTATTTATTACTAAACAATAAAATGACAAAAACGATGTACCTCTGTCAGAAAAAATGGTTTTATAATAGGTATTTAAATTTTTAATAGGATGGAGACGGGATTCAGAAATGACGTCCACGGGAATATTCAGAGAATTTCCAAATGTTTGTGTAGAATTTTTAGCCTAGGCTAGGCTACCTAGTGGGTAGTGACACTGTCTACAAAGCTGAAGGTCCTCAGTAAGGGCAAATATTTGTGATTTATTAAGAGATATTTAAATATATCGTCGCCTAATAATATGTATTTCATTTATATACGTTCCGTTATTCCTAGTCAACATGGGCCTCTCATCAGAGTCAGTGTATATCTGATTTCATTTAAATTTATAGTTATCCCATTTCGAAACCTATGTATAAATGTCGAAAAGTTATGGTGGTATCTAATATTCATCTCAATCCGTGTACAAATAACCATTCAAAGTGTTAAACAAATTTCTAGAGCATTCTAAGAATGTTAAAAGCGCATACGCACGAAATGGGGAAAAGTCGTAAAATCGACAGCGTAAAAGTTTAAAACCACTAAAATGTTTAAAGGCTGGCCCGAAATAGAGAGCTGTGTAAATGTAAAGGAATCCACTGCAGTAGTGTGTGGTTAAGGTAAGAAAATGTGAACGATTATGAATCTAATGTCCTTCCAAATAGTCTCAAAACGGCACGATTATTGAACAACTTTTACTGATACCCCCTGACCGAGTCACTTTTGTTGATGATACTCGCCTAGTCTATTGTAATTACAATGAAAAATTAGATAAATACTATATTATAAATCATTTGGGCTTTCGTAGAGAATGGTAAAATCGAAACTCTTAGGTTGGTAGTACTTATGTACGTAAACGATTCGAAAATTGGTGCGTTCATCGTCATGCTATTTCAAAAGAAAACCTATTTGTAACCCAAAAAAAATTGAATTGCTACGCTTGAAAAAGACTTAATGATCAAAATAAGTAAAACGTTAAACGTGTACAATATACAGGGTGTACAATCCAAATGGGTCAGTATGGTGAAGTCGGAAACTATGAGAGATAGCGAGATCTGTTCTTAGGAACCATGACGTCGATTTTAGATTTAATAATAATTACATTCAAACTTTTTTATTAACTCTCATACATAACCGGGAATCGAACCTGGTCAAAATCAATGTGTATAAATTCTGCAAGTCGCAAGAGGCACAACACTAATGGAATCTTGTTTAAATAATTGAAAGAAAAACCCAGTATTCTATTTTCAAATTTTAAATGAATTGGTACGCCCGCTGAACGAATGCGTTTTAATTTTAAATAAACGCTATTTGTAATGCATAATACCGATGCAGATAAGATATGCATAAGTAGTCTCTTCAGATAATCGATGATCGATTCATATTATTCACGACTTTTTGCAAATCAATAAAACTGTGGGCATTTTAGTCTAATTTACTGTCAGTTGTGTTTACACAAGATTTCATAGCCAAATTCGGTCCTTTTTACTTAACGCGGTCACAAAAATATTGACCAGGTTCGATTCCCGGTTATGTATGAGAGTTAATAAAAATTTTTTGAATGTAATTATTATTAAATCTAAAATCGACGTCATGGTTCCTAAGAACAGATCTCGCTATCTCTCATAGTTTCCGACTTCTCCATACTGATCCATTTGGATTGTACACCCGGTATAGACGAATTTATCCATTAAAATTTAAAATTCTAATGTTATCTAGAATTAGATTATAGTTTTTTCGTGATTTTTGCGATAGTACAGAATCAACAGTTATGTTGTATATTGTATAGATTTTATGTTGCCTCCGACAAGCACTCTCTGAAATATGTTACTGGCAGTCGACATATTTGATTTCCACAATAGAAGTCGTTGAAATATTGCGGTCCGCCTGATAACCGTCACATTCACAAGTTCCCGCAATGATGTTGCATTCAACCTAAAATGTACTCTAGTTACACGGAACAGGGTTGTTGTTGCTTATACGCTTTTGAATGAGATATCAGATTTTTAAAGTTACTTACGCATCTCGTTTGATTTAGACGCGGCTGACAAATATCACACGGCGGGTTGCTTTCCATTGTAATTTTAACTTAAAGTTCAACTGTATAGCGTCGGTTTTAAAACTTAGTGATTGTGAAAAATTCTTCATATTATATTGACTTTATCGATATTATATTTCCACCACCACTGATGGTCGTTTTTGCAGGTTTATGTTAGACTTTTTCGTTTTATAACTCGAACTGGAAGTATCTAAGTATTCACTTTTATTTATTTTGGCATAGGCAAAATACTATTAAATGTTGTTTACAGTATAAAAAGAGTTTCATTAAGTTAAGGGCCCGCGTGGATCCACCTTGTAGACCAACCTTATAGAATATTCTATTACGTAGGAATCTGCGTAGACCCTGGATAAAAACTCTCCTATACTTTAAACTAGGCTATAAACTATATTCGTGCTAATCCAAATCGGTTTAGCCTTTTAAGCTTGATTGAGTAACAAACCTCCAAACATCTAAACATCAAACTTTCTCATTTATAATATTAATAATAGGATCGTAGGATAAAGTTGGTATGTGAGTTTGTGACTTGGTAAGTTTGTATGTAGGTAGAGGGTAATTTCAGGGACTACTCATTTAATTTTAAAACATCTTTCACCAGTATATAGAGGGGTTGTGTGGTCGTTAGGCGGTAACTCATCCCAAGTTCATTATAAAACACGAAAGAACCCGCGGTTACTGCTAGTAGTACAAGAAGCTATCAAGAAGTATCGTGTAGTTATATAGTTAGGATAAGAAAGAATCCAGCTAAAGTGCTTCCTGTGAAGTAATACCTAACTTTATATTTCCTTGCTTCACGGGTTAACCACAATATCGATTAGTTCACCCTTCCGGCAATACAGTCACACTTTCCTTTTTATACTTATAGCTTTACTACTGGTAATATTTATTATGTATCGTTCGGTTAAAGTATTCATGGCGACATGGAAATCCATTAAATGGGGTAATAAAATTAATTATATCCAGTCGTGTTAGACGTTTTTATGGCATTACACCGTGACACGTCTGCGACGGGAATATTTAAGACTATAAACAAAGCTGCAGATATAGCCCATGTCATCCTGAAAAATTCTATAGATGGTGAAAGATTTTTCTGGAATCCGATGAGTAGTTCCGGAGATTATGCCCTACATAAAAACGTACACAGCTATATGCTCACAAACTTTGATTCTTTATCTAAGCCCACTAGCTGCCCGCTCAGGTTCGCCCGCGTATTGCAGAGAACGCTGACAATCTCGCGGGATTAAAAGTTGAACTACCCCTCCCACTTGCTACACAAGTTTTTTTAATCGTTTTTCTTGGTCACTGCCAATGAGTGATTTCTGCCTAAATACAAACTTCATCAGGTTCTTGGACTACTTGGACTAACACAAGGTTCAAACTCTTTCTAAGGGTCTCCCCACACCTATCGACGCAGGATCGGCGTTAGCGGATCAAAAAACTCTTTATGTCCACGCAATAAGAGTGAAAAAGACGTCGATCGGCTCGGTCGGCGCGAAGCGACGTCCATCGACGGGATAGCGAACAAAACACGAGGAATGTGGTACAAAACACTCGGCGAAAGCCGATTCCGCGTCGATAAGTGTGGGGAGACCCTAATAGTCCACTCTATCACCTCCTTAAGTTCCTACATCGTTATGCCGAACATCCTGTATAACTAAAATAAAGGAGTAGTAGCGACGCTCTTCTCTACAAAACAAACAAGAACTTATACTTCCACTTTTGTAGTTCTTAGGCTATGCTGATTTCTTATCTAACCAGATTATTCTCAGATTGTTCACATTTTGAGTTATATTTACTACTACCAGTCAACTGTCTAGCCAAACCAAAATAAAAATTTAGTAAAAAAAACAATTATAACTATTGCCGCCGCTTGTATGGTATGAACTTAGATATGTCAGCTCTCTCCACAATCTTTATTTATCACACCCACTGCAAACATATTACCACTAGCCAATTTCTTATACCTTGGAAATAAAGCCTATTATCGTTTGATTCATCTTATTTAGCCTGTCCGACTCACTGGTATATGATGCTCTTAGCTACTCTCACCCTTATCGGTAATGATACGTTGGAAGAGGATAATAAATCAGCCACAAAACGAGTATTAATGGACGTACGGAAGCCGTTCCAGTAATCGACTGCGCATTTATAAGCTTTATCTAACACAATAAATTAAAGAGGCCTCAGCCCCGTGAAGTATAGGAGTGCGTGAAGTGTTAGAGGGCTTGTCAATCTTGTCATGTTTAGAGCGCTTGAGTTTACTGGCAGTCCCCAAGGCGGCATTGACCAATAATACACAACGTATGACATCATCCTAGCTATTTACCGGTTATGCCCCAAAAGAGCCCTGGGTCCGACGTAACACTGGGTCCGATTTGGCATAGTCACTAGTTTTACGAAAGCGACTGCTATCAGACCTTCCAACCCAGAGGGAAAACGAGACCTTATTGGAATTAGACCGGTTTCCTCACGATGTTTTCCTTCACCGAAAAGCTAACGGTAAATATTCCGTACTAAGTTCCGAAAAACTCATTGGTGCGAGCCGGGATGATAACCCACGACCGCCGCTTGACAACCGCATGCGCCACTAGGGTCTCTCATACATCGTTAAAACGTTTGTTAAATCATACACCTGTTGTTACAGATTGCAGATCATGCTGCAGAGGCGCAAGAAATACAAGAACCGCACCATTTTAGGATATAAGACACTCGCCGAGGGGGTTATTAGGATGGACCAGGTATGTTTATGTCTTGTCTGTATTTTATGTTTCAGTTGTGTTGATTAACTTGGTTACGTTCTCCCAGCTCCAGTAATTGTTTCTGTTCAGTTCAGCTCAATAAATCCCTGATTAATCCTTTTGTGGTACTTTTCTGCATTATGCTGGGTGTAGATGATGCAGACTACTTTATAGATAGTGGATTCTAATATCCGCATATATAGCTGTGTATTCTGGTGGCATACCATACCCACGCGGTACAAGATACAAGATATTTATTCATAAAAATGTCAATTGTGTTTGAATACATACAGTAGAAGCATAACATTAAAGAAATTCATGAAAAACAATATCCATTTAAGTAAAAAAAAACAAAACATCAATTAAATACAGGAAGTATAGATGTATAAGTATGGAAGATAAAAATGTAAAGGTACAATTTAAAAGTTTCAAGTCAAGTGTACAAATTAAAATTAAGCCAACAAAACATAAAAGGAAGGAATTTGTAATTTCAAAAATCGACAATTTCGTATAAACATTTGTCCAGCAAGTATTTTTTTAACCTGTTACCAAACATCTTGTGATTAACAAGTCCCTTTAGCTCAATTGACATTTTGTTGAATAGTCGACGACCGCAAGATGGTGCAATATTAGGAGTATTGTTTTTAGTCCTGGATTTTCCTCTTAAAGCCATAAGGTATCGACAAGTATTATAAATTCGAAAGTAACTGTTTGTTATTTCCTAAAGAAATATTATTTTTAAGCTTCATCACTTCTGGAGCTTAATTGCATTGGAATAAAGTTGAAAAGTGGCAAACCTTTTCATTCCTGCACTAGACATACGATATGTAAATATGTATATTATTTTACTATATTGTTAACGAAACATCTAAATAATCTGATCTTACACACAAACATGAAAATCAAACTCACAGATGAAGACAGGCGAACAGGCTAAAGCAAGTAGCTAAAATAGGTTCAATGAACTATTATGTTATGAATAAGGAATGCCCGTAGGTATTCTGTATGGGAGTTAGAAAAGAAGTTAAAGAAGCCTCTAGCAAAGGCTATTGTAATCTGAGGTGTGGGCCTAATCCGTCCCTCGGCCGGTAAATAAAATGTTCGTCCGTAATTTATCTCGTATATAACAATATCTTTGTTTATTTGTATTTATGAGACGGCCCTTTGATCCCAAAGTCTAGTTTTCGTGTACGTACATATAGTAAATTCAACGTTTTTTTGATTTAAGTCATCATTACTTAAACATTCATTCGTTTCTTAAAACCTTCAACTCTTCTTCAGTAGTCTTATGTGCTAGCTTCCGCCTGCGATTTCGTTTGCGTGGATAAAAAACTATCATATGATATTTTAATCCAGGCTATAAACTACCTTTGTGCAAAATTTCATCCAAATGCGGGACTGAATTACAAACATCCAAACATCTAAACATCCAAACTTTCTCATTAATTATATTAGGTAGTAGGATAAATCATATGTTAAACACAAAAACAGACAAAGTGCGAACATATTTGTCTATTATTTTAATGTAGTTTCCACACGTGACTATATAAATTTTTAATAATAGGAATTATACATTCAAATCGCTATGTAATCACATCAGATCGTATCAGTAGCGTGTATTAAATGCGTATTTCACTTGCAATTAATTGAGCGGGTAATTTGCCTAAATTAAAAATAATCATTCATACGTAAAGGTCTGCTGTAGTTATTTGGGTACACACCGACCGCACGGGTTTATCACTTGAGCTGCCGTGTGTTCAAAACAAAAGATAAATAAAAGATGAATTTAAGTTTTTACTAATTATTAAGAATAATCTGTGACAGTTATCTGCATTACTTAGTTAGTGAATCATAATACGTTGCTAAAAAGGAAACTTGAAATATATCGCATTTGTTTAGGTAAAAGCTCTTTTTTAACGCGTTTTGTATAGCTGTTAGTAATCAATCTGACGGATACACTAAATCATACTAGCACCTCGTGAGTTTTTAGTTATGTTGTAACCATTCACGCGCTCGCCACTTTTTAAACTTCGCACGATGAATTGGAAGTATTATCTCGAATATTGTGCATCCTGCACGGCTATCACAAGACGGCGCGCGAGCTCTCTCGATTTTTCTCGCACTATATGTCTCTTTCTAAGTTTTCTTATAAGAAAGAGATAGTGCGAGAAAAATCGAGAGAGCTCGCGCGCCCCCTCGTGATAGCCGTGCTGTCTTACCCATTCACCAAGTGAACACGAAATGTTATTTTTTTCGTCCCTTCTGATCCCAATACAATAATTGTACACTTTCATGCACGCTTTTATGTGAGCGAAATTTTAAACGCGATTAGTTTATGAAAGAAAATTAATGAAGGGCGATGAGCAGGTTCGCTACGAACATTCCCTGCGCGCCATTCTGTCGGCGCAGACCCGCCCAATGTGGGTTATTGGAGGCAATTAGCGAGGCGTTTCATTTGCTTTTAAGAGATGCAATTTGTGTTTCCTTTATTTAAGCCATGAGTACATTGCCATGGTCGGTTGTTCACTGTTCCATATTCGCTGAGTCATCCTGGTTTCATTGAATTTAAGGTCGGAAGACTCATTATTGGCCATCGTGGAACATTCCTCTGGCACTTATCTTATAAATATTTTTTTTAAGTATATGGGGACAATCTTACAGAAATCGACCTAGTCCCAAACTAAGCAAAGCTTGTAGGTACTATGGGTACTAGACGACGATAAACATACTTAATACAGATAAATAAATACATAGAAAACATCCATGACTCAGGAACAAATATTCGTGCTCATCACACAATTAAATGCCCTAAAAGGATTCGAACCCTGGACCTCTTGGTTCGTAGGCACGGTCACTACCAACCTGGCTAAAGCGGTCTATCTGCGCATCTGTTTCTGCCGCTTCAAATGTGGAAGGATTTATGCTCGTTTGCGTATATGGAACGAGGTGTTTGGTTTTGTACGATATCGCCTGCTAAAAAGAAAAAGGCAGGTCTTAAATTGTACCTAGTATAATATACGTAGGTACGGGCGTTTAATCGGCGATGGTAAACGCTGTCATAATATGTCACAGGCGACAAATAGACCGTTTTGTTTCTTACTTATACATATGGAAGCGAAAGTAAGTTTATTTAAGTTCAAGATTATTTGTTTCAATATAGTACATGCGGTGAATTCAAAAATAAGGCGGTGAATTCGTGAATGCCCCAGATCGCAGGTGTTTGTGATATGCGTATCCCATTTATATGCGATCTGGGGCTTTACGAAGTATCGCCCGTGGTGCGTACTCAATTTTACGTCTTCTCCTGGGTAAGAAGTGAGATTTGCCGCTGCTCCCGTGGGCGATAAATCTTACTTACCGCCCAGAGTGACGTAAATTAAATTACAGATAAGGCAAAGGGCTTATAACCTGGCAAACAAAATATTGATACTTTATACTTTTATCAGGAAAATACAATACAATACAAATACTCTTTATTGCACACCTCAAAACATGAATCAAATAAACATAATAACTTATTAAAAAATAGATGAAAATATGTATTGTTATACGAACTAAACTAAGCAAAAAAAACGAACGACTTTTACGAATTAAAAATTGGCCCATGCGCCAGTCCAGCAGTTTTAGGGTGCCCAGCAGAAGGCTAGCGGCATGCGGGCGGCATGGCCGCGTTATACAGTATTATCATGAAGACTTGACTAAATAAACTTTACCCCCTAGAATATTCCACACTTCCCATTCCTCGTTGCAGGTGCTGCAGCGCTCTATGGACATGGAGCTGGAGCTAACAGGAGTGGGCTGCAAGGGCGGCGCCGCGGCGGGGCAGCCCGTGGCCCGGCTGTCGATCACGGGGCTCGCGTCCACGCCGGTCGACCACGACACGAAGAACAACAACACTTTGCTCATCACCGGTAAGGGCAGTCTAACTTAAGGGGTTCCTAGGGGTGCGTAACGATGGCTATAAATATTTTTGATATAACATTACTCGCAATAACGCTCATCTGATATAATTCTCAAGTTCTATAACAACACTTAATATATTTACTTATGACATAATTATCATTTTATATAACGATCATTTGATATAATAATATTTAGTATAACATACATTAAGTATAATGCATATTTGCTATATTGAACATTGGATATAATGCTCATTCCGTCTAATGTATAGTTGATATAATCAGGCCAGGGCAGCCAGAAATATGGGGGGCTCAGGGGGCGGACCCCCCGTAGTAAAAAAACACTCGCAATAATTGTACTATTAGTGGGTTAGGTTAGGGTTCACTTTTGTCCCTTAGAGCGGAAATAGGCACCCCGCGAAGCGGGGTGACGTCGACACGCTGGAGGTTGTGTTAGGTTTACGTTAGGTTTGAACGGAAAAAAAGTAGTTTAGCTTACGTTAGCAAAATGCAATTTGCGCATAAATATATAGAAATTATTACATATACGGAACATCATTTCATTCTAAGGTTTCTTAAGGTTAATAAAAGGTAAAGGTTAAGTTTTAATAAAATTATACCGCTTGATCATTATACAATATGAGATGTATATCAAATAAGAATTATACTCTGTGATGGTTATAAGAAATAAGCGTTATACCGAATGATAGTTATACTAAATAAAAATATATATTTTGATATTATACCAAACGTTTATTATATACAATGAATGATTCTACCCTTTGAAATTATATCAAAAATGGTTGTATCCAATTAAATTATAATATTTATTATTATTAATTATACAAAATATATCGCGAGCGAAGCGAACGCGAGCCGCGATCCGTCGTATGTCGCGGTGGATGAGTGAGTCCCGGTCCGAGTCCGGGCGGGGCGCGGGCGCGGCGCACCGACAGCAATCTTATCAGTTAGCGCTTTTAGCGCTTAGGGTCTTGTAATTGTGCAGTCTGCACCACCAGTTTTTATACCGACCATTACACACCCGTTCCTAGATCTGGTAAGTAAAAGAGGACATGCTGGATATTGAGTTGGAGTCACCGTGAGACAGACATAGGGAAGCGAGTGACCGCGTCTTTTTTTAATTCTTTTTTTACAAGCCGGTCCACGTAGGACCCTTTTGCTCGATGCTGAGTGCGTATGTTCACCAGAGGGCCACACAGCAAAAATTGTATAAACTAATAAGCTAATAAGGTAGTTGTAAGATTAGCATTAGTATGCTAATCTTACAACTAAAGGTGCCCGGTACCTTAAGGGCTTCCGGGTCTTACACTCCCAGGAGTTGGGAGGGGTTCACTACCCCTGACTAATGACAAATTTTCGCTCTCCCCAGCGCAGGAGGTGGACTCTTTGAAATCTCTACTGATTCCCTTGGGAAAGGGATCCAGGGGTAGTGAGGGGGTGATCGTGGGAGTCTACCTCGGCGCAGGATGGGCCTGTAGGGCACGATGGGCTGAGAGGAGGAACTCCTCCCCTTTCCTTAAGGATGCATTGATTTGAGTCGAACACGCCCCTTTGACAGTTTGGACAAATTTCGATGTATACCTAAGTGAAGTTTAATTTATATTTCATTAAGTAAGATTTTAGATGAGATAAAATACTCTGGTATTAACTTGATTGTGTCGTAAAAGAATGTATTGCTCGACTCAAATCAAGGCATCCCCTTAAGCCAGGTTCATACTTACCTTAGGTAATGCCTTTTGATGCGGCTTTATTCACTTATATTTATTATGTGATCTGATCAAATATAATCAAACGAGCGGAGGAAGCGAACGAACTTCTATGCTTCAGTTTGGGTCAAAAATCGTTTGGTGTTCCGATGTCCCGCTGTTAGCCTCTACAGGTCGCAATTTCTCAATCGATTCTCGTGAAATTTTGTGAGCAGGTCCGTTAATTTTTTTGGATGTCACTTTTTGTTTTTAAAGTGAAAACTTCTTTAGCGGCGCTGTGCACTTTTGTGATAAGATGTCACGTGACCGGAAGATTCGACAGATTGAAAATTCGTAATTCGGACACGTGACCGGATCGAAAAACTGTTACAATGTCATTGAGTTTTCACTTCTGCCGGCACTCCCGGAGTGCAACCCGGTCCTTTTCTACTGCCAGGTTTTAATGAATGGAATAAACGTTTCAGAACGAGGCTACTCAGACGAGGAGGAGGAAGGCGAGTTCAGCTCCGTGGAGGAGGCGGACGAGATGACGTACGGCGCGCCGGCGCGGCGCCGCGCGCACCGGCAGCTCACGTTCAACAAGGCGGACCTCTCCTACACTAAGGTAACTTGGGACTCGGCGTGCGAGTCGGGCCACGACCACGAGCGTAGGGCTCCGTAGTTGCCTGTCTATCTTAGTTTACATTATTTGAACTAAGCTCATGAATGGCCATTGTACTGAGCTCGAATAGCCTTGGGTTGCGGTCAGCGCGTGCTGTTTGCAAAAATGTTACCGCCACGTTACATGTTCATTAAATAATGAACTCTGTCTTCTTTCACAAAAGATTCCAAATTAGCTGCGTGATAAAATACCACACACGGCACCCTGTACCTGGCTCGCTGTGAGCTGGTTTTTTAAAGCATTAAGTCCATTTTGAATTTATTGAATATGATGATAGAGTTCATTATACAATGAACATTTTATGGGGTGCTAACCTTTTTCTTGCAAAAAATGGCACGCGTCCGACCATTCACCAGTCCTATTGTTAGACTTGAATGCTTTTGTTCTGAATCTGAAATAAGAAGATAAGTCCAGTTCAGAAAATCTCAACTATACATCGACACGCGCGCTCCAACTAAAAGGTGCGGTTGCGTTGGCTGAGTTTGTACGAGTTGGCCTTTTTAAGTACATTTTAAGTTTAGTCAACTATTACTCGGTAACTAATTATGCCTACTTAGCCGTGATAATTTTCCTTTTAAATTCATTATATGTACTACTGCTATGATTTTTTTCACATTCCCAGTAGTAGCCATTTAGCCAGGGTGGGGACATGACTCCCGACAATTACTTTCAAGATTTCATGCTACTGTTTCGTCGGCATGATTGATTTATATACACTTGCCGAATTGCAGTTTTCTGGTAGTAAGGGTTACTGAGGTAAGCCGAAGACGGACGGACAGACAGACGGACATGGCGAACCTACAAGGGTTCCTTTTTGACTACGACATAACTATGGCACAACTATGAGGTTACGGGCACGGCTGGGCCACTACGATACTAGTGCCCTTTACTTGGCCTCTCGATCTCTGTCGCGCTTGCTAGTTCAAGCGACAGAGCGGGAAATACAAGAACGAACGTGAATAGATACATGATTGAACCCCCTATTTGAATGTTTTCACTGAATATAAAACGTGTTTGTTGATAAAACGTGACTTGACATAATATATTGATTTGCAGACGGGTTACATTTTAGTAGGTTGTTTAATTGTTTATAGTACGAGTATTTGTAATATTGGCAACTATACAAACTGTGGTTCCCGTTATTTTGTAAAAGGACTGAACTGCATGATAAAATTTATAAAATTATTAAAGCTTTCTTAGATATTTTTTTAATTGTGCGGACGGATAGAGCGGCGGCGTTGATTCCATCTTATTTATTATTATACGTATTTTATGATATTTTGAACGCATGATGATTGTCTAATAAAGAAATACTTCATTTGTTTTGCTAATAATTTTCCTACGGTACGGTATTATGTTGTAAATAAAGGTTTATCTAAAATGTACGCTATATATATGAATTTAGAGCATATTGTCGCTTAGCTGAGCCGTAATATAGTCGTTGCTTGCACGCAGCTGTCGCGTTCACGAGACTTGAGCTTCATGGAGCGCGAGCGAGAGAGACAGAGCTATATGCGCTCCAAGGCGGACAGGGACAGCGACAGTGAGCTGGAAAACGCGGCCGCCAAGCGCAAGGGCAGCCGCGGCAAGCTCGCGGTGAGCGCGAGATTGAACCTTGATGCTATGAGAATAGAGACAATTTTTCAATATCGAAGTGGCCAATAGCGTTTTGCGCTAATGTAACTTTTGATATTTTGGAGTCATGCAACCTCTATCGCACTTTGGCAGTGTAGTTTTAGTGCGAACCCTTTATAACATTCTATGGTTTCTTAGTAAATAGTGCATATTGTACCACTTCGATATATAAACAGCATGCAATCTGTATATCTAGTATTATCCTACCCTTCCGGAGACACGGAAAATTATTTAGTACTAGCCCTACAGAGCCGATTTGTTTGTGTTGCATGGTATAAAACGGTAAAGGGATATCGTTAGCAAGCTCGTATCTTAAGGCGGAACTTCTCAAAAATGTTGTGGAATATCAGTTTTCGTATTTTTAGAATTTTCAGACGAATTGCATGACGTTCAATATTATAAGAATTGAGGTCCATGACAAATTTTGTGCCGCAAAAATTAAGTTTTTTCATTAAACGAGCTTTCTAAGGAAGTATATCGTGTTTGGTTTTAATTATTTGGGTTTGTTTTTATTCTGATACGAGTGAAGTTTTACTTTTTATTTTCATCCGTTTTATTTAGATTACCTACTTTGTTATTAATTCACTGCATTGAGTAGTCTGTCAGTAGTGAGTAGATACTAATAGGCATGCTATAAATCGAACCAACTGCATAATCTTACATCTAATTTTATCTAAGAAGCTTTTGTAAAAATCAAATGACTGTGTAGTCATCGAAAGGTTATTTTTTTTTGCGGCGATTTACCTTGTTCAAAAGAAACAATAGATTTTGAGTAGAAAATCCAAAGGCGGTAATCTACAGTCGAAGTTAAAGTTTGTAGCGGTTTTCAGAAATATTTTGAGATTTAATGACACGAGCATCACTAAACTTACCATATGTCTAGTTCATCTTTCTGTCACCACACTGTGAGTATTTTAATTTGTCACATCGCCAATTCTTGGATTTTAGATATGCTCGCCATATTGCAAAATATCTGTAAATGGAGACTCAGACGCGTTACTGTGGATACGGTAAAAGATTCTTATGTGGATCGGTCTTAACGAATTTCGAAAGTCAAGGTAGTGCACATGATGACGTCACAGTCACACACGTATTGTTTACTTTGTAGCCTATCTATTAGATTAGATTAAGGTAGTGTTTAAAAACCCAGATCAGTAGTTGCGAGCGCATTATGGAGGTAACTGTTTTAATTAGTCCACAAAATACTGTATTCTAAAATACCAGATGGACTATTTATCGGATTACCGAAATATTATGTTACCCTCAGTAATCCTTCAAGTTCCTAGTATGTTACATATTGTAAACTTAGTAAAGAAAGAATTTGGTTGATGGAGACTGTGGTATTTCAGGAATGTGTTATTTTTAAACGAGTGTTTTTTTTCGTGTTCAGTCCCCATCACATACATCTGAGCGGTCAAGGTGTTCACAAACACCTGAACACGACTTTATTGTCAAACCCATAGTGCATCTTGAGATATTTTTGAACACCCTGAAGAGTACAGAGTATGTGACACTGACTACAAAAGTGCCGTCTTAACATTATCGCATTGGACGTTTTCTTACGTGATATTTTTTTCTGAAGTGTTGTGATGTTTTTCGCACGAAAACCTGTGGAGTTATATCGTACCATTCATGTGTGCCAAATCTAGATTTAAAAAGTCCAACAATGAAATAATTGTCATTGCATTGAAATTAATGAATGGGACTGAAAAAAAAGTATTTCAAATGTTTTTTAAAATGCACAACATATACATTATCAAACAATTGTTATTAAATGCAACCACAAAAATCTTTAAGAATAATTGAAACATCAATGTAATAAACTATTAGTCTGTATTCTTAATTCATAATGACTCCGATTAATTACTCAATATCTCGAATTTAAACTTTCGTGAGACATGTTTAAATAACACTAATACTACGTGAGTTGAACCGTGAAATTATTAGTATAATTTATTCAATATCTCTATGAACCAATGCATATCACAGTGTGTCTTATTATCACCCTTATACGCACAACCACGAACCGTCTATACCTTACGCACGTTACACCCAATGTTACCTATCTGTTGCAACCAGTGTACGTTATGTTGCAGCAACGCAACTTGAAGCAGAAGTTCGCGGCGCTGTTGCGGCGGTTCCGGATGCCCGAGGAGATGGGCGAGCGCGGCGCGGCGCGCGACACGCACCACGCGCAGAGGGACATTGATGAACTGTTTCAGGTAACTCTTTGGAACATTTTACAAAGGGGGAGGGAGATGGAGCGAACTTAGTAGCGATATCCTTTAAGCTCCGCACATCGAACGCGGGTCGCCGGCGCGGGTCGGGCCGTATCTCTATTTATTTCGCACAGTAGCGCGGCGTCTCTATCGCAGAGTAGCGCGGGCCCGCCGCGGCAGCAACGCGGGCCCGCGCCAGTGTGTGATAGAGATAATGAGAGAGATATTAAATGTGTTGGTATTGAGAGAGATATACCGTACCGCGCCGCGCCCGCCTCGCCCCGAGCACGACCCGCGTTCGATGTGTGGAGGCCTTAAGAGAAGAGAGTTTTAGGGTCATATACAGATAAAGAGTCAAAAAAGCAAAAATCGCTTTTCTTGTGGTTAATAATTAATTGATGACGTGCATATAAGAAATGTTTTATCGCGTAATTTATATAAGAGAAGACGCAAAGATCGTTCTTATATATTTCTCAGGCAAAACATCAATAAATGCAGATTTTAAGAGCCTTCGTGTTTACACCACTTGGTCTTTACGTGTGCACGTTTATGGAATATTACGGTGATCGCATCGAGACAACAGTCCATCTTAATTCGACCCGCCAAATCTGGCAGTAGCCAGCCCTGCCCCTTCACGTGCTCCAGGCATCAGTGAAGCGTAAGAAAGAGGTAGCTACATTTCCTCAGCCCCTACCTTTTTTCACCAGCCACAAACAACAATCAAACGACAATCTAAACTGCCCCTTATGCTCCAGGAGTTAGAGTCCCTGTCCTGCGGCGAGGGCGAGGACTCCGGGCCCGACCAGATGGACACGATCAGCATTGGCTCCACGCCCAAGCCCTCGCTCCGGCCGTTCTTCAGCAGCTCACGGAGCCTGGCTAACCAGGAACACCACAGGCATTCGAACGGTATTTGACGCGTTATGTTGGGCAGTTTTGTTTGTTGGCTCCTGGTCTAATAATGCGGGCATAGTGGTGCAAGCTTTTGACCTCTAGTATCAAATATTCGTCACTGTGTTAAAGAACAATTGACGCCATGGGTAGTTATAACTTTTTGGGCATTATTGCAGTCGACATCAATACTAGATATATTGGTGCTGTAGAGTGACAAACTTTAAAGGCGGAATAAAGTATGCCATACATACGATTCAATAAATAATAGATGTATGCAAAAGTGTAAACATATCTTTCTTATCTTTGAGTTCGATTTTGCGAATGCGCCACCATCAGATATATACAAGTTGCTCACAAATATCTGAACACTTCTCAATTGTCAAGTCGTTAAAGTGATTTGAGTGCATATTTCGATATTTTTGAGCACCATAAAGATGACAGTCAGCGTCATTATAGTTAGTAGCCATGATAGCCAATTATTTGGGTACCCGTCTTTATTACTGTAAGAATAAGGGTGTATATAAATATTTGGCTACTCTGGCTGCTTCTAACTATATGACACTGACTTTACACAATATATTTCAAGGTCAGCAACAAGAAAGCTCTTTGTTTTCTCTGTCGGTCCGAGGAATCGGGAAT